>CM065434.1:22500000-23700000 GCA_033030585.1 Hippophae rhamnoides | reverse complement strand
TTAGTATGAGTGTTTGAACCATAGGATTCGGTGTTTCGAGAGTATTGACTTGTGAGGAATAGAGTCGAAGCGAATTCTAATTCATGACACTGAAATTGGGTGAAATTAAATTGATACATTTTTGACATGAAATATGAAAATGATTTTCGACTAATTATTATAATAAATCATGATTTCTTAAAGAGATTAAAATAACTTATGCTTGAGATTTTAATTATGATCTTAAAGGAGATTAAAAAGTATGAGACATTTTTGTGAGATGTTAATTTGTGATTTTGTTGTAAATTTAATTTTTAAGTTGTTTGTTTTTATTGTTTCTTTTGATTTTTATATTTAGTTCAATGTTTGTGGGTATCATTACTGAAAACCCTCACGAGACTCAAACTCGTCCACTAGGGAAACCTAGGGGTTTAAAGGCTTGTTGCATAGGCTAAATACAACCGTGTCAATCCACGGAAGTGATTTAGGATAGTTTAATTTTTAGTTTTTATCGCTTCTCTTGCTAAGGGACTAGCAAGAAGGATTGGGGAGTTGTGATGAGTGCTCAAAAGTACAAAAATTACCATGATTTTATGTACATTAATTGATTAAAAATATATATATTTATATGTTTTATCATATATTTATATAAATTTGTCTTTTTCGGAATCAAGGGTATTTTTATTGTTTTTCAGGTATTTTGGCTTAAAAACGCAATTTAAAGATCAAAGAGGAATACTTGAAGCAATACATCACAAATATAATAATAAATAAGTGGGAAAAGGTCAACAAACATGGAAATATTGGACAAAATGGGTCGAAAAGGTCAAAAAATGTCAAAAAGACGGAAATCGTGCTTTCTTGCACTTGTGCCATGCAGCATCTTGTGGCCTTGACGCCGCGCGCCCCACAATGCGCCGCTGCTGTTCATGCGCGCCGAGGCTGCGCGAGCGCCTCCAAATGACCTCCGCTGCGCCAGACGCGTTTTGCCCCATTTTCACGTGCGGCCGCCCATGACGTCATGTGACGTCATCAATGACCTCGCAGGGTCCATTGCAGCGTTTTACATTTTTAACATTTTTTTACTCATTTTTTCTCTCCATCCTCACCTATAAATACCGCATTCCCTTCACTTCAAAAACACCTCAAAACAAACTTCTCTCTTCTTTCTTTCTCTCCATTTCTTAGTTTTTAGTTTTTTTTAGTTTTTCTTATGTTTTAGCTAGTTTTTCTTAGTTTTAGAGTTCTTCCCTCTTTGGGAAGAACTAGTTATGTTTTTGTAATTTATTAGCTTTTTGATTCAATAAATGGGAGTTCAAATTCCGTTTGGAGGTTTTTTAGCAACGGGAATGGCATTGAAGTACTGTAAGGATTTTATTTTCTTTGCAGTTATTTTTTATGCTTTTTTCTTGCATGTTATATTTAATTTGTCTGTGATTAAATTTAACTGTGCTAGCTATTTATAAACATGATATAATAATAACGTTGTTATGCTTGCGAAATATTAAATAGGTAAAAATCTCTAAAATGAATTGATTTTATTTTTATTCAAGATTTTATATTAAGAATGTTAGAGAGAAATATATTATTTTTCATTATAAACTTAAATCTAAAAATTAGATTTTAAGGTTTAGTTATCCGGTCTGATTTAGAGTAGTGCTCTTTTATTTGTTGGTACAATCGCCCGGTAGTTAGAGTGAAGCTCTATTTCAAAAGTTTTTATAAGAATTATTATCTCAAAATGTATCGAAAACATGTTTTCAGTAGTGGTTTTAAAACTTGAAAGTTAGTACTTAGATAATTAAATGCTTAGGTTTAATTTGGACACCTTGAATAAAGTTTAAACTATCTAACCCTACCAAAGGTGTCATTTAAATGGTTCATTTTCAATCTCTTAGAAAAAGGAATTAATTTAATTAACCAAATTAGTTATCAACCCCACCCATAGGTGTTAATTGATTTGTTTAGTTAACAAATAATATCTAACCCCACCAAAGGTGGTATTCATACAAAAAAGGGAGAATCAATAAATATCAATTTATATCTTTAATAACCTAAATAATATGAGCAAGCATAATTAACTTAGTTATTATATCCATAAATACTCCACTATTTTAACTCATAAAATTTGCATAAATGTTTATTGAATCCATATCTATGTTTATTTTTATGTTATTAGGTTAGAAACACAAAACCCAAATATCGTGACAGGATGTTTAGGATTTAATTTCGTTTTTAAAAGTTTGAATAATAAATTAAAAACCACATATATTCCTTCCTTAGATCGACCTTGGGAGTATGCTTATCATTTTTCTACGAAATGATTCGTGCACTTGCGAGAGTTTTATAAATATAAAACCAAAGTATTGGCAGAATCGGCAACGCCGGTTTTCGCTCATCAATGCCACGCAAACACGGAGAGTGAATCATGTCGCGCCGCATGTGAGGAGAAAAAACACGCACGTGTCAGCATGGCGTTTAATCCGAGTTTGGAAATTGGTCAACACATCATTGCTCTGCGCGTTTCACCCGTGCGCCATGCCATCTATTCCCATAAATCACGTCGTGCCACGTATTGCTTACTCGGTGAGCGTGGACTCTAACCGGTCTCCCCTGACATGTGTCACTCCTTGATTCGCCCAATGAATTTATGATGCCACGTGTCACATTGTGATAGGTTGAAACTATCAGTTTTTCTTGTTTTGATCGTAGCCCTTGATTTGAAGCTGATCGGATGGTCCAGATCACACCTGAGCTTTATTTAAGCCCCTAATCATTCCATAAACCCTAATTTGCCACCATTAGTATAATTTTGATAAGTTTTTAGGGCTAGAAAGAGAGAAAAATACAGAAAAATTCAAGAGAAGACATAATTTTGGTGGAGATTCAAGAGGAAATTAATTCTACAATTCAATATATTGCTTTTATTTCTTTTTCTACTTTTTTCTTTATCAATTTTATGTATTTCTTTATGAAAAAATATGAGCTTTATGAAAAAATATGAGTTTTATGAACACAATCATGTGTAATTAATTTATTAATCTAGGGATCTTATGAACCCAATTTTCACCATGTGATGATCTAATATTTTTTCTAATTATAATATTAATTTAATTATATTATTTAATCTGATTTTTATGCTATTAATTGTTTGACCAACAATTTATCTATAGAAGTAATTAAATAGATTTGAGAGAATTATTTAATTATTTATCTTGATTAAATAACATGCATAGTTTTTAGTCAGAGATGTATGATTCTTATGTATATGATCCATGATTGATGAACTTAATGAATAGTATACAATTTAATTGGCATGAGAATATGATTAAATTAATTACTATATGGTGTGTAGTTTACTTGAGAGATGAATACATGCTAGGTTAGATTCAATTGATCATGTAATTAATTGATATTATATTGGAGGGATTTTAGCGATTCGCATGTTTAGAAAATTAGGGGATTAAGTATTTCTAGATATTTTCTCATATATCTTGTTAGTCACAAAATCTAATTTAATTAATTATTGCTATTTACTTTTAGTTATTTTAATTTTGCTTCCTTAAAATATAAAAACACCAAAAAAAATTGATTTTTATTATTTTTAGTTTTAAAAATTAGTTTCTAATAAATAATCTCTATGGAAATGATCTTTATTTATTATTATATTACTTATTGCGATACGTATACTTGTGTATTCATTGCACAAACAATTTATGTGATGATCAACAACATCATATGTATCATTCTTAAGTGTGTGCAATTCAATAGATTTTGTTAAGATATCAATATGGGTGTGTGTGCCGAAGTGAGTGTTATGGTATTCATCAACATATATTTCCTCATAATTAACAAGCAAGCATCATTAGGGCATATATCATAAAGTGCATCACTAGCTAGCTTATCAATAACATCTATCCTAAAGTAATCACTAGCATTATCCATATTAGAAAATTTAATTGCTTTAAAAAGGTTAAATGTTATGAGCTCATCTTGCACTCTTATTGTAAACTCACATTTTTGTATATCAATGAGTTCTCTTTTGATTGCTAAGAATGGGTGACCAAGTATAATAGGATTTTCATAGTCCTCCTCCATGCCTAGCACGATGAAATCTATCAAGAAGATGAATTTGTCCACTTTTACCAATATATCTTCTACCACTCCCCAGGGTAGCTTAATTGACCTGTTTACTATTTGAAATGTTATTGAAGTGGGTTTAGCTTCACATATTCTCAATCACTTGAAAATCGACAATGGTATGGGATTAATATTGGCACCCATGTCACATCATGCCTTTTCCAATTTCATGTTCCCAATTGTACAAAGGATTTCAAAGCTACTTAAATCCTTCCATTTTTGTGGTAGTTTTCTATCAATGATAATACTATAATCTTCAATTAAGGTCATTGTCTCATGATCATCAAGCCTTCTTTTCTTAGACAACATATCTTTTATGAATTTGGCATTGGAAGGCATCTACTTTCTTTTAAGTACTCTCTCTATCCACTTTTTTCTCCTCATTTTTTGTGCTTCCTATTTCTGCTCTAAAAATTTACCACTCTTTAAGGCTATGGCTATACAATGATCCTTACCCTCTCTCTTTTAGGTTCACTTATGTGTCACTTGGAAGGTTAACTTAGCTCTTTGACTTATGGCTTGGTCTAGTAGCCATATTTGGATCTCAAATTTTAGATAGAAGCTCCATGAGTGGATTCAAGGCGATCCACTTTTGTATTCATCCTATGGGTTCAAGAACCCAATCAAAGGTATATGAGAATTGAACTTATGTAAAGAAATAAACTAATGACTTCACATATGTTTAAAGAAGATAGGCTCAAAATAGTATGTAATATCAATCTCCTAAAAGGAATCAAATGATAGGATTTATAAAGAAATCACATATTATTCTTATACATCAATTAAAATCATCAAATAAAAGTATCAAGTATATTCCTTTATAGAATGAATGAAAATGCAATGACTTCAAAAGGATTTATTTCCTATCTTTTCTTTCGTAATAGCTATTTCACACAACATTGAAGTGCTTTTTGGATTATAATATTTAGTTTATACTATTGATTTTTCTCTATTTTTATATTATTATTTTTATATATACACTTTATTTTTCTCTTATTTTATAGAGAGTTGACTCATATACAATTTGTACATATTTTGTATGATTTGATGAGTGCCTAATTTAGTTATTTTTTGTATTAGCTTTAGGAAATCCCATATATATCTCTATTTTAGAAGTCATACGTGAATGAATAAGACATACACTTTTAACTTATACTTAAGTTATTCAATTTAAGCAATAAAAAATAAGTATATAATACTTTATCAAATGTAAAAATCCTAGCATTTAATTCAAAATCTATAGAGATCGTCTAACAATTTGAATAATTAAGATGAGTGTTTAAAAGAGTATAAAAATATTATCTATTTGAATGGAACAATAATAGACTAAAAATATTCTCACATGATAGTCCCCACTATTTGATTCTTGATGAGCGAAAACCGGCATCGCCGGTTCTCGCAAATACTTTGGTTTTAATATTTGTAAAACTCTCGCAAGTGCACGAATCATTTCGTAGAAAATGATAAGTATACTCCCAAGGTCGATCTAAGGAAGGAATGTATGTGGTTCTTAATTTATTATTCAAACTTTTAAAAACGAAATTAAATCCTAAACATCCTGTCACGATAGTTTGGTTTTTGTATTCCTAATCTAATAACATTAAAATAAACATATATACAGATTAGTTAAAAAATAATAAACATAGATACAAATTCAATAAATATTTATCTACAAATAAATATAATTACAGATTCAATAAATATTCATGCAAATTTTATCATTTAAATTAGTGGAGTATTTATGGATATAATAACTAAGTTAATTATGCTTGCTCATATTATCTAGGCTATTAAAGATATAAATTGATATTTTATTGATTCTCTCTTTTTTGTATGAATACCACGCTTTGCTTGAGTTAGATATTCTTTGTTAACTAAACAAATCAATTAACACCTATGGGTGGGGTTGATAACTAATTTGGTTAATTAAATTAATTCCTTTTTCTAAGAGATTGAAAATGAACCATTTAAATGCCACCTTTGGTGGGGTTAAACGATTTAAACTTTATTCAAGGTGTCCAAATTAAACCCGAAATTTAGTTATCCGAGTACTAACTTTCAAGTTTTAAAACCACTATTGAAAACATGTTGTCAATACATTTCCACATAATAATTCTTATAAAAACTTTTGAAATGAGCTTCACTTCTAACTAGACGATTGTACCAACAAATAAAAGAAGCACTACTCTAAATTACAGGATAACTAAACCTTAAAGTCTAACTTTGATTTAAGTTTGTAATGAAAAATAATATATTTCTCTCTAACATCCTTAATATAAAATCTTGAATAAAAATAAAATCAATTCATTTTAGAAATTTTCACCTATTTAATATTTGAGCATAACAACATTATTATTATATCATGATTATAAATGACTATACAGATTAAATTTAATCACGGACAAATTAAATATAACATGTAAGAATAAAACACAAAAATAAGCGTAGAAAATAAAATCCTTACGGATCTTGATTATTCCGTTCTAGAAAACCTCAAGCGGAATTTGCACTTCCATTTATTGAATCAAAAATCTAAATTATTACAAAAACATTACAAGTTCCTCTCAAAAAGAAGAACTCTAAACCTAAGACAATTGAACTAAAAACTAAGAAAAAACTAAGAAAAGCTTAGAAACTAAGAAAGAAACTAAGAAAAACTTAAAAACTAAGAAATGAGAGAAGAAAAGAAAGAAGAGAAGTGAGGTTTTGAGGTGTGTTTTGAAGTGAATGGAAGGGGGTATTTATAGGTGAGGATGGAGAGAAAAAATGATTAAAAAAATGTTAAAAAAATATTAAAAAATAAGCGATGTTTTGGACCTCTTGAGGTCATCAATAGCGTCGGCGTAGCGTCATGGTACCGCACGTGAAAAATGGGTCAAAAACGTTAGTATTGTATTGGTCATTGCTAGCATGCCAGTCAATTTAATAGGCTTACATATTACAGCGTAAACGATGAACAATTCTGTAGCAATAAGCATATCGGTTACAGTATATGTGCTATGTGAAGGCTGTAAGTAGAGGCTACTTGTGTAGCGTTTTTCCGTCTTTGACATTTTTGACCTTTTCGACCCATTTTGTCGATTTTTCCATGTTTGTTGACCTTTTCCACTTATTTATCAATTTATTTGTGATGTATTGCTTCAAGTATTCTTCTTTGAGTCTTTACATTGCGTTTTTAGGCCAAAATTCACGAAAAACAATAAAAATACCCGTGATTCGAAAAAGACAAATTTATATAAATATATGATAAAACATATAAATATATATATTTTTAATCAATTAAAGTGCATAAAATCATGGTTATTTTAGTGCTAGCACTAAATCACAACCCCAACAGCTAACTGCTAGTCCCTTAAGAAGAGAAGCGATAAAACTAAAAATTAAACTATCCTAAATCACTCAGTGGATTGACACGGTTGCATTTATCGCATGAACAAGCCTTTAAACCCCTAGGTTGCTACAGTGGAGCGAGTTTGAGTCTCGTGAGGGTTTCGATAATGATACCCAAACATTGTACTAAATGTAAAAACAAAAGAAACAATAAAAACAAACAACTTAAAAATTAAATTTACAACAAAATCACAAATTATCAACATCTCACAAAAATGTCTGTATACTTTTTTAATCTCCTTTAAGATCATAATTAAAATCTCAAGCATAAGTTATTTTAATCTCTTTAAACAATCATGATTTATTATAATAATTAGTCGAAAATCATTTTCATATTTCATATCAAAAATGTATCAATTTAATTTCACCCAATTTCGAGGTCATGAATCGAAATTAACCGTCGACTCTATTCCTCACAAGTCAATACTCTCAAACACTCTTGAATCCTATGGGTTCAAACACTCATACTAATTTGTATGCGAAAGAGTTGATGTATAGAAATGAACTAATATGTTCGCATATGTATAAAGAATAAAGGCTCAAAGTGTTATTTTAACATTGATCTCGTAGAAAGGAATCAAATGTATAAATTATAAAGATATCATATATAAAAAATTATTTTCATGCATAAATCAAACTCATTAAGAAAGAATTTCAAGATATATGCCTTTTACAAATGAAGAAATTGCAATGACTTTTGAAATTACTTCTTATATCTTTCTTTTGTAATTAGCCTTTACTCACAACTTTGTAGGCGATAATACGGGTTATAGTATGTAGATGATACTATTTTTATCTCTCTCTTATTTTTTTTTCTCACGTAGATATTTTTCAATATGTGTATTTCTTAGAGAGTCGACCCACGTATTGCATTGTACATATTTTGGATTTTGGTGAGTGGTTAATTTTGTGGCTTTTACTGTTTGATCTTGGTTTAGGTAACCCCAGGATATGTCTTTTTGTTTTTGTAGTAGTCAGTGCATAAATGAGATATAAGCATATACTATCAACTTCTACTCAAATCATTTAATCTAAGCAAAAATAATAATCAAAAATATATGATACCTACATTAAAATGAAAAAAAAAATTCATACATTCAATGCTAATACCTATAGAGATCATCTAAAAATTTGAAGAAATAAGAAATGTGTTTGGAGTAGAAAAAAATATATATTTCCTTTGAATAAAGGAAATTAGGCTCAAATTATATCTCATGAAAGGTAGTCTCCATTAGAAAAAACTTCATAAACACCGATTTTTGGGTTTAATATAATTTCAACATCTTATCAAGAAATACTAATTATGACAAAACTAACTAATTATCAAAAATAATTACAAAATATTTCATGATATGTTTTCAAAAATTAATCTAACGATTACAAAAGACTTAACTATTTACTTAAATTTGATTTAAAGAAATGATAAACTTTTGTGAAACTTTTTTTTTTTTATTATTATTTTTAATTAAGTATGGTAACTTTTCACCACTGACCTAGAACTTACATTGTCCTCAATGTAACAACGTAAATTAAAGATAAAGAGAGAAGAGAAAGATTACCTATTTCCGAGAATGTGCAAGTAGTAATGGAAAATGCAGTGCATCCATCATATTCATCATTATAACAGATATCTGAAGACGGTCCTTTGTAAACTTCTAACATCTCAACAAATATTTTTAGTTTTAACAATTTAAAAATTATTCACATGTAATTAAAATGAAATAAACAATAAAATTAAGTAAATAAAACAAATAACAAAAAAAAAAATTTTTTTATTTTTTTTATTTATTTTATTTATTTTTGTTTTTTTTTATTTATTTTTTTATTTATTTTTTTATTTATTGTTTTTTTTTTACCTAAAATGATGGGTTGCCTCCCAAATAAGCTTAGTTTAACGCGTCTTAGCAAGGCGTATCTTTTGGTGCTAAGGGTTACTCGGCCAAATGCAATCCATTTGGCCAAGAATGTTGTTTCGTTCTTACAAATAAGGCTTGACACGATGGCCATTGACTTTGAACGTTTTTGTGTCTTGGAGTCCAATAGTTCCACTACTCCATGTTCAAATACTTGAACTATTTTGAATGGTCCATCCCATCTTGATCTCGGCTTTCACGGAAACAATCTCGAAACGAGTTAAATAAAGAACTTTCATTCCGGGGTGAAGAGTCTTAGGAACAACCTCTTGTCATGATAGCGCTTAGTACGCTCCTTGTATAATTTGGCATTCTCATAGGCTTCATTCCTAATTTCTTCCAACTGTGAAGCTGGAGTAATCGTTTTCACCGCTTTATCTAAATCCATGTTTAACTCTTTAATTGCTTGATAAGCTTTGTGTTCAAGTTCAAGCCGGAAGGTGGCGTACTTTCGAATTAACCGGTAAGTGAGGCTCATCCCAATAGGTGTTTTGTAAGCGGTCATGATGCACGCCCATAAGGCATCATTTAGCTTAAATGCCCAATCCTTCCTCGACGGCGCACAGTGCGTTCCGGTATTCCACTTAATTTGCTTATTCTTTCCCACTTCACTAGGAAGTTTGAGGATGATATGGAGTAGCTACTTTATGTGTGTGATGTTGTACTTGTTTAGTATTCCATCAAAGAGTTTGTTACAAAAATGGCTACCTCCATCACTTATTATAGCTCTAGGCGTTCGAACCTCACGAATATGAAATCTTTCAAGAATTTCACAACATTAGCATCATTGGTTTTGGTGGGGATAGCTTACCACTTGGACACATAATCCACAAAGAACCAAAATGTATTGAAAACCATTAGATGGGGGAAAAGGACCCATGAAGTCAATCCCCATTACATCAAAGAGTTCAACAACTAAATTAGATGTCAAAGGCATTTCATCTCTTTTGCTTATGTTTCATTTTTTCGACATCTATCACATCACGTGCCGCAAAACATATGAGCATCTTTAAAAAGAGTGGGCCAAAAGAATCAGTGTAATATCTTACTGAGTGTCTTTTCCACCTCCAAAATGACCCCCACAATGAAGTTCGCGACAAAAAGTCGAGAATGCTCTATGTTCTTCTTCTGTACACATCTAGGATGACTTGATCTCTTGATCTTGTATAAATAAGGGTCATCCCAGAAATAGTCCTTAATAGTTTTAAAAAACCTTTTCTTGTCCCGTATGAAGTGTTAGGGTTTGCAAAACACCAGTGGCAAGATAGTTTACAATATCAAGATACCATGTGGTTCGGACCTATGAAAAATAGCATTCATCGGAAAAGGTTTCAACTATATCGTCATTACTCTCATCTTTAAGAGAATTGAAGTCGAAATCAACCTAGACAAATGGTCACTACTAAGTTTTCAACGCCTTTCTTATCCTTGATTTCTAGGTCAAATTCTTGTAAGGTAAGAGCCACTGATTAATCTTGGCTTGGCATTTGGTTTACTTAATAGGTATCTTAAAGCGTGATCGAGAATGTACAATCACTTTAGATCCTACTAAATAAAATAGAAATTTGTCTAAAGAGAATACTATAGCCAAGAATTCCTTTTCGATGGTGGTGTAATTCATTTGGGCATCGTTGAGTGTTTTGCTAGCATAGTAGATGACATGTAAACGCTTATCCACTTCTTTGTCCCAGGGCTCCTATTGCATGTCAGGCGTCGCACGTTATCTCAAAAGGTAAAGACAGTTTGGTGCCATTATAACAGGGGGTAGATGTCGGTTTCTCTTTCAAGGTATTAAAGGAAATAAAATGGAGTCATTGTTGAAGTCAAATTGACATCTTTGGATAATAAGTTACATAAAGGACGACTTATTTTAGAGAAATCTTTAATAAATGTCTATAAAATCTGCGTGTCCCAAGAAAGCTTCTTATCCCTTCACGAGATGTAGGGAGGTAGTTTGGATATCAATTCAACTTTTGCCTTATCAACTTCAATACCCTTGTTTGAAATTATATGTCCCAAAACTATCCCACTTGTTGAACCATAAAATGACTTTTCTCCCAACTAAGGGTTAGATTGCATTCAATGCATCTTTCTAAAACCAAAGTCAATTTATGTAAGCAATCATCGAATGAGTTCCCCGAACGAGAAATCGTCCATGAAAATTTCAATGAACTTCTCCACCCGTGTCCGAGAAAATGGATATCATGCATCTCACGGAAAGTGGCGAGGCGTGCATAACCCAAATGGCGTGCAAAAAGCAAATGTCCCAAAAGGACATGTAAATGTGGTCTTTTCCTGATCTTCTCGGTGCTATGGGTACTTGATAATATCCAAAGAGTCCATCCAAAAACAAGTAAAATTAGGTACTTGACTAATCTTTCCAACATTTGATCAATGAATGGAAGAGGAAAGTGATCCTTTTAGGTATATAAATTTAGTTTCCTAAAATCTATACACATTCTCCATCCGGTGATTATTCTAGTGGGCACTAATTCACTTTTATCATTTTTAACAAGCTGATTTATCCCGCATTTCTTTGGTACCACATTGATTTGGACTAACCAGCTTACTATCCGCATGATAGGATAGATAATCCCTTCTCCTAACAATTTAAGGATTTCCTTTTTAACTACCTCTTGCGTAATGTTTTGGGTTTAGTCTTCTTTGGGCCTCTCAAATTCGCAGGTTTAGCACCATCCTCCGAGTTGATCTTGTGCATACACATTGTTGGACTAATGCCTCTTATATCCCCTATACTCCAACCTATAGATTTCTTAAACTTGTTTAAGCACTTTGATGAGTTCCTTTTTCTTGTGGTTTGGTTGAGGAGTTGAAGAAATTATCGGATATGTTTCTCCTTCTCCCAAAAACACATATTTTAAGTGCTTTCGGGTAAGACTTTGAGTTCAAGTTCGGGTGGATTGGCCTCTTTAACGGATGAAGAAGCTGGGTAGATTTAAAAGTGCACTAGATTTTGTCATCAACTTCATTATTGTCTAGTTGTTCAAGGTACCCACTTAATTTCTTCATCTAAATCTTCTTCAACCTTTTCAAGTGTAAGAGCAGTTTCAAGCTTGTCTTACATTCGGTTTGGAAAAAGGTGTTTTGGACAAGATTATCCAAAGGATCAACTTGAATATTTCATCGATGTGAGAAATAGAAGGGAAAGGTGAAGAATCAAAACTTTGAAATGAGCAGTCTCTCACAAAAGTCACATTGTCAAATTTCCATCTTGGACATCAATAATAGTTTTAGTAGTTGCCATAAATGGTACCAAGCAATATTGTATGCTCTACGTCCAATGCGGATTTTCTTGCATATCCGAGAACCACAAAGTCAGGTATTATCGGTTTGTCTACCTGTACCCAAAACATCCTCAACTATTCCCTCACGGATATTTAAGAGATCTATCTCATGAGTTGCAGGACATAGTTGTGGGTTTTAAATCCACAGATTGAAATTTGTGAGAATATAGAGTAGGCATCAAATTTATACTAGCACCTAAATCAAGCATTGCCTTGAAGAACCTTCCTATCCCCATAGTTATGTTTATAATAAAACTTCCAGGGTCTTTCAACTTAGGGGTAGTTTGTCTTTACAATCTGTGTAGAAATTTCGACACTTCTACTCGTTCATTCGGTTAAATACCTCGCTTTCTTAGTGTTCACTCTTTGAAAAACTTGGCATATGAGGGCGCATTCATGATCACTTCTAATAATGGTAAATTGATATTTACTTTAGAGAGCATATTAAAAAGATCATTGAATTGCTTATCTTGTTTGGACTCTTTCAATAGGTGGGGAAAAGGTACTTGCATCTGGTGTGGTTGTTGTCTTTTGAATTTTGGGAGTGTCGGATGACCCCGATGGAGTTTTGGAAAGCTTGTGAAGTTTAACACTTGTTTCTCCTTTTTGCGATATTAGAATGTTGCCTTTCTTTGTTAGAGATTTACGGTACCTTGGTATTGACTACCTTACCACTTGAAGGTTCTAACATCTTTTGCTTGTTACAGTTGGTAAAGGCAACTTTCTGGTTCTTTCTTTTGCATTTGTTCGGCCAGTTGCCCAACTTTAGATTCAATTCTTTTAACCGAAGCCTCAATGGTGTTCAACCTTTGATTAGTCATCGGTTGGTTGTCACGACTAACTTGAATAAAAGCATTCAAGCTATCTTAAGGTTGGTTTAAAAGATTGGCTTGAGTGGGTAAGGGTGGTTGTAGGTTGGGTGATTATAGGTGTTTGGATGATACTTTTGAAAATATTGGACTTCCTACATGGCATCGACACTAGAATCACAAGTATTAGAATAATTATGAGTACGTACTTGCCCAATTGAACAACACACTCCACATTACCTCTTGATTTGAAATTTGGTGAGACGTGAGGAATTTCACTTGTTTAGTCAATTAAGAATTTGCAAGGTTATCTCATCATCAACTTGTTGACCTTTTGCTTTCCTTCTACCACCTGCTTTGTTGGGAATTAGAACCCAATAGCTTCATAGAGATTATAGGCTTCCCTCTGCTGTCTTTTCTCCTCTGACACCTCGTGACATTATCGAACCATGTATTGACTACTGTAGTGTCGATCCATACGTAAAAGAATTGGTTTTGTAAATTTGTAGTGGAAAGCTATGATTTTGACATTGAATGAAAAGGAGTTTGAATCGTTCCCGAAGCTTCATTGAAAGGGCTCTTCATTCATTTGAGAAAATGTTGCTATCTTTGTTCTTAGATCAACGGTCTTTTGATGGGAATAGAACCTACCCATAAAAATTTCATAGGCGCCTCTCCCAGTTTTAAGAGAACATTTGTAGAGTAATGAACCATGACCAAGCTTTATCTTTGAGAGTGTAAGGAAAACACCTCGTCCTAAGTTGATCTTCACTAATTGCATGTACGTGGAAAGGTTTGGACAATAGCATAGAATTCTCGAATGAAATGCAAAGGATCTTAAATTAGGGATACCGTGAAAGGAAGGCAACAAAGAATAATGAATCTTTTTAATTCATAATTCCTTACGACCTCTTTGTAATTGGATCTGCGGAAATTACATTGCCAATGATTGGCATTGTATAGTCTTTCATCTTTTCCGCTTTTATCTTGACATCTCCCATGGTTGTTTGTAGTTGAAAATGATCCTCCTCCTATTGTGAATCAACATTTTGCTCTTAAAAACAATAGTAGATATCTCTAAAAATGCAAATTTTTTTTTTTTTTTAATTTTAATTTAAACGAAGGGACACAATTTTTGAACACAAGCAAATTTATTTCATTTGAAATTTTTTTTTTTTTTTACACGCAAACTAAAACAAAGGAAAATACAATAATGGGTGACCTCCCATGTAGGACTAAAATTTATCGTCTTCTAGTAAGGCGTTGCTTTCCGGAGATTGCGGAATGAAAAACTCAATGTCTCTCTTCATTGAATTCATTTAAGTTTCAATTTAGTCTTTGCCTTTTTGCAAATGTTCAACTAAGCTGTTCCAGACTTGAACTTCCACCTTTTGATTGAAGCTTCCACGAGAGTCCAACCGTTGATTGGTTTTAGATCGATTATCCCTACAAACTTGAATAAAAGAATTCAAGTTGTCCTCGAGGTTGGTTTATTTGGAATGCTTCTTGGAATAGGTGGGGTGGAATTCTTGGCACTGGTTTGAGCTTTGAGGGAAATGAGGGTTGTTTGCCTCGAGAAATTTGGACGATTTCTCCACCAGGATTATAGGTATTTGAATTGGGATCAAACCTTGGTCTACGTTGATACGCTCCCAACACGTTAACTTTCTTCGAGGTTGTATCTCCCTTGATATGGACGGCTTGATACCTTGTCCCATTATTCTTTGTCTGAAACCATATTGTTCATTATTTGTGTTGGTTTGTGTAGCGAGAAGGAACTGACTTGCTTAGTCGATTGAACAAGTTGTTGTTGAACTTCATTACTGGAGTCAATCTCGTGAGCACCGACTTTTTCTCACTCTGGAGCTTTTCTGGCGGGAATTAGCACCTAACATCTCAAAGAGATTATACGTTTCGATCTGGAGTTTTTCTCCTATTGCTCCTCACTCGCAGCGTTGTCGACAATGAGCCTGACATTGTTGTGTAAGTCCATCGTAAAAGAATTGGTTACTGGCGTAGGGGAAAGCTATGATGGGAGACATATCGAGTGAGAAACATTTTGAACCTATCCCAAGCTTCGATGGAATGGTTCTCCTTCCATCGAGAGAAAGTAGCAATCTTTCCTCTCGAGGCTACGATGTTTTTGATGGGAATAGAATTTTCCCATGAATTTGTGTTGAGGTGACCCATGTCATCGAGAGAACCGGGGGAAGTGACATCAACCAAGCTTTAGCCTTATCCTTTAAGGTGTACGAGGAAAACATCTCATTCTAGTGATCCTCGTTTAGAATACAGGGGAATGTTTGGACCGTAGCATAGAAATCTCGTAAAAGGAAAGAGAATCTTCGTTAGGTAGCCCGTAGAAGGAAGGAAGCATAGAAAAATGAATATTTTTAAGGTCATAATTCCGAAGCGACTTCTCCCGGATAAATGGCGATTCTTGGTGCCAATCCTCGGTCTTGCAAACTCTTTCATCGTGGTTTCTAACATGTTGGTTTTCCTCCATTTTCTTTTGGTTCTAGTAAAGGATTAAGACGTTAATGTTTGGCTCAAAATCGAGTTGATGGGTAGGATCCAGGTGTTGTTGACAACTTGTTTAAATTTATGAATATTATTTACATATGGTGTAAGGGGGTTTCCTAAGGATCTCACTACCAGCATGTGTAGACTATTTTTAAGCGTAAATTTAAAACTCATCGACAAAAATAAAAGAAAATTAGAGAAATTTTCCATGGCATTTAATACAAACATTGGACAAATTTTTTTTTTTTTTAAATTTTTTTATTTTTAAATAACATGTCAGTATTAACCAAAGTGTTCCCAGGGAAAAGAATGGTGGTCTTCTTAAAACCATTCTCTGTAGGAAACAGCGTTGATAAAGATTACCTGAGAACTTCAAAGAACTAGTCTCCTGACGAGAACTCCCTTAGATTTTTACTTTTCATGCACAAGTTTTTTTTTTTTTCGTTTTTTTTTTTTTTTTACTGACGGTAATTTTATTTTACTATTCACGCTATCTTATTTCTTATTAACTTAAAAAATTTTAAATTATTTTTTTTTTTTTTAAATTTTTTTTTTTTTTATTATTATTTTTTTACTATTCATGAACGGAAAAAACTTTTTACTTCAAATTTTGAATTTCTAAATTATTTTTTTTTATTATATTTTTTTTTTTTTTTTTTATTATTATTATTTTTTTTTACTATTCATGAGCGGTAAAAACTTTTACTTCAAATTTCAATTTCTAAATTATATTTTTTACTATTTAAAAAAAAATTTTTTTTTATTTTTTTTTTTTATTTTTTTTTTAATTTTTATTTTTTTTTATTATTTTTTTATTATTTTTTATTTTTTTTATTTATTTTTTTTATGAAATTTGAAATTTGATTAAAAATTTTTATTTTTATTTTTTTTATTTTATTTTATTTTATTTTATTTTTATTTTTATTTTTATTTTATTTTATTTTTTTATTTTTTTTTTTTTTAAAAAATCACAATTATTTACAACACAAAAAATATTTTTAAAATTTTGATAAATAAATTAAAAGCAGCTACTTTCCTTCTTCAAGTAATGACGTAAAACTTGATGAATAGCGAAAATTCACCAAATACTTTGGTTTTAATATTTGTAAAACTACCATGAAGTGTGAATCGTTTCAGAAATGATAAGTATCTTTCGAGTCAATCTAAGGAAGGAATGTATGTAATTTATTATTCAAACTTTTAAAAAGCGAAATTAAATCCTAAACTTGTCACTTGTCGCGATAGTTTGGTTTTGTATTCCTAATCTAATAACATTAAAATAAACATATATCTGATTAGTTAAAAAATAATAAGCGTAGATCTAAATTGATAAATATTTATCTACGAATAAATATAATTCTGATTGATAAATATTCATGCAAATTTTATCATTTAAATTAGTGGAGTATTTATGGATATAATAACTAAGTTAATTATCTTTGCTTTCGTATTATCTAAAATTTATTAAAGATATAAATTGATATTTTATTGATTCTCTTTTTTGTATGAATATGGCACCTTTTGGGTGGGAGTTAGATATTCTTTGTTAACTAAACAAATCAATTAACACCTATGGGTGGGGTTGATAACTAATTTGGTTAATTAAATTAATTCCTTTTTTAAGAGATTGAAAATGAGCGAACTATTTAAATGCATTTGGTGAGGTTAGACAGTTTAAACTTTATTGAGGTGTCAAATTAAGCGAGAATTTAGTTATCCGAATCTAACTTTCGAGTTTTAAAGCCATTATTGAAAACACGTGTTGTCGATACATTTCCGTAATAATAATTCTTATAAAAACTTTTGAAATGAGAGCTTCACTCTAGCTAGGCGATTTATCAGAAACAAATAAAAAAAGACTACTTCTAAATTAGAGCGGATAACTAAACCTTAAAGTCTAACTTTCGAGATTTAAGTTTGTAATGAAAAAATAATATATTCTACTAACATCGCTAATATAAAATCTTGAATAAAAATAAAATCAATTCATTTTAGAAATTTTCACCTATTTAATATTTGTAATAACAACATTATTATTATATCATGATTATAAGCAATTTATGATTAAATTTAATCAGAACAAATTAAATATAACGTGTAAGAATAAAAGACAAAAATAAGCGTAAAGAAAATAAAATCCTTACTGATCTTGATTTTCGGATTCTTTAGAAAACCTCAATGAATTTGCACTTCCATTTATTGAATCAAAAATCTAAATTATTACAAAAACATTACAAGTTCCTCTCAAAAAGAAGAACTCTAAGCACTAAGACAATTGAACTAAGCCCAAGAGAAACTAAGAAAAGCTTAGAAACTAAGAAAGAAACTAAGAAAAACTTAAAAACTAAGAAATGAGAGAAAGAAAGAAGAGAGAAGTGAGGTTTTTGAGGTGTGTTTTGAAGTGAATGGAAGGGGTATTTATAGGTGAGGATGGAGAAAAAAATGATTAAAAAAATGTTAAAAAAAATATTAAAAAATAAAAACGTGTTTTGGACCTCTTTGAGGTCATCAATGGCCGCGTCAGCGTCATCAGAGCTATTGCCGCATGAAAAAATGGGTCAACGTTAGTATGTATTGGGACTATTCTTGGTATTCTGCCATAGTATTCTGTAATGTAGCAGCCATAGCGTGAAAACAGTCTGCCCATGTAGCTATTACTGTATGAAGCAGCTTATCCGTATGTATATATATGTAAAGGCCTTAAATGGAAATTTGACAATTCTGTATATGCGTTTTTCCGTCTTTTGACATTTTTGTCCTTTTCGACCCATTTTGCCCAATTTTTCCATGTTTGTTGACCTTTTTCCACTTATTTATCAATTTATTTGTGATGTATTGCTTCAAGTATTCTTCTTTGAGTCTTTACATTGCGTTTTTAGGCCAAAATTCCTGAAAAACAATAAAAATACCCGTGAATCCGAAAAAGACAAATTTATATAAATATATGATAAAACATATAAATATATATATTTTTAATCAATTAAAGTGCATAAAATCATGGTTATTTTAGTGCTTTTTGAGCACTCATCAATTCTTAAATACCATTTTTTGGTTTATCTTAATCTCAACATTCAAGCGTGAAATACAAACTATGGCAAAAACAAACTAATTATCACATTATTCCATGATATGTTAAATAAATTAATCCAACAATTCAAAGACTCAATTATTTGCTTAAAATCAACTAAAAGCATAATAATTTTGTAAGAATATTTTTTAAAATGAAACCTAACTATCCCTAAAGAATTTAAAATGAACCAAATAAAAGTAAATAAATAAATAAAATGTAAACATATGTTTAATAAAAAATTTTAAAATTGCATAAATTTATTGTAACTTTTCCTCCACCCCAATGTAACAAAGATAAATTAAAGATAAAGATAAAAAAAATTACACATTTACTTTATTTGCTCAAATAATGATGTAGAAAGTTTGCTGCATCCAAAATCTCAATAATTTTAACCACATAGAAAATTACTATGTACTTCTCATATAACACATCTCAACATATAGTTATAAATTTAACAATTCTAAATGAAATAAACATGGTTCACAAAAATAGAAAATAAAATAAAACAAATTACATAAAAAATAAAATAATAATAATAAAATTCAAAAACAAAAACAAACTGAAGTATAATAAAAGAAAAGAATACAACTTACAACAATAGGTTGTCTTCCATTTAGTGCTAGTTTAACATCTTAGCAAGACAATTCTTGGGGGATTTTCATTTGTAAAATTTAATTTTTTCAATGTCCCCCTTCTCATTAAGTTTGTGTCAGTTTGTACTTGAAAATGTACAATCTTTGCCCAAAGAATGTCATTGATACACTTCTATTATAGACATTAATATTTATTTTGGTGGAGACCAAAAATGACCTACCGAAAAATATATTGTGCTCCTTGTCCATTTTTAGAGTTTCTTACATATCTACAATTACAAAATTTACACATATGATAAGATTTTTTATATGTATAATTAAATCATTTACCACGTCTTTTGGATATATTAAACATTTATCCGCTAATTGTAGGACATGGTTTTGGGTTTTAATTCACCCACTACTAAGTACAAGTATAATAAATAAGGCATTAAATTAACATTTTTATTTATCTTATTTTTATCGACAATGATAATATTTAAAACCTTCATGATCTTTGAAGATAACTTTAAAACTATTTGTGATTGAAGTATGAAAAAAATATATGGTTTATAGAAGAACAAAAAGAGAAAATTTATGTAAGT
Source organism: Hippophae rhamnoides (assembly GCA_033030585.1). Taxonomy (NCBI): domain Eukaryota; kingdom Viridiplantae; phylum Streptophyta; class Magnoliopsida; order Rosales; family Elaeagnaceae; genus Hippophae; species Hippophae rhamnoides. The sequence continues at coordinate 23,679,694 of CM065434.1, read as the reverse complement.
TTGATCATAAACATATTTTTTGGGGTTTTACATTAAAACTCCATCACATAAAAATAGAACCCATTGTATTTAAACAAGGTCCCATGTGCATATATATTTTCTTCAATCTAATTGTATCTCGAGAGTTCCATGCTACGACTAATAGAAAAATCATATCACAACTCTGAAAATAAATACAATAAAAATAACAAATAAAATAAATACAAAATAAATAAATACAATAAAAATAATGTAAATACAATACATTTAATACAAACAATTTATTATACAATAATACAAGTTACATAAATAATTACAACAACTTAATAAAATATATTATACAATAGTTAATTCACTACTAAGAAGTAGTAAATAAAAAATGATTAATAAAAAGACAAATAAACTAAAAATAATAAAATAAAATAAGTTAACATTAGTAAATAAATAAACAAAAAAAACAAGGTTAAAATAAAAATTAAAGTTAATACACAAAAATAATAAAAACCTCTTTTGTATTTCACTCCTTAAATTTAGTTGGAACATATGTAAGGCTTACATATATTATTCTATTGTTCTTTATGGTTGTAATTGAGTGCTTTTAAGTATAATTCTTGAAGTGTTTATTAGTTAAATCAATTTGAAGTTAAAATACCTAAAAATAACAAAACAAACCCATGATTTCAAAAAGAGATTTTTTAAAATAATAATAAAATTATGTAATTACAAATCCATTTGTCATTTAAAGTGCATAAAATCATGTAATATATAGTTCTTTCCAGCACACATATCTTGATTTATAAAACTAATATTTTCTTAAATCTTCTCAAAATTATGTCTTCTTCAATCATTTCTTGAATTTTTTTCTCTTTTCTCTCTTTATGGTAACTGTTAGAAATTTTGTGTGTATATTAATTGTGTTTAACTCTTTCCAAATTAAGGTTAAGTTAGGAAATGACTTAATATAGGCTATTAGATTAACCCCTAAAATATGTATGGGTTAACGGTGAAAATAGGATCAAAAATAGATTTGTTGTGGTGAAATTTGACTAGAAAAATAACGCACATCGGGGGACAGAAAAGTGCTCGTCGTGACATGAAGTTTGCTGATCATCAGTGGAAATAGGCGCACCGTGGCCCAGAAAAGTTCCCACCATGGCATAGAGCTCTCTAATCACCAAAGGAAGTAGGCGTGTTACGGTACAGAAAAGAGCCTGGTGTAAGATGGATTGATTTTTCCCTTTTTTTCTCATTTTCATTCCATTTGCTATCATTCCACCTTTGCTGAAATAATTAAATGTGAATTAAGAATTTTCATGATATTTAACACAAAATGAGACAAATAGTTGGTGGCTAAATAACTCTACTTTCATAGAGTTATCATGTTGGAGCAAGTTGTATAATGAATCATTCCTTGTGCTTCCAAATACTATTAAAATTCTATACTTTGGTATTCTCCACCATTGTCACTGTAAAGAACTTGAATCTTTATATTATATTGTGTTTCAATCATTTTATGAAACTTTTGAAATAATAAGTTCACTTTACTTTTAGTTTTTATCAAAGCATAGTTATGTCATCCTGGTACAATCATAAAGAAACATTACAAGACAAACGTCAAAATGAATAATTATAAATGAAAATGGACTTTTGTTCAATTGTAATGAAAACAAAGCATGATGGTATTTTGTAAGTTCACAAACATCACACCAGAAACTTGAAACATCAACTTCGACAAATAAACCAAGAAATAATTTTTTGAGATAAAAAAATAGAAATATGTCCAAAACGTTGATGCCATAACCATATTTCCTTCCTTTTTGTTTCTTCAAAAGTACATACTGCAAGTACTTATCATGGGTTTTTAATAGTCTTTGATTCTAAATCCAAGTAATATAGCTTTTTCCGTCTAATACCAAAACTAATCATCTACCTAGTTTTGATGTCCTTTAACACACAACAATTAGACCAAAATATTACAATACAAGATAAGGTAGTAGGTATTTGAGAAATAGATAAAAGATTAAAATCTAAAATAAAACAATTAAAACAAAATCTAATTTTAATGTATCAGTTAGAGTTAAAGATCTTTCCCCAATGGTTGGGGATGAAGTACCATTTGTTATATAGACAATTTTTTTGTAGACCACCATAATCAATTATACATGTATTATTCAAAACATATGTAGAAACATTTAAAGACTTACTATTATTATGGGCACATATTATCATTGCTAAAGTTTTGTCAATGATTTCATTATCAACCTTTATTTGAACAACTTGAATGAATTTAGTTCCTAATGAGTCTGTGCATTTGAAACAAAGTAATATGGTTACAATCAATTACTGAAAAAATTCTTAATAATTTCAAAGTTACAAACTTATAGACTAAAGTAATGGATGTAGCATGCTTTAAGTTAAATTTTTTTACAAAACCCACAAAGCAAAAGTTTCTAAGACGAAACCCGTATAAAGTTTGGGTTCAATAAGAAAAAAAAAGCAATAGACTATAAGATGTGTGCAATGGCAAAACAGAATGAAAAAACACTAGAAATTTTATGTATATTGTATCCATTCAATGGTAAAAAAGAACCAACCTTCAGCGGTTCATCCCACATATTACACAAATGGTAGCTAATAGCTTTACAACGTTTAAACAAATATCAATAAGGCATCAATGTAAAAAAACTTTTTGTGTTATTAATTGCCTCGTGGTGAAATGCTATATGCTCTGTGAGTACAAGTGTAAATTCGAATACTATCAATATATGTTTACGTGAGTGAGTGTATAAATATTATTTATAAAAAAAACTATGCCTGATGAAACATGATAATTATTCAGATATGAAAAACAATCAATATACATTTTTCCAAAAAAAAAAACAAATCAAAGTGATATAGACAATGTGTTAAAGAAACTGAAAAACTTAAAAAAATATGGAATTGAAAGAAATCACTCGACTACATCTTAGAACAAATTCGGCAATTATATAGCCTTAAAGAACAAATTGAAAAAAGAGAAGATAACAACACACTAACAATGCAGTATGACTAAATCAAACAAATAATTATCCCTTAACAATAGGGATTTATTGCTGAGTAGAAACTGACCACTAACAGCACCCTAACAACTAATTAAAATGTTAAGAATATGATCACTAACAATTCCTCCCTTAAATTGAATGTTGCTATAAGCTACACTTAGTTTATATCCTTCACAGAATAGAACCCCAATAGCCTTCGCAGCTTCAAAAAAACATTTCACTTCAATGGTTTAGTCATCACATCAGTTAATTGTTCCTGTGTACCACAATGTACCAACCTTTGTGATCTAGCTAAGGAAATGGAAATGCACATCTATGTGCTTACTACGACCATACATTACTATGTTCTTTGATAGTTTAATTATAGAGCTACTATCACAATGAGTAATCATTGGCTTTCCTTGATTCTGACTTAGTTTTTCAAACACCCTTTTCAACCATACTGCCTGGCATGCACACGAAGCTACAACAATGAATTCTACCTCTATGGAGGATAGACTTACTATTGGTTGCTTCTTGGATGACCTTGATATTGCTCTTGAACTCAATGAGAACATATAACCTGAAGTACTCTTTCTTTCTTCCAAATCTCAAGCATGATCACTGTCTGTGTAAGTAACAAGTTCATCATCTCCTCTCTTCTTATAAAGAATAACAAACTTAGTTGTTCCCTACTAGTATCTCATTACCCTTTTTTGCTGTTTGTAAATGAAGCTCAATAGGATTCTCCATTTACCTACTAATGAGACTCACCACAAACATTATGTCTGATCGAGTAGGTATGAGATACATAAGGCTACCCATAATCTATTTGTAGTCAGTCTTGTCCACCTTAACTCCAACTTCATCCTTCCTCAGCTTAAAGCCAGGGAAAATTGGATTATAGATAGGATTACTTTTGTTCATTCCAAACCGTTTCAACACCCCTAATGCATACATCTTTTGACTAATAAAAATATCATTTGATATTTGCAAAACCTTAAGACCAAAAAAGTACCTCATTTTACCAAGATCTGTCATGTCAAAATCATCATTCATGGAATTTTTAAATTCTATAAACATCAATTCATCATTTCTAGTAAAAATGAGGCCATCAACATAAAGACTTACAATTAATATTTTACCTTCTCTTCCGGTCTTGATGAACAAGGTATACTCATAATCACACTTCTCAAAACCTTACTTTATGAAGTAGGCTTCTATACGATTGTACCATGCACAAGGGGCTTGCAAAAGCCCATAGAGTACGTTCTTTAACCTATAAACCTTATGCTCATGTCCTTTTGGCACATAACCACAAGGTTGATCCACAAACACTCCTTCATGTAACTCACCATGTAGAAAGGCTAACTTTACATCTAGCTAGTATAGGGTATAGTTTCTTTGAGATACAAGTGCTACCACCAAACAAATAGTCTCCACGCATGCCACCGGTACAAATACCTCAGTATAGTCTACCCCATGCTGTTGCATGTACCCTTTTGCTACAAGTTTAGCCTTGTGTTTGTCCACTTCTCCATTTTCATTTAGTTTAGTCTTATAAATCCATTTCACTCCAACTGTTTTGCTTCCCTTAGGTAACTCTATTAATTCCTACGTGCCATTTTTGTTGATTGATTCTAGTTCCAAGTCCATGGTTGTCCTCCATTTTTCACTTTTCACTACATCTTCAAAAAGAATAGGATCAGCGGGTACAGACATGGCCAAAAGAGTTATATTATCTTCTTCAAAAATTCCTTCTCCTATGTCATAGTCTCTCATCCAAGTATGCGGTCTCTTAATCCTCCTTATAGGTTGGCTAAGAGAGCTATCTTCAGTCAAAGAATTAGAGGAAAAATTCTTCTCGTCTAGTTCTATATCAGCTTTAAGATCAGATTTAGTCCCTTCTTCAATTTCATCCACCATAGCTACTCCTTTTCAACATCACCCCATTCTAAGTCACATACACGGGATCTTCATAAGTCTTATCCCAATCCTAATGCTTATCCTTTTCAAATACAACATCCCTATTGATGATGATTTCCTATGAAGTTGGATCACAGAGTTTGTAGGCATTGGACTCTTCACTGACTCCCAATAGATCACAACTCAAACTTTTATCATCCAACTTAGATCTTTTAGCCTCAAGTACATGAACATGAGAAAGACAACCAAAATTTCTATCATCAGGTACATGAACATAAGAGAGACAGCGAAAAACTCTAAAGTGTGCAACTAAAGGCTTGATTCCACTCCAAGCTTCTTCTAGAGTTTGATTTTGTACTACTAACTTGGGACTACGATTCAAGACATGTACTGTCCAGTTGATTGCTTCAAGCCAAAAAGTTTTAGAGACTTTATTTTTTGAAATCATACTCCGAACCATATTCATAATAGTTCTATTTTTCCGTTCTACAACACCATTCTTTTGTGGTTTGTATGTAGTTGCCAATTGTCTTTGTACATCACAGAAAGTGGTGAACTTTTGTGATGTAAATTCTCCTCCTTCATTAGTACGTAAGGCTCTAATGGATGAGTTTTTTCTCTCTCAACTTGTGTCTTAAATCTTTGAAAAATTACAAAGGCTTCTTATTTTTTGTTAAGAAATAAACCCATGTTTTTCTACTAAAGTCATCAGTAAAGGTGATCAAGTACCTTTTCTTGCTGTTAGAAATGGGTTTGATCGGTCCACAAATATGAGCATGCACTAGTTGGAAAATATATGAAGCTCGCCAAGTAATTTTCCTTGGAAATGAGTGCATTTGCTACTTTCCTACCAAACAATCCTTAAATAGCCTTAAAAAAGACTTGAGCTATGGTAAACCATCTACCATTTTCTTCTGCTGTAGAGTCTTTAAGCCTTTAAAGCTCAAATGTCCATATCTGTAGTGCCAAAGTTGCACTATATCATCCGTAATTATATTAAAACAAGTGGATTTTATAGGCTAAGATATAGCATACAATATGAACATCCGATTTGAAGACATCTTCATCTCCATGATCATGCCTCTCTCAGGATGAAACACTTTACACTTTCCAATTTGAAACAAAATGGTAAGCCCTTTTTTCTTGTAATTTCCCAATATTTAATAAGTTATCTTTTTAGCTCTGGAATATAAAATACTCCTGTGATGATCTGTACTATTCCATTCACTTGCAATCATACATTTCCCTTTCTTGTTACCATCATGCTTGAATTGTTGCCCAGTTTCACTGAATCTTTGAAACTTTCATCAAATTTTGAGAAGTGTTCCTTCTTCCCACACATATGATTGTTGCAACCTTAGTTAAGGAACCATATATCTTCTATATAGCCCCAATTCATACTCACATAAGCCATCAACAACATTTCTTCTTGAGTTTCTACATAGTTGGCCTCTTTTTCCTTGTTTGGACATTCCCATTGAAAATTCCCTAGTTTATGACAATTATAGCATTCCACTATAGCCTTGTGAAAGTTTTATCTGCCTCGTCCCTTTCCTCTGCCTCCAAAACTTCCATGACCTCGACTACTTCCTCAATGTTAATTTCCATGAATAACTATCAAAGTGTGTTCTTCTTCCATATGAGAACTCATGTGTTATTCTTGTACAAGCAGGCTACTTTGTAGCTCATCAATGATTAAGGTGTCTATATCTTTAGACTCCTTAATGGAACACACAACATAATCAAATTTGGGAGTCATGGATTGCATAATCTTTTCAACCACTATAACATCTCCCTCGTTCTCACCATTTATTTTGGTCTTGTCATTTATGGTAAGGGTTTGAGAAAAATATTCATTGATAGATTCTCCACATTTCATATGCAGAAGTTCAAACTATTTTTTAAGAGCTTGCAAGTGTGCACGCTTTACTCTAGTTGTACCTTGATATTTCTGCTTCAACGAGTCCCATATACTCTTCGCTATATCTTTGTTAAGGATTGTCTCCAAAACTAAACAATCTAATTCTTGAAATAGATAGTTCTTTACTTTCAAGTCTTTCACTTTCTAATCATTAATGTTTTTCCTTTGAACATCTAAGGGTGCAATGCCTTATACTATTGTAGGAATCCCATTTTCCACCAAGCCCTAATACTCCTTTGAATGTAAGAATTTTTCCATGAGCATAGCCCAATAATCATAGTGCTCATCAAATTTTGGAAATATTGGCTACACAAATGAATTATCTTCCATTGTACTTGATTTCTACCCATGTAGAAGACTACCGTTCTTAATGTTAATCAGGCCCTATGATAGGGCTCTAATACCAAATGTTAAAGAAATTGAAAAACTTAAGAATAAATGGAATTAGGAGAAATCACTCTATTATATCTTAGAACAAATCCAGCCAATATATAGCCTTAAAGAACAAACTAAAATAAGATAAGATAACATCCCACTAACAATATGGTATGACTAAATCAAACAACTAGTTATCCATTGTCAATAGGGATTTATTACTGAGTGAAAACTGACTACTAATAGCACCTTAACAACTAACCAAAATGCTAAGAAAATGATCACTAACACAACGATCTTGGAATTCTTCAATGCCACCACTACAATGTCTTCTATTCTACAATGGACGTATCTAGAGTCTAGAACTGCATAATCAAAACATACAAATTGTTTTATTGGAAAACAAGTTCAAAAAACTACAATAAATTATTGGTTTGTTTTTCAATATACTGAAATATGATGTGATCCTGTTTCAAAACTAGTAAACACTTTATCTATAGAGAACTAGCTAAAAGGTAATCCTAGCACAAACTTTAAAGAAAGGTACCTCACCTGAATCTATTGTCGGCTCCTCTCATGTCTCTACTTTAACAGACTAAGAAACATCCAAAACATTTCATGGGTTCATAATTACAATGCTATAAAGCTTGCAAATACCCATCTGTTTTAAGTATGAAAAATAAATAAATAATAAAATTTTAGAATAAAGGGGAAAGATATTATTGGTATCTATTGGACCGTGGTTATCATGTACTACGTTGTATTGTAACTTAATTGATTAATTTCTTATAACTAGTTAAGCTTCTCTTATAGTTACTTAGCTTGTGAGTATATATATCTTGTATCAGTCACAATGAATGAGATCTGATTATCTTTCAATTACTCTCATCAATCTTTCCTCTCTATCATTTTCTATGGTATTATAGTGAGATAATCAAGATCTCAAGAATAATCCAATGGAGTTTCCAGCTTTTGTTGCATCTACACGTGGTAAAGATCTTGCAGATTCTCAAAGTCATCCATCATTCTAATTTGAAATTGGATTACCACCTGTAAGCCTCAATTTTTCTTTCAAACTTAATTGCACAAATTATTTGATTTGGTGCTAGCAAGTTCTTGCTTTGATAATCACGTATGAATTAGAATCAATTATCGATCATCATGTTCATCCTTCTACTCAGGTTATTATGAGTTTGTCTCAAATTAATCTTGAGTATTCTCATTGAAATTAACTGAATAATCTATTGAAGAGTAGGTTTTATTGCTCTATTTCAAGTAGTATGCACTAGTATCTCAAGCAACTTGCTACAATAGTGAATAGTGAGCTTAACTTGAGTGAGTTCACTCTACTTTATCTCATGAACGAATCATGAAACTTCATATCCAATTGCAAACTATGATCAAGAATGATCTAACAGTAGAAGATTATAAGATGAAGATGAAAATATTTGATGATCATCTTACAGCCATTGGTGAGGTTGCAACTGATTGTGATTTGATTCTTTTTGTGATAATGGACTATACCCTACCTACAAAGCTTTTTGTGTCTTCTTTTACCATGTGCAATGATGTTGTGACCTTTGATGAGTTCCACAATCAACTCTTGACTTATGAGTGTAAGCTTGAACAACAAAATTCACAAGAAGTAAATCATGCATAATAAGAAAACTTTGAAAAATTTGTTGGTTTGACTTTCAAGAATCAAAGAAGAAACAAGAATTATGGTTCAGGAAACTCATCATCTTAGAGTCTGCAAGATTTCTTACAAAAGAGTATCAATTAGCAACCTAAGAGAGATAATTCAAAAATAATTTTAAGAACAAGAAGTCAATGGACATAAAATGCAATATCAAATTTATAGAAAATTGATGTATTATGCAACTAAATGTTTCAAATTACATGATCTTCATGAAAGACACATTAACTCTTCTCAAATGCACTCTCCTTCAACTACGCTTTCTTTTGAAAAGTTATAAGAGCATAATGTCACTCAAGAGAATGTGCAGTGGTTGCCTAACTTGGGGCCATACATCACCTCACTACTGATGGAGATCACATTCAAGAACACAAAAATTGTTTTCTTGGTGCTGGTAATAGGTAATAATCCTTCTCTTAGTATTAACAGTCATAGATATTTCGTTATTAAATAAGTGAATTCATGTTCCATTTTATAGTTACACAATCTACTTCATATGCCACATGTGTAAGGTATATAAGTGTTGGTAATATTCATAAAACAATTGCTTTAAAGGTAAATAAGTTTCTACGTGCATTTTCAGGTCTGCTATTTAAGATGAAGAAACTTTCGAGCTTCAAGTTAATATATTTTAGGTATTTACTTGTTCTTAAACATATTAGAATGAATCTTGTACCCTTAGAAACACTAGGAATATATATCGATCGATCGATCGAGTAGTAGGTAGATTGATCAAGGTGATAGATCGATTAAGGATTGATCGTGTATAATATATATCCTCTATAGTTGGTTTTCAAATTAGGGTAGAAAGATCAAAGTTGGATTAGATAGATCAAGAGGCATGATCGATTAAGGATCGATCATGTTTGATCTACCTGATCTTGGGTTATTTAATCATTACTAGATTGATTGAAAAGGGTATCAATCAATCAACCTTATTGGTTTGATTGATCGAGCCTAACTGGATTGATTGAGTGCGTAAGGTTTCCCCTAAAACCTAATATTTTATTTGAACCATACTCTTGTTTTAACATATTATCACCATTCATTATTGCTCTATAAAATGCTTAATAGACATAATGGTCATTAACTATTAACCTAGCATTAGGGTTTCAACTCCCCTATATAAACAACCTAATGCTCCTTGTTTTAAACAACCACACACATTATATTCATCTTCTTCTTTCTCTCTCAAAATGTTTTATAAAAATTATATCATATTTTGTTAATCTCGTTCATGATTTATTCTATCAAACATTGTGTGGTTATGTTTGATTGATTAATAAGCCTATTTGTTTTTATGATATTGTGATTTAAACCTTTGTTATAGGGTTTGCTAGATTATTTTATTTATCTTATTTACATCTAATCTTCTAGCTAGGGTTTTTCATTATCAAATCTTCTTTAGGGCACACTTTTTACTTGTATTATTTGTGCTAACTTTTTAGGTGCTTGCATAATGGATTCGATTGTTTATGTGAATTGAGATATTGGAATATTAGTTTGGATTCATACAACTATCTTGTAAAGATTGTGAAAGAAGTAACTACTTGTATGTATGTTACTTTAGGGGTTTTATTTGGGAAGGATAGTTTAAGACTTGGTCTTGTGATTAAACATTGATTTTCTAGTGGATAGTTAGGTGGTCCAATGGATCGATGGTTTTTTTCTTAGGTCATTATTGTAGCCTAGGCTATTTTTATCTAAAATATCATGTGTCAAGCTCTTTTTTATTTTTGCTTTATATTATGTACACATGATTGTATATATGGTTGTTTGTGATTTTTTTTTATTTAGTCATAATTCTAAAAATCATTTATTCACCTCCTCTAAGTTAATTAGATCCATAAATTTACACTTTCAATTGGTATCAAAATGGGTCACTAGATATACTAAGTGTTTTCCTAGGACCTTGTTAAAAGAGCATTCTTTTACAACCCATGCTACTTTTCTTGATGGGTCTAAGTACCTATACTAGAAGGCTCATATAAGAGCCTTTTTCTATGTTACCTAGATCAGAGTGTGTGGAATTCTGATATTTATGGTTGGAAACCACCTACGGTTACCAAGGATTATACTCTTACACTTAAGCCTAGGAACAAATGGACCATTGAAGATAAAATTAATAGTAACTGAAATCAAAAAGGAATTAATGCTATCTTTAGTACTGTGTCTGCTGATGACTTTCATCATATTTTTGGTATTGATATTACTAAATATGCTTGGGATACTTTAGAGGTTGTCCATAAAGGCACCATTTAAGTTAGATGAACCAAAATTTCATGCTAGGCACTAGGTTTGAAAAAAAAATAGGATGAAAAAAATGAGTTTTTCTGAATTCTATGGTAAACTATGTGATATTGCTAATACCTCTTCAAATCTTAGAAAGAAAATTGATGAATTAGGGTTAATTCAAAAAAATATTTTCTCATTACTAGACCACTTTCATTCAAAGTTCACTACCATTGATGAAAGCAAAGATGTATACATTTGATTTATTCAAATTGTGTGCAATGAATACACAAGTATATATATCACAACAAGTAATATAATAATAATAATAATAAAAAGATTGTTCGCACAAAGATTATGTTATTAGAAACTAATTTTTAAAAGTAAAGAGTAAAAATCAATTTTTTTATGTTTTTATGTTTTAAGAAAGTATTATTAAAAGAACTAAAAATAAATAGAAATAATTAATTAATTTGGAATTGGAAACTAAGACGATATATGAAAAAATATCTAAGAATACTTAATTCCCCAATTTTCTAAACATATGAATCACTAAAATTCTACAATATAATTATCAATCCATTACATGATAAATTGAATCTAACCAAACATGTATTCTTCTCTAAAGTAAACTACATAACATGTAGCAATTAACCTAAACATACTCTCGTATCAATTTAATTGCATACTACTCATTGAGTTCATCAATTATGAATTACATACATAATAATCACACATCTCTTCTTAGAAACTATGCATGTTATTTAATCAAAACAAATAATTAAATAATTTTCTCAAATCTATTTAATTGCCTCTATAGACCAATTGTTGATCAAATAATTAATAGCATGAAAATCAAATTAAATAATATAATTAAATTGAAATCATAATTGGGGTAAAATACTAGATCACACATATAAAAAATTAGGTTTATAAGACCTCTAGAGTAATAAATTAGTTAGATATAATTTTGTTCATAAAACTCATATTTTTCAAAAATAAAAACATAAAAATTGATAAAGAAAGGATAATAAGAATAAATACAATCAATCTCTTGAATGGTAGCTGATTAGTGCTCAAAAAGCACTAAAATAACCATGATTTTATGCAAATTAATTGATTAAAAATATATATATTTATATGTTTTATCATATATTTATATAAATTTATCTTTTTCGGAATCACGGGTATTTTTATTGTTTTTCAAGTATTTTGGCTTAAAAATGCAACTTAAAGACTCAAAGAGGAATACTGGAAGCAATACATCACAAATATATTAATAAATAAATGCGTAAAGGTCAACAAATATGGAAAAATTGGACAAAATGGGTCAAAAAGGTCAAAAATGTCAAAAAGGAGAAAAACGCGATGCCGCTACGCTTCGTGAACGCTGCACCTCAAAGATCCAAAGAACGCTTCTAAATCCGCGCTGGCTGGTATCGTTTCATACGAAGATCACAAGATCGGGTTACTATTCACGCGCTGCAGCAGCAATCACAGACGCAGATTCGTTCACGCCACAGCAAAGACTACGCTGCGATGTTATTCTGTTCATGCGCTTCTAGCCAGCTTTCCTCCGCCTAACGCGTTTTTGCCCATTTTCCACGTGCAAAGAGCCTCAGGAGCCACGCTGACGCCATTGATGACCTCAAGATTCCATTACACGTTTTTTAATTTTTTAATATTTTTTTTAACATTTTTTTACTCATTTTTTCTCTCCATCCTCACCTATAAATACTCCCTTCCCTTCACTTCAAATCACACCTTCAAAAATCACTTCTCTCTTTTTTTTTTCTCTCATTTCTTAGTTTCTGAATTTTTTTAGTTTCTTTCTTAGTTTCTAAGCTTTTCTTAGTTTTTCTCTTAGTTTTTAGTTCAATTCTCTTAGGTTTAGAGTTCTTCTCTTTTTTGAGGAACTTGTAATGTTTTTGTAATAATTTAGATTTTTTGATTCAATAAATGGAAGTGCAAATTCGCTTGGAGGTTTTCTAGCAACTAGGAATACAATAAGTTCAGTAAGGATTTTATTTTCTATACGCTTATTTTTATGCTTTATTCTGCTACATGTTATATTTAATTTGTCTGTGATTAAATTTAACTATGCTATTCAAGTATAATCATGATATAATAATAACTTTGTTACATGCCATAAATATTAAATAGGTGAAAATTTCTAAAATGAATTGATTTTATTTTTTATTCAAGATTTTATATTAAGGATGTTAGAGAGAAATATATTATTTTTCATTACAAACTTAAATCAAAATTAGATTTTACGGTTTAGTTATCCTGCCTAATTTGTAGGTAGGTTTCTTTATTTGGATGTACAATCGCCTCTAGTTAGAGTGAAACTCTATTTCAAAAGTTTTTATAAGAATTATTATGTGAAAATGTATTGACAACATGTTTTCAATAGTGGTTTTAAAACTTGAAAGTTAGTACTCGGATAACTAAATTCTTAGGTTTAATTTGGACACCTTGAATAAAGTTTAAACTATCTAACCCCACCAAAGGTGGCATTTAAATGGTTCATTTTCAATCTCTTAGAAATAGTAATTAATTTAATTAACCAAATTAGTTATCAACCCCACCCATAGGTGTTAATTGATTTGTTTAGTTAACAAAGAATATCTAACCTCACCAAAAGTGATATTCATACAAAAAAGAGAAAATCAATAAAATATCAATTTATATCTTTAATAACCTAGATAATATGAGCAAGCATAATTAATTTAGTTATTATATCCATAAATACTCCACTAATATAAATGATAAAATTTGCATGAATATTTATTGAATATGTATTTATATTTATTTTTAGATAAATATTTATTGAATTTGTATCTATGTTTATTTTTATGTTTTTAGATTATATTTAATTAATCTGTATATATGTTTATTTTATGTTATTAGATTAGAACACAAAACCAAACTATCGACAGGATGTTTAGGATTTAATTTCGCTTTTTAAAAGTTTAATTAATAAATTAAAAACCACATACATTCCATCCTTATATCGACCTTGAAGTATACTTATCATTTTCTACGAAAAGATTCGCACTCATGGTAGTTTTACAAATATTAAAACCAAAGTATTTGAGAATGGCGAATACACTGCTTTCGCTAATCAAGCTATTGGTCACGGAAGGAATAGCGTTTTTAATTTATTTATCAAAATTTTAAAAATACTTTTGTGCTGTAAATAATTGTGATAGTTTCTTTTTGTAAAAAAATAAAAAAAATAAAAAAAAATTTAATCAAATTTCAAATTTCAAATTTAATAATAAATAAAAAAAATATAGAAAAAAAAATAATTAAATAAAAATTGTAGCATTAATAATAAAATAATTTAGAAACTTGAAATTTGAATAAAAAAAATTTTTTACCGTTCGTAAAAAAAAGTTAAAAAATTAAAAAAAATTAAAAAATTTAAGTTAATAAGAAATAAGATAGCGTGAATAGTAAAATAAAATTACCGTTCGTAAAAAAAATTAAAAAATTCAAAAAAAAAAATTTAAGTTAATAAGAAATAAGATAGCGTGAATAGTAAAATAAAATTACCATTCGTAAAAAAAATTAAAAAATTTAAGTTAATAAGAAATAAGATAGCGTGAATAGTAAAATAAAATTACCATTCGTAAAAAAAATTTAAAAATTTAAGTTAATAAGAAATAAGATAGCGTGCAGAGCAAAATAAAATTACCGTTCGCAAAAAAAATTACGGTCTAACTAGTGTTGTCTAGCGTTTTGTATTAAATACCATGGAAATTCTCTCTAAATTTTTTTATTTTTATTGACAGTGAGTTTTAAATTTACGTTTATTAATAGTCTACATGCGTGGTAGGAGATCCTTAGAAACCCCTTACACCATACGTAAATAATATTCATAAATTTAAACAAGTGTCAACAACACCTGGATTCTACCCATCAACCTCGTTGAGCCAAACATAGAACCAAGTCTTAATCCTTTACTAGAACCAAAAGAAATGAGGGAAAACCAACATGTATTGAAACCACTACGTGAGGCTCATAAGGGTGATTGGCACTCCAAGAATCGCCGCTATCTAGTCAGCGAGGTCGCCGGGAATTAATTTTAAAAATATTCATTTTTCTATGCTTCCTTCCTTTTACGGGCTACCTAATGAAGATTCTCTTTCCTTTATAAGAGATTTCTATGCTACAGTCCAAACATTCTGTATTCTAAACGAGGATCAAATTTTTAATGAGATGTTTTCCCTACACCTTAAAGGATAAGGCCAAAGCTTGGTTGATGTCACTTCCCCCGTGTTCTCCGATGACACGTGGGTAACATTTACACAAATTCATGGGAAAATTCTATTCCCATCAAAAAACATCGTAGCCGAGAGGAAAGATTGCTACTTTCTCTCGAGATGGAAGCGAGAACCATTCCACGGCTTCGGGATAGTTCAAAATGTTTCTCACTAACGTCCCCATCATAGCCTTTCCCCTGCAGTTAACCAATTCTTTACGATGGACTTACACAACAATGTCGGCTCATTTGCGACAACGCTCCGGAGGAGCAATAAAGGAGAAAAGACTCGCCTCAGACGTATAACCTCTTTGAGATGTCGGGTGCTAATTCCCAACAGTAAAAGCTCCCGAGTGAGAAAGTCGAGTTCATGAAATCGACTCAAAGAATGAAGTTCAACAATAACTTGTTCAACCGACTAAGCAAGTTGCCTTCTCGCATTACACAAACCAACACTTTAATAATGAACAATATGGTTTGTATAGCAACAATGGGACATGGTATTGAAGCCTGTCCATATCAAGGAGATACAACTGACCTCGATCAGGTTAATGTGTCGGGAGCATATCCAGAGACCAAGGTTTGATCCCAATTCAAATACCTATAATCCCGGGTGGAGAAGTCATCCAAATTTCTCTGAGGCAAAACAACCCTCCTTTCACTCAAAGCTCAAACCAGGCAAAGCAAGAATTCCACCCACCTATTCCAAGAAGCATTCCTAATAAACCAATCCCCGAGACAACTTGAATTCTTTTATTCAAGTTTGTAGGATAATCAATCTAAAACCAATCAACGGTTGGACTCGTGAAGCTTCTATCAAAAAGGTGGAAGTTCAAGTTGAACAGCTTAGTTGAACATTTGCAAAAAGGCAAAGACTAATTTGAAACTTAAATGAATTCAATGAAGAGGAGACATTGAGTTTTTCATTCTCGCAATCTCAAGCAACGTCTTACTAGAAGACGATAAATTTTAGTCCTACTTGGAGGTCACCCATTATTGTATTTTCCTTTGTTTTAGTTTGCGTGTAATAAAAAAATTCAAATGAAATAAATTCGTTTGTTTCAAAAATTGTGTCCCTTCGTTTAAATTAAAATTAAAATAAAACAAAATAAATAAATAAATAAATAAATAAATTAGGTTCCTTACACCTTTTTAGAGATATCTACTATTGTTTTTAAGAGCAAAATGTTGATTCACAATAGGAGGAGGATCATTTTCAACTACAAACAAACATGGGAGATGCTGAAGATAGGCGGAAAAAGATGAAAGACTATACAATGCCAATCATTGGCAATGTAACTTCCGGCATCCAATTACAAGAGGCTGCAAGGAATTATGAATTGAAAAAGATTCATTATTCTTTGTTGCCTTCCTTTTACAGTATCCCTAATGAAGACCCTTTGCATTTCATTCGAGAATTCTATGCTATTGTCCAAACCTTTCCACTACATGCAATTAACGAAGATCAACTTAGGATGAGGTGTTTTCCTTACACTCTCAAAGATAAAGCTTGGTCATGGTTCATTACTCTACAGGTTCTCTTAAAACTTGGGAGGCACTATGAAATTTTTGCGGTAGGTTCTATTCCCATCAAAAGATCATTGATCTAAGAACAAAGATAGCAACATTTTCTCAAATGAACGAAGAGCTTTCATGAAGCTTGGAACGATTCAAACTCCTTTTTCATTCAATGTCAAAATCATGGCTTTCCATTACAGCTACAAACCAATTCTTTTACGATGGATTGACACTAAGTCAATACATGGTCGATAATGTCACGAGGCTGTCAGAGAGAAAAGACCGCAGAGGAAACCTATAATCTCTGTGAGCTATTGGGTTCTAATTCCCAACAAAGAGGTGGTAGAAGGAAAGCAAAGGTCAATGAAGTCGGCTTTGATAACGAGATAACCTTGCAACTTGTGAATTGACTAAACAAGTAAAATTCCTCACGCCTCACCAAATTTCAAATCAAGAGGTAGATGAAGTGTGTTGTTCAATCAATGGGTACTCATAATTGTTCAAATACTTGTGATTCTAGTGTCGATGCCAGAGAAGTCCAATCTTTTCAAAAGTATCATCCAAACACCTATAATCACCCAACCTACACCCAATATCCAACACTAAGGTCGGATAACAACTAATTCCTTACCCACCAAGCCAATCTTTAAACCAACCTCCAGAAGATAGCTTGAATGCTTTTATTCGAGTTAGTCGTGACAACCAATTGATGACTAATCAAAGGTTGAACACCATGGAGGCTTCTGCTTAAAAGAATTGAATCTAAAGTTGGGAACCTGGCCGAACAAATGCAAAAGAAAAGAACCAGGAAAGTTGCACTACCAACGTAACAAGCAAAAGATGTTAGAACCCTTCAAGTGGTAAGGTAGTCAATACCGGTTACTCCGAAATCTCTAACAATCTACCTTGTAGTTCATGTAACAAAGAAGGCGATATTCTAATCTCGCAAAAAGGAGAAACAAGTGTTAAACTTAACAAGCCTTCAAAAACTCACGGGTCATCCGACACTCCCAAAATTCAAAAGACAACGAACCACACCAGATGCAAGTACCTTTTCCCCACCTATTGAAAGAATCCAAACAAGATAAGCAATTCAATGATCTTTTTTAATATGCTCTCTAAAGTAAATATCAATTTACCATTATTAGAAGTGATCAGCGAATATGCCCTCATATGCCAAGTTTTTCAAAGAGTTGAACACTAAGAAAAGGAGGTATGAATCGAATGAGCAGTAGTAGTATCAAATTTCTAGCTACTGTGACTTCAAAGACAAACTACCCCCTAAGTTGAAAGACCCCGGAAGTTTTATTATAAACATAACTATGGGGATAGGAATGTTGCTAAAGCAATGCTTGATTTAGGTGCTAGTATAAATATGATGCCCTACTCTATATTCTTACTCAATCTGGGGATTTAAAACCCACAACTATGTCCCCGCTATGACTCACAGATAGATCTCTTAAATATCCGGAGGGAATAGTTGAGGATGTTTTGGTACGTGTAGACAAACCGATAATACCTATTGACTTTGTGGTTCTCGATATGCAAGAAAATCCCAGATTGGACAGAGAGCATACAATATTTCTTGGTAGACCATTTATGGCAACTACTAAAACTATTATTGATGTCCAAGATGGAAATTGACAATGACGGGTCTTAGTATAGATCGTTCATTTCAAAGTTTTTGATTCTTCACCTTTCCCTTCTATTTCGCCATCGATGAAATATTCAAGTTGATCCTTTGGATAATCTTGTCCAAAACACCTTTTTCCAAACCGAGAATAAGACAAGCTTGAAACCGTTTCTTACACTTGAAAAGGTCAAGACGATTTAGATGAAGAAATTAAGGGTACCTTGAACAACTAGACAATAGTGATAACAAAATCTAGTACACTTTTAAATCTACCCAGCTTCTTCATCTCATAAACAGGCCAATCCAATTCGAACTTGAACTCAAAGACTTACAGCACTTAAAATATGTGTTGGGAGAAGGAGAAACATATCCAGTTGATAATTTCTTCAACCTCGACCAAACCACAAGAAAAAGAACTCATCAAAGTTGCTTAAACAATTTAAGAAATCTATAGGTTGGAGTATAGGGGATATAAGAGGCATTAGTCCAACAATGTGTACTGCACAAGATCAACTTGGAGTGATGGTGCTAAACACTGCACGAGAGGCCCAAAGAAGACTAAACCCAAACACGCAAAGAGGTAAGTTAAAAAGGAAATCCTTAAATTATTAGAAGAAGCGGATTATCTATCCTATCATGATAGTAAGTGGGTTAGTCCAAGGTAATGGTACCAAAGAAATGCGGGATAACAGCTTCTTAAAAATGACAAAAGTGAATTAGTACCACTAGAATAATCACCTGGATGGAAAATGTGTATAGATTTTAGGAAACTAAATTTATATACGAAAAAGGATCACTTTCCTCTTCCATTCATTGATCAAATGTTGGAAAGATTAATTTGCACGCAATTTTACCGTTTTTGGATGGACCTGCCTGGATATTATCAAGTACCCATAGCACCGTAAGATCGTGAAAAGACCACGACATTTACATGTCCTTTGGGACATTTGCTTTCCTGAGAATGCCATTTGGGTTATGCAATGCCCCCTGCCACTTTCCAGGTAGATGCATGATATCTATTTTCTGAGACTGTGAGAAATTCATTGAGATTTTCATGGACGATTTCTCTATCTTTGGGAACTCATTTGATGATTGCTTACATAAATTGACTTTGGTTTTAGAAAGATGCATTGAATGCAATCTAACCCTTAGTTGGGAGAAAAGTCATTTTATGGTTCAACAAGGGATAGTTTTAGGACATATAATTTCAAACAAGGGTATTGAAGTTGATAAGACAAAAGTTGAATTGATATCCAAACTACCTCCCCTACATCCGTGGAAGGGGATAAGAATCTTCGGGGACACGCAGATTTTACGACGATTTATTAAAGATTTCTCTAAAATAAGTCATCCCTTATGTAACTTGCTATCCAAAGATGTCGATTTTTGACTTCAACAACGACCGCCTTATTTCCTTTAATACCTTGAAAGATAAACTAACATCTACCCCGTTATAATGGCACCAAACTGTCTTTACCTTTGAAATAATGTGTGACGCTTTCCGATTATGCAATAGGAGCAGTCCTGGGACAAAGAAGTGGATAAGTGTTTACATGTCATCTACTATGCTAGCAAAACACTCAACGAGGCCCAAATGAATTACACCACCATCGAAAAGGAATTCTTGGCTATAGTATTCTCTTTAGACAAATTTTTGGTCTTATTTAGTAGATCTAAAGTGATCAGGCATTCTGATCACGCGCTTTAAGATACCTATTAAGTAAACCAAATGCCAAGCCAAGATTAATCAGCTGGTCTTACTCTTTACAAGAATTTGACCTAGAAATCAAGGATAAGAAAGCAAAGAAAACTTAGTAGTGACCATTTGTCTAGGTTGATTTCTCGACTTCAATTCTCTTAAAGATGAGAATGACGATATAGTTGAAACCTTTCCGACGATGAACCCACGGTACGTCTTGATATTGTAAACTATCTTGCCACTGGTGTTTTTGCGACCTAACACTTCATATCTAGACAAGAAAAGGTTTTTTAAAACTATTAAGGAATATTTCTGGGATGCCGCACTTTATTTATACAAGATTGGTCAGATCAAGTCATCCGGAGATGTGTACCAAGAAGAACATAAGAGCATTCTAACTTTTTGTCATGAACTTCATTGGGGTCATTTTGGAGGTGAAAAGACACCGTAAGATATTACATACCGATTATTTTGGCCCACTCTTTAAGATGCTCATATGTTTTGTACAACAAATAATGATAGATGTCAAAGAACAGAAACATAAGCAAAAGAGATGAAATGCCTTTGACATCTAATTTAGTTGTTGAACTCTTTCGATGTATGGGGATTGACTTTGTGGTCCTTTTCCCCCATCTAATGGTTTTCAATACATTTTGGTCATTGTGGATTGTGGTCCGCCGGTGAAGTTATCCCCACCAAACCAATGATACTAATGTTGTTGTGAAATTCTTGAAAGATTTCATATTCGTAAGAGGTTTGGAACGCCTAGAGCTATAATAAGTGATTGAGGTAGCCATTTTTGTAACAAACTCAGTGGAGTACTAAACAAGTACAACATCACACATAAAGTAGCTACTCCATATCATCCTCAAACTTCCTATGAAGGAAGTAAGTAATAGGAAAATTAAGTGGAATATTGGAACGCACCAGGCGTCCTTCAAGGAAGGATTGGGCATTTAAGCTAAATGATGCCTTACGGGCATACCGCACCGCTTTTACAAAACACCTATCGGGATGAGCCCCTACCGTTAATCTTTGGAAAAGCATGCCACCTTCGCTTGAACTTGAACACAAGGCTTACCGGCAATTAAAGAGTTAAACATGGATTTAGATAAAGGTGTGAAAAACGATTACTCCTTCATGAGTTGGAAGAAATTAGAATGAAGCCTACGAGAATGCCAAATTATACAGCGAGCGTACTAAAAGCGCTATCACGACAAGAGGCTAGTTCCTAAGACTCTTCACCCCAGGAATGAAAGTTCTTTTATTTAACTCTCGTTTGAGATTGTTTCCTGTGAAAGCCGAGATCAAGACGGGATGGACCATTCAAAATAGTTCAAGTATTTGAACATGGAGTAGTGGAACTATCGACTCCAAGACACAAAACGCTCAAAGTCACCTGCCATCGTATCAAGCCTTATTTAGAAGAACCAAACAACATTCTTTGAAGTGGATTGCATTTGGATGAGTAATCCTTAGCACCAAAAGATACGCCTTGCTAAGACGCTAAACCGTTACGCTGGATGGGACAAGGCAACCTATCATTTTAGGTAAAAAAAAATTGTTATTTGTTTTATTTACTTAATTTTATTGCTTTATTTCATTTTAATTACACGTGAATAATTTTTAAATTGTTAAAACTAAAAATATTTGTTGAGATGTTAGAAGTTCACAAATGATCTTCTATACACTTTAATGATGAATATGATGGATGCACCTGCATTTTCCATTACTACTTGCACATTCTCAGGAAATAGGTAATCTTTCTTCTTCTCTCTTTATCTTTAATTTACTTGTTACATTGAGGACAATGTAAGTTCTAGTTAGGGGTGGTGAAAAGTTAACATACTTAATTAAAAAAAAATTGACAATTTAAAAATAATAAAATATATATTTAAAAAAATAAAAAAATATACTTTTTCATTTTTTGTGTGTTTGGTTTTATTTCTATTTTGTGTGATTTAGTAATTTTTGGAATTAAAAAAAAAACTTTTCTCACAAAAATTTATCATTTCTTTAAATCAAATTTAAGTAAATAGTTAAGTCTTTTTTACTGTTAGATTAATTTTTGAAAACATATCATGAAATATTTTTTTGTAATTATTTTTTGATAATTAGTTAGTTTTTATCATAACTAGTATTTCTTGATAAGATGTAGAAATTATATTAAACCCAAAATCGGTGTTTATGAATTTTTTTTAGTGGAGACTACCTTTGTGAGATATAATTTGAGCCTAATTTCCTTTATTCAGAGTGAAATATATATTTTTTCTACTCCAAACACATTTCTTATTTCTTCAAATTTTTAGATGATTTCTATAGGTATTAGCATTAAATGTATGAATTTTTTCTCATCTTAATAGAGTATCATATATTTTTTTATTATTATTTTTGCTTAGATTAAATGATTTGAGTAGAAATTGATAGTATATGCTTATATCTCGTTCATGCATGACTGCTACAAAAAAAAAAGACATATATGGGGTTACCTAAACCAAGATCAAACAGAAAAGGCACAAAATTAACCAATCACGAAAATCCAAAAAAACAATATACAATTTGTACATGGGTTGACTCTCTAAAATACATATATTGACAAATATCTTCAGAAAAAAAAATAGAGAGATAAAGAATATATAGTATAATCTACATACTATAACCCACATTGCCTACAAAGTTGTGAGTAAACGCTAATTACAAAAGAAGGATATAGGAAATAATTCCCTAAAAAGTCATTGCACTCTCTTCATTTGTAAAAGGCATATATCTTGAAATTCTTTCTTAATGAGTTTGATTTATGCATGAAAATAATTTTTATATATGATATCTTTATAATTTATACATTTGATTCCTTTCATGAGATCAATGTTAAAATAACACTGAGCCTTTATTCTTTATACATATGCGAACATATTAGTTCATTTCTATACATCAACTCTTTCAAGCATATAAATTAGCATGAAAGTGTTTGAACTCATAGGATTCAAGGTTTTGAGAGTATTGACTTGTGAGAATAAGTCGACGAATTACGATTCATGACACCTAAATTGGGTGAAATTAAATTGATACATTTTTGAGATGAAATATGAAAATGATTTCTACTAATTATTATAATAAATCATGATTGTTTAAAGAGATTAAAATAACTTATGCTTGAGATTTTAATTATGATCTTAAAGGAGATTAAATAGTATGAGACATTTTTGTGAGATGTTGTTAATTTGTGATTTTGTTGTAAATTTAATTTTTAAGTTGTGTGTTTTTATTGCTTTTTTTGTTTTTACATTTAGTGCAATGTTGTCAGGGTATCATTATCAAACCCTCACGAGACTCAAACTCGTCCCTAATTGGCAACCTAGGGGTTTAAAGGCTTGTTGCATAGGCTAAATGCAACCGTTTCAATCCACGAAAGTGATTTAGGATAGTTTCATTTTTTAGTTTTTATCGCTTCTCTTGCTAAGGGACTAGCAAGATCGGGTCGGGTCAGGATTAGGCTCAAAAAGCACTAAAATAAGCATGATTTTATGCAAATTAATTGATTAAAAATATATATATTTATATGTTATCATATATTTATATAAATTTGTCTTTTTTCGAATCACGGTATTTTTATTGTTTTTCGGGTATTTTTGGCTTAAAAATGCAACTTAAAGACCAAAAGAGGAATACTGGAAGCAATACATCACAAATATATTAATAAATAAAATGCGTGAAGGTCAACAACATGAAAAATTGGACAAAATGGGTCAAAAAGGTCAAAAATGTCAAAAAGAAGAAAACGCGCCAAAGACTCCGCCAACGGCCAACCGCGGTTATTTCACGCGCATACAGAATCACAAGGCGGCGAGCAGCATCGTTATTCACGCGCCCTCGCTCGCTGCCCGGCTACCAACGGCGTTTTGCCCATTTTCCACGTAATTACCTGTGGCGTACGCCGACGTCATTGATGACCTCAAGATTTCCATTACACGTTTTTAATTTTTTAATATTTTTTTTAACATTTTTTTACTCATTTTTTCTCTCCATCCTCACCTATAAATACCCCTTCCCTTCACTTCAAATCACACCTTCAAAACTCACTTCTCTCTTCTTTCTCTCTCATTTCATAGTTTTTGAGTTTTCTTAGTTTCTTTCTTAGTTTCTAAGCTTTTTCTTAGTTTTTCTCTTAGTTTTTAGTTCAATTTTCTTTCAGGTTTAGAGTTCTTCTTTTTGAGAGGAACTTGTAATGTTTTTGTAATAATTTAGATTTTTGATTCAATAAATGGAAGTGCAAATTCACTTGGAGGTTTTCTAGCAACTAGAATAGCGTCGAGAAGTTCGTAAGGATTTTATTTTCTTTACGCTATTTTTATGCTTTATTCTTACATGTTATATTTAATTTTTCTCGTGATTAAATTTAACTGCATAGCTGCATTTATAATCATGATATAATAATAACTTTGTTATGCCATAAATATTAAATAGGTGAAAATTTCTAAAATGAATTGATTTTATTTTTATTCAAGATTTTATATTAAGGATGTTAGAGAAATATATTATTTTTCATTACAAACTTAAATCAAAATTAGATTTTATGGTTTAGTTATCCGGTCTAATTTAGAGTAGTGCTCTTTATTTGTTGGTACAATCTTCCTAAGGTAGTTAGAGTGAAACTCTATTTCAAAAGTTTTTATAAGAATTATTATGTGAAAATGTATTGACAACATGTTTTCAATAGTGGTTTTAAAACTTGAAAGTTAGTACTCGGATAACTAAATTCTTAGGTTTAATTTGGACACCTTGAATAAAGTTTAAACTGTCTAACCCCAGCAAAGGTGGCATTTAAATGGTTCATTTTCAATCTCTTAGAAATAGGAATTAATTTAATTAACCAAATTAGTTATCAACCCCACCCATAGGTGTTAATTGATTTGTTTAGTTAACAAAGAATATCTAACCCCACCAAAAGTGATATTCATACAAAAAAGAGAGAATCAATAAAATATCAATTTATATCTTTAATAACCTAGATAATATGAGCAAGCATAATTAATTTAGTTATTATATCCATAAATACTCCACTAATATAAATGATAAAATTTGCATGAATATTTATTGAATCTGTATTTATATTTATTTTTAGATAAATATTTATTGAATTTGTATCTATGTTTATTTTTATGTTTTTAGATTATATTTAATTAATCTGTATATATGTTTATTTTATGTTATTAGATTAAAACACAAAACCCCAAAATATCGTGACAGGATGTTTAGGATTTAATTTCGTTTTTAAAAGTTTGAATAATAAATTAAAAACCACATACATTCCATCCTTAGATCGACCTTGGGAGTATACTTATCATTTTCTACGAAAAGATTCGTGCACTTGCGAGAGTTTTACAAATATTAAAACCAAAGTATTTGCGAGAATCGGCGATGCCGGTTTTCGCTCATCAGTAGCACCAATCTCCTCTTAAATCTCCACCCAAATTGTATCTTCTTATAAATTGTTTTTGTATTTTTCTCTCTTCTTGGCATTAAAAACTAATAAAAATTTGGTAATTTTTGGCTAATTTGGATTCTAAGATAAATTAGGGGGTTAACTTAGGCTCAGATTGAATATGGATTGTCATATCAACTTCAGATCAAGGGCTGAGATGAAAAAAGGAAATAGTGTTGGATAATATAAACGTGACATGTGGTAAGGGAGAAAGACGAGACCAACCAGCATGCGATGTGTGGCAGCGTTGATTGGTTATAGTTAACTCACACTGAGTCAATGCCATGTGGCATGCTATGATTTGTAGATATATATTGCATGGCACCCCAGTGAAAAGAGTGGATGAATCATGTGATGATGCATGGCACCCCCGTTGACCACACGAAGAAACTTGGAACAAAAGTCATGCCAACATGTGGCATAGCTTGCATCACTCGATACACAAGATGTGCTTTGATTGGCCCTCTTTACTTGTATGGAATCCACGTGGCAATGACTGGTCAGCTTCTCTACTTGCATGGAATCCACATGGCGTCTTCTAATTAGTCATGCATTAAAAAATTCATAAAAATTTTATAAAATTCAAGAAAATTTTCAAAAAATATATTTTCACCCATTTTCTCTACAAAGTTCATATTTTAATATTTAAAAATACTATTCATTTAATAAAATAAATAAATATTAAGTAAAAAAAGTGCACTGATGACTCTACTTTCATAAAGTCATCAACACTATCAAAATTGAGGAACTCATTGGGTTACTTCAAACCTTTCAAACACATACAAAGAACAAATATATCACTTTTAAAACTGCCATGCATGATTAATGGTAATAATGAGAATGTTAAGGATGATAAAGAATTGAAAGTCTTAACCAAAAGTCTCAAGAAATTCTTCAATAAGAATAACTCACAAAGTAACTGGCAACCAAGTCGTACAGGGGATCATAATTCAAAAGAAATCAAACTTATGAGTTCAGGTTGAAATTGATCCTTCTCTTCTTGTCTATCAACATTTAGCTCTTAAAAAATAGTAGAACTCTTTAAGAAAGATTTTTCACTTGACAAAAATGTATAGACTTAAAGAAGAAAGAAGTAGGGAAAAAATATTTTTTTTAAGTGAACATCTAAGTTAATTAAGTTAATAAATTAAGTTAAGTAAAAATATAATTTAGTTTAGTTAATAAATTAAGTTAAGTTCAAATATAAGTTAATTAAGGATTTTAATTTATTTTATTTTATTTTTTAAATGCTAAATTTAAAGAATAGAGAATTTTGAAACAAATGAATTTATATTATTTCATTTGAATTTTATTACACACATTCTTAAAATAAAAAAATAAAAACAAAATAAATTAAAAGATAGGAAAATAGAATAATGGGTGACCTCCCACTTAGGACTAAAATTTATCATCTTGTAGTAAGACTTTGCTTAGAGATTTCAAAATGACAAACTCAGTGTCTCATTTTCATTCAATTTATTTGATCCAATTTGACCATTCAATTAGTCTTTGCTTTGTTTTTACAAATGTTCACCTAACTATTCCACTTAAACTTCCACATTTTTTTATAGAAGCTTCCCCAAAGTCCAACTATTGATTGGTTTTAGACTGGTTATCTCTGCAAACTTGAATAAAATAATTCAAGTTGTCCTCCAGGGTTGGTTTATTTGGAAGGCTTCTTGGAATGGGCTAGTGGAATTGTTGGCCTGGTTGATTTGAGCTTTGGGAAAAAGCAGGGTTGTTTTGCCTCTAAAAAAATTTAGAATGATTTCTCCACCCAAGATTATAGGTATTTGAATTGGGGTCAAATCTTGCTCTTTCTTGATATGCTCCCAAAACATTAACCTGTTTAGGTCCAATTGGTGTTTCTCCTTGATATGGACAAGCTTCAGTACTGTGTCCTATTTTGCTACACAAACCATAATGTTCGTTGCTGGTGTTAGTTGGCATAGTGATAAGGGCAACATACTTGGTAAATTGAACAAGTTGTTGTTGAACTTCATTACAAGAATCAATTTCATGAACTCTAGATCTTTTTCCTTGTGAACTTTTCTATTGGGAATTTTCACCCAACATCTTAAAGAAGTTGTACGTCTTTGAGGCTGTCTTCTCTCCCATATCTCCTCCGGTAGCATTGTCGATAATAAATTAGCATTGTTGTGTAAGTCCATCGTAAAAGAATTGATTCTGCAACTGCAGGGGGAAGCTTTGATGGAGGCATTAAGTGAGGGACATTTTGAACCTATCCCAAGCTTCAGGAAATGGTTCTCATTCCATCTGAGAGAAAGTAGTAATCTTTGCTCTCAACTCTGATGTTTTTTGGTGCGAATAGAATTTTCCCATAGTGACATCAACCAAGCTTTGATTATGTCCTTCAAGGTGTAGGGAAAAACATCTCATTCTAAGCTTATCCTAGTTTAGAATACCGAGGGGGAAGATTTGGACTATGGCATAGAAGTCTCTAATGAAGAAAAGAGAATCTTCATTAGGCAGCCCATAGTATGTAGGAAGCATAGAAAAATCAATATTTTTCAATTGATAACTCCAAGTAACCTCACCCAACTGGATAGCAGTAGTAGCTATGCCAATTACTACCGTGTAAACTCCTTCATGGTGGTTTCCCTAACATGTGGGTTTTCTCCCATTTCTATTGGTTCCAGTATAGGATTAAGGCTTGGTTCTGTGTTTGGCTCAAAAATAGGCTGATGGTTAGAATCTAGCCTTATGGACAACTATTTAAATTTATGAATATTATCTATGTTTGGTGTAAAAAGGTTTGCTAAGGATCTCCTACCATAAATAGACTATTGAATGAGTAAATTTAAAATACCTATCAATTAAAAAGAATAATAAAATAACTGTACAATAATTTAGATAAATATACTTAGTATTTAATACAAAAATACTAAAAAAAACAAGTTAAATTAATCTCTAAGTTAAATAACATAATAATTATTAACCAAGAGTGTTCAGAGAAAAGAATGATGTTGGGGTAAAGTCTCTTTAAAAACCATCCTTATAGATAAAGCGATAATCCCACCAAAGATTAGTGGCACAAAGCTTTCCAAGAACTAGTCTCCTAGACAAAACTCTCTTAGATCTTTACTTTTCATGCTTTTAAAATCTAAGTTAATTAGTTTTTTTATTACTTATTTATTTTTTAGAGCACATTATTTAAATTTTAAAATTTACTTTTTTCAAAAAAAATTATTTTTAACTCAAAATAAATAAATAAAATCATAATTATTTACAACACAAAATATTTTCAAAATTTTGATAAATAACTTAAAAATGTTATTCCTTCTCCGAAAATGGCACCAAAAACTTGATGAGTAGGACCGGCATCAGGTTAGCAACATCGATCCTGCGGATACTTTAGTTTTATATTTGTAAAAATATCGCAAGTGTACAAATCATTTTATAAAAAATGACAAGTATACTCCCAAGGTCGATCTAAGGAAGAAATATATGTGGTTTTTAATTTATTATTCAAACTTTTAAAAATGAAATTAAATCTTAAATATTCTATCACGATATTTTAATTTTTGTTTCTTAATCTAATGACATAAAAAATAAACATAGATATGGATTTAATAAAAAATAATGCAAATTTTTATTATTCGTAAAAGTGGAATATTTAAGGATATAATAATTAAGTTAATTATACTTGCTCATATTATTTAAGTTATTAAATATTTAAATTAATATTTGTTGATTTTCTCTTTTTGGTATGAAAGTGTCCTTAGGTAGGGCCCGACTTCTTTTGTTTATTATTAATTTACTAATATCCTTAGGCGAGGTTTATTAATTAATTAAGTATTAAATTTTAGCTTTATTTCTAAGAAAATAGCGAATCATCTAATCACAGCTTTAGGTGGAGTCAGTTGATTAGACTTTATTCAAGCTGTTCAAATTAAACCTAAGAATTTAATTATCCAAATACTATCTTTCAAATTTTAAAACCATTACTAAAAATATATTGTCAATACATTTTTGAATAATAATTCTTATAAATGTTTTTGAAATAGAGCTTCACTCTAACTACCGAGCGATTGTACCAACAAATGAAAAAGCAATACTCTAAATCAGACTGGATAATTAAACCTCAAAATCTAATTTTTAGATTTAAGTTTATAATGAAAAATAATATGTTTCTCTCTAACATCCTTAATATAAAATCTTAAATAAAAACAAAATCAATTTATTTTATAGAAATGTTTTACCGATTTAATATTTTGCAAGCATAACAACGTTATTATTATATCATGTTTACAAACAACCAACCATGTTAAATTTAATCACAGAAAAATTAAATATAACATATAAAAATAACTATAAGGAATTCATTTTAAAATTATACCTCAAAAGAATCCTTATAGAATTTTGACGCTAATTCCGTTTATGGAAAACCACCAAACAGATTTGCATTTCCATTTATTGAATCAAGAGCTAGAAATTTACAAAAATATAATTAATTCTTCTCAAAAAGAGAAGAACTTTAAAACTAAAAAAAACTAAGAAAAATTAAAAAAAGCTTTCTAGAGAGAGAAAATAGCTGATTTTTTGTCTTTTACAATAGGGGAAAACGGTCCTTTTATAGGTGAGAAAAAGATTAAAAAAGTGGAAGAATATCCTAAAATTTAGTCTTAGATGCATTTAGACAAAAATGGTATGCATGTGGGGGCGTTGGCACGGTATAGGCGTGCAAGGACAAGTGTTGACACGACATCAATGCACGTAGGGATAGGCGCTGACATGGAATGGGCATAAGTAGGGATAGGCGCGAACACAACATTGGTATGGGGCGTGCACTGACACAGTATTCACATGCGGATCAGGCCCTGACATGGCATGAGCGCACGGGATTTGGGCAGTTTTGTCCTTTTCTCCATTTTTTAACTTTTCCTCATTTGTTTTCAACATATTTTTAATGTATTGTATCTAGTATTTTTCTTCGAGTCTTTAAATTATTTTTGAATGAAAATACCTTAAAAATAATAAAAATACCTACAATTCTGAAAAGAAAAATTTATATAAAATATATAATAAAATTATGCAAAAATAAATCTATTTAATCAATTAAAGTACATTAAATTATGATAATTTTAGTACTTTTTAAACACTCATCAACGCACTATTGCATGTGTGACCACTTGTGAGTTTTTTATTTAATTATAATTTGAAAAATTACCTATTCACCCTTCTAGCTTTCAACATATGTCTCATAACTTGATATATGTGCAAAAGTTATGTCTTGACAACCAAATTTCTAGTGAATTTAATGCAAATTGTGTGCTCATCAAGAAGAAAGTGAGCAAGAAAGTGATGACTAAAAGAGATGTAAAGGCCAGGCTCTACTATCTTAAAAGTCAAGTGTTGAAAGCATTTGTGAATCATCTTAGTAAAAGACTCTGAGACCATTGTCCTTTTCTATTGTTTCTTCAATAAAGCCCTTTGTATGGCATAATATAATAACACATCCATCTATTGATGTGTTCAATAACTTATAGCTAATTCTTTGCTAAATTATGTTAATTATACTAATAATGTTGTTTGTGAGACCTGTTGTTTAACTATATCTCACAAATTATCTTTTAAGCATAAACAAATCCCTTGTCAAGAGCCACTTTCTTTATTGTACATTGATTTTTAGACATCACCAATGGTGCCCAACAATGGTGCATGTTATTTCATGCTCATTATAGATGACTTCACTAGATATATTTGGATATTTTTCTTGAAAACTAAGGATTAAACATAACTTATTTTCATGTCTTTTATGAATATGGTTGAAAGGAATTTCATTGTCAAGGTAGTAGACACAAGAAATAAAAGGGTGGTAGAAAGGGGTTTGTCATTATTGTTTTAGGCGCCATTAAAGTGTTTGGTGTATGCTTTTTGTATTAATATCTACACTTTGAACAAGTTTCCATCTGCATTCATTAAGAATGAGATTCCTTATTAGCTTCTCTATCACAAGTCACTAGATCTTGAGTTTTGAGGTCTTTTGGTGCCTTATGTTTTCCTTACTTTAGAGCTTATAACAAACATAAATTGAAACCTCGTTCTATGCCTTGCACTTTTCTTGGATATGCACCATAACATCAAGGTTATTTGTGCTAAGACATTACCATAGGTAGATGTTTTACAAGTAGACATGTAGTATTTGATGAGACTAAGTTCCTTTTCAAGTACACTCGTGATATGTTCCCACTGTAAAAAAGTTAATAAGTAACTCTTTCAACTTTTACCCTATCTTTCTATGACTACTTCACCTATCATAAAGTTTTACTTATGTCCTGTCTTGCTTGTCTTGCTTACCTAGCCATGATACTAATCCTAGGTTTTCTCCTACTCACTTTTCACCTTTAGTTCCATCCTATAAGTATCTAGTGTAGGTTCTTAACCTGTCATCAAACTTCTTGAATCATATAGTGTACGCTCATATATAGAACAACCTATTTTAGTGCCTACTTCTTCAACATTTCCTCATTAACCTTTCCATCCCATGGTGACACATTCTAAGATAGGTTCATTAAAACCTAAACCAAGAATCTATATGGTTCTACTTGCACCAACTAAATAAGTGATTCTCACTGAACCATTTTCATATACTAATACCAAGGAAATTTTTGAATGGGAACATGCAGTGAAAAATGAGTTTCTGGAACTACTAGACAATAGGATTTAGGATCTTTTAGGTGTAAATAGGTATTCAAAACTAAATTAAAAAGTGATCAGCAACTTGAAGGCTAGGTTAGTGGCAAAGGGATATCGTCGAGTGGAAGGCATTGATATTTTTGAGACCTTTTCCCTTATGGTAAATCTCAAACCATTAGATTGGTACTATCATTAGCTAATTCACATGGCTAGAATTTAGATATTGATTTAAACAATGTGCTCCTTAATGGTAAGTTACAAGAAATAGTTTATATGAAGCAAGGCATGGGGTTTGAAGAAGTGTAAACTAAGGAAAGCCTTGTATGGGCTCAAACAAGCACCATATGCTTGTTTCAAAAGCTATGTTCAATAATTATGGATTTAGGTTTTTCTAATTCCAAGGTAGAGACTTCCATGCTCTACAGGTTTCACGGTGAACTTACTATCATAGTGTTGGTGTATGTTGATGATATAATTGTCATCGGAGGAGATAATGGCTATATCAAAGAGTTGATTCAACTTCTGAATAATAGGTTTTTCTTGGGAGGCCTTGGAGATCTTCACCTCTTTCTTGGAAAAAAAGTTCCATAAACTATTAATGGATTGTACTTATGTTATATAAAGTATATCTACAAAGGTTGGTTTGGATTCAGTAAAGACTTTGTCAACACCAATGTCCTCAAGATTAGTTTGGCTAAGTATAATAGTACATACCTTATAGATCCTATATGGTTTAGAAGCATAGTTGGGTCATTACAATAATATGTCATTACAAGACTCTTACAAATTTACACTAGAAAGCTACTAGTGTTAAGGTATCTAAAAGGAACATCTACATATGATCTATCTTTCCACAAATTAATTATGCTTAGTTTGATAGGGTTTACAGATTCAGATTATGAAGGCACCCCTAATGACATGCGTAGTACAAGAGCTTACAACCTCTATTTGGGTGACAATTTGGTTTCTTGGACTTCTTCTAAATAGAGGGTACTAGCAAGATCTAGTGCAGAGGTAGTATATAGGGTACTTACCTTAGCTTATGCATATATTACTTGGTTAACTTCATTGCTAACTAAGTTGAAGATACCATAAGCTCATGTTCTAGTTTTTTTTACTGACAATATTAGTTCTAAGTATCACACAGCTAATCCTATGATGCATACTCATATGAAACACGTGGAGATAGATGAAAGGGAATAAATGTGTCGTAATGATCATTTTACCCCTACCCAAACAATTCAAAATGAATTTTTTCCCATTACTATTCAAAAATGGCTAAATCAGAATTTTTTTTAAATATTATGGATACTAAATAAGAAATTTTTTAATATTATGGGTACTGAATGGGAACTTTTTAAAAACCATGATCAATTTATGAAACTTTTATTAAAACATAGATATTGTAAAAGTATGGACCCATAAGAAAGAAAACATTGGATAGAGGATTAAAGACTCTAAGAGAAACTTTAACCCTACAGTATCTCACTAAAATAATACAAAAATTTGGGATAAAAGTTACTCCAACCTAGTATCAAACTTCACACAAAAATGGTATGATGAATAGTGTCATAATTTGATGCAACACTATTCATAAGCCATTTTTTTAGTAAAAAAATTCTAAAAATATTATTTAGTATAGTATGATATTTTATAGAGAGAAAAATATAAATGTAAGACTATCGAACCAATGATTGAGAGATGATAAGATCAATCCAATTGTTATGCTCTAAATATTTTGAATTTCATTTCTTTAGATTTTGGGAAGAGTGAAGATAAAAAAATTTAAACAAATCAAATGATTGAGATGAGGATAAGATCTATCCAATGCTTATGCTCCAAATATATTGGATTTTTTATCTTTAGATTTTGAAAAGAGTGAAGATAAAATAATGTTAAGGTTTATGAGTATTAGTAATATTCGTGAACTAAATATTTAAATGTAATTTAGTTTGTAGGTGAGTCTTTAGAGAACACTTTTCAAGCTGAATAAACTATAGAGCTCCAAACAAACACATCTAAGTTATATCTCTATTTTTATGCATGTTAAATTTCATATTAAACACATAGGAATATTTTGTACTTAGGTTACTCAATCAATCGAGACATGTCTAGATCGATCGAAGTGATTAGATTGATTGAGGTTTAATGTTTGATTGATCGAGGTGGGTAAATCGATCGAGAATTGTTCTACCTTGATTAAAAAGACATTGATTTAATGTTCGATCAATTGAGTATTAGATTGATCGAGAATCGATCTACCTATCCCGGGATTTATTTTTTAACATCTTAGATCGATCGAGCGACTAGGGTTTCAACTTTAACTTAATTGTTTACTCGAACCAAACATTTCTATTACAATTTTGTCCCTATTATTTAGTGCTCTATGAATTATTTAATGAACAATATTATAATTAGACTTTAGCCTAGCATTAGAGCTTCAATCTTTCCTATATAAAGAACCTAATCTTCCATATTTTAATTAACTACAAAAGCCTCAATCTTTTCATCTTAAGCTCTCTCTTTCAAATTGCTTTACAAAAACTTGATCATATTTCTTTAGGTTTCTTTCTTTAATTAATCTATCAAACATTGGTGGTTGGATTGGTTAATAAGCCTAATTAGTTTATGATATTTTGATTAAATGTTCATATAGCTTCTTATTTATTTATTTATTTTTGAATTATTGGATCAAATAATCATGTGTATAATATCATAATTATTTGATTTGATCATTTATCTTTAAAGAAACTATATTTATTGATTTAATATTAACTAATATATTCTTGAATCTTCTAGTTAGGGTTATTTATTGTTGAATCTACTCTAGAATAGACATTGCACTTGTATTTTTATGCTAACATTTTTAGATGCCAATTAAACTAGTTCAATAATTCATGTGAATCAAGTTTATTGAAACTTTGGTCTAGATTTGAACACATTAATTGTGAAGAGTGTGAAGGAAATAAATGGATTGTAAGTAGATTACTTAATAGAATTATCTTAGAGGATAGTTTAAGTCCTGATCTTGTAATTTGACCTTATTTTCATAACGGATAGTTAGGTGGTCTGGTGGACCGGTGGTTTTCCTCTTAGGTCATTGTTGTGACCTAGGTTTTTTCCACCTAAAAATCTCGTGTGTTAATTTATCTTTCCATATTCTTTAATTTCATGTGATTACATGTCTGATCACTCTATGAAATTTGAATTTGGCATATATATATTAATTATTTATTCATCCCCTCTAACTAATTAGATCTATAACATAAAAACTTTCAATTGATATCAGAATGAATCATTAGATACACTTAATGTTACCTAAGACCTTGTTATAGATCATTTGAGATAGGGTTCATCTACAACCTATGCGACCTACTTTGATGCATCTAACTACTCAAGTTGGAAGGCTCGTTTGAGAGCCTTTCTATAGTCTATAAATGAGAGTGACTGGAACTTTGTTCTTTATGATTGGGAACCACCTACATTACCAAAGATAATGTAGTCACTCTTAAACCTAAGAATGAATGGACTATTGAAGATAAAATTGTCAGTAACTAAAACCAAAAAGGTATTAGTGTTGTGTCTGCTGATAAGTTCCTTCGTATCTCAAATATTGATATTGCTAAGCATGCTTAGGATATTTTAAAAGTTTCTCATGAGGGAACCATAAAAGTTAAACAAACTAAACTTTGCATCAATTTGAAAACCTTAGGATGAAAGAAGATGAGGCATTTTTTGAATTCTATATTAAATTATGTGATATTACTAATACCTCTACCAAACTTTGAGAGAAAATTGATGATTTCAGGATAGTTTGAAAGATTCTTTGCTTATTACAAAATCGCTTCCATGTTAAGGTAATTTTCATTGATAAAAACAAGGATGTGACACCATCAAAATAGAGGAACTTGTTAGCTTACTTCAAACCTCTGGGATAAGCTTTTGAACATCTCCAAAGAACAAAGATATCGCTTTCAAAACTGCCATGACTGGTGATAACGAGAATGATAATAATAAGGATGTTGAAGAATTGAAACTCTTAGCAAAAAGACTCAAGAAACTCTTCAACCAGAACAATTCACATAGTAACTGACAATCAAACCCAAGGGATCAGAATACAAGAGAACTCAAACCTATAAGTTCAGAAAATAAGAAAATTAAACCCACTGGACCTAAACATTTTGAATGCAATGGGATTAGTTATATTGTAGCTGAGCGTACTAACAAAAAGAAGAGAACATGTAGTTTTCTTCTTAGGTCATTATCGTGATCTAAGTTATTTTTACCTAAAAATCTTGTGTGTCAATTTACATTTCTGCGTTATTTTATTTACACGTTATTACATCTCTGGTCACTTTTAAAAAATTTAATTTGACATGTTTATGTCAATTATCTATTCATTAGATAGTTAGATCTATAGCATAAAAACTTTCATATAATTTTTTTAAAATAGATCCAACGGTTGAGATGATGATGTGATCTATCCAATGGTTGCATCCAAAGGTAAAACCATGCTATTTCTTATCTTTTTTTATTTCTTATTACAAATCAAATTCTATAGTTTTGTACATTCAATATTTTCCTTAGTTTTCGATACTAAAATTCTAATTACAAAGATAATAACTTGAAATCAAACAGTAGAAGTAAATGGCTCTTATCCAAGTTTCAATTGTTAAGACGAATGTGTTGCTCCCATCAAATTAGATATTTTTCTCTACAAACATGCACAAGGCAAGCACAACTTGTTTGCTCTTTTTTGGTTTTTCCATTATACTGTTATGTACTCTGATTAAACTATGCATCTTTTCCTTTTTGCCCTTTGGGCTTTTATAACGTAGAATCACAAGAAAAACTTTAATTTAAACTGATCCAAGGTGAAAAACAAAAATATAATGGAAGTTATTCTGCTTCTAATTGATAGAGAAATATATAAGAGATGTCGAAGAAAAATACAAAAGGAGTTAAAATTATTCAAAATATATATTTAAGGACGTAAAAAGTAGTGAAAAAAGAAGCAACTAATGTTAAACTAGAGAATAGTAAAAATACCATAAATATTATCTATTAAATGAACATTTAATATATATATATATATATATGAAAAAAAATTAATAAAATAAAAATTAAATTAAATATAATTATAAATATCATTAAAATATGAAATAAAAAATAACTACATAAAATTGTTATACTAGCGAACGCCTCTCACATGCGTACCGACATTGTTAATGAGGTTGAGAAGCGAGGAATATCTTATTCCCATCCCTTTATAACCGCTGACGTGTACAACGTATGCATTAACCGACGTCGTTTGTCTTCTGCACAACATTACTATAAAGAGGGACGTAGGTTGAACAGAGGATAAGAAGGAATACAATGGAAATAGGCTTGAAGACTCTAATCTCGGCCTTACACCCTAAGGTAAAACCATGCTCTTTCTTTTCTATTTTATTTCTTATTACAAATCATATTCTATAATTTTGTACACTGTAATAGTGGTTCCATATTTTCCTTGGTTTTCAATACCCAAATTTTAATTCTGCAGATAATAACTCGAAATCAAACAGTAGAAGTAGATGGGTCTTACCCAAGTTTCAGTTTTAGAAGTCGAATATGTTGCTCCCATCAAGTGAGATATATTTCTCCACAAACATGCACAAGGCAAGCACAGCTTGTTTGCTCTTTTTTGGTTTTGCCATTATACTGTTATCTACTCCAATTAAACTATACAGCTTTTCTTTTTTGCCTTTTGGTTTCTGGTAATGTGAATTAGTTTATTGAATTCCTACTTCAACTTATAATTGTTCTACACTGATATGTATCAATGGCTTTATGTGCCAAGTTTTCCTGTTTATTAATCAGTTGAAGAGATTCCAAAATGCTACTACTCTTTGGCCTTTGTATTGAATGAAATTTTCATTTCCATGGTTCTATTACTTGAAAAATATAGTATTTTTATGGATTTATATGTTAAGCAGGATCTTGGTGGTGTTAATTGATGTTATTGAATTCTTATATACAATTTCAGTAGAATAGTGCGCCTATATATTAACACGAATTGAATCTCAGGGAAGGAGAGGAAAAGCAAGAGAGTTCTTGAGAGAAAATCAAGAAGTGCTTATTGTATTTATACACATAGGCTGCCTAAGGAAAATACAATCATTGCATATAGCACAGGACACGTGGGTGAAGTTAGTTACAGAAAATAACTAACTTCGCTACAGCTAACCATCCTAATATATATAAGTGTTGGACACTATTATGTTTGAGCTTTTCTCTGCTCATGAGTATGCACCAAAAGATTTATATGCTAAGCTTTTCACTGACTGCGGGGTCATTCTTATATGATGTGTTATACATTGCTTCTTAGTGAGAAAATTAAAAAAGTCCCACATTGATTAGGAATGAAGATGGGTGTTGGTTTTGGAGCTATAAATAAAGTCCTCCTTCACAATTTGTAAACATCCCAAAAATTTGTAAATCTTCCTCTCTTTTGTAAGGTTAATTGATTAGCTCAATTTTGCCCAATTAGTTGTAATTTTGAAGTTCATTTATTTGGAGATAGTGGAAGTGGTCAACGACGCCCGAGGACCTAGGTAACATTTATACTGAACCTCGTTAAATTTCTGGTGTTATTATTTTTCTGCTTTAATATTTCTGTTTCAATATCTGTTTTAGTTTATTTTAGCATTATTTTTCTAATAGCATTATTTTGTCGAGTTAGTTTGAGTTCTATTCATTTAAATCATAAGTGAATAGTAACTACTTAGAATAGGGAAAATATACCCAATTTTCCCAACAATTGGTATCAGAGCCGAAGGTTTTCTACCTAGGCATTTGTTTGTATTCCGTTTGTTTGCTATTGGAATATAGTTGCTAGTTGTTGTAATTTGAAGAAATGGCGGAAGAAAAATTTCTTTCAAACAAAGGCCAGTCATCCACGTCAAGCAGAACTATGGTGATGAACGCAAGGTTCGAGGTGGAGAAGTTTGATGGAACCGGTCATTTCGGCATGTGGCAAGGCGAAGTTCTAGATGCTCTGTTTCAACAAGGTCTAGACATCGCCATTGAAGAAGAGAAACCAGATGGAGCATATGAAGTAGAGTGAAAAAATATCAACCGATTGGCATATGGTACAATCCGTTCGTGTCTCTCAAGAGAACAAAAGTACACGTTCATGAAGGAGACATCCACAAGTAAGTTGTGGAAGGCGTTGGAGAACAAGTTCATGAAGAAGAGTGGATAAAATCGGCTCTATTTGAAGAAGTTGTTCCGGTTTGAATACCTTCCAGGTACTACAATAAATGATCACATTACTGCTTTTAATCAATTAGTAGCAGATTTGTTAAATATGGATGAAACTTTTAAAGATGAAGATTTAGCCTTGATGTTGTTAGCCTCCCTTCTTGATGAGTTTGATCATCTTATTACGAGCTTACTCATTGGGAAGGATAAAGTGTCTTTTGAGGAAGTTTGTACTGCTTTGTATAGTTATGAAATTAGAAAAAAAGATAAAAGAGAAAGTAGGAATGAAGCAACAGAGGCATTGTCTGTAAGAGGACGTCCGCAAACACAACATAAAGGAAGGAGAGGTAGATCTCTATCAAAAGGAAGACTTGGTAAAGATGAATGTGCCTTTTGTCATGAGAAAGGCCATTGGAAGAAAAATTGTCCGAAGCTGCAAAAGAAAGGAAAAGTTGTGCAATCTGATGCATGTGTAGCTGAAAGCAATTCAAATTCAGATTTTGCATTGGTTGGTTCGTCAACAGCATCTCATCCTGGTGATTGGATTTTTGATTCAGCATGTACTTTCCATATGTCTCCTAACAAGGAATGGTTATTTAACTTTGAAGAACTAGACGGTGGAGTTGTTTTTATGGGTAATGATTATCCATGCAAAGTTTTGGGAATCGGTACAATTCGTTTGAAGAATCAAGATGGTTCAACGAGGGTCTTGACAGATGTTCATTATGTTCCAGATATGAAGAAGAATCTCATTGCTGTGGGAGTCTTAGAATCAAAAGGCTTCACTGTGACCATACAAAATGGGGCATTGAA
This sequence comes from Hippophae rhamnoides, assembly GCA_033030585.1. NCBI lineage: Eukaryota > Viridiplantae > Streptophyta > Magnoliopsida > Rosales > Elaeagnaceae > Hippophae > Hippophae rhamnoides. The sequence continues at coordinate 23,639,225 of CM065434.1, read as the reverse complement.
GGTTACTTCTGGAGCACTGGTGGCGATGAAAGGTGTTAGGAAGAATAACTTGTACTACTACCTTGGTAGTACAGTTATTGGGATAGCATCAACAGCAGTTTCAGATGAAGAAAGAGATTTAGAAACTACCAAGTTGTGGCATATGCGTTTGGGACATGCTGGTGAAAAAGCTTTACAAATTCTAGTAAAGCAAGGCCTGTTAAAAGGCGTGAGAACCGGCAAGTTGGAATTCTGTGAGCATTGTGTATTGGGGAAGCAGAAAAGAATAAGCTTTGGCACTGCTCTTCATAATACAAAGGGCATTTTGGATTACATCCATACTGATGTATGGGGGCCAACAAGAACTCCATCCATGAGTGGAAAACATTATTATGTCACTTTCATTGATGACTTCTCCAGAAGAGTTTGGGTGTATCTCATGAAGAAAAAGGATGAAGTGTTGGGGATTTTTCTCAAGTGGAAGAAGATGATCGAGACTCAGACTGGTAAAAAGATCAAGCGTCTGAGGTCTGATAATGGCACTGAGTACACAAACGATCCATTTATGAAAGTTTGTGAAGAAGAAGGGATAGTGTGACACTTCACTATTCGAAAAACACCACAACAAAACGGAGTTGCAGAACGTATGAACCGGACTTTGCTGGAGAAGGTTCGGTGTATGTTGTCAAATGCTGGTTTAGGCAAGCAGTATTGGACTGAGGCTGTAACATATGCATGCCATCACGTCAACCGTCTACCATCGTCTGCTCTTGAAGGCAAAACGCCTATGGAGGTATGGTATGGAAAACCTACTAGAGATTACGATTTCTTACATGTGTTTGGTTCAATTACATACTACCATGTAATAGAATCAAAGTTGGACCCAAGAGCCAAGAAAGCCATTTTTTTGGGGATCCCTTCTGGTTCTAAGGGATATCGACTATGGTGCCTTGAAACGAAAAAGATAATCTTTAGCAGAGATGTTACCTTTGATGAATCTGCATTGTTGAGAAAGGTAACCAAGAAGATTGATGGCACTTTAGAGCAGGTGGAGCAAACTCCGAAACAAGTGGAGTTTGAAAGCAAAATTGTTAATCCAGTTAGTGAAGATAAGACAGAAGCTGATCCTCCATTGACAGAAGATGAATCAGATGAAGAGGTTTTAACCCAAGAACCTCCACAGCAACAAGAAGAAACTGCAGTTGATAGGCCACGACGACAAAATGTCAAGGTACCTACTCGATACAAGGATTTTGAAGACCTACCTGCTCAATTTAAGAATACGGTAGCCTGTGCACTTTCAGTTGTGCATGATGACGTTCCTTCCATATATAAAAATGCAATCAGAAGCCCTGAAGTTGAAAGATGGAAGGAAGCCATGGATGAAGAACTTCTGTCCCTTCAGAAGAATAAAACATGGAAGTTGACAGAACTACCTAATGGCAAGAAGGCAATTGGATGCAAATGGGTGTATGCAAAGAAAGATGGATTTCCTAACAAAGATGGTATTCGCTACAAAGCAAGGTTAGTGGCTAAGGGCTACGCTCAGAAGGAGGGAATCGATTATAATGAGGTATTTTCTCCAGTTATAAAACATTCTTCCATTAGAATTTTGTTGGCCTTGGTAGCACAGTTCGATTTGGAACTAGTTCAACTTGATGTGAAAACTGCGTTTTTACACGATGACTTAGAAGAGGAGATCTATATGTCTCAACTAGAAGGGTTTATTGTTGCTGGTAAAGAGAATTGGGTTTGTAAGATAATCAAATCATTGTATGGATTGAAGCAATCTCCAAGGCAGTGGTACAAACGATTTGATCAGTTTATGTTGCAACAAAAGTATACCAGAAGCACACATGATCATTGTGTATATTTTCGCAAGCTACAAAATGAGTCTTTCGTCTATCTCCTATTGTACGTCGATGATATGTTGATTGCATCGAAGAGCCAAGCAGAAATTGAAAAGTTGAAGGCTCAACTAAGTCAGGAGTTCGAGATGAAAGATTTGGGAGAAGCTAAGAAGATTCTCGATATGGAGATAAGCAGAGACAGGAAGAAAGGGAAGCTTAGTTTGACCCAGAGTCAATATTTGAAGCGGATACTACAACGTTTTGGTATGAATGAACAGACCAAACCTGTAAGTACTCCGCTAGTTCCTCAATTTAAGCTTAGTGCTCAATTATCTCCTAAGAATGATGCAGAACGAGAATATATGGCAAAGGTACCATATGCAAATGCAGTTGGTAGCTTGATGTATGCAATGGTGTGTACAAGACCTGACATTTCACATACGGTTGGTCTTTGTAGCGAGTACATGCATGATCCTGGTAAAGGACATTGGTTGGTGTGAAATGGATTCTACGATATATTATAAATACCGTAGATGTTGGTTTAGTATTTCGGCAGGGATAATACCATTGGTCAACGTGCGGTCGGATATTGTGATTCGACTACGCGGGAGATTTAGATAAGCGCCACGGCCAACCATCGGTTATGTGTTTACTCTTGCTAGAGCACCGGTCGGTTGGAAGTCTACCTTACTGATCCACGATTGCTTTGTCTACTACAGAGGCAGAGTATATGGCGATTCTGAGAGGTGTGAAGGAAGCTATTTGGTTACGAGGTTTGCTTGAAGACTTGGGAGTTAGTCAAAAACATATTAAGGTGTTTTGTGATAGTCAGAGTGCTATTCATTTAGCAAAGAACCAAGTCTACCATGCACGTACAAAGCACATTGACGTTCGTTATCATTTCGTGCGAGAGATTATTGAAGAAGGTGGAGTACTAGTTCAGAAGATTAGTACGACAGAGAATCCCGCAGATATGATGACCAAGGTGGTAACATCAATCAAGTTCAAACATTGTTTGAACTTGATTAACATCCTACATATCTGAATTGGCACTGGCGACGTTGATTTAGCAATTGAAGAAATCATTTAAAATTACTAAGTCGCTAAGGTGGAGATTTGTTATATATTGCTCCTTAGTGAGAAAATTAGAAAAGTCCCACATTGATTAGGAATGAAGATGGGTGTTGGTTTTGGGGCTATAAATAAAGCCCTCCTTCACCATTTGTAAACATCCCAAAAATTTGTAAATCTTCCTCTCTTTTGTAAGGGTAATTGATTAGCTTAATTTTGCCCAATTAGTTGTAATTTTGAAGTTCATTCATTTGGAGATAGTGGAAGTGGTCAACGACGCCCGAGGACCTAGGTAACATTTATACCGAACCTCGTTAAATTTCTGGTGTTATTATTTTTCTGTTTTAATATTTCTGTTTCAATATCTGTTTTAGTTTATTTTAGCATTATATTTCCAATAGCATTATTTTGTCGGGTTAGTTTGAGTTCTATTCATTTAAATCATAAATGAATAGTAACTACTTAGAATAGTAAAAATATACCCAATTTTTCCAACATGATGCTTAATTTTGTTTTGAGGAAAATTTTAATTTACATTTTTTATAAGTTACATCCATTCTTACCCATGTATTGTTGGATAATTATCAAAATAATATATTTTTTTAATAACTTATTTTAATGGGTGATATTTATTAAGTGTTTAAATGAGTTTCATGTAGCTTACAGAGTATGTAAGGTAGAGTGAACCTTTGATTAAAGTACGAAACCTTGGCTACTCTCTTAGTATTTTATAATTAAGCCAACCTTGGGCTATTTTGTCAATCTTATAAGAACTAGTTTGTTCCCCATTTGATTCGTTCTATTTCATTTTGAACCTACAGGAGAAGCTATACGTATGTCCAAGCTATTCCTGTTGTATTATCCGGTGTGTAGATCAAAATGATTCTTTCCCAAGTCCATGGTCGTGCTATTGATTTTCTACTCAGTGCTGCTTTATTGTAAGATAATGTTCCACTTATTTTAGGTTCCAAAGATATTGAGGTCTCAACTTCTCAGTTTGAAGACTTTTCAGTTGCTACTTCAGGAACTGGTGAGGCTGGAGAATTAAAGGTACAATAAGTCTATAGCTAAAAAATACGCAGCATTTGCTTGGTTGAAACTGAGTGCCTGACTTTCAGTCTGATCCCAAGTAATATTCATAAATTCCTTTACCAGTTAAGCGTGGAGGTATTTGGTTCCAAAACCCAAATGATCTTTGAAGAAGTTTTTGAGAAGATGGTTGAGGAAGCTCAACCAATCCCTGGATTTCGGAGAGTTAAAGGAGGTGAGTTATACTGCATTTGTTTATCAATATATGTGCATTATCATTTTTTCCATGATATTGATGATTGTTGATGCTCATTTTATCTCTAGTGAACAATATTATATTTGTAGGTCTATGATTAAGAAAAGTAACGAAGCAAGCAGCTTTATTCCCTATAAACTGGTTCTTACCACAGTTGGACACTCTCCACTCTACATCCAATTGAATATATAGTATTATGGTGTCCATCCTCCTAAAATATGTTTAGAATGCACTTGTTGAGGACCTGTTGAATGAACTTTTCTCCTGCCCCAATCATCAAGCCCATGAAACATCTCTTCACACACACTTCATGGTCAGAATTTATTCTTGTAAATTTTGTTACTAAAAATCTTGCAAGAAAGAAGTAAGTTTGTAATATCAATTCAGAGAAGAATTCCCACCAAGGATATGTCCTTGACAAATAAAAAGGAAATGCAGAGAAGGACAAAAAGGAGCAGAGAAGATGCAGAAAGTTTCATTTCATTCACAAAACTGTTAATGAATACAATAATTATCACAGCTTACGTGTTGTCCTTTCTTCACTATATATAGCTAAAGTAACCGGCTTGCACGTCACGCAAGGCTAGCACACTTACACATTTGATTCCAAATCACACGCCCATGGAACTAATTTTGGCTGCTAATCTATTTATTTTGTTGTATTATTTGTAGCTTGTATCTTCACTGTCACTTTTATGCACAACATTCAAGCCATTATGTTTGTTGTGATGAAAGACAAATTTTTGAATATATAATGCTTTAGTGAAAATATCAATAGGTTGATGCATAGAAGGAATATGTTGAACAGTCAGTTTCTTGGATAAAACCTTTTCACACACAAAATGTAGGTCAAGTTCAACATGCTTTGTACGTGCATGTTGAATTGGGTTTGCAGCTTGAGAAACCGTACTTAAATTATCACACCATATAATGAAAGAGTGAGAGAGTGGCACATATAGTTCACTTAATAATGAAGTGATGCAAACAAGATTTGATGTAGTATTAGCAAGGACTCAATAGTCAACCTTAGTGCTTGATCTTGAAATGATGAATTGTTTTTTAGAACTCTACTTAACATAATTTGAACCAAGAAAACTAATAATACCATAAGTGGACTTATGATCATTATGGTCTGATTCCCAATCAGCATCATAAAAATTCATGAATTGAAAATTATTGGATGATTTAAACACTAATCCATAACAAAGAGTCCCTATCAAATGTCTTAAAAATTATTTTCACGGCATCCCAATGAGGAACAAGAGGATTGGACAGAAATTGACACACTTTGTTTACATCATAAGAAATATCATGTCTTGTGATAGTAATATATCGTAATGTACCAACAATACTCCTATAAAAAGATGGGTTAAGTAATGAATCACCAATATGAGCAAAAAGTGGAAAGCTTGTAGTAATTGGAGAAGCAAGAAGTTTATAATGGTACACATAGGCTCTGTGAAGTAATTCCTGAATGTATTTACTTTGGTTTAGCAACAAATCACCATTAGAAAGTATAGTGGCCTCAATGTCCAAGAAATAGCTTAGTGCCCCAAGATATTAAAGCAAACTCAGTGTGAAGACCCGTAATAAGGTTTCTGCTCTTAGTGTTATTACTCCTTGTCATCCACATAGATTCGGAGAAAAATTTGAGAAGTTAAAGATGTCTTGATGAATAAAGAGCTATAAGCTTGTGATTTTGAAAAACCCATTAGCACAAGTGTTGTAGCTAAAGTGTCAAACGAAGCCCTTGGTGTCTGTTTCAAACCATAAATAGCTTTATTCAATTTACAAGCAAAATGAGAATGAATTGTGTCTTCAAAACCTGGATGTTGTTGCATGTATTCTTCCTCTTGAAGATTATCATTTAAGAAAACATTGTTGATATCTAGTTGATGAATATTCCACTTCTTAGAGAGCAATAGTGAGAACTGCTCTAATTGTTACTTGCTTCACAATTGGACTAAAATTCTCAATAAAATTAAAACCATGTCTTTGATCATATCCTTTGGTCATATCTCTTGATTTTCTTTTATCTAGCTGACCATTAGTGAGCTTCTCAATCTTTAAAATCCACCTAGCACCATTATTTTTTTGTCTGAAAGTGCTTGAACTAGAGTACAAGTGTTCTTCATTATTAGTGCATCAAACTCTAATTGCATGAAGGATTTTCATAGAGGATCAGCAATGGCTTGAGCGCTGGTAATTGGTGTAAGAGCAACAAGATAGGTTTTTGGTTTGTGTATTTTAGCTTTAGTTCTAATTATCATGGGATGATTGTTCACATGTTCAGATGGTAACGATGGAGGTGAAGAAGTATTAGGTTGAAGCACATCCGAGATTGATGATGAAAGAGGAGTAGTAGCATAAATAGTTCTAGATTGAAGGGAAAGCTTGTGATTTTTACTCATTTCACAAGCTTTACGAAGAGTATTATTACTAATGGTATTACTAAAAGAGATATTAGACTGAAGAACTTTCTTGACAACTTGAATGAGTCAATCTTCTATACCATAAGTCAAGACTGGATTGTGAAGTGGAAGTAGGAAAAGTTGAATAGGTCTGTCGAGATGAAAATATAGAATTCAATGAGTGAGTTGGATTTAGTGAAGTAGGAGACTCATGAGAATTTGATGGATTAGAACTTAACCTTGTGAATGACATGTCAAAAGCATGTAATTCATTATGCAATTGACCTTTGAGAAGGATGGCATTCGTCACTTGTTCCTTTACATAGCAAGCAAAAGGGTGAAATTCAAAGAACACTTCATTATCAAGAGCAAATTGAGAGACATTGATAATATTTTTAACCATATTTTTGAATACTAATGTTTTATCAGGAGACAAAGATGAATGAACAATATTAGAACATGTGTGTGAGATAGAAATATCCTTAACGTTACCTATCATCACCTTGTGTGTTTCACCATAGGCTTGAGCTTCAACCAAGTTTTGAACGTCATTGGTAACATGATGAGATGTACCTAAATCTGGGTACCATTAGGGTGACATTTGTGTTGGATAAGCAGATAGAGATATTGGTGGATTGTACTATGAATAAGGGTAAGGTGAAGGATAAGGAGCATTTTGTAAAGATGACACAGGTGGTATAGTAAGAGCATGAGGTAAATATGGTGATGAACTTTGAACAATAAGTATTGCCTGTGTATGATATGGATCCAAACCTCTAGGTTGAATAGATTGAAAATTTTGACCATATGGAACCTAACTTGAGTGTTGTGGTGTGTGTTGGAGGTCTTGTATTACATGAGTTTTGTACCGGTGAAACAAAGTTCCTCGAAACAAAACCGACATGTAATGAGACCATTGGTACCTTCCTCTACCTCTTCCATAGCCATGGAAATCATTTTAGTAATAACCCCAATTGTTAAGCTCATTTATATGTGAATGTCTTGCATATGAAGTGTTGTTCCCTTGAACACATTGGTTGGTTAAACATAGCTGGTTAAATTGATTACTAGTATCAACAAGAGTCATTTTAGTGTTTCCACTCGAAGTAGTCTAACTTGGTTTATGTTTGTTGTTGGTAAATGAGAAATTTTCACCGCTTTCCTTTTAGCTAAAAAACACTCATGGCTTAGAAAGAGAGCTTTTGCATCATCTAGGGTGACTGTTTCATTTAGCATCCTTTCTAATAAGGTGGAAATGGCATTGTCATTGTTATAAAGCTCCTTAATTTAAGGAGCAAATTAAGGAGCAAAACATGGAGCAAAACATGGAATAAAACAAGGAGCTTAATTCAATGAGCAATTTAAGGAACCATTAATTTAAGGAGTAATTCAAGGAGTGAATTTTCCTATAAATAGATGTATAATTTTAATAAATCATAATCCAAATGTTCATTACAATTGAGATAAAAGCTTTAGTTAGAGAAAATTGAGAGTAATTTTCTTGGGTGTAATTGGTTGTGAGTTGTGAGTGTTGTAAGCACCTTGTATAATTTCTCCCATTTTTCAGTAAAAAGATCTGCGGGTCAGGAGACGTAAGCAGATTAGTAGAACTCCGTTATCAAATTTTGTGTGTTATTTTTCTATTCTGCTTTCTAAATCACGCTTATCGGGAATTTGCGTTATTTCCCGACAAGCGCGGTATCGAGCTATTGGTAGTGATTTACGTCGATTTTACGCAAGAAATAGTCGAAACGATCCGAGAGAAAATCGATTTTAGTGGGAGCTTGATAGGCTGCCAGGATGAAGGAAGGGTGAAACTCGAGAAATTTGATGGCACGTGATTTTGGGTTTTGGAAAATGCGAGATAGAGGATTATCTGTATCAAGAAATCTATATCAACCTCGGGGAAGAAACGGAAGCTATAAAGGAAGAAGATTGGAATCTTACAGGCAGACAAAGCCACCGGAGTTATTCGATTGTGGCCCCATCCCGTAATGTTGCCTTGTGTAGCAAAGAGAAAAGACCACGGTAGGTCTTAATGACTCTCTCAATATGTATGAGAAGCCATTAGCCTCGAACAAAGTGCACATTGATGAGGCGTTTGTTCAATTGCGGATGAATGAAGGCGCGTGGTAGCTCGACATCTCGATAGACTCGAACCACGAGTCACGGCCAGGTTGAGTTCGGTGGAAATTGGTCGATGAAGAAGTACGGCATTAATACTTTTATCTTCTTTACCGAGAAAGTTGGAATACTCTTGTCACGGTGTGAGTAGCTCGTCGAGGAAAGCAAATAAGTTGAAATTTGTGATGTTCGTGATCTGGTTCTCGGTGAAGAGGTCAGAGCGTAGAGAGTCGGGTGAATCGTCGGCAACGGTTTTGCATCTGAGTCAAAAGGAAGAAATTCAACCAAAAGGAATGGACGTGGCGGAAACGGACTCTGAGGTAGATCGAAAGGACGGGAGGTCGAATCCGGGAATCTAATAATTCCACATGCTTCGAAGACTATCGAGTGTTGGAATTGTGGAAGAAGCCAAGACATACAAAAATCGGTCTGAGAGTGCAGAAGGAATGACAGTAAAGCGAGAGGCAAATGTTACTTCCACCTCGGGAGGAGACGATGCATTGATATGCTTTCTTTGGAGAGCGAGGAAGAATCTTGGGTGTTAGACTGCGGAGCATCGTTCCATTGCTACTTCACAAAAAGTATTCTTCGAGAAATATGTCCCAGGAAACCTTGGAAAGGTATATCTTGGTGATGATCAACCATGTGCTATTATTGGCAAGGTGTAGTGAAGATTAAGTTGAACGGATACGTTTGGGAGCGAAAGATGTCGGGCATATTCCCAGATCTCGAAGGAACTTAATCTCGGTGGGACGGTTGGCCGGTGAAGGCTACGCTACGATCTTCGCGTGGTGATGATTGGAAGATTTCAAAGGGTGCGATGAGCGGTTGCTCGAGGCAAGAAAAGTGGTACTCTTTACATGACGGCGGAGGCACGTTGTTCAATTACGGTTGCGACATGACAATGAAACACCAAATACGTGGCAGGAGAGACTAGGCCATATGAGTGAGAAGGGGATGAAGATTATGCACTCAAAGGGAAAACTTCGGTACGATGCGGAGATGAGACATGTGCGAAGATTGCATACTTGGAAAGCAAAAGAGAGTCGACTTTCGAGACAAGTTGCGAGAATCCCAAAGAAGGAAAGACTAGAGCTTATTCAACTCGATGTTTGGGGACCCGACGGAGTCTCGTATTGGTGGGAAACACTCTTCGCCATGACTTTCATTGATGATCGCTCTCGGAAGGTATGGGTTTACTTTCTAAAGCATAAGTACGAAGTATTTGAGGCTTTCGAGAAGATGGAAAGCTATGGTGGAAAATGAGACGGGTTTAAAGATCAAAAGCTCGAGAATCGATAATGGTGGTGAATATGAAGACACTAGATTCAAAATTTTTGCTATGAGCACGGGATCGAGAATGGAAAAAGCGTAGCAAGGCACGCCCGACACAATGGTGTAGGCGGCGGCGTATGAACCGAAACGTTGATAGAAAGAGCGAAGCATTCGTATACGGTCGGTCTAGAAACAGTGCAGGCGAAGCGATCAACACGGTACTTTACGATCAAGGGGGCCCGTACATTTCCATTGGAGCATAGAATACCGAGGAGGAGGTATGGAGCGGAAAAGAGGTGAAACTATCACATCTAAAAGTTTTCGGTTGTGTAACATTTGTGCATATCAGTGATCAAGGCAGGAATAAGCTTGATCCCAAATCCAAGAAATGCACATTCATTGGCTATGGTGAGGATGAGTTTGGCTACCGCATTTGGGATGATGAAAAGAAGAAAGTTATTCATAGCAGAGATGTGATTTTCAACGAAAATGTGATGTATAAGGACATGCATAAAATAGATGCTAATGACTCAGAGCAGAATGAGTCAGTATTTGCAGATGCATATGATGTCCTAGATAGTTCCACAACAGAACCAATTGTAACAAGTCCTCAGCCAGAGGAACTTGGTGAATGACGTGATACATAACATTCGACACACGCCATGACCTCTTACTCCCGGCTCCTGTATTGAGAAGGTCTTCGACCTCGTAATGCTAACGGGGAGATACATGGTAACTATATTCTTCGGTGATGGAGGGAGCACAGAATGCTATGATGAAGCTTGTCGAGACTCGAGATTCCAACAGAGTGGGAGCTTGCTATGAAAGAAGAAATGAAATCTCATCTCCCGACCGGACATGGGAACTAGGCGGAGTTACTATGGGAAAGAAGGCAACTTCTGACAAATGGGTGTACGGGTGAAAGAGGAGACGTGATGGTTCGAGAGATACAAAGGCGCCTAGTTGTCAAAGGGTTTCAACGAAGGGAAGGAGTTGACTACTGACATTTTTGCTCCCGTTGTGAAGCTTAATACTATCAGATCAGTATTGAGCATTGTAGCCATCGAAGATCTTCATCTTGAATAGTTGGATGTGAAGACTGCATTCCTTCATGGAGATTTAGATGAAGAGATATACATGCACCAGCCAGAAGGTTTCTCAGAAAGGGGGAAGAAGACTAGAAAAGCTGCTGCATTGATCAAGGTGTGAAGACAGATTGAAATCAGTCTTCAAGTGGGAGATTGTTATAAAGCTCCTTAATTTAAGGAGCAAATTAAGGAGCAAAACATGGAGCAAAACATGGAGTAAAACAAGGAGCTTAATTCAAGGAACCATTAATTTAAGGAGTAATTCAAGGAGTGAATTTTCCTATAAATAGATGTGTAATTGTAATGAATTAATCATCCAAAGTGTTCATTCCAATTGAGAGAAAAGCTTAGAGAGAAAAGCTTTTGTGAGAGAAAATTGAGAGTAATTTTCTTGGGTGTAATTGGGTTGTGAGTTGTGAGTGTTGTAAACACCTTGTGTAATTTCTCCCATTTCAGTAAAAAGATCTGCAGCAGGTCCGGAGACGTAAGCAAGATTGACCGAACTCCGTTATCAAATTTTGTGTGTTATTTTTCTATTCTTGCTTTCTCATAAATCTAGCTTATCGGGAATTTGCGTTATTTCCCAACAGTCATGGCTTTCGTCTAGATCACCCAAAAATTTCATAAGCTTTTGTTCATCTATGAGACTACTACTAGCTGTCTCCAGTTCACCTGCAAGCATCTTCACAGATAGCATGTACTTTGAAATTGTTGAAGTACCTTTTCTTAGACCTTGCAATTCTTTCCTTACTCGAATGGCTTTAGCTCTTGATTTAGACACATACGATTTCTCCAACCTAGTCCATGCATCTCTAACTTTATTAAAGCTTGAAATATGTTTGAGTACATCATTTGATATGTAAGACGTGAGCCAACAGTCTAGCATCTCGCCTTGTCTATTCTATGCCTTGTAAGTAGGATTACTTATTTTGTTAAGGAACTGAGGTGGTGTAGTATTAAGCAAAGCATACTCTTCTAGTTCAAGACTTCTTAGTATTTTTTAAATCTGATGTTTCCAGATTATATAGTTGCTGTTATCGAGTTTTATTGAAACTAAAATATTGTGGAAGGTTACAATAACTTGATCAGCATGAATTGAGTCTGCATATTGTGGAGTTGTTTGTGGAGGTGTTTGTATTACCAGTATTTGATCTGCCATAAATGACAAGCTTACAGAGCCAAGCTCTGATACTCTGACAAATAAAAAGGAAATGCATCATAAAAAGGAAATGCAGAGAAGGGCAAGAGGGAGCATAGAAGATGCAGGGAGTTTCATTTCATTGACAAAAACTGTTAATGAATACAAAAATGATCACAACTTACGTCTTGTCCTTTCTTTACACGCCTATGTAACTAATTTTGGTTGGTAGTTAATCTATTTGTTTTGCTGTTGCATTTGTAGCTTGTATCTTCACTGTCACTTTTATGCTCAACATCCAGGCCATAATTTCTCTTTTGCAGTGATTGATTGTTGAGTAGTTGAGATGGCACTAAAATATTATATTCAATAGTCCTTACATGTCTCTAATTACTGCATGTTCGAAGTGCTATTCTTTTAGATTTAGATATTTAACCCAACTCAGCTAATACTATTCTTCTTTTGGTGTTCTCAATTGACTGTTGTCGACTAAAGACTACAGTATTTTCTTCCCATTCCATTCACTGTTGAAAACTTTGGCATCTCTTTCGCATTGTACACAAACAATTAATATGCTGTGTTCACTGTTTTTTGAAATACTTATTTTGACCGAGTGCACTAACATTCTATTTTGTATGATTTTCTTTGGCAATCCATTGTGTGACAACCGAAATGTTGGCTACCAGGTAAAACACCAAATGTAAGTCTATCTAGCCTTTTATTGTGTAATTGATCAGACACTTGGGTTTGCTTTTGTCAATGATATATGCAATTAACTAGAACCTCTATCATACTTCTGGTTTGGAGCAGATACCCAAAAATGTTCTGTTAGAAGTCCTCGGACCTACTAAAGTTTACAAGCAAGTCATCAAGAAAGTAATCAACATTACCATAGCTAGTTATGTTGAGAAGGTAGATGTTACTCAATTGCAATGCTAATTAGTAATTGGACAGTTATGCACACAAATTTGCACTCTCAATAGGTCACGTGACTATATTAAAATATTTGAGAAATTATTACTTTTAGGAGCATGTTTCATTGAACTATTTGTTTGTGTGAATTAGTGTGAAAAAATGTGTATTTAGCATTTCCCTTGCACGGAAACTCTTTTTTTTTTTACCGTTGGCAATAATGGCATTTTAATGTTTTCAAAATGGTTTGTACTTCAATACCATAAAAGAAGGGTAATATTACCATAGTTATTTTTATTAATATCATAACAAAAGCATATAAATTGATTTTTTTAATCCTATCATTAATTACACTTTAATGACACTATTGTTCCATAAAGTTGTTATTCATGAAAAACAAATGTGTCAATTTCGCGGCCCTAAAAGAAAGCTAATTATGCCACTTATATTTATATTTGTTACAGGAAGGATTAATAGTCAGCAAGGACTTGAGAGTTCACCAGAGTTTTGAGGACCTCGAAGCCATGTTTGAGGCAGGTGAAAAGTTTAGATTTGAAGCAGTAATACAGCTTCAAGAAACGAAATGATCAACACGTGAACGTTTAGAATTTTTCGGCCTTTAGTTTGATTCTCAAACAAAATATTGAGCTCTATGTCAGTACTGTAAATGACTCTCTGACAAGCATGCCTCTAAATTAAACTTTGCTATCCAGAAATTACATAGATTTTAGGCTGTTTATTTTTTCTTGATTTGGGAGAGAAGAATCTCTCTTCTCAAGGCTAAGTAGACCGTTATTTTACTTAGGAATAATAAAAAATGGTGATAATTTTTTTTCCATTTGAATCCAATCCGAATTATATTTAAAGATTTTTCATCCGAATTTGATTTGATAATCTAATCAATCTGAATCAATATAAATTTAAGCAAGTTGGATTTTTGTATTAGTTAAGTTTGAATTGATATTAAATTTTATTTATGAATTATTGTATTAGAGAAAAAATAATACTCATGGTACAAGGTATAATTAAAGTAGATAAAAGTCTATTTTGAGTGGGACATTATTACTAACTATTAAAAAGTGCATTAAAATTTTAAAATTTCAAAGAAAAAGAAGCTCAAAACAGATCATGTAAACACAAGTGTATTTTTTGAATTGTTATGTGTTTCTTAAATCAATTGTAATTAAAAAAAATATGAACTTTAATAAATTTAAATAAACATCATTTAATTTAAGAATACATAGGAATTCGAAAAAAATACTTATATTTATGTTTAGGTATTTAATTTATGATATTTTTTTAAGTTTTAGAAATTGTGTACTTTACAATCGTTAGTATACTTGTAGTACTTTACTCAAAGGATAATGAACTTTTGAATACTTTGATCATAATTAATGGAGTTGATACTCTTCATCTAAATGTGATATATATATAATATTTAATACTCTTCATCTAAACGTGATATATATATAATATTTAAATTTTAAATTTATTATTTATACTCATAATTAAGAAAGTCGAAAGAATAAGAAGTATGCTTGGATAGTAATTTAATGTAATTATGGTATGTATAATATTTAAATGTGATGTATTATAAAATAAAATATGTATTTATTTATAATGTTAATATTAATTTAGTTTGAATTAGATCGTAGTAGATTATAAAATTTATCAATTCAAATCTGATTTGATCCGAACATATTGTATACTTTTCAATCTAAATTCGATTTAACTATCAAATCTATTATTCCAATTTGATCCAAATTCAATATATATCAAAAAATTAATTTAAGTAGATTGATTAGATTATTTGTTCATCTTTAATCGCAGTTCATAAAACTTTTCACGAATATTGAGAATAGTTTTTAAAAATCTCATGTAAAAATTTTACAACCTTGGACATTTGTGTTAGGGAGGAATGAGGCATAAGTCTTGATGGCTTTGACATTTTTTTTAAAATATATGAAGAAAGAATAATTTTTACTTTTGTTTTGGTAGTTTATCCGAATGCAAATAGGTAACATTTTCAATTTGATTACACTTTCAAATTTACGAAGTTGTGTCCAATAAATTAAATTGTAAGTTACTATATTATCAAGACATGAAATCCACTTAAGAGAGATCATAAAGAAGTGATAGAATAGAGTTCTGAATATCCAAAACTTGTAGACTAATATCTCAAAATGATTGATTGTTGAAAGCATCAATTATTTGTTTATTGTTCCCTTCAGTATATATTGCTTGATGTTTGAAATTTATGGCATATCGAATGGTATATTAAGAAGTCAATACTTTAGCTACATCCATTGATGAGGAAATAACAGATTTAGTCAAACAAAACACAAATGTCCATAATAATTAAACATGCTAACACCAAGAGTAGAAAGTCCATCATACTAGGACACATTAAAATTGAACTTGAATGCATTTGAAAGTGGAGGTTGCCAATTTGAAGGGATATGAAAGCAATCTCGATATTGGATTCATGAAAAGTGAGAATACGATCCAATAATAAATTTTAAAATTTAGTAATTTTTTGAGAAATATCATGAATATTGGATTAATTAGATAACGTCTAGCCTTCAAAAATAATCTCATTACGTAACCACCATACTTTTTCCATCATTATGAATATCGTAAGAGGAAAAACTTAGTGAGACAAATCAAGAGAAAGAAAGTTCTTTGTAGGATTTAGAATAAAGCATATGTAAGTGCATATATCTAATTTTTTTACAAAGCTCCAATTTAAATTCCAATATCAGTGCTTTCACCAAGATTTAAGTATTTCATATCTGATAAAGGAATTTTCTTAAGTTTCTATCTCACCATGGCAAAGAAGACAATTCAAATCTATAACATTGATAAAATGACTCAATCTTTTTTTTTTTGTACCCAATGCAAAGTTTTAGATAAGTAATTTTTGATGCTCATATATCTTAACCTTTCATAGTGATATCCAAAAACCACGTTGATTAGAAAGATTTGTAAGATTTGTCTTGGATACTAATGTGTAGTAAGCATCTTTCACACAAAATTTCAGAACCAATACCAAACCATTCAATAAAATCATGTCTGTTTACCGATGAAAGTTTAAGTTTACAAATTAGGTAAGAAATGTTTGATCCAAATACCTCATTTAATATATGCACATCCTGATCTAAAAAAGAGAAACTCGCAGGATAAACATTGCCAAAGTAGTGAAAAAAAAATTTGAAAAGCCCATAGATCCCATAATGTGTAGTAAGAAATTTCATTCCACTCTATCATAAACATTTTGCAAATCAATTTTGATACCCATTATACCTCTTTTACTTGAGCTTTTCTTGGATATTATAAAAGCAACTTCCTAAGCAATTAAAGTATCTTCAGTGATTTAATGACTTGGAATAAAAGCTACTTGAAATGGGATAATATAAGTGCTCAAAAACCCTCTTAAGCGTTAAACAAATTTTTGGATATAATCTTGTATATAACATTATAGAGACTGATATACTTAAATTGATTAAACTCAATAGGATTTGAAATTTTTGGATGCCATGGTGAGTTCTCTCGTAATAATTGTTCATCCAATTCCATAGTAACGCTATTTTCAAGATCTAGATTAAAATTGTGCAAACCTTAGGAATGAATATCCTTCAATTTTACGTGAAGAACTTTCAACTTATTTTGAATGAAACCAAAGTGATCCTGATTCCAAGTAGATAAAGTTAAAGATAGCTTCTTTAGTTTTTTCATATCATGCTCAACTGCGTTGAGAAACGCACATAGAGTGCCCAGCCATTCCGAGAAACGCGTACAATGCCTACAAATTTTTTTGAGCTCTTTCTCTCTTTAGAAAGTTTTCTTTTTTATTTTTTGATTCCATCTAAAGTTGTGATATGTTTGCTATTTTCTTAGAAATAAAGCTAAAATTTAATATTTAATTAATTAATAGATCTCGACTAATGATATTAGTTAGTTAATATTAAATAAAATAATTTGGGCCTCGTCTAAGGACACTTTCATACCAAAAAGAAAAAATCAACAAATATCAATTTATATATTTAATAACCTAAATAATATGAGCAAGTATAATTAACTTAATTATTATATCCTTAAATATTCTACTATTATGAATGATAAAATTTGCATTATTGTTTATTGAATCTATATCTAACTATATCTATGTTAGGAAATAAACAAACCAAAATGTCATGACAGAATGTTTAGTATTTAATTTTGTTTTTAATATTTTGAATAATAAATTAAAAAATACATATATTCTTTTCTTAGATCAATCTTGGGAGTATACTTATTATTTGTTATAAAATGATTTGTACACTTGCGAGAGTTTTACAAATAATAAAACCACAAAGGGTATTTCGCAAGATCGTTATTTGTAAATGCCAGTTTTGTGACTCATATAATCATCAATAGCATATTTTGTATTGTATGAGCATGCATTGTAATAGTTAGAATGTACACTTTTGCAATTCTAGGAAGCGAGGAAATATAGGTATACTCGGGTTTTGTAAATAAAATCTCCTCATACTTTATATTGATGATTATTATTTCTATTAATGAATTTTATTATATATAACATGCATTATGAATAAATATTTGTTTTAATATTATTTTAGAGTAGACTCCTACTAAGCGATAAGCTCACCCCCTACTCTTCCCTCACTTTTCAGTTACAATATCGAGTTAGTTGTGGTAAAGACATTAAAGTCTTTTACTGATGATTCAAACATTAAAATTTTTTGATCTAACACCTTATTTATTTTATTGGTTATTACAATTTATGTTTAAGCAGGCTAAGGCCACTCTAATTTAATGAATTTTAATTGAATTTATAGATACTTTGGATTTAAATGTATGAATTTATATTGATAGAAAATATTTAGGGGTATCCAAATTTTTTATAAAGAATTCATTTTTAATTGATTTTTCATGATTATTTAAAATATTTTTTATTAATACAATTATCTTCTCAAAATTCATGTACTCTTATTTTCAGGGCATGATAGAAGGTGTAAGGTTCAACTCCAAATTATATATGTGTGAGTAATATAGTCATTTAGAAAACAAATATGAATTTTAATATAGATGTAGCTCAAATGGTATATAGCTATGGTTTTTGTTTTTTGCTCAAAAAACACATGAATTTTATATTCATTACAAACAATAGGAAAAAAAAGGTTGGAATAAAGCAGAGATAGGAATGAAACCTTCAACTAAGCTAACTAAGCTATGAGAAGCCTATTTAGCTAAACAATAAGCAACATTTTTTAAGTTTCCAGGAATCCAAGATGTAGAGATTATATTAAAATTTTGCATAAGAAGTTTAATTTAATTGATAATGCTCTGAGCTTTCCATGAAATGATGAAATCATCATAAACTTTTATGACATTACATTTATCACCTTCCAAATAAATAGCTTTAAAGTTGCATTGCAAAGCAAATTGAAGAGAGAATAATAATGCATAAGTTTCACCTTCTTTGATGGAGTTACTATGGTAAGTTTTACTCTAACAACCAAGAACCTGGCTATTAGAATCTCTAATAACAAGTGCAGCAGTAAGGTTTAAATTATAAATAGCTACATCAATATTAATTTTAATAGCACCTCTTTATGGTTTTCTCCAAGAAGAAGGAAGAGGGGGAGTAATTTGAGTCGTTGTAGATGTCCAAATAACCTTTTATTTTGAAGATCATTTCTTGTTCAAATGAGATACATATAGATAATTAATTTGAGGTTTAGCTATTTGGAATTAAATAGGAGATCATTTCTTGTTCAAATGAGATACATATAGATAAAATAAATTCAAGATAAGTTAGCATAGATGGTATAAAATGATCTTGATTATTGAATTATTTTTAATGAGGTCATATAAAGAACATAAGTTTGAATTAGCCAAAATATTAGTGGGATACCAGCTTAACCAGAGAGAGATAGTAAATTGATAAGAGATAAAGAGATTGTTCGAAGTTTTCATAGTATAATGACAAACATGACAAAAGATGTTAAGAAAATTAATTTTTTATTTGCAATTATTAAGCCATAAAGTTATTTACTAATGGTCTTACAATGCAATGATGTTTGCGTTTTTTGTGGGCATAATGAGAGCATGAGCTAAAACCTAACTAATTTATATGTGTAGGTGTGTATAAATATGTAAATTTTATTTTACCAATTCTTATTTGCCCGATAGCCTTGTATTAGTAGATAGATCATCGACTTAAGAATTGGTAATTGCAAAAGAAAGGGGGAAAATTTTCGTGCTTATTAAAAGAAAATATAAATGGTGTTGATTTTGTGTCGTCGAGATTGGTTGATTGTGTGAGGGTGTTCAGGACTTCAAGATCATTTGTCAAATGTTGCTTTTGTATCCTACTAGGTGTATCACATGCTTTCAATGTAGAGCTTGTAACAATCATTCATGTGTTCGTATATGTTGCTACTTTGAATGATGAAAGCTTTGGTTGAAGTTGAATTCTGATTATGTTGCAACTCTATTTCTTACCTGATCACTTTATGTTCTATGTGAATAGTATATAGTCTAGGTTGATTTTCTACCGAATTTTTCTCACATAGAGTTTCACTATTATCGTATTTATAGAGATGACAATGTTGTAAGTGATAGTATAACCTCTAAAACCTATAATATTTATACTGCAACATAATAATATGATGTATCATTATTTGAAGGTGATTTTATTTATTTTTACACTAACTTAAAACTAGTCATAATTGTTATGTATTAATTGACTTTATTATTTATTTTCTTTATACTTGCTTTAATTAAAACATTTTTCATTTATTTTCTAAATCAACTTATTATTTTAATCAAATTTTTCAAAGCCGTTTATTTATCAAACGTTGCTTAGTAATAACAATCAATTTTCTAAATCAACGAATTAGGCTTGCTATTTTGATTTCATTGTTAAAAATCAGATTTTTTTTATTTTTTTATTTATAAATATTAGTAAGTTAATTATATAATAACTTAGAGTTAATTATCTGATAATATTCTTGATTTTATCACATGATGACATTAATACAATATGTTTGTTTAAAAAAATAAAAATAAAAATAAAGTAACACTTATCTTATAAATATTAGTTAGTTAGAATGCGCAGTATCTACAATTTTAATTTGCTATTTATTATTCCATTTTAATGTTAAAATCCAATTTTTTTTTAATTTTTTATTTATTAACATTAGTTAGTTAATTATCTAATAAATCTTGTTATACACTTAATTTAATAGTATCATATTATTTATTTCAAGAATTATTTTGAAACTTATTGATGGTTTTAAAAATTTATGTAATATTGGATCATATTTTATAAAGATTCAGATCAATAATTGTTAACATAATGTACGTGATAAGTTACTTAAATTATTTTGATTAAATTACTTTCACAAATAACATATAAATCACCTATTTATTAAAAAAAAAGATAATTTAATTACTATTTAAATAATAACATAATATTTTATTATTAAATTGAGTTTAAAATGTTGAATGTCAATATTTTTTTCCTCCATTAGTATCTTTCCTCCCACCATTTTCTTCATTTTTTATCTTCTTCTTTTTACAATTAATTACTATTATTTGACATTTTTCTCTTTTTTTCTTCTCATTAAATTATTTGTGTTACTTCATTTTTATTTTCTTGTTAGAAATTAAAGTCATAAGTTATGGGGAAGAGACATTAAAGAAAATAACAAATTTGGAGTAAATGCTTAAATATGATATATAATTTCTCTGTTAAGAGAAAGAAATAACATGTAATTCTTTTCAAATAGATAAAAGGAAAAAAAAATAACACATACATAATTTATATCTTAGTTTCTAAAATTTGTATGCTAGTTTGTTCACAGTAGTAAATGTCTATACTGTAAGTAGAAAATATAAACAAATTCAAAAAGAATCTTTACTTTCTGATAATGGAAAAGATAAAGCAATTGATTCGAAGGGAAGAAAAAAAGAAGAAAAGAAAAATTGTCATATAATAGTAATAAAATTATTAAAAACAATGATAAAGAAGGAAAGTGGTGGGGATGACGGTGATAATAAAGGAAAAAATAATATGTACCACTTTGCAACTATTTTTAGTAATAAAATATTATATTATTATTTAAATATTAATTAAATTGTCTTATTTTAATAAGTAAATAATTTAAGTGTCCTTTATAAACACTTAAAAATTAATTATTTTTCTTTTTATCCTACTTGAATATTAATTGTTAGAATTTCAATTACTTTGACATTAGTAAATTAGTAAGTTTTTCTTTATCAATAATAATTTCAATAATTATTATTATAAAAATAGGTAATAATTAGGAATATAGAAATAATAATTTGCTATAATTATTATAAAAATATAATAATTATAAATTTGTAGTAAGACATATGATATGCACATGTATTTTACTAGTCTAATAATATTAGTAGATGGGTACTTTTCCTTTTCCAACTTCTTGCTTTTTCCTCTAAAACAATTATATATTCGTACTACATTACCGTCATCATCAATCTACTTTTCATCATCAATCTACTTTCTCAACTTCTTGCCTTTTGATTACCCTCTTCCTTGTGGTATTGTACAAGTAATGCCCAAAGATGATAGCCAAGAGCCTTAAGAAGCAAAACCCAGCTAACATGCTTGGCATCCTTACCTCTACTTTTTTCCCTATAGGCCAAAATGCAGAATCTGGGCCGTCAATTTCTACATTGGAGAAAGACTGATTCTATTCACATTCGTAATATCCAACTAAATACATATCCTAATTATAAAAATAAAAATAATAGTTAAATAGAATAAATAAAAAACATCTAACTACATAT
The DNA here is from genome assembly GCA_033030585.1 of Hippophae rhamnoides. Lineage (NCBI taxonomy): Eukaryota > Viridiplantae > Streptophyta > Magnoliopsida > Rosales > Elaeagnaceae > Hippophae > Hippophae rhamnoides. Next base: position 23,617,254 of record CM065434.1, on the reverse strand, counting down.
GTTATATGCCATCATTATATTTATTTTATTTTATTTTTTTCAAATTCAATTAGTTATGAACCATGTTTTTGATGTTGTGGTCATGTTAGTGTTTTCAATAATGACCTTATTGATAAGTCATTTTTCCCATTTTTTCATTTTCAGTTTTAGTTTGCATTTTTTTACGAAATAATAGTTTGCTTCATTTATTTTTAGCTATAAAAAATATGTATAAAAAGGGGAAAATTAATGAGAATCAGCATGAATTTTTTCTACCAAAATTAAATTATTTTATATTTACAAAATTTATCTCCTTGAGAGCTTCTTCACGTCGGGGAATCATTCTACGTCAGGACAAAGGCCGAGCAAAAGCTCGACATTATAGGGCACGTAATAATATGGTATTAGAGCAGGAATTCGATAATGGGAACAACCATCCTAACTCAACAACACAACCAATGAAGGAATCCCTACAAGCAACCCAACAACAAATGCTTCAAATGTAGTGAGAGATGCATGAGATGTTCATTCAAATACAAACTCAAATGGATGAGTTAAGTGAGAGAAGAACAGAAATCGGGACATCATAGCAATAACCAAATTCTCAACAAACACATGGAACAATTGCACCTCGGGTGGTTCGTTTGGATTTTCCATGCTATGATGGCGATGATGATCCTATCACTTGGATTGATCGAGCAGAGCAATTCTTTTCATTCCACCAGACCCCTGCCACTGAAAAGGTGTCGTTAGCAACTACCACCTAGAATGAGAAGTGCACTCTGGTTCCAATCTTTCAAGAAGACTCGAGTTTGGGTTACCTAAGAAGAATTCAAACAGGCACTGAATAAGCGTTATGGTCCAACATTCCTAGATGACTACTATGGGGAGCTCACCAAGCTCACACAGACAGGATCTGTCTAGGAGTATCACGGATCTGTCTAGGAGTATCACACACAATTCGATCTGTTGTTCGCAAGGGCCAACTCATTAACTGAACAATAATAGATCAGTTGTTTCGTCAGTAGGCTTCGGGAAACCATTCGAGCTAATGTCTGTGCCGCAAACCCACAGACCTTCCAACATGCTAATGGTCTTGCACGGCTCTACGAAACCAAAAACCAACTTCAAAAACCCAAATACACTACACCCAAAATTAATCCAACCATCCAAAACTTCCAAAAACCAAAACAAAAATGACCAACCACGAACCCATCTGTTAAACGCCTCATCGCTAATGAAATCCAAATGCGTCAATGATGCAACTTGTGCTACAACTACGATGAAACCTACACGTCAGGCCATCACTGCAAGAGATTGTTTCTCATTGATTTCAAACCCATGGACGAGGTAGAAGTAAAGGGTAAGAAGGAAGTTGAACCTGAATAGGAAGTGGCTGAAATCTCACTTCACACCATTACAAGAACCGTTACACCTCAAATTATGCGGGTTCCAGCCAAAATCAAGGGACACTCACTAGTAGCTTTGCTGGTTACAGGAAGCTCTCACAACTTCCTCAATCGGGCATGGGTCACACAGATCGTGTTAAAGGTAGAGAAAGGGGCTCAGCTGAATGTGACAGTGGCTAACGACGAGAAGCTACCTTGTATGGTTTGCCACTCAGAAACCCTAATCGAGATTCATGGAAACCCATTCTAGGTGGATTTTTTTGTGATCGATTTAGAGGGTTACGATGTCGTCCTTGGAGTGTAGTGGCTGACAACTCTTGGGGCGATTCTATGGGACTTCACACGCTTAATTGATGAAAACACGATTCTATGGTAACTCTTTTCAGCGTGCAACCACCAGCAGCCCAAGCCATGGACCAATGCCTAATAGAGAAAGAACTTCGCGCAAATGGAGGAAGATGAACTTTGATATGTGTAATTGATGAAGATGTTAAAGCTAACCCTAGTAAATATAAAAATTTCTCCAAGATAGAAGCACATCATATATATTTGGCCCAAATTTTTAAAAATTATGCCCACATATTTCAAAAATCCATAGGTATCCCACCTGACTGGTCCCACAGCCACAAAATCAAATTAAAACCTGGGAATGGCCCTGTGTCAATAAGGCCCTACCGTTACCCATACTACCAAAAGAAGGAAATAGAAAAATTGGTGGAAGAAATGTTGGAAAGTGGAGTAATTGAGCCCAATACCAGCCCATATTCGTCCCCAGTGTTGCTTGTAAAAAAAAGATAGGTCCTGGCAATTTTGTGTGGACTATAAAGCTCTTAATATGGCCACTATCGAGGACAAGTATCCCATACCGATGATATATAAGCTACTAGATGAGTTGCATGGGGCTAAATATTTTCAAAACTGGATCTATGAGCTGGATATCATCAAATACCGATACATTCGATAGATATGGAAAAAAATGGCTTTCTGCACACACGATGGGCACTATGAATTTTTGGTAATGGCTTTCAAACTCACTAATGCACCTTCCACATTTCAAGCATTAATGAATGACATTTTTCGGTCATATTTGCGATAATTCATCCTGGTTTTTTTTATGATATCTTGATATATAGTCCTACTTGGGAATTACATTTACAACACTTACAAATAGTGTTCTCTATATTATCTAACTACCAACTATATGTCAACAAGGAGAAATGTTATTTTGAAACTACAAAAGTTCAATATTTGGGACACATTATCAGGGAAGGAGAAGTAAGGATGGAACCCAATATAATTATTGCCATAGAAGATTGGCCCAAGCCAAAGTCGACAACTACTCTACGTGGTTTCTTGGGGCTTACCGGTTACTATCGAAAGTTTATCAGACTATGGAAAAATAGTTGCTCCTTTGATATAAATACTGAAAAAGAATAACTTCAAGTGGACTCCCAAAGCTGAAGATGCATTTTAAGAGCTTAAACAAATGATGGTGCAAGGATCGGTGTTGGAATTACCTAACTTCACAACAACTTTCATTCTTGAATGTGATGCCTCTAATTCTAGGGTTGGTGCATTACTCACTCAAGGACAGAGACCCATAGCTTTCTTTAGTCAAGCTCTCAAAGGGAGGAATGTAGCTTTATCCACCTATGACAGAGAAATGTTGGCTTTGGTGTTAGCAGTTTAGAAATGGCGGCCCTATGTGATGGGAAGAACATTTGTGGTTCGCACTAACCACAAAAGTATCAAATATTTGTGGAGTTAGAAAATCACTACCCTACCTCAACAAAGATGGCTTAGCAAGCTAATAGGATATGACTTCTCCATAGAATACAAGCAAGTGAAAGATAACTCAACAACAAACACCCTATCCAGGCGTGATGAACCAGCGCAAATAATGACAATATTAGAGTTAGTTCCAACATGGATAGAGATAATTCAAGATGAAAACAAAATCCATATGGAGATGTAAAAGCTGCATAAATTGTATCAAGAAAGGGAATTACTAGAGCCATGGACATGTAAGGAAGGGTTACTCTTCTACAAAAACAGAATTTATTTGCTACCCTCTTCCCCACTAACAACAGAAGTCATTCAAGGTTTTCATTCTGCCACCTATGAAGGGCTCCACAAAAATCTCCAACGAATATGGTCACAATTCTACTCGCAGGGGATGAAGCGGCAACTATTAGAGACCATCAAAGCCTGTGACATTTTCTAGAGAAATAAAAGAGAACAAGGTGCACCATCTAGGTTCCTTTAACCCCTACCTACGCCTATTATTGTATGGACTAAGGTCTCCATAGATTTCATTACCAGCCTTCTAAACTCCAAAGATAAGACAACCATTATGGTGGTGGTGGACCAGTTATCCAAAATGGCACATTTCATTGCAATGGCATCACCAATCAATGCGTCTAACGCTGCCCAAGCTTACTATGAGAATGTCCTCATATTATATGGAGTACCACAGTCCATAGTGAGCGATAGAGACCCTTTGCTCACCAGTTCATTTTGGAAGGAATTATTCTCACTACAAGGAACCAAGCTTCATTTTTCATCATCCTATCATCCGTAGATAGATGGGAAAACATGGGTAACTAACCACACTCTATAAATGTATTTACGTTGTTTTACAGGAGGGCACCCAAAACAATGGACTTGTTGGCTACTGTGAGTAGAGTTTTGCTACAATACTAACTGGCACTCTTCCATCATATTCACACCATTTGAAATGGTATATGGACGTCGACCACCAATCCTAACATACTACGAGCCAGGATCTACCGGGGAGGTCGAAATGGATCAAGAGTTGATGTTAAGGGATCAAGTTCTCTGTCAACTACAATAATAACTCCCTAAAAGCAAATAAAGGATGAAGGCGACATATGAATAAGGAAGGATTTATCGGAAGTGTGAAGTAGATGATTGGGTCTACCTTAAATTACAACCTTATCGACAAAACTAGTTGACAGGTGATCGAAGACATAAGCTATCTGCTAAATACTATGGACCCTACCAAAGGACCAGTGGCATACAAATTGCTCTTACTTAAGGAAGGAAAATTCACCCTGTGGTGCATATCTCGCTAATCAAGAAGCAACTCAAAAATCACTCCAAAGTGGTGGAGACTATGCCGGAAGAATTGGACGAAGTCGACGCTGCTCCCTAACAACCTTGTGGACAAGCAAGGCCACTTTCAATGAGGATGGAATGTTACGTGCCATCAGCATATTTATTTTATTTTTTCTTTCAAATTCAGTTAGTCATAGACTATGTCTTTGATATTGTGGTCATATTAGTGTTTTCAGTAGTGGCCTTATTGACAAGTCATTTTTCCCATATTTTCAGTTTCAGTCTGCATTTTCTTAAGAAGTAGTGGTTTGTTTCAGTTATTTTTAGTTATCAAAAATATGTATAAAAAGGGGAAAGTTAATGAGAATTAACATGAACTTTTTCTACCAAAATCAAACTATCTTACATTTATAGAATTTATTTACTTGAGTGTTTCTTCACGTCAGGAGATCATTCTACGTCGGGCAGAGGCCGAGTGAGAGCTCGACATTACAGAGCACGTAACAACATCTCACACCCTTCTCCATCACTTATACATGTTTTCCTCACCAACAAAAACTTCACCGTTAGCATCGCCATCTCTAAAGTTCTTCCTTGATTGTTTTCATTCACATATTTCTCAAAAGATTACTTGATTTAGATTTAAACACAATAAGACCGAGATTAATTTGAGCCTAATAAAGGATTAAATTCAACAATCTATCATTTGTTCTCCGATTAAAGTCATAGAAGATAATGTGAAACCATTTCGAATGATGAAAAATGAAGAAGAATCTAAAGAGGTATTCATGTTTTTTTTCGATACTTGCATATAAATATTAAATATCCGATCAGACTTGTCGAACATATACAAAATATTCAAATGAGTTTGTCAAATATATGTAAAATGTCCTTATGGGTATGTCGAACATATGTAAAATGTCCAAAGGAATAAGTCGAATATATGCATGATCTTCAAATAGATGTGTCGAACATATGTATAGTTCAAACAGCTACGCTTGTGAGTGTTCCCGTCCTGAAAATATTATACATAATTAAAGTCACCATGGTTGATGCTCTCATATCTCTTCCTAAAATATTTAGTTGTCGCCCATTTCTTTTTTTTCTTTGTTTTATTCATTTATTGAGGGACTATAAACTAGATACGATAAAAAATTCATTAATTTGGATTAGGTATAGATTTCATTTTAGTTCAAGAGAATCTATAATCAAAGAGAAATCATGTTATATCTATGGACCGCATAAATAATGTTATATTCTTGTGAATGGTTTACAACATGAATAAAATTAATCTATTCAAGTGTAACTTTCTGATTTTGATTCGTGAATGGATATAAATAATTTATTCAAATGTTTTCAACTATTTTTTATATGCTTGTATAGAAATGAAAAAACAACACCAATATCCTTGCATTTTACAATATCTTTAAAAATATACTCGTGATTTAAATAAGATTACAAAAGTATGTTTTTCAATAAAAAAGAATAGAAAAAAATATCATTCATACTTTTCTGATGCGACATTGTTGGTTAGAAAGATGTGGTTATGATTTAAGTTAGGAGAGCATGGTGTGATATAACTTGAGTGAGGTATGAGGCTATGGCTTGAGTGGTTGTATGGTTAGGGTTTACAGATAAGAAGGCGAATGAGAGAAAGAAGAGGGTTGCGTGGAGATGCAAAGACTATGGTGGGATAAGAATAGGATGGGGTGATAAAGTGCATGTGAAAAATGGGTATTATTGAGTGGCTTATCACATACACACCAATTACTAATTATGAAAGGAGATGGATAGGCGTGAGGAATATGATGGAATGTGGTGAGGCAGAGGCATGAGGAAGATGACAGCTTGCGTATATGAGTGATTCGTGTGTGCCATTAACATAGAGGGCATTGGTGACATTATTCAAACAATAGATGTATTTTTGAAGATATTCTAAACTTCAGGGGTATTGTTGATGTTTTTCATTTTTCATTTTTTAACATTTATTGTAACGCCTGTTAGTTATTAATGATATTTTTGAAGATATCTCAAATTTTAAAAATATTGTAGCTTTTTTTATAAATAACATGAGTATTTTTAAAGACATTCTAAATCCAGAAGTATTTTTAATGGTTTTCCTATATAACTTCAACGAGAAGAAAAACTATCAAGGAAGAATCATAGAGATAGGGATGCCAACAATGAAGTTTTTGATGGCGAGGAAAACATGTATAAGTGGTGTAGATAGGTGTAGGTAGGAATGGTTGTGGAATAGATGTAACATTATGTTAATAATCTTAACCATTTTATATTAGTTTCAGATATATTCAATTAATAACCGTCGGTTATAAGTTGATAGTAATTTCTTATTTTTTAACATTTATTTAAAAGTATATTTATTTTTAAAAAAAATAAATACATTATTTAAAATATTAGACATTAAATTTTATTTTTAACTATTTAGTATATATTTATATATATAATAAAAATATATAAAAGTAAGAATAAATAAAATTTAATCTAATTATTTCATATATTGTGTGTTTTATTATTAAAATATTTTTTATGTAGTTATATGTATATAAAATAATATTAATATATGTTTTGGTTTTGATAATCATCCTCGCTCCACGCCTTATTGGTTACAGTTATTGTTGGAGAAAAATATTTAAATTTTTACAAATAATTATAATTTTAATTATTTACAATTAAAATGTCTATATATGCGAGATGTAGTTGCATGTGATTTTTTTTATCGGTTGAATTGTTATTATAATGTTTTTTTTATAAATTGGATATGTATTTAGTAAGGTTAGATGGTGTGATTAGAATTAGTCATAAAAAAATTTGGATTCTACATTGTCAGTACTAAGGGTGTCTATAAACCAGTCTGGATTGAACTAAACAAGAAAACCGAAACGAATTGAATCGGATTGAACGATTTTATAAATCAAGCAGTTTGATTCGATTTGTATTAATTTTTAAACTGATAGAATCGAATCGGATCGATTTAATAATATATTAAAATTTTCATATTATTTCTCATTAGAAGTAACCAAAATCCGAACCAAACCGGAAACCGACAGAACAGTTTTATAAATCAAATATCAAATGAATTAATTTATATTAATTAAACAGAACGATATGATATAATTTAAATAATATAAACTATTCAATATGATTAAATTTTTTTAACCCAAATCAAACCTATGGAAACCTTAGTCACACCGAGAACTAGCGTTCCTTTCCTATGTTATTTATCCACCATCTGGAAAAATCTAATCATTGAGACGTTTCCTCAAACTAAAAAGGTTCTAATGAAACTATGCACAACTAAAAGAACACAAAACCCATGCCGGTGGCAGAGACAGTAGAACGTGGGGTGTCGAGAGGGATGATTTTTCCTACTTTATGGAATTTTGAATTTTTAAAATATTAATTTTATCCATTCAAACTTATTACCCATGTGTTTAAAAATTTAACTCTATTAATTAAAAATATTTGAAATAGTTATAAATAATACGATATTAAATGAAAATATTTTTATAACTTAAACATTTGGAATATATTTTCGACTAACTCCAACTATGAGTTAGATATTCATAATTAAAATTCACTTTAAACCTGTTGTTGTTTTATAAAAGTTTGATGTTTTTTTATAAAAAAAAGTTATTGAAATTCATTTAAAAATTTTAGGTAAAATATTTAATGGATAAAATCATTATTTTTAAAAGTATTTATCTTTTTACCCGAAATAACAATAATAAATATTTAAATAATTATTTTTTATCAGATATTTTATGTTTCAACAACTAATAATATTAGTAAATCTTTTATATATTTACTATTTTAAAATATAAATTACTTGTTTACAAATATTTATAAAGAATTTATAAAAACTTAATTATTATTTGATTATTGTTTCTATTATATACTCTCTTTTATCTTTTTATTTTCATACACTTTCTGTCCTTTTATCATTTTAATATACATCTTTCTCTTTTATATTGAATCTATAAAAGGGTTATTACTTATTTTTTAATTAACAATTAAATAATAAAAAATAAGTAATAAATATAATGACATGTTTTGCCAGGTATTGAATATGATCTGTCATATATATAAATAGAAAATATAATTTATATGTTAGTTTACATAATTTTTATATCAATAATATGATAAAAAAATATAATGTTTTATAAAAAATAATAATTTGTGGATTAAAATAATATATGAATAAAAATTTAATATTTAAAAGTTTTTCTAAATGCATTCATTGTAAAAGATAATATAGGGATGTAATTATAAATAAAAAATAATTAATTAAATATTAATTACATTATTTTTGATAAAAAAATTAATATTTTTTATATACTCATTCTATAAGAAATAATAATGATATTTTATCCTATAAAATAAACACTAAACTCTTGGTATCCTTTATTCAAATATATTTAGTAAAAAAAATATTTATATAAATATAATTATTTAATTAAGTTTATTTTTAATTATTTTAAAAATATATATTCATTTTTTACGTTAAAATGATATGTTTATTTATGTTCAAAAAAATTAACATATATTTTAAAAAAAATTAAAAATAAAATTTAATGTATTATAAAAATTTATTATATATAATTTTTTTAATAGTAATATAATTACGATATATTGAATCGTTGATACTATTAGCGTGAAAAAGCGTTAAATTAAAGCGACTTATATTGAATCAATCAATCTGAGAAAGGGAGGAACATATGGAAACGTAATAAACATAAACCCAAAAGATCGATACCGAAAGGGTAAAATCGAATAGGGTTACGCGAGGCTGCTCCAATTGCGATTCTGAGTCGCGCAGCTACTTGTCTATTGTTTAAATTCTGCAAACGGCGAAATACGAAGCACTTGCGAGTAGAATTTCTGTTGAGCGAAGATCTAAGCAAGAGCTATTCATTATGGTAAATTTTAGCCTTGTCGTTGGGTTATTCTGTGCTTATGATTTATATGTGATGTCTTCTGATTTTGCTAGTTATGGACATATTATTATTTTTTCGTTATTCTTGTGATTAGTGACGGATACAGTATTTAAACTCAGAGACACCATGTAAATACTACTTGCTTTTCATTAAAAAAGATGTTGTATTTCATTAGAGTGTAAATATATTTAAATTATTAAGTTCTTAATGTGTTTTTAGCAGTAAAAGACTTAAATTTAAAATTCAGAAGAGCACGGTTCTATTAATTTAACATGTGTATAATTTCATAAATATTGCACCTAGAACTTTCTTTCTTTCATCAAGATATGAGATAGTTCAGGTATGTTAGATCTGCCCCTGCTTGTGAGAGTTTCTTTGTTCCTTTGTTCCTTTGTATATTAGTCAACATTTCTAATAATTCACGAAGAATTGTTTTATTCCTATTTTAGTCCTGCAAAAATCATTGATAATTATAGTAACGGAAGTGCATTGCATGATTTAGAGGGTGGGATGGAAAACATTGATCTAGTTGACTTATGTGCAGAGGCTTAGCAGTAGCAAGCTCCGAATTGTGTGTGATTTAATTTAGTTTTTTTTCTTTCTGGTACTTGAGTGTTCTTATGGTTTTGATTGGACGCTAATTTGGAGAACAACTATACATTCATTCTCTCTGTAAACTCTTTCATTCAAGTTATTCAAAATTTGGGTTCTAAATTGCTTGAAATCAAAAGGTGCTTGCATAATTGATGAATTTCTATGAGACGGTGAACCAATAATTTGCAATCTTATGGCAAAGATGTTGATTCTAGGTGACTGACTGGGTTTATATGCCTGTGTTTTTCCTTGTGAGTATTTTATTGTTTACCTATTATTCTACACTATTTATTTATCTATGTTAACAAGGGTGAGTCGAATTCTGATTTTTGTACTTCTCTGATTATAGGTTCTCCTACAGCCAGACCCGTTCCTCAATGAACTAACCAGCATGTTTGAGAAAAGCATTGAGAAGGGCTCTGTTTGGGTTACTCTTAAGAGATGTATGTATTTATCCTTTTTGTTCTCAAATAGTTTCCCCTATGAATAGAATTGGATGTACTGGGGTATATCGAAGGAGTACTAATATATTCAACATTGGCATGGTCTTTTAGCATCATTGAAGTCTAATATATTCAACATTGTCATGGTCTTTTAGCATCACTGAAGTCCAAGGTGCAGCGGAATAAAATGAAAACTGCTGGAGAAGCAATTGAGTACAGATGCCTGATCCGAGCAAGTGATGGGAAGAAGACCATTTCTACTTCCGTATGTATTTTTTAATTTTTGGCCTTTAATCTACTCTTCAGTTTATCTACTTAGAGATGTTCTAGAGGTTCATCCAACATATCCAATTTGTTCTTTTTATTTCTAGACTTTCAGGGAAAAGTTTACTTGTCAATAAGATATGCATGAGTTGCTTTCTTGATGTGTTCTTCTTTTCAAAGTGAGATGTACTTCAGAAATATAATCTCTATTGGGACCAGTCTTCTGATTCCAGGATGAGTAAAATTGTAGTGATAGATGACTATAAACCGACAATGCTTTCAGTGCCAACCTCTTAGGGTTGTTGCTATTTAAACACATGGGGATCACGGATATCTCTGTTTGTTTGTAGGTTAAATTGCTTTTGTAACATGTTTCTAAAGGAAGTAAAAATAGCCGAGTGATTTTTTTATTACTATCAGTAAGGTGATTTTGTTCATGTCTTCTGGTGCAAGCATGCTAGTCATAAGATCATAACTTTAGCATCTTGATTTGTCTTTGTTTATGATGTCTTTCTTTATTGCCATACAATTATGTTATGGAGTTAAAAGAAGAAAAAAATGATGATTTGGAAGTAGAAAATCGGCCTTCTCCATTTTGCTTCCTGATGTAGTGATATCCGTGGGAGTCTTATTTGTGTTTGGTCATACAAACATAAACCCATGTCTGTTTCAATAATGCTGTTTTAGTTTCTGGCTGGCAAAAGTAACTGGTTTACCATTGGAAAGGTTGGGGCTAAGGATCACCAGCGATTTCAAGCTTCATATGCAACTATCCTGAAAGCCCACATGACCGCTCTAAAGAAAAGGGAGAGGAAGGACAGGAAGAAATCTGCTGCTGATAAGAAAGAAGGTAATTCAAAGAAGCCCAAGAGGGCTTGAAGTATCACATGCTACATTTCTCTTTACTTTTCTATCTCGTGTCATATTTTTTGCCACAATTGACTTGTCGAGGGATTTCTTCACTAATTTTTATGGGACAAAGGATATCATAATTTGTGAGATTTTGCTTAAAGAAATGCTTCTTTATGTGATGTTTTTTTCGTTCCATATAATTTCACCCCCTCTGATTTTGTGAAGTAATGGTAAAAGCCTACGAAGATCCATTACTTTTGGTCCTTTGAATGGTTAAGTGATATATGAATTCAAAGGTAAGTGAAACAATGATTAATGTTTCCGATCTTACAATTTTACAGTTTGCATGGTTTGGTCGAAGATAAAATCAATGCTTAAAAGAAAACAAATAGTTTGTTCCCCTCTTTTGCTTATGCTTAGAGCAAATACGAGGATTGTTGTACAAATTTTAATTTAAAAGCTTGCAATTGCACAACTTATTTATAATAAACGATAAGTATACTCTCAAGATCGTTCTCAAGAAATCGATCAATGATTTTAAAAAATTAGAGTATTTTTTAATATAGTTAAAAAAACAATTTTTAAACACTAACTACTATCGTCCGGTAGAAAAAAATTATAAATTTTAAATTAAATTAATATCTAAAGAGTGTAATTAAAACAAGTAAATTAAATTATAGTTGAATTTAAGATGATAGATAAATATTAGATTTTAGCGAGCATAATTTTTTATGAAAAGAGCAAATTAAATGATTCAATTAGTAAATTAGATTTATTGTTTTTCTATTTAAATAAGTGAAACTCATGATTACTTTGAATTTATACAATTCTCAATTAATTAATGACTTTTTTAAGAGTTTAAAATTAATTAATGTGTAAATTATGAAAGATATATTCTTTAATTATAAATCAAAATTTTTTTCATCATTAATTTATAATTAATGATATTTTAACCATCTAATTAATCTATTTAATTAATAACTTTTTTGGTTAGGTCTGAAATTAATAAATTAAATTAAATTTTTATTCATTTATATATAATTAAACACATATGATGTTTTTAATTCTAATTCTAAAATATTTTCTTTAATTATAAATCAAAACTTGTTCCATCATTAATTTATAATTAAAGATTTTAAGAACATAAACAAGAAATAAATAAAATTCTTATTTATTTAAATCATAAAAATTTTCTTCCAATCATTTAGAGTAAAAGTTACTAAAATCCTATATTATAGAATTAGTCAATTATAATTAAATTAACAAAACTCAATTCAAAGGTGAAATACATCAAATTACAAAGAGAAATAAAAGATACAACAATAAAATTATCCTTCTTGATAAAACTTATTTCAAATCTTTGAATGGGTTATGAATACATTCTTCAAACCCTTTAATTTTCTTTACAATTGGGAGATTTTTCTCAGTATCTGTATATGGATGGTAGAATTGCCATGGGAGCTGGAAAATATAAATCTATAATCTAAAATATACAACTACATTATGTAAAAAGCTAATGACCTAAATATGTGTCCATTTATAAGAAAATTGATGTACAAGGGTTGGAGTCAGAAAATAACATCGTGCGTCACGACACAAGTTTTTTCCCACCGTGGCACAAAGTTGAACAAAAATTGCATGATACAACTTGAGAGGACCAAACCACAACACATTTTTTTATCACACTACAACGCAAAATGTTTAATGTGCCTAGAATGTTTTTCTTAAGAGGCCACGGCACACATAATCTTCACAGCGACACATTGCTTGTCTTGAATTCATTTATGTCCCTTGCATATTGATTATTTCTTTATGTAAAGCTTACATGCCTTAGTTTTTTTAGCTCTTAGAATGCTATTTAAGTGTTCTAAGTGTTTTGTCGTTGACATATTTATTTAATTTAAAGCTAAAAACACCATAAATATAACAAAATATATTCGTGATTTCGAATATATAGATTTACATAAATAATCAAATAAAATGTTATAATCAAACCTATTCATTTCAATTAAACACATTCAAATCATAAAATATGAGTACTTTTCAAGCACTTTTCACAACCCTAAACCAACTTCTTGAAAGGCTCTAGCAAGTGAAGTGATCTAAAAACCTAAGACAAAAAATAAATAAACTAAATTATACTGTCATTTTCGTAGATTGTCACGGTTGAATTTATCATATGTAACGAATTTTTAAACTCTTGATGACCTTAGTGGACAAGTTAAAGTCTTGTGAGAGCTTCTAGTAATAATACCTACAAACATCCTAATAAGTAAAAACTAAAAATAAAAAATTAATAACAAAATAACAACTAGACAAAACTAAAAATTAAAATAATAAAAATTCTCATACTTTAATTTATTTTTAGTTCATAATTTAAGACTTAAGTACAAGTTCATTCAACATCTCTAATGATCAAGCTTCTTTTTTTAAATTAGTTACACATAACAAATTCATGTGTCATTACTAGAACATATCAACATTAACTCACCCAAACCTAGTGTTAAGAATTCGAATTCATTTTGAATCTATTCTTCACAAAATATACTCTTAATATCAAATTGATTGTATGTGTTCAAGCACTCAACAAAGTATATGTGAACATAAGTTATGTAAAGAATAGAGTAAAAAAGGTTCGCATATATTTATAAACAATAAAGTCACAAATATGCATAAAATGGATCTTATGAAAATCATTGAGCAAAAATATCAAGTATGTAGCTCAAAATGAATGAAAATAATTTTGACTTTAAGGGATTATTTCTATTATTTGATAATTACTATATCATTATTTTAAAGAATTTAGGGTCATAGTATTTAGTTATACTATTTTTATTCTTATTTGTTTAGAGAACAGACCCATATAAATATATATGTTATGGTAAATGGTTATTTTGACTCTCTTTTTATAAGGCAATCTCATATATATCTTATTTTTTTATTAGAAATCATACATGAACGAAGATATACACACTTTTAATTTCTACTCAAATTGATCAATCTAAATAATAAAAAATAAGTACATGATACTTCATCAAATGTTTAAAATTCTAATATTATATACAAAACCTATCGAGATCATCTAATAATTTAAAATAATAGGAAAAATGTTTAAAATAGTAGACTAAATAAGATCGCTTAGAATAAAATGGTATAGCTCAATAATATCTGATAAGGTAGTCTCCACTATTTAATTCCTATACACCAATTTTGGATTCATCTTAATTTCAACATCCAAACATGAAACATAAACTATGAATAAAACTAACTTTTACAATAATCCTTAAACATGTTTAAGACATCAAATAAACAATACAAAGACACAATTATTCACTTTAAATTAACTAAAAGTATGATAATTTTCTATCAATTTTTTTAATTCATTAGACCAAAATGTCCTTAATCAACTAAAGGATAGCAAACAAGTTTGAGAAAATTTAAAAACCATAATTTCATAAGTAAATTTTCTTCACTCCAGTCTAAAATTTACATTGTCCTTAATGTTTTAAATTTAAATCAAAGAAAAAGAGAAGAAAAAAAAGTTAACCAATTGTAAGGGCACAATATGATTAAGCATGGTGATGTGATTACTCTTATTGCATCCATCATCTAATTCAAGTTCTAACATATACAGAGAATTATTGTGTACTTCTTATGAATCATATATTACCAAATAATTATGAAATTAATATTTTTAAATAACATAAACATTGTTCACAATAACAAAAATAGAAATAAAATACATCAAATCTAAAACAAAAGGAAACATAATAAAAAAAATTATAACTAACAAATAAAAATAATAAATAAATAAAAATGAAAGAAAAAAGTTTGATAGATTACATCCCATTTAGGGCTTAGTTTAGAGTTTTAACATATGCTTCTTGGGGGATTACAATTTGTAGAATTTAATTCACTTAATTTTTCATTGTGTTTTTGTCAATATGTGCTTGGAAATGTACAGTCCCTATCAAGATTGTTATTAATACACTTATGTTATAGACATTAATAATTGTCTTGATTGAGGCCATTTACCAAGAAATACATTGTTCTAGGTGTCTAATTGTAGGTTTTATTGCACATTCGCAATTATAAAATCTATGGGAACGATATTGGAAGGACATTCTTAACAAAACATTCATCATGTGATGAATGGTGAGAATGCGTTGATTCTGTTGGAGATATTGAACCACTACTTGATTGCATATACATTCTTGGTATAAATGAAGGACCAATAGGATGATTATATCCCATAGAATATATAGGCTGGGCGTCATAAAATTGTATGTGTAGCATGGGTAGCATGGATGGTGGCATGTCTGGCCAATAGGACATGCCCTGATTATAGTATGGTGTCATGCTTAACATGTATTGTGATTGATATTGCTTTAAAGTGGCAATCTCACTTAACACTAAGGCCTTAAAAGAGTTCAATTCTTCTTCAAATTTACAGTACTTCTCATTACTAACCATTTAAGGCTTTTGTTTTGGAATATTAAAAAACTTCATATAAACATCATATTGGCTTTCTCCCCTAACACGACCAGGATGTTCATGTTCAAATGCATGTTATATCACATATTTCCCTAGTTGTTCAATTATTTCACTCCTGGTTATTTGTTCTTGAACAACTCTTTACAAATAATAAAGCAAAAAAACATATAATACATTATTACATCAATATGAAAAAAATCATAAGGACTTTGCATCAAGTTAAATTACTAACCAACTTATTGAGTTACTCCTATCCTCGTTCAGTCATTGGTTTTAACTTCTTTGTTTTGAGAGTCTTTATTTCTAGATACAATTCACATTGTGTAACTAGTCTACCTAATTTAGCTTCCTACATAAATTAAATAAATTTATTAACCATGACATCAACTTAAATTTGAGCAAAATATATATAAAAATAATTATAATGTTAACATCAATATCAACTCTATGTTGTTTTGGTTTTGAGATCAATAATGTTAACATCATGAGTTTTCTTTTCATACACAACCAGGGATGAAGGTGGTATGTTATCATAGTTACTAGCCAACAATTACATCTACTACTAAGGAAATTGTGTGGATTAATTCCATCAATAGTAATGGCTAAATGAAGATTGTGTGGATCGGAGTAAATTGATGAAATAAATTATCTACTACTTTCCAATTTGAAAGCGAGGAATAAGAGGAAAATACCAAAGAACCTTTGAGGGCACGCCTTTCTTAAGTATTGTCTCATTTGTAACATACTTCCATCTCAATTCTTTACACACCGGAAAATCATCTAATGTCTTATATATTCTTTTCTATAAAAAAAATGTAATCATTTGGACAAGCATGAATCTTGTAATATTCCATGCCAAATCAACTAAGAGATTTCTTCATTTCATACATTGAAGATGGTAATTCATTACCCTAAGGAAACATATATATCAGTACATTTAGTAATTTTGTGAATACCTTGTTAGAAAAACCATTTTTTACCTTCACATTGTACAAATGAATGAATCCCAAAATTTTAGTGTATTTCTTGCACTTTAGATACAACGGTTTTTCGGCATTTTTAGAAGTTTTTTAAAGGATTTGGGATCATCCTCATGTAGTTCATCTTCAACAGTATGAAACATATTTTATGTCTATACATTCTAATAAGATGTGTATAATACACTCACATTCTTATTTATCTCTTTTCCATGAGTATTATTAATATTTTCTCCATGATAATACCAACATTTATAACTCAAAAGAATACCGTTACGGATAAGGTGATACCTAACCTTATCAACATCATAAAATTTTTCATTTTTACATTTAACACATGAGCATCAAATCAGACTAATTTTATTATTACTATTTCTATGAGCAAATTCCAAGAAACTTTCAACTCCAGAAATATAGTCATCCTCAATTCTACACTTTGATAACCAAGATTTGTTCATTTTCTATTAATAATATTAAACATATTAAATATGTATCCAACCAATATATTTATGATCTTATTATATAAGAATTCCCTAATTATTATAATATCTATCAAAACATCATATAAAAATAAATACATTAAAATCATATAATTAATAAACTCATAATAACATTCAAATATATAATATATAATAATTTATATATATATAAATGCATGATATTATTAATAAT
Organism: Hippophae rhamnoides; assembly: GCA_033030585.1. Taxonomy (NCBI): domain Eukaryota; kingdom Viridiplantae; phylum Streptophyta; class Magnoliopsida; order Rosales; family Elaeagnaceae; genus Hippophae; species Hippophae rhamnoides. Next base: position 23,599,537 of record CM065434.1, on the reverse strand, counting down.
AAATATTTTATACATATATATATATAATAATAAATATTAATAAACCCATTATACATTATATACATATAAAAATATATTTTATATTATATATATATATATATATATATATATATTTACATAAATAATTTTCAAAAATTTTAAGTTTACAATAAATTAATATATTAAAAACCTAAATACATAAAATTATTAAAATGAATAAATGAATAAAGTACATTTCTCTCTTCTAAGCTTGAATAAAAATACACAATCTATATAATACAAAAAATTATATACATAATCAATAAGGCATAATATACATTAAAATAAAAAAAATATGAATAATAAGTGTAAAATAATTCATAAAAATACTTACAAGAGTAAATGAAGTGAAAAAATGAAGAAAAAAAAGTGTTTGGTAAGTGAGAAGTGGAGGAAAATGGATATGAAAAATTTGAGTATTATGCTAAAAAAAATAGTGGATCTAGAAGAGAAATTGGATAGCAAGAAAACCCAATAAACGGCGCCGAAAAAGGCGGTCGGAGGTGGCCAAAAAATGAGAAAGAGTATGGAAAGAACAATTAGGTTTTTTTCAAGCAGTGAGGGAAACATGAGTAATTTGTCTGTAAAATGGGGGAGAGAAGAGACAAAAGGAAAAAAATAAGATAGTGTCAGTAGACATGTAGGGAATTGCGTTGGTCCTACGTGTCAACTAACGTTATACGTAGGATGTAGTGTCGGTTATATGTGTCAACCGACACTACACGTGGCTAGTGTCGATTGATGCTTAGATCCAACACTATATCCTACATGTAGCGTTGGTTCTAAGCATCAACTAACGCTATTTTTTTAATTTTTTAAGTTGGCCTTTTAGTGTATAAACTTAAAATTCATTATAAGTCGATTTTTTTCCAAAAATCAACTTTAAATCTTGACTTAAAAGCTTCTTTTTATAGTTGTGATGAGAAATTTAAGGACTATTTGGATAGTGTGGTGGTCGTTAATTTGGGGTTATCGTTACCCCAATTTGTAAATGTACGAGAAGTTGATTTTATTTTGATGCAGGAAGTAAGCAAAAACAATTCTAAACTCAATTCAAGCAAGAATTAAGAAAAAGCTCATCGACTTAATTCTTTAAAATGAAGGAAAACTTAGCTCCAAGAAGCGTTATAAGAGAATAAAAATCATCATTACATTCTCAATCCCACCCCTTCTGCTATATAATAAAAAATTGAGCTAACAAAATGTGCAAATGATCAGTTAATAACCATGCAGCTCCACTAATGACCTTGTAAGCCAGATAAGCATTAAACAAAAATAAAAGCAATATTTAGGTGTTGGAAATAAAAGAGTAAAATAACATTAGTTTTGTATAAATGACATTAGCTTTATTGCAATAAAAGAGCTCTTGCATAAGTCCTTCATTCTTCAAAATAATTTATCTCAAAATTCTATAGAGTAGTGATGACATATGAATGATGGTGTGGATAAATAGCAGTTTTTTTAAAAGTTAATGAAATTTTCCAATATGAAGGTAGTCCAATGACATAAGAATTGTCATTAATCTTCTTTAAAATTGGAAAGGGTCCATACTTCTAGCTTCTAATCATAATTTAAACCTTAGTAGTAGAGATATACACAATTGAAACTTAGATTATACTAATCAAATAATAGAGCATGCACAATAACATATATAATAAGGTAAACCAACATAGAACTGCTACCTATATGGTAACATTCTCGGGTTGCTTATGGATACCCCTCGGTAGTAAATAAATCTACTAAGCAATAAAACAATTACAATCTTGATAAAAATAAAACCCATATTATCTCTATTAGTTGGGACTATTACCCTAACTACCTATTACTACCCTCACTTGCTACCTCCACAATGACTGGTTTAACACACGAACCCAACTTTTCTCCAAAACCAACATTACTTGATGTAGTACGATCAGTTATGAATGATCAATAAAGTGTAATGTGATCAATCTACTATGAGGACCATCCCCAATCATGAACAACTAATAACCATTATGGGACATAGTCAATCCACGAATGACATATATTCAAAGTGGGACACACAATCCACCACTTATCGTCTACTGCTAAAGAATGAGAATCAATAATTCAGCTCAACCCACTCTCACAGATTTGTTCTCACGTAAGAAAAATTTACACGAAGGTAACTACCACCCGACAAACAGCTCACAACCATACATGTTCCTCATATAATTCACTTACAAACATCACCTTAAGTACTCACCACTCAAGAGCATAGTTTTTCTCACACATACATGAATCATTAATACCTAACAGCGCTCTGGTAATAGTGATACAAATAAAGAAAAAAAAGATATCAATTGACATAGTTCCACTACATATATTCTGGATAAAAAATAAAAAAAGATGAGTTTTTATATAACTCACCCAAGCTCACAACCAACCTAGCTGGAGGTCCTTACCAACCACCTCGTTAGGAGTCCAATGAGGCCCTTGTCGAGGACCTTTTCGAGGTGCCAAAACTTCTATTTTTTGATTCAAAAATTACATAGTAATTTCTATAAATACCTGTACTTAAATAAGACAAAAACATAAGCGACAATGTCGATGAGAAAAATGCTCAACTTAGCATGCATACTATGAAAAAAAACCTCTTGATGTGTGTAAATATGCTTTCAATCACAATATACCTAACTATACGTATGTATGTATTACTAATATATAGTGATAGAATATCGAGTAAAATAAACAGATTTCATATTTTACACACAAAAAACCAACACACAGAGATAAAGTACAACAAGACTTACATCTTTCTTCTAGAAGAGCTATAGTTTTTTCCTTCCTGCATGACCAACTAGACTACCTTTATGTAATTCCATAATTAGTTGTAGTCAAAGTGAAGCATTAGGAATACATAATTGCTCACCTTTAAATAGGCAACTCTCTTGAATATGAAATACACCTGGTTCAAATTTTTTACATTTTTGTCAAACAATAACAAAGTCTTTGTCTTTAGTATATTACTCTGGTATTTGGTCAAAAATGGTGAGTTTAGTTCTGAGTACCATCAAGAGAGTATGTCTCCAACTTAAGGCATCAACTGCCTTGTTTTATTGTTCTAATTTGTGTTTGAAGACAGAACAAAATCTTTGGAGAAATGTAACCCACCTAGCATGCATTTTAGAAATGTTCTTATGGGAATTAAGAATCTTAAGAGCATGATGGTCATTGTTGAGTACAAACACCTTTTGGATGAGGTAATGTTCCCATATCTTCTCGAATACTTTCACTATAGCATATAATTCATGTTTATAAACAATCCATTTTTTCTTGCCTCACTCAGTTTCTCATAAAAATACTGAACTGGTCTACCATCTTGAGTTAGGATAACTCACACACCCACCATAGAGGCATCAATATCTACCTCAAAAACTTCATTAAAATCAGGTGAGACAAGTAATAGTGTTGTGCTTATTTTGTCTTTGATCACTCGAAAGTTATTTCTTATTGTGGTTCCCATTGGAATTTCCCATGTTTGAGAAAGTTTGTAATAAAGGCTACAAGAGTGTTGAACCCTTGAATAAATCTCCTATAGAAAGTAGCTAGGCCATAAAAACTTCTCACATCATATATTGTAGTAGGTGTTGGCCAAGTTTTGATGGACTTTACCTTTTTAGCATATGCTAATATAACTTTTGTACTATTGATTAACCTTAGAAATGACAGTTTTGATGAAGCAAATTCACTTTTTTCATGTTTAGGTAGAGTTTTTTTTCTCTGAAAGCTTGTGGGAAAACTTTAAAATATTAGATGTGTGATATTTCATCTTTTCTATAAATGAGAATATCATTAAAATAAACTACTACTAAGATGTTAGTGAAAGGTTTCAAAACTTAGTCCATGAGTCTTATAAACATACTAAGTGCATTGCATAACCCAAAAAACATCACTAACCATTCATACAGACCTTCCTTTGTCTTAAAGGCTATTTTCCACACATCACTAGGTCTTACACGTATTTGATTTTATCCACTCCTCAAATCAAGTCTAGAGAAAATCATTGAATCTTGGAGTTTGTCCAACATATCTTTTATCCTAGGCATGGGAAATATATATTTAATAGTTATTTTGTTCACTACTAGACTATCTACACACATCTTCATCGAGCCATCTTTCTTTGGCACTAACAATGTAGGCACTACACATGGACCTAGGCTTTCTTAAACCAAGATTTTCTTGAGTAAGACATCTATAATATCCTATAAGATCTTATGTTCCTGAGGACTTAACCTGTAGTGAGGGAGGTTGGGTACATTAGAGCCTATTATAATTAAGCTCAATATGATGTTGAATTTGTCTCAATGGTGGGAGTTTTGAGGGTAACTCATTTGGTGATAAGTCAAAAAATTCTTTGAGTAAAGATTGCACTAAATATGGATTGATAATTACCTCAGGTGCTAGTTCCTTGAGTATAAGAGCAAGTATTAGTTGATCCTTTGGGGTGTCTTTAAGGAAGCTCTTCACTGTAGCATTTAAAAACACTTTTGGCTTCATTTGTGGTGCATACAACAATTTTGGCTCATTTGCAGCGGGTACAATTGCTATTTGCTTGTCTTTCCATTCAAAGAAATACACATTTGTCTTTCCATTCAAAGAAATACACATTTGTCTTTCCTTTATGAGTGATGTTCATATCATGTTGCCGAGCCCTCCCTAGTAGTATATGATATTCATCCATATCCACTATATCACATACAACATCATCCTTATAATGCTTGCCTATGGAAAATGGAATCCTGCATAGTTTACTCCCTTTAACATTAGTGCCTTTCCTTATCCATCCAATTTTGTAAGGGTTGGGTTTTTGCTAGTTGTTAGGTTTAGTGTAATAACAAGAGCTTTGGACATTATATTTTTAGTGGAGCCACTATAAATAATAACATCATAAATCTTTCCATTGATTGTGCAATGAGTTCAAAACAAATTATGCCTCTGTGAAGAGTTCATCTACTCAAGGAATAGAAGTAAATTTTGCACTATGTAAGAAAAAAAATCCTCAAATGTTGCCTCAGCTTTCTCATATTTATCATCAAAATTGATTTCTTCTCACAATTATTAGGATGTTTTTCAGTTAGATTAGTTGTACATCTTTAAGTACACTAATTTGATTTATACACAGGTTATTGGCATCTAAAACACTTTGGTGGTAATGGTTTGGCATAAGGGATAGGTGTGGTTAGAGGAATTGTTGGTGGTGGTGTTGGGTTAAGTTTTGGATTTTGTGAATGTTTTGTTTGTGGTTTGAAAGGTGAGGTTTGTTGGTTTTAATATTTCATAATATGGTTCATAGTTTGGTCTTTTAGAAGCTTTTATTTTTTTTAGATCGAGCAATCTATATCTCGACCTTCAAAGCCCTACTACGAGCTTCTTGTACATTCCAACAAGTCTTTTCATTTAGTCTTTCTCTGATTGGTGAGTTTAGACCCTGTAAGTATCTTGAAACCTTATGAGATTCTTTTTCCACCATATTAGCTCTAATACCCAACCTAAAAAAAATCTTCAATATAGTCATTAATAGATCTATTCCATTGATAACACAAATGGTATTTCTAGTAGAATAGTTGCTTGTAATCATTTGGGAGAAACTGCTTGATGAGTTTTCTTTTTATTCAATACCATGAGGTAATCGGTGTTTGATAGTGGTCCTATGCTCATGTTGTACTCGATCCTACCATATTGATGTACCCTCAGTTAGCTTGGAAGCTACCAATTTAATTTTCTTTTCCACAGTAATTTCAAAATAATAAAAACAAAATTCAATGGTATTAAACGAATCTAAAAAATCTTCTACATGCATATGCCTAAAAAATTGAGAAATATCCACATGAAATCTATTGTCATTGTATTCATTAGGTCTAAGCATAGGTTAGGTTCACTCATATCTTTGTTCTTGTAGATGCTAATGGATATGATATGCAAAAGGAATTGTATTGTTTTGTGGATTGTGGTTCATCTTGTTATTAATATCATATTCTTGCCTTGAATAATTCCTTTCTGGATTCAACAGTAGGAGATATTTGAGGTTATGCATAGTGTTAAGTTGATGGTGGTGTGCAATGAATTTTAGGCCATTGCGCTTGTGATCTTATTGAAGTGCTAAAAGTAATTGAGTAATAAGGTCAAGTGATTGTTGGATTCCTCTAAATTGCAAGTTCAATCGAGACTCTAGCTTACAAAGTTTGATATAGATAACTACCAAATTGTGAGCACTATCATTCATCTTTCATTTCTCTTCATCTTCTTTAGACATCATTCTTGAACCGAAGGTTCTACTACCAATCCTGACGCATAAAGCAAGCATAAAACAATTCTAAACTCAATTCAAGTCAGAACTAAAAAAAAAAATTCATCCAACTTAATTCTTTATTATTAATGTAAACTTAGCTCCAAAAGGCTTTACAAGAGAATCAAAATCATCATTACATTCTCAATCTCACCCCTTTTTCTAGGTAACGAAATTGTGAGCTAACAAAATGCAAAGATAATAAACCAATCACCACATAACTCCACTAAGAATCTTATGAGCTAGATAAGCATTACAAAAATATAAAATCAATATTTAAGTGCCAAAAATAAAAGTTTTATGTAAACTACGTTAGTTCCATTATAATAAAAAAACTCTTGCATCATCTTCTAAAACAAACATTATAATAATATTGAACTAAAAGTGTAAAATCCTTTCAATTCAATACAAAATTTATCTAATATTTTTAATAATTTTTAATATAATGTACACTATATTAAATATCAATATTACTTAATTAAATCTTAAATAAATTATGCAATAATTAAAGAAGTAATATAATAATAATACTTATTGTTTTAGAGAGAAAAGTGTCGTGGAATTCTTCCTAGATTAGGTCATTTGTATTATTTGTTCCCTTAAATTATAAATTGTGTTATTTAGTCATTTAGTTTTAAAAAAATGGACCAATTAAAGATAAATTATATTATTTTAATAAAAATTATTAAAATAATGTATTTGTCTTTAATTAATCATTTTTTTAAAATAATAAGACTAAATGATACTATATAAGAGATATTTATGATCTCACTCTCTACTTTAAAATACATGAAACATTTTGTCTAAAAATTTGTAACACATGATTTAAATTTCTATAAATAATATAGGTATAGATAAATAACCTTAACTCTTAATTTTTTTAATTAAATTATTATGAATAAGAGGTGTGCATATATTTTTAAAAATCATCCAAATGGCAGACTAAACAAAATGTATATTATTTTTTATAAATTAGTTCATCTTTATTGTTGATCAAAAAAGTTAGAAGATGTTTTTATTTTATAAAATCGAAAAAAATCGATTGAAATACTTGTATTATATATACATTTTAATTTTATAATATTTATACGTTTTAGTTAATATGTTTATCATTTTTATAAATTATAATTTTTAAACCTAATGACTTACCTGCAAAACATATATATTTTTTCTTTTTTGGAGTGGAAATAAACATATTTTAACAAATATTTTTTAATAGTTTGGGATTATGTTAATTTCTTATTTGTTTCTAAATTATAACAACTTCGATAATATACATATTTTAATTTTTTTTTGGATAATTTTAAATTTCAACAAAATTAATTATTTTTAAGTAGTGACATAAATAAAAAATATAGCATGTTGATAATTTTTCTTAATTACGAGTTATGATTTTATAAATTGTTTTCATAAAAAAATATTATATAAAAAAGTCAAACTGTTCGTCTTTAAATTAACATTATGGATTGTCTCTAAGTTCGATTTTTGAAATTAATGCGTTAGTTATTGTTTTTTTTAAGTATCAAATTAAAATCGGCAATATCAATCAAACTGATGCGCCGATCCCTGTTATGCATGCAGCTTACTCGTGCCTTTTTTTCTTTAAAATGACACCGTTTAATTTAAAAAAAAAAAGGAAAACAAAAAAGACAAAATCCATTCGTTTCCAGCTCGACCAACCCTAATTTCAATCTCACCTTTCCAAACCAACGCCAACCCTAATTTCAAGTATAATCCAGCTCCATTGCCGTCGGCTATTCACTAATGCAATAGTCTCCACATTCCACTCTCATTGCCTTCCTTGTATGTATTTACTGTGATGTTAGCTAGTTTAGTGATTTGATATGATGCTTTATTTACCTTTGAATCATTCAAATGTTTTATTATCAAACTTTTGAATACATTTCAAGTTGTATGTCATTTTTAATTGTGGCTTAGGGCCTGACAAGCACATGAGGTGCCCCTGGCATTTCTTCACTCTCTCTGTTACTTCTACATGTACAGTTTGTCCTATCTAGTGTAGATTTATGCATCACAAATACACATATAAGGCACTTGACATTTTTTTCTTTTGAATTGTAGGAGCAATTTTCTATTATGGGTTCTTCAAAAAAAATTTTTCCTTCCAAAATAATGTCCTTTATCTTCTGCTGTTTCTGATTGTTGGGTTCTTCATAATTGCTCGAATTATTATCCCAAAGTATGGTAATAGCCTCCTATGAATAGACAAGTGAAGTGCTGATTAAACTGGAGTGATGTTCAAGTGTTGCTCAATAATTGCAGTTGTTGAATGCCAATATTTTGGTTTATTTATCGTTGTTTTTGTTTTTCTTTAAAGGTTTTAACTTTAATTTCCAACGAGTTAGAGAACAAGTTTTTTTTTTTTTGGTGATATAAATTGCTTATAAACGTTGAATATTTCACGGTAATACTTTCAAAGGCCTTGAAAGCTCGTTAGCCTTATGAAGCAATTTTCATTAACCGGCTAACAACATATCCATTGCAAATTAAATTATGAAATTCTCAAGTTTAGAGTTAACTTTTAAAAACTTCCATTTCCACAAATAAACATGGTTCTTTATTTGGTGCAGAAGTTATGCCTTGTTTGCATTAATGATTCTAGTTCAAGTGTTTGTTTTTAATTCTATCAGGATAATTCTTTTGCTAGTGAAAAAAATGGGAGTACTTCACTGACTTTGCAATTCAAAAGGCACATAATGCTAGAACCATTTTAAAAGAAGCCTAAGTTTTAATGCTAATGTTTCTTCTCTCTCTCTCTTTTTCCTGTTTGTACATATTCCATTTACTTCTTTTAACTTTGCCGAAGGAAGTTTGTCACTAGCCTGATTTTGTGGAAATTGCTTTCAGGCAAAATTACCATGAATTAAATTAAGCAAGCAGTGTTCAGCAGATTCTGGCATGCCTCCAGCTCAACCTTTGATGGATATTGTCCCCAATTATAAACCACCTGTCAAGGCAGAAGTTGCACCTGGACATAATAAGAGTTCAGTGGATATTTTACCCATGAAGGGGATTCAATGCAAGGATGCTGTTATTAAGACGGAGTCTTTGATGAACGAGAAAAATAAGGATCCAGAAAAGTGTCTACTGGACATGGATGTTGAAATTCAATGTGAAAATAATTCTAGCATTAGAGTGGCTGACACTGAGGATCCTGATGCAACTGAATACTCAAGTTCATTTGATGACACTGTCTCTGATGCTGACAATTGTACTGGATTTGGTGAAGGTGAAGTTGAATCACAGTTCTTTGGGGATAATAGTTTTGGATCTGCATTTGATGCATTTAGTAGCGTATTCCACATGAGGTGTGATATTTTTTCTATGAATAGTTTTCTTTTGTTATCTCGATTCGCTGTAATCTAACATATACTAGATTTTCTTAATTAGTGTAATGGTTTGGTTCTTGCTAAAATAACATGAACGAGCTTAGTCGATATATGAATCCAATGCTAAAAGTTATTTCAACAGAGGGTTTTGGTGCCTAAAATAGCACCACTCTACATATTTTGAAGCAATGTCATTGTCTAATGTTTTCAAGCACTGGCATTAAGCAAGAAAGTGATAAAATTAATGGTAATATAGTCTGCTATAAAAAAGTTGGTACAAGGACAATTTTATTTCTCGTCTCTGGGTTGAAATGCTCGAACTGTTGGATCTGCTCTTTCTAAGTTTTTCTTAAGTCACCTGAATTTTAGACTTTCTCTTCCAGATACCTTATACATACTTATTTACATAGTGAGAGTACTCGATGGGTGTAAATACCCAGTTTATTAATCTAGCTAATGAGATGTCTCCAAACTTGGTTTGTTGATATCCTCTAATAACTGTTTGCTTTATTTCAAAATACAATCGTTGTGGTGGTCACTTGCGCTTTCGTTTCAGGAAGAAGAAGTTGACGGATCACTGGAGGAGCTTTATACGCCCTGTGATGTGGCGCTGCAAGTGGTTGGAATTGAGAATTAAGGAAGCTGATTCTCAAGCATTACGGTATTCCAGAGAGCTTGCAGCATGTGATCAGTTAAAACATTCAGCCTTCAATCAATTTGATACTGAAGAATTGAATTCAAAGTCACTTCAGTTTTCAAGTCAATATAGCAGGAAAAAAGCCATGAAGAGGAGAAAAAGAAAGAGAGTTGAAGACACGACCGATGTAACTTCATATGTATCACATCATAACCTTTTCTCTTATCTTGGTAACAGTTTCATCATGGTTCTGTATACTTCATATCCTCTCATCAAAATAACCTATATATGACTTTGCTTTGTAATATATTGCAGAAAATAGGAGATCAGATCCTGATAACATTTCTGTGGCTGATGAATTGGTTAATGCAGGTATTGTTTGCCATGATACTCTACTTAATACTTCATAAAGCATTTAGGCATTTTATTATGGAAGCAATTCACCTATCCTACTTTTGACGTGCCACTTTATGTGTCACCATTGGTTGGTAAATACTTGGACAAAAAATTTACATTTTATGCAACAAAGGCCCACACTTCTAGCCACTCTTGCCCATGTGTTTGCCGTGTATTGGTGGTACAAACAACGACACATCGAAAATGTGACAGAAGAATTTGACTCTTTTGTTATCTCATGCTATTGATGATGCATGATAAAATTAATATTTTATTAGAATTTAAAGATATTTAGAATGGGATGTGGTCAATGATTTCAACTTTTTACATAATTTTTACACAGCCTTATCCCAATGGTTGAGATTTAAAGAATTAATTTTCTCTCTCTACTCCCTTATAAATCTCAACCATTGGAATATGAAAATAATAAATCATGTAATATATTAGGTTCATTGATCTTGTCCCTTTTGAATTTTGTTATTTAGAGTTTTATTTTTATCGTAATTGTTGTTAGATTTTTGTTTGTTATTGGATTAGGATAAGATATAGTGAATTCTTTATAAAAGAGTTTGTTTTATTCATTACTCCAATTGGGTATTTATGCCAGTGTTGAAAAGCACATTTTTGAGGTGCGCCTTGTGGCTTGCCTCAAGGTAAGACGTACAATAAAATATCAAGGTTATAGCTTCTGTTGAAATTTGAGGCTTACACCTTTTTCTTGTTAAACTCAAGCCTTGAGATATTTTAGTCTTTATGCTAGCCTTGAGATGGTTGTTACAATTTTTTTTTTAAAAGTTGGATCATAAATAATTCATTTCAATCTCACCCGACTTTATTAAACACATAAAAGTTAAGAAATTTAGAAAAGATCTAAAAAAATCAAAAACTCAAGTCATACAAACCAAATTAGGGAGATTTTAATTCTTTCAACACTATATTGATTATTTTATGGTTAATTTCAATGTTTGCTCAATTTCATATGTATTAATTTATTTGAAATTTGAAATACTTATTGGGGTATTGAGTTTAGAGGGACAAAGTAGAGAGATGCATTAAATGAGCAATAAATGGTGATGACTAGATCTTTCATTAGGTGTATATAGAGGGTACATGCACTTGACGTTCATTTAGGGGTACCATATGTACTTACAATGAGCTAGTCAAAAACAACTAAAAAATAAGCATAAATGTAGGTGTAAAGCCAGTCTTAACATCGTATCGTACGAATGTGTGTGGGTCTTTACCTCAACATGAGTACGTATTCTACGTCCAAACACTTGTTTCACAATTAGAAAATATGGAATATTAATTAGCTTTTAGTTATCTACTTATCTCTTTCTTTACATAGTGGTGAAAGTTCACGTTGTTATTCCTTTTTTTTAAAAGGAAGAAATGTTCCAATTTTAAGAACAATAAAGAAGAATTTTCTAATTGGATTAATTTTTTGTGTTATCAATTCTTATTTATACATAGAAAAGTGTATACTATTTAATCAGAGCATTTTAATTTTTCAAACTCCATGCCTCACATGTTTAGCAAACACTATACCATTTGAATTACACCTTTAATTGAGTATTATATACTTGATTAATTTTTATTTTCATAGTTATTGATTCATAATTGTTATTATGGATATCTTTAAGATATCTTTGAAAGTTATATTTGAGGCTTACGCTACAGACCACCTTAAGGCTTATGCCTCGCCTTATAAGAGAAAAATACCTTGATACTTAAAAGCCTTTTACAACATTGATTTATATACATATGCAAAGCCTGCTTAGGATAAGTAATCCTAATTATGTACAAACTAGTAGATATCCTATAATACAATACATATCTTTTCACACATCAACCAAACGTTAATAACATGTTAATTCTCTCCCTAATTTGGAGCATATATATCATAATTGTTATCACATATTAACCAAAAGTTAATCACATTATTATAATTGTTGTTGGATTTATGTTTGTTATTGGATTAGGATAAAATATAGTGATTGATTATTAAAGAGCTTGTTTTATTCATTACTCCAATTTGGTATTTATACACATGCAAAACCTACTTCGGATAAGTAATCCTAATTATGCACAAACTAGTAGATATCCTATAATACAATACATATCTATTCACATGTTAACCAAATGTTAATTCTCCCCCTAAGTTGGAGCATATCACATATGCTCAAGTTAGATAGTGTGGTATGGAAAGAACTTCTAGTTACACTATGAGTTATAATATCAGTTAGTTGTTCTACACTCTTGATATACAGAATTTTGATGACATCGAAATCTATTTTGGTTTTGATATAATTTCTGTCTAGTTCAATGCGCTTTGTTTGTTCATGTTGTACCGGGTTATTAGCAATCTCAATAGCTACAATGTTATTATAAAATAGTCTTGGTTTTTTTGGACCAAAACCAAGCTCATATAACAAAAATTTTAACTAAGAAAGTTCAATAATAACATAGCGAAGAGCGCAATATTCAACTTCTGCATTAGACAATGATGTCATGTTTTGTTTCTTACTTCTACAAGTATCCAAGTTACCTTCAAGAATGTAAGATATCTTGAAGTAGACTTTCAATCCACCTTTGAAACTGTAAAGTCAGAATCGGTGTAACTCTTCTAGGTGTCCACGTTTATAGAATAAAATATCTTTTCCTGGAGAGGATTTTAGATATATTAAGAATTAATATTTAGTTTATAGCGTTCATATATCACTCACTTGAATTATGCATGAACTGACTCATTGCACTAACCTCATATGATAAATTAAGTTGATTATGGGTAAAATAAATCAATTTTTATACTAATCTCATATATCTTTCTTTATTAGTTGGGATTTGGTCAGGATAGATAGTCAAGCTATGACTAATCTCCATGAGAGTGTCTGCAGAGGCACAAGCAGAATTTTTAGTTTTAGTCAGGAGATCTAAGACATTTTTGTTGAGAGAAGGAATCTTTGTTTAGATTGGGAGACTTCAACACCCAAGAAGTACTTCAGATTCCTTAGCCAAATAGTTACGTAACGTTTCTATCTCACTGGTGTTGCTACCTGTAACAATGATGTTATTCACATAAACTAGAAGTAATGTCACTACCATTTCTTTCATAAAAAAGAGTGATCTATCTGAGCCTGCTTAAAATAAACTCTTTTCATCGATAAACTCAATTTGCTAAATCATGTCCTAAGTGACTGTTTTAGCCATCCAAGGCCTTTCTTAATTTACAAACCTCTCCCTTTTCTGTTGGGAATTCGTGAGGAGGATCCATATACACTTCTTTTGATATCTTTCCGTAGAGAAAGACATTCTTTACATCGAGTTGTAATCGAATTGCAATGAAGGCCAATTCAAATTCACAATGATAGAAAGTATAACTCGCACTACATTTATCTTGGTTACAGGAGTAAATGTCGCTTGATAATAAATCTCATAAGTTTGAGCATATCCTTTAGCCACTATTGTAACCTTGTTTCTTTCTATTGTCCTATTTGAATGGAATTTCATAAACTCCCATTTATAACCTACAATCTTCTTCCCCTTAGATAACTTGACCAATTTCAAGTACAATTCTTCTAGAGGGAATTTATTTCTTCTAACATAATAGGTGTCCATTTGGGGTTCTTAAGGGCTTTTTGAAAATGATTAGGTATAGAAACAGAAGAAATCTGAAAGGCAAAAATTAGGTGAGTTTTGGATAAACGGTCATAAGAGACAAAGTAAGAGATAAGATAAACAACATTTGAAGAGGGCTTAGAGAAGCCCAATTTATCAAACTGTTTACGAACTCAAAGAGAATACCTTCTATCTTGATTACCAACTTGCAGATCCAAAGTAGTAGGTGTTATAATAAGATTAGAAAGTATGTTAGTGGTAGATGTATCAGAAGTAAGAGGTAAATCAGAAACATGTATCTTAGAATCAAATATGGAAGACTCATCCGATGGCATGCTAGTATCATCAAGAGGAGCAGAAGCATCAAGAGGTGAGGGCATAGTGGTTATCGGATATCTACTTCTTTTCTTCCAACTAGAGTGTCTCCACTTCTCCTTGCTATGAATCTACCCTTGAAGAGGAGTCAGGAAAATATCTTTAGAAAATAAGACTCTCTTTCATAAAACTAAACATCTATAGACACATTATTTACCAATAGGTGAGTGAAAACCTTTATACATCTTCTGTGTATTAGAATAACCAATAAAGACACATTTTAGAGCACGTGGATATAGTTTATTCCTTATAGGCCGTGAACATGAACATAATAGATTCCTCCAAAAACTTTAGGGCAAAGGTTCAGTACAAAAGGTATCGAGTGAAAAAGAGACAATATCCTCAAAGGGGTTTAGTAGTCAATAATTCGAGTAGGGGTTGATCAGATAAGCAGCAGTTATGACAATCACTACCCATAAACGTTTAGGAACATGCATAGTGAAACATAAGGCATGTGCCATTTCAAGGAGATGATGATTCTTACGCTTTGTTTTGTTTTGTTGTGATCTTTTTTTTAATAATAGGAAAAAATGAAAGATAAATGATTAAAAAAAAGAACCAGTGCTGATAAGTGAGACAGTGGCTGTAGAAGTCGCTGGAAGAGGTGGCTAATGGCTAACCGGCTTCAATGATGGCGGCGATAGGTTATAGGTACCTTGGTTGGTGGTGCGAGATAGGAGGGTTGTAGGCGGCGGTACACAATTCTGAAAAGAAACTATTGTCTTGCACAGAACAGGGCGCTATGGTTGCTGGGAGAGCAGCGGTGGATGTAGTTGGTGCAGGGGATTGCGGGTAGTGGTGTGCAAAGCTGAGCTGGCGCAAGTGGCGGTGCAGAAGATGGTGGCAGTGGCAGTGGCAGATTCTCTTAGATTTAGGGTTTGTGCAGTGATATCATAAGGCAGTATTTATTTATTTATTTATTTTTTTGGGTAGCAAATTGATTATTAAAGAGTGTTATTCAGCATTTATGCACATATGCAAAGCATATTTAGGATAAGTAATACTAGTTATGCACAAACTAGTAGATATCCTATAATACAATACATATCTATTTATTCACACGTTAACAACGCGTTAACTTGGTGCAATAGTCCTTATAGAATTCAGTTAGTTGTTTGACATGCCTATAAATAGAGCTTATTTGTATTGTAATTATAGACTTAGATTATTTTGATTATAAGGATTAATTTTTGAGAACTTTGTTCTCCAATTATTCCCTCTTGCTCATTTTTCAGATTCTTCTTTTCTTCTCTCTAATCTTTCATGCCTTCCGTCATGCGACAACGACTTACCTCTAACAGGGAAAAGAGAAATAAAAACTCTGTTTTTTGTATTTATATAACTTGCATGAGCATGCATTTCATGTATGACCACGGTACATGTAGATTATCCTGGGTTTTTGCAATCCCAATGACTGATACTTCCCTTACTATTGGACAGTAACCTCAGAGCAGAATGTTGATGGAAATGACAAATTTAGCTTATCTGATGACTGGAAATTTTTTGAGTTTAGAGAAGGCGATGATTCCCTGGAACAGGTCCTACAGAACATCGACAAAGGTCACTCTTGGGTTCAGAAACTAAAGGGTAAAATTGATGTTGTCATGACCGAAAATGCTGCCAGGTTCTCTTCATCAGACAACTTGAGCCATCTTGCACCATTAGATGTGCAGACTGGGTCAGCTCACAGTCCAGCAGTCTCTGATGACAATGGAGAAGCAATTTCTGCAGGAGCCATCTACAATTCAGCTGAGCATATGGCAGAATATGAATTTGGAGATACAGTCATGCATGATAGCGTGGTTTCAAGTTTTGGGGAGGCTATCCCTGTTTCTGATATTGAAAGCACTTTGGGATTGCTATCTGATGCTGATGTCTCGCTTCATCAGCCACAATTTGGAGAATTAAGCAAAGATGTAAGTGTACTTTGCGGGGAATATATTATCCTTTATATATATACATATATTCAGTCCAACTCTACACTGAATTTGGAAGGATTAGTTACTGTAGTTAATTGAAATATTTTTCAGTTTCTTTTCATATATCAATTTTCAAAACATATAATTCCTTTTATGCCGCTAGCCTTTTCATAATGATATATCTTCCAGTTGTTTCTCTGTCACTCTCTAAATTATAGGTTTTAACTTTTCCTGGGCTATGTTGTCTTATTGTTTTTAATACGAGTTTACAACCATTGATTAGTACTCTTTTTATGTTATGTTTGAATTATAGAGGCATGCCAAGATAGATTTAAAGTACATCTTCAATTTTATTTATTTATTTTTTTGCCTTTTTCCTTCTATTTTTCTTTGGAATGTTAAACCTAGTTAGCTGAGCCTGCATGTCCCAAACTGCCGCATTGGAAGTACTAGAGCAACTGTGCTAGTTAACTTTTTCTGCTTCTGATATCGATAATGTGCAGATTGTGAACATCCTTATGCATGATGAGGCAGCTGAAGGAGAAAAGCACGCTTTACAAAGGATTAGTAACCAGACTGATGATAAGCAACAAGAACCAGAAAGATGCCAACAAGAAGTTGACACTCCTTGTCCGATTCTAATTCCATCATTTGATCCAGATACTTCAGTGAAAAATGTTATTCCTCAGGAGCAATCAACTCTAGAATCATGTCTAGGACCTGAAGTTCATTTTCCTAAGAATAAGAGAAAGCGTGGAGAGCGCAAAGCTGGTTCAGTTGTCTGGACCAAGAGAAGCTCCGGCGAGCCTGATAGCCAATAATTTAAAATTCCTGTACTTTGTACTAGTTCAAGAATTCATGTCACTGTTATTTATCAGTTTCCTCATAAATTGATGCAGTTGGTAGTCATGATGACGTGGTTCAAAATGTAGCATGTCATATAGTGATATGTGCTTACTGCTACTGGTTCCGTTATTGCAGAGGTGGTAACTGGTAATGACTTCCCTCCTTTTAATCTCTATCCCAACCCCTAAATACGATAATATAGGTATGTGCCTACTGCTACAAATCTATAATGCATATAATGAACAGGTGAGTTGAAAAAGGAAAAAAAAAAAGAAAAAAAGAAAGAAAAGAAGATAACATGTAAAGAACAAATATAAGCGAGAAAGTAAAATGATATCACATCATTAGAGTAATGAATAAATTTTATCTTTGCTATGTAAAATTTATTAGATATATTTGTATAGTAATCATGGCTTCCTCAATACCCATGCTGGCATTAGTTGGAACCTAACGTGATAACTAACGACATATCTATTAGATATACATTACTTTTTATTTTATTTTTTATTTTTTTAATAATTGTGCTGTTTTTGAAAAATAATTTATTAATTTTGCATTTCATGACTTGAACTACAACGCAAATAATAATATCTGTAATTCCTGGGGAAGGCCACGAATTAAGTAAGCCGTTTCTAAATTTATGTTTTTATTACTGTAATGATTATAATTCTTAGTTATTTTTGTGCATAAAAATATGTGCATAAAAATTTATGTTATTTTTATGTTTTTAATTACGTTATCAAGTTTATCCAAAAAAAGTCAAGAAATTTTAAAATTTTAGATCGTCACATTTTAGGTATATCTGTTATAATTATAACACATAAGATTATACTTATATATTTAATAACACATTAATTTAAAATTATTTTTGTTACTAAAATATAGAATAAGATATATGTTAAACTATTATATAAGATATACTTTAAATTATAGATTAAACTTTAACCCAAAAGATAGCATAAATATACTTTCAAAGCTCTATTTTTTTAAAATAAGAATTTTTATGACTAACGAGTCTACTTTAAAAGAATTTTTTTTTAAATATGAGTCTTCATGATTAATGAGTCTACTTTAAAAGAATTATTTTTTAAATAGAAATTTTCTTAATTAGCAAGTATTACTAATCTTATTTGTTATAGAAAAAATATTTATCTATTACAAAGGATTAAGAATTTTTTCTATAAATAAAACCCATTACTAATTATTTCAATTAACCACACAATAGTATTATTTCATTTTTCTTAATCTCTCTCTTGTTTTGCAAATATAATATCATAATTCTTTAGGCTTTTTTATTTAGTTAATCTATCAAACATTGGTGGTTGCGTTTGATTAATTAATAAGCCTAATTGGTTTATGATATTTGATCATATGTTCTTATAGCTTCTTTTATATTTTTGTTCTTAAATTGTTAGATCAAATAATTGTGTTTGTCATATCATAATTATTTGATTTGATTATTAATCTTTAAAGAAGTTATTTTTATTGAAATTGTACTTAATGTTTTTGCCTTAGGATTTGCTAGTTGTTTTGATTTAAGTTACATATATTTTGAATAATCTAGTTATGATTATTAATTATTAAATCCGTTCTAGAATATACACAAACACTTGTGTTTTTCGTCCTAACCCTTTTATACTTAATTCGTATACGTATCTGATTGGCCAAAATTTTATTGGAACTTTAGTTTAGAAACCGCTCACATTAATATTATAAACTGTGAAAATAGAGTAGGGGCTCGTAAGTAAGGTACATTGGGCATTATCTTAGGGAGGGTAGCATAAGATCGAATTTGTACTTGAACATTTGTTTTTCATAGTGAAAAGTTAGGTGGTTCGATGAACCGGTGTTTTTTCTCTTAGGTCATGGTTGTGGCCTAGGCTATTTCCACCTAAAAATACTGTGTATTATTCTTTTATTTCCATACTTTATTATTACATGCGATTGCATGTATTACTACTTTGTTTAGGTTATTAAATTATAAATTGATAAAAATTGAAATTAACCAATTCACCTCCTTCTTGGTTAATTAGGTCTGTGTCTCATAAACTCTCAATTGATATAAGAGCCAACACTCGATATACTTAGTGTTGGTCCTGCAGATTTTTATTATGGATCATTTTATTGAGGGTTATAGCTTAGATGTGGAGGAATTTGAATATTCTTTTCTCTAAATATAATGTTAAAAGTTCTAAAGAATTATTTTTTAAATTTCTTAGAGCCATAGAAGAGAATAATAGTTTAAATACAAAAATCGAAAAATTAAATGAACAACTTGAGGCATATGAAAGTTTTTCTAATAAATTAAAAAAAGAGAATAATATTTTACAAGAACAAAATAATACTTTGAATTTGAGACTTGTAGGTTTGAAAGAAGAAAATAATAATTTACTGTAGATAATAAAAAATAAGTGCAAGAGCCTAAAAATCATGTGAAGTAATGGAGAGACTTACCATTGGAGCTCAACATTTAGATAAAATCTTGAGCATTGGTAAGTCACATAGTGATACACATGGTTTTGGTTTTAAGGACGAGAGTTTCACATCTTCAACATCAAAGATCACATTTGTAAAGTCCTTAAGCTTTACTCCTACTTTTACTACTTATGTAGAAAGAACTATTGCACTTATGGTAGAATTGTTTTTTAAGTTTGTGCCTATCTGTCATCATTGTGGTAGGAAAGGTTATATAAGACCAAAATGTAGATTTTTGAGGAATGTTTCTGAACTTAATCATTCTTTCTATGTTTCACATAGTAGGACCTATAAGCATCATCCATCTATGCATGCTACATCATATTTAATGATGAATGGAAATTATAATAATGTGTTCAAAAATTCTACTAGAAAGCATGAAGTCTTATGTTTAAAGAGACAAGTAAAATTTAGTACTTTTAATGCTAGGACTCATTATCATTATTTTACTATGCATACTACATCTTCATTTGGAATGAATAAGAAAAGTATAGCTAAGTTTAAGAACATGCCTATGAAACCTAAGGTAGTTAAGTCACAAACCAATGATATATATAAACCAAATATCAAGAAATTTTGGGTTAGGAAAGATTGTTTTTTCTTGGTTACTTGACCATCTTTTATTCTTTCATTTAAGTATTTTTGTTCGAGTGCTAAAATGACCTTAGGTGAGCAATCTCTATTATTTTTATTTTATTTATTAGTTAAACTTAGAGAGAGAGAGAGAGAGAGAGAGAGAGAGAGAAGTAGAATCCTTATTTTTAACGACTTAACTCATTTCGATATTTATTGTATAAATTGTTTTACAATTTTGACTTCTGTACACACATATTCTTGTACTTGTTTTACAATTTTGACTTCTGTACACACATATTCTTGTACATGTGATAATTGATATTGACATGAACTTATTCACATACTCACGAACACATATGTATGTTATGCTTGGAGTTTATGAGTTCTCTTAAAAAGACTTTAGGACTTCAATTAATCTTGATTGTAAAATTGTGTCGAGTTTTAATTCTTAATTTCTAAAATTTTATCGTATGGAGGCACCTAGTATTAAGAGAGCTACTTACTATGATATGTCAAGTTACCGTAGTAAGTGGAGAGGGCTACCTCAAAACTAGTGTGAAAGTCATTATGCTAGGTTATGGTTTGTGCAAAAAAAAAAAAAAAAGATTGTACAAAAAGTGATTGCTCATAAAATTTATACTTTGAATACACAAAAATAAAGGGCCAATAGAGGTTAAAAAAATAAAAAGAAAAAACATATCATTTGCCTTATTTATAAAATAAAGAAAAAAATTTAAGTCCTCTTTTGATAGATATATTTTATTTTATGAGATTGAAGACTCAATTATAATTTTATATGATAGGTGATATTTTTTCTTTTGATTCTTTTTTAATTGATCATAAATGAATTAATTGACATATTTGTACAATTTAAATATATATACTGCTTTTAAGTAAATATCAATATGTCATTCTATGTGCTTATTTTCTTCTTTTACTCTTCTTACTTATTCATACAATAGATAATTAAAATTTGAGTTAAAAAATGATGAGTTTTCAATTGGTTATGTGCTCGTTTGTGATTAAATGGATTTAATATCTTATGTGACTATTTATGAAAATAAATAAAAAATGAGATTTTTATTCATTTACATCTTCTGTTTATTTATTAACTTTTTAATTGGTTTTTCATTTAGAGATTCATAGAACTTAGAGGGAGTTTAAACCACATTACCCTTCTATATTAATCTTCTTCTACATTGCTCTATCTTTAGGGGGAGTTTAGCTCCATTGCTTTGTCTTATGCTTTGTCCTTTTTGTATGTAAAAAAAGGGGAGAATGTGTTTCACTTTCATGATTTATTTTGTTATGCATATAGGGGAAAAACATATTTAGGATAAGAGTGCTTTCCATCATTTTATCTTATTTTAAGCTTGATTGGTATGAATGCATGCACTACATGATTTTTCTTTACACTTTGTTTATTTTTATGTAAATTGACTAATGTATAATGAGGTTTTCATGCCAAGTTTTTGTATGCTTTATCTATGCCATTCCAGTTACTTATAAGCTTGTCAAGTTGTAACGAAGATGGATTTATCGGACCATAAGATAGTTCCACTATGGAGTCTAGGACATTATTGTATTTTTTCTTATTCCTATAAGTGTCATGTAGTGAGAGAGAAGTTTTGCTACATGAAAATGCCAAAGGGAAAGTTGGTAAGGATTATAAGTGTTGGATATTTTTGTGGACAAAATATTTGCATATAAACTTGTTTTTAAGCTTGTTATCAAGTCTATCAAGAAAAGTCGAAAAAACTTCAAAATTTCAGATTGTCATACTTCAGGTATATCTGTTATAATTATAACATATAAGATTGCACTTACGTATTTAATAACATATTAATTTAGAATTATTTTTACTGTTAAAATATAGAATAAGATATATGCTAAACTATTATATAAGATACCCTAAATTATAGGCTAAACTTTAACCTAAAAGATAGAATAAATATACTTCTCTTTTTTTAAAATAAGAGTCTTCATAATTAATGAGTCTATTTTAAAAGAACTTTTCTTTAAATAAGAGTATTCATGATTAATGAGTTTACTTTAAAAGAATTATTATTTAAATATGAGTATTCTTAATTAGTGAGTATTACTAATTTTATTTGTAATAGAAAAAATATTTATCAATTACATAAGAGTTTTCTTAAGTAGTGAGTATTATTAATTCTATTTGTAATAAAAAAGATATTTATCAATTACATAGGATTAAATTTTTTTTCTATAAATAAAACTCATTGCTCATTATTTCAATCAACCACACAAGAACATTATTCTCTTCTTCTTAATCTCTCTCTTGTTTTACAAATATAATATCATAATTCTTTAGCCTTCTTTATTTAGTTAATCTCTTAAATATTGGCGTTTGTGTTTAATTGATTAATAAGCCTAATTAGTTTATGATATTTTATCATATGTTCTTATAACTACTTCTTTATTTTTGTTCTTGAATTGTTAGATCAAATAATTGTGTTTGTCATATCATAATTATTTGATCTGATTATTAATCTTTAAAGAAGCTATTTTTATTGAACTTGTGTTTAATATTTTTTCTTTAGGATTTGCTAGTTTATTTGATTTAAGTGACATATATTTTGAATCATCTAGTTAAGCTTATTAATTATTAAATCCATTCTAAAACACACACGGGTACTTGTGTTTTTTATGCTAATCTTTTTGTAGTTGATTCGTGAACATATCTGATTGGTACGAACCTTATTGGAAATTGGTCTAGAAACTGCTCACGTTAATATTAAAAACTATAAAAATAGAGTTGGGGTTTGTAAGTAAGGTACATTGGGGCAGTATCTTAAAGAGGGTAACATAAGACCGAATTTGTACTTAAAAATTTGTTTTTCATAATGAAAAGTTAGGTGGTTCAGTGGACTGATATTTTTTCTCTTGAGTTATGGTTGTTTCCACCTAAAAATATCCTGTGTTATTCTTTTATTTCTACACTTTATTCGTATAAGTGATTGCATACCTAACTAATTTACTTTAGGTTGTTAAATTATAAATTGATAAAAATTAAAATAATTTATTCACTCTTCTAAATTAATTAGGTTTATATCTTATAAACTCTTAATCAGTGTATATTTAATGTCATTACTTTACTTCTCAATGGATCTTGTTCACTGCAATCCCATCATAAGTGAAAAAATGATTTATAATATTTACAATATATATATCTTATGATAAAATGATTTATAATGTTTACAATATATATATATATAAGTTTAAATCATGCATCATAAAATTTTAAATAAAATTACCATAATATTTTAAAATAATAATTATTATTTTTTTAACGTTTTAGTTGTGGTATAATTTATTTTGAACTCTTAATTTTTTATTAATTAAATAATAAATTTTAATATTTAAAATGCTAATAATTATTTTAAAAATTTAATATTTAATATTTAAAAATAATGAAAATTATTTTAAAAATTCAAAATATTAATAGTATGCTAAATTTTATTATACTATATTTTTAAATAAAAATAAAATATTTGATCATAATTATTTTTAATATGTTTATGCTTAATTCATATAAAAGTAAAATAATTATTTTTTGTAACAATAAAAGTAAAAGCAGTTGACATAAAACTTTGTATCCTTTTGACTTATGAAGGCATTTATAAAGTTATATATAGTTTAATTTTAAATTAATTTATTGCTATATATGTCTAATAAACTATCTTTTTATTATTATTATTATTATTGGTTTAATCTTATCTTCCATGCATCCTCTGTTGGAATTAATTCCAATTAATTATAACATATATGGATTTATATGTGATATAAATATCTATTGAATAATAGACTGTCAAATATTTAATTGGACACGTTATGAAGTGATCAAATTAAGTATTATTTATTGAGTTTAATATGTGTCATGATAAGTGGGCCCTTTAATATGTAGAATGTGTATTAATAACCTTATGATTTAGTTATGGTCTAAATTATATAAAGTTTAGAAACAGTACAATTATGCTATTAGTCCCTTGAGAAGTCAATTAAATATAGCAATATATGTAAATAAGAAAATACCCAAATATAGACAAGTTTTGAATTCAAAATTTGAATACGCTAAGGATCCAATAAGGAAATACCCAAATATAGGCAAATTTTGAATTCAAAATTTAAATCCACTAAGGATCCAATAAGGAAATAGACTACAGATTACCTCTTGAAATTCAGAAGCGTCTTTTCCTCTGCTAATGCCTCTTTGTCTCTCTCTTTTAATATAGTTTGCCTCTCTCTCTCTCTCTCTTTAAATACATAGAAAATAGAAAAAAATATTGAGAAAAATTAGAGAAAGGGTCTTCCGATAAAGAAATTGCGATTCAAGTATCTCTCCTTGTACAGAACATAACGTTGTCGCTGCCGCCTCTCTTACTCTCTCCATCGGACTTGAGAGGGTTACTTGGAGATTAAAGGCTTCTAGTGATCACCAGTGATTGTCTCTCTGAAAGATCATGGGTATTGATAACTGTATTTTATACCGTTATTTTCATTAATTTTAGTAATGATAATTGCTATGTTCTTTTTATATTTAGTTAATTTTTGTTAAATAAATTAATATTTTTCTTTTATATGCTAAAAATACATTTTTAATAAAATTAAATAATTTGTATCGAATATGTACTTAATTTCATATTTCTGTCCACAGATATAATTTATGATAGTATAGTTCTTAATTACAATTTATAAAAATTGAAAATATCATTTAAATTAAATTTGGGCTTAATTATAATTATTAAAAGTTTAAAAATTTAATTTAAAATTAGAAAAGGGCTTAACTGTAATTTAAGAAAGTTTAAAATGTAATTTGAAATATATTTGTGGGTGAAAATATAATTAATAAAAGTTTAATTTTTCGACGCGAGAGAGAAGAAGGCCACTTGTGAAGATAACAATCGCGAAACGTGCTTTCCGTCAGATCAAATGATCAACGGCTCGGATGCGCGCGTGCCACTGCTGACAGGAGCAAAGGAGAGTGGATACGAGAGATATTTCTTTGCGCGGTGGCGTTTCGGTGGGCCCAGCGCTTCGCGCGGCCCGGCGTCGAGTGGAGCCCACGCGTGTCGGGCACGCTTGAGATTCTCGGCGATCGTGGGCCGGGATTGGATCGGATCGACGGTCGGGATTGAACGCGTCCATCAGGCATCGCGCAGGCCGGCTCGTGTAAAAATCTGTGTGACGCGGATTATGGTAGCGGCGTGCGTCTTCGGTTTTACTGAGAATCAAGTGCGCACGTGTCCCAGTAATATGTGAAGCTAATCGAAAGTCAGACACGTGGCTATTTACAGTACCGCGTGGCCGCGTTGGATCACGCCCGTTTCCAGGCCGATTGCCTCGGTTTCGGCGCCCCGTCACGTGCGCCGTTCCTGCGTGCGGCCGGTTTGTGTACCTGATGATGTCTTTGCCACGTGGCCTCGGGAAATCTTTCGGCGAATCGAGACGGCGCCACGTGGCGTGCACTTTGAATTTAAAAAAAAATCGGAAACGGACCCTGTTTCACGCGTAAATTAAATAAGATTTTCGATACAAAAATCGATACGCGTGATTTTAATTTTTCGATAAAAAATTATTACGCGTTTTCGATAAAAAAAATAAAATAAAAATGTAATATTTTAGATGTATTTTTTAGCTATAAATAGGAGATAGTTTTTAGTTGTGAAAAAGAGTTTTTCCAGTTTAGAGTTTTTTTTGGAAAAAGTTTTTTTGGTTGAGAAAGAGTTTTTTTTTTGGAGTTTAGAAATTTTGTAGTGTTCGGTTTTGGACAGCAGAACACGCAGAAGCCATTTTTTGGCTTTTGTTGTGTTCTGCGTGTGCCAAATATTTCGTTTCGTAATGGTTTAATTTTCCTTCTTGTTCTTCTAATTTTTCTGAATCTGTTGTAATTTTAATTTTAATTTTATGAAGTAATTTAATTTTTCTAGGGTTGCATTTGATCTAAATTTATGAAGCTTTGATTTTAATTATTTTTTTTATAGATTTATAAGACGTTCGATTTGTTCGTTCTATCTTGCGCTTAATGCTTTTTGATTATTTACGAATTTTATTAAAACGATTTGTGGCATAAAAATAAAAAGGAATTTTTGTGTATATTGCTCGTAAATAAAATGACATGTATGATGAAGGATAGGAATATACCCTAATTGTATGTGTGGCCTATTGAAAACTTAGAACTTAATGAATCTTATTGAATTTAATTCTCATAGAGATATAGTGAACTAATTTAACGAGGTGTGTTTGGACGGAGCTCGGAAGAGATGTATGAATAAAAAAGAAGTTTTCGGTTGACAAATTAAATGTACTACAATATAAATCCAAAGAAAATAATATGATTGGAGTGGATTAGTTTGGTGAAGAATTGCAATCCTAGAGTTCTTTTATTTTCTTATTACCTTTTTCTTAAATCAACGATTATTTTGGATAAAATCAGAGAGATATAATTTTAGTACTCAACAAACTATAGTAACAAATCCTCATGGGATCGATACTCTACTTATATATGTTATTACTTGCGACCGTGTATACTTGCACGAGTTCGTGTGTTGAAAAACACACAACATGTATGGACCAAGGTAATTTAGAATTAAAGATTAAAAGTTCACTAGAGGATCATGGTAAATGTAAGAGTTATGAATTGTAGTATTGTTATGTATGACATAAATCTATCAATTGGTATCAGAGCCTACTCTAGTTGAACCGTTAAATTTTGATTTTGGTTCGGATATTTATTGTTTGAGATTTTTTTAAAGAAAATTAATAAGTACAATTTTTTGAATAATTTTTCTGAAGAACAAGTCCCTTCTAATTGGAAATTTTTAAGAGTGATATTTAGATAATGGCATAATTTTTCTGATTCAAATTATTCATGATAATTAATTATGGACCATTTCTAATTTGATTAATGACGTAATAATTTTTGCTATTTTTGCAATTTTTTTGTCCTTTCGTTTGACTCGGTTAAGTAAACTTGTTTTTACTATATTTGATTTTTTGTTAGGCCAAAAGATACTAATTAAATCATGATTAATTAAGCCTAATTTGGTTAAGTTAGAATTGACTTTGGATTTTGTTCAAATGATTATTTCTTAATTGATTGTTTGAAGAATTAATAATTTTGAACTAAGTCATGTGTTGAATAAATTTTTTCCAAGGATAATATCAAGTCATTATGAAGGCTTTAGATTAAGATATATTTTGGAAAATGATTGACCAAGGTATCATCTTACCAAAGTAAGCTCTCCTATAGGCGTTGATCATTTGTCAATTTATACACAGAAGATATACATATGGTGTTTGGTTATTGGACTGGCCCAAAGTAAAGACAATAATCAAGTATTGTATGTGTATACTTGTGGTAATGAATTGGTAATAGTCATTAAGTTTTGGATGTAATTAGTTAATTTGCCCAAAGGAAGGTTGACTAATTGACATTAAATGGATTGTTATATTCAATTGCTACACCTATTTATCTTAGAATAATGATTGAATCCAAAGAGCACTTATTGTTTAAAGATACTTAGTAGATAGAATATGCCTCATTTAGACTTTTTTTATTTATAATTATTCGATCATTTGATTAGTTCTTTGTGAATATTTTTCAGCAAAAATTACTGATCATACGGCCAGTATCAATAACATTTCGATGCTGATGGGTTCTAATTACAAGGATTGGAAAGATAATCTAGAGATTATCCTTAGGTGCCTTAATCTGGACATAGTGTTGTAGGAGGCCAAACCACCTGTTCCTGTTGAAACTAGTTTTGAAAAGGAACAAAATGCACATGCACGATGGATAAGGTCAAATCACTTATGTCTTTGAGTCATGCAGAAGACCATTCTTGAAAGTTTTAGGGGCTGGTTTCTGATTCCATTCTTACTAACGACTATCTTAAGGAACTTGAGTAGAGGTTTGTCAGGAATGAGAAGGCTGCAATAGGTCTTATATTAAACAAACTCTGCACAATGAAGTACAATGGTAAAACCAATGTTAGGGAGCACATTATTGAAATGATGCATACCGCTTCAAAACTGAAGAGACATAAACTAGTTATATCGGATGATATGCTAGTCTATTTGGCACTTAACTCTTTTCCTACCTCATTTGGAAAGTTCAAGGTGAGTTACAACTGCCAGAAGGAATCATGGACAATTAATAAACTCATCTCGCACTATGTTCATGAGGAAGAGAGATTGAAGTTGGACAAGAGCAAAAGCACAAACATTGCTTCTACCTCTAAGGGAAAAGGGAAACACAAATGTAAGGCCAATTCAGATGCCGCAACTATAGGTTCACAGAAGAAGCCCATTAAGGACAAGAAGTCGGTTACCAGATCGGAGCCGAATAAAAAAAATAAGAAGGGTTGTTTCTTCTGTGGATCTAAAGAGAATATGAAGAAGAATTGTACAAATTATCATGTATAGCATGCCAAGAAAGGTATTAATTTTTCATTTGTTTGTAAAGAAGTTAACACAGTTTCAATTTCTGTAGACACATGGTGGGTAGATTCGGGTGTAACTACTCACATCTTTGTGTCTATGCGGGGTTTCTGAAATTACCAGAAGCCAAGTGATGGTGAAAGATACATCTACGTGGGCGATGGAAACAAGGCATAAGTTGAAGCTATAGGGTATTTTAGATTACTTTTGAAAACTGGC
The DNA here is from genome assembly GCA_033030585.1 of Hippophae rhamnoides. NCBI lineage: Eukaryota > Viridiplantae > Streptophyta > Magnoliopsida > Rosales > Elaeagnaceae > Hippophae > Hippophae rhamnoides. The sequence continues at coordinate 23,570,338 of CM065434.1, read as the reverse complement.
TTGTATTTGGATTTGTTTGGTACTTTTGTTGTATCATCTTTTAGGTAGAACTTAGTTTCTGTTTCTACATTGGAAAAATTAGGTTTTACTTCTTCATTTGGAGATAGAAAATTTGGTTTGTATCAAAATTCCAATCTGGTTGCTTCTAGTTTTCTATCTATTTTAGATAATCTTTATGCTTTAGATACTGTTGCTTCCTATAATGAGAACTTGAACAATTAAACTTGAAATGTTGGATGAAAATTAACACATTAGGATTCAGCTGCACTTTGGCATAAGTTGCAACAATACTTTTCTTTGAAGTTTATGGTAAATAAAATATGAATTATACATCTTATTCAAAGTGATATTCTATGGCCTTTAGACATGTCGGATCTTGGTCCATGCATTGAGTGTGCGAAGGGAAAACAAACAAGCATGCACAAATATACATCCAATTGTATAATAGACTTCCTTGAGCTGATACATACAAACATATGTGGGCCATTCCATACAACTACTAGGAATGGGCATGTATATTTTTTCAGTTTCATTTATGATTATTCTAGATATGGTTATATATTTTTAATTAAAGAAAAGGCTTAAGATTTGGACACATTTAAATCCTTCAAGGCTGAAGTTGAGTTACAACTCATCAAAAGGATTAAAGGTGTGAGATCAGATTGTGGTGGTGAATACTATGGTCAGTATGATGGCTTAGAAGATCAAAATCCAAGGCCTTTTGCTAAATTTCTAGAGGAAAATGGAATTGTCCCATAGTATACAATGCTAGGTTCACCTACAATGAACGGTGTGGCTGAAAATCACAATTGAACATTAATGTAGATGGTGCAGAGTATGATTTCTCATACCTCACTTCCATTGAACCTCTGGGGTGAAGATTTGAAGAAAGCATCACATATTCTGAATCAAGTACCGACTAAGGTAGTAAACAAAACTCTATATGATTTGTGGACTGGGTGGAAGCCTAGTCTCCAGAACTTTAGAATCTAGGGTTTTCCAGTTGAAGGTCGGCCTTATAGGCGATAAGTGAAAAAGATGGATGAAAGGAAAATTAGTTGATGGATGTTTACGTGCTCAATATTTATAGTAAAAAGATTATTATAATGCTAATATGATTTCAAAGGGATAAGGTTATTATTATATCACTTTGGTGTCAATGTGATAATCTCTTTTACTAACTTTTAACATATATAAGTTATTTTTGTGAATTCATGATATTACATTTTTATTTTGAATTTAATTACATATAGTTCTTTGGTTGGAACAAGTGGGGCTATGATATGCAAATTTTTGATGATTTACGAGAATAATGGACATAATACTTGGTTCAAATTATAATATCAGGAGAAGAATATGATGATCTTGAATAACATAGGACAACATCATGGTAATTTTTATAATGCTTTAATTTCTCCATTCTTGTGTCTCTGAAATTTGGACTGCTTGTTTGATGGATGTTTACGTGCTCATGTATTTAGGGGAATGAATTGTTATATGGACCAACTATTTTTTGCCTAAACGTCATCTCACCTTTCTTGCCTAGTTTCCTCATCACTATGCTGGCGATTCTAAGCAAACCAACCATCCTCTCCTTCAAATAAAGTGTGAATATCACAAAATCTATGACAAAAGAAAAGACATCATTTTATTTGTAATTTAAGTTAAATATATATGTATTGTATATAAATTATTTTTTTGTAAAAAATTTAATTCTCAAGTAGTTAATTAATATTTAATTTTTTAATTATTTGTATTATTTAAACTATTTGTTAAATAGATTTTAGTTTTTTCCTACTATTATGTGATCGAATATAGGTTGAATATAATAGAAAATGAGTAAATTTTGTAAAAAAAATTAAAAATTTAAGTCGGTTCACGCGTTGAACCGACTTTAAACGTAAATTTGGTTCAAAGCGTGAACTGACTTTAAATTATTACGTCACAGCATTTAAAGTTGGTTAATAATCGAATTTAAAGGTTGGTTTTGCCATTGTGGTGAATACGTCAACCCATAGAATCTTTTTGCGAACTATATTCTAACTTATTCAAGCATACCTTACAACATGAATTAAGTAGATAGTACAGTGAAAATAAAAATAACAAGCTTAATTCAACACACTAAAAATTGAACCATCATGTAAGAAAGAAGATCTACGATAAAGTGTGCCTTATAGGCTCTTGTCTAAGCTAGCAACATGCATTAACATAGCAAACATCATATAGCATGTAAATCAATCAAACATACTAAAAAAGCTATAAAAATTTTTAATCATTTTAAAACCTCATGTGTGAGAATTATTCGATAAATAATGATTGTACTCTCACACGATGTGATCTTACATAATACATCATGTGATTAGGTAAACTCACATAAACCCTTGTCTATGTGGTAACATTCTTAGGTTTCTTATGGAAACCACTTGTTAGCAAATAACTCACTAAATGAATAAAATAATTACAACTCAATAGAAATATAAATGCTAATATATGAAAATATAGCTTACAAGAGAGGAGCCATATGAGGCAAATCCTTTGATACTTCAACAACAACAAAAGATGAAAATTCTTTCTATATTTGCAATGCATAGGCAGCCAACTCACAAGCCACACCATTAGTACTCTTGGAACTTAGTGTCCACTCATAATGAGTCAACCTGCAAGTTATAGGTGCAATGTTCTTCACGAAGACACCATCAGTTACTAGACTACTTTTGGAAGCTTGCCTCAATGGTTAGTACTAGACATAGATACACAACTTATAGCATCACTCTATTTGACTTGAGAAGTCCAGTAAAGGACAAGACGTTGACAAAAAACTTCACCTTCTTCACTGTGCAAGACAACCATCCCCCACCCTGTTGCCCAAGGAATTAACCACCACTACTACATTTAATTACAAAGCACTAGCTTCTTCCAGGATACATTTTAGTAGTAGTGGAATTCTAGTTACAGATATCGTTGAAGCTCAATTGTTTTTTGGAACTCTTCCCATTTCATTGCTTCTGACTCTAAAATTAGTTTTTACACCTGATTTGCTTCCCCATGCAAAAATTGATTTCTTTCTTTCTATAAGTTCCATAATAGCATAGAAAATAGGCCAAACTCACCTACTGATAAAGTAGAGGATGATAGATTTATGTCATGCATAATCATACTACAATTCATAAATCCTAGATTTACCATGATCCTCTAGTTAACTTTTAATCTTTAATTCCAAATTACCTTGGTCCATAGCCATGATTTTCCAAAGAGACACAATCCCTAATGATCATTGAACGCCTTTAGATCTCCAAGTAATCCCTTTCAAGTTTGATAGAGAGAGCAAGAGAGGCGGTAGCGGTAGCGACAATGTTATACAAGGAGAGATACCTGAATTGTAAGTTCTTAACAAGAAGACCCTTTCTATAATTTTTCAATATTTTATTCTATTTTCTATGTATTAAGAGAGAGAGAGAGAGAGAGAGAGAGAGAGAGAGAGAGAGAGAGAGAGAGAGAGAGAGAGAGAGAGAGAGAGCCAAATTATATTAAGTGAGAGAGACAAAGAGGCGGTAGTAAAGGAAAATATGTCTCTCAATTTCAAGAGGTGATGTGTAGTCTATTTCTTTATTGGATCCTTAGCAGATTTAAATTTTGAATTCAAAACTTGCCTATATTTGGGTATTTTCTTATTTAATATTTCCTTATTGGATCCTTAGCGGATTCAAATTTTGAATTTAGAACTTTCCTATATTTGGATATTTCCTTGTTTAAAGAACATTGTCATATTTAATTGTGTTTTCCAAGGACCAATAGCATAATTGTATTATTTCCAAACTTTATATAATTTAAACCATCACTAAATCATAAAGTTATTAATATGCATTCTACACATTAAAGGCCCTACTTTTCATGAAACATATTGAACCCGATAAATAACACTTAATTTAATCACTTCATAATGAGTCTAATTAGATATTTGACAATCTATTATTTAATATATATTTATATCACATATAAGCCCATATACATTGTAATTAATTGAAATTAATTTCAACAATCTCCCACTTGGGCTATATGTATATACATATATTGATAAAACCAAATTGAGTACTCAAACTGTGTTGTCATAGCCTTTTACGTCATCAACCAATTCTGTCCATTAATCATATTCACAAGGAATTAAGTAGTATTCGTCTCATAAAGTGAAACTAAACCAACATAAATCATTGTGTAAACATAACTGAATGACATGAATACAGACTCCCACTAAATCTGAAAATTCTTTGTAGCATAGATACCCATATGAGCGACATGCTCGTGAAACTATTTGGGTACCAATCCCTTAGTAGATCTGCTAGCATGGAAGCTGTACTAATATGCTCAATACTTATAATTCCACTATGAACTCTTTCCTTCACAATAAGGAACTTAATGCATATATGTTTTTATTTCGCTGAGCTCCTATTATTTTGGAATATAGAACTGCTAAATTATTGTCAAAATATATCTTAAGTGACAACTTAATAGTATCCATAATATGCAACCCAATGAAAAAATTCCTTAGCCATATTCCATGGTTCGATGCCTTGAAACATGCAATGAATTCAGCTGCTATGGTGGAGAAGCAATCATGGTTTGCTTTGTAATTCTCTAAGAAATTTCTCCTCTAACCAACATAAAAATATAACCGAATGTGGACTTCATGCTTATCTGATCTCCGATATGTCAACATATGATCATTCATTCTTTGCAAGTATCTAAATAGCCTCTTGGCTGCTCTCCAGTGTTCCATACCAGGATTACTGAGATACCGGCCTAACATTCTTGTCATGTACGAAATATCTGGATGTGTAAACACCTGAGCATACATCAGATTTCCTACTACTAAAGCATATGAAATCTGGTACATTTCTAATTTCTAGATTTCTTTTCTTGGACACTGATTGAGACTAAATTTGTCTCCTTTTGCAACAGGGGTATTTCTAGGTTTACAGTGTTCCATGCCATATCGTTTGAGAATTTTATTAATATATGCTTGTTGTGAAAGCCCCAAAATACCCTTATTTTGATCTCTTCGTATTTTAAGGCCTAACACATATAATGCTTCACCAAGATCTTTCATATCAAAATGCCTGAAAAAGAAATCTCTTAGTTTCACGCATTATGTTTATATCGTTACTCACAAGAAATATGCATTCATCCACCAAGTTAGGCTTAAATAAAAATGAGACAATTACTTGATGAAATTTGAAATACCACTATTGAGATGCTTGCTTGAGTCCATAGATGGATTTCTTTAATTTTAAAACCATTTACTTTGAGTCATCATACTCATAGTTAGGTGGTTGCACCATATAAATGGATTCATCAATGTCGCCATTTAGAAACGCAGTCTTAATATCCTTCTGGTGTAACTCAAGATCAAAATTGTGCCACTAAATTCATGATAATTCTGAAGGAATATTTCATAGAAATAGGTGAGAAATTTTCCGTAAAGTCAATGCCTTCTTTTTTTGTAAATCCCTTAGCAAGAAACTGCACTTTGTATCTTTCCACATTACCTTCTGAATCCCTCTTGGTCTTCAATATCCATTTTCCACCAATAGGTTTCACACCTTCAGGTAATGGGACGATATCCTAGACTTTGTTGTCATACATTGACTTTATTTCCTCATTCATGGTCTCAATCCATTTATGAGAATTTGTACTTTCCAAAGCCTGATAGAGACTGAGAGGGTTATCCTTCATCATGCCAATGTCGAATCTTGAAGGAACACAACATAATCCTAAGATATTACGTTTCTTCTATCTCTTGCATACCGACTTAACGACATTTGTTCTTGAAGTTATTGAGGTGGTATAGGTTTCTCTTTAGCATCATATTGTCTTATACCAGATTTTATTCCATTTCTAGAGGTTCATTCACTATAGGTTGATGAGTTCTTCAAAATCACTGAAATTACCATGATTTAATGTACTTTAATTGATTAAAAAGATTTATATTTATATGATTTTATCATATTTTTACAAAATATATCTTTTTAGAATCACAAGTATTTTTATGATTTTTTTAGGTATTTTCACTTCAAAAATAATTTAAAGACTCAAAGAAAAAAAATACTAGAGGCAATATATCACAAATATATTGAGTAAAGAAATGAGAAAAAGTCAAATGGATGAAAAATTTGGACAAAATGGGTCAAAACAGTCAAAAAAGGATAAAATCTCGCGCGCAAACATCCCTCTACACCGAGTCCCACTCGCAGCCGCCCATATCATGTTAAAGTTTACTCTCATTCGCCCATATCACACTACAATCCAGCACGCAGCTGTGCCATATCACGCCGAAGTATACACACAGACACGTGCACCATGTCAAACAACGTGCCTAACTGCGCCACATCACGCCAAATTCGTGTGGATATCTATAACCTTTTGCAGCCAGCCATGCCGCATCATGCTAAATTCGCACGCAGGCCACTACCTGCTTTAGTACCTACATCAGCACCCATCCATTCTACATCAACGCATGTATCATTACATGTCAATTACGCGTTTTAAGTCATATTTTATCATTTTTCCCACTTTTACCCTTTTCTTCATCTATAACTACCTCTTCTCCCCTATTGTAAAATACACACTTCAAAAAAAATTTCTTAGCTCTTTCTTTCTCTAGCTTTCTCTTTCTAGAAAGCTTTCTTAGTTTTTTTTTAGTTTTTAGTTTTAAAGTTCTTCTCTTTTTAAGAAGAACTAGCTATGTTTTTTGTAAATTTCTAGCTTTTGATTCAATAAACAAAAATACAAATTCATTTAGAAGTTTTTCAGCAACAAAATTAGCATCAAAGTACTGTAAGGATTCAATTTTCTTTACAATTATTTTTTATGTTTTATTCTTAAGTTAATTTTTCTGTGATTAAACTTAACATGGCTAGTTGTTGGTAAACATGATATAATAATAACGTTGTTATGCTTGCGAAATATTAAATAGGTAAAAATCTCTATAAAATGAATTGATTTTGTTTTTATTCAAGATTTTATATTAAGGATATTAGAGAGAAATATATTATTTTCATTACAAACTTAAATGTAAAAATTAGATTTTAAGGTTTAATTACCGTGTCTGATTTAGATTAGTACTATTTTATTTGTTAGTGCTCGATAGTTAGAGTGAAGCTTTATTTCAAAATTTTTTATAAGAACTATTATTTAAAAATGTAATGACAACATATTTTTAGTAATGGTTTTAAACATGAAAGTTAGTACTCAGATAATTAAATTCTTAGGTTTAATTTGGACACCTTGAATAAATTTAAACTATCTAACCCCACTAAAGGTGGCATTTAAATGGTTCATTTTTAATCCATTAGAAAAAAATTAATTTAATTAACCAAATTGATTATTGACCCCACCCATAGGTATTAATTGATTTGTTTAATTAACAAATAATATCGAACCCTACTAAAGGTGGTATTCATATAAAAAAAGTGAGAATCAATAAATATCAATTTATATCTTTAATAACCAAAATAATATGAGAAAATATAATTAACTTAGTTATTATATCAATAAATAGTCCACTAAAGTATTTAGAACAAAACTCAATGGCCTCTTCAGCAATGTAACGTTCCACTATGCATCCTTCAGGTCGATTTATATTATTTACATATCCTTTAAGGACTTGTATGTATCTCTCAAAAGGATACATCCACCTTAAGTAAGTAAGACCACATAATTGAACCTTTCGAACTAAATGAACACACAAGTGAATCATTATATCTAAAGAAAGAAGGAGGAAAATATTTTCAATTAGACACAAATTTTCTACAATATCTTTTATAAGGAGTTTAACTCGTCAATTGATATAGATTTCTTGCATATTGTATTGACGAATGAATAAATACAAATTATTGATAATCAAACATTTTTGGAAGAATTGATATAATAGTAACTGTTAAAAGCTATTGTATTAAGATATGATAGTGACGTGATTTCAATCCATAAAGTTTCTTATCGGTGATAGACATAAAATTTCTTAAGTTGGATGAGTAACAATCAGGAAATTTCACACCTACCAAACATTTACAAAACACATCCTTCTCTTTTGTTGACATTGTACATGATGTTGGTGGCAAGTATGTTTAATTATTATCATTTTCCACCCTCGATGCCAATTCAAGTCGTATGTCTTGTTTCTTTAAATCTAGTCTTGTTTTAATTTCATCCTTCTTTTTTCCTATTATATTAAATAATGTACCAATCAAGCTCTCACATAAATATTTCTCAATATGCATGACATCTACAATGTGACGAATGTGTAGGTCTTTCCATTTCTAAATTAAGATAGAAACGTTTTTTCAATTTAATTCAAAATATTTCAACAATCCTCCACATGAATAAAAATGATATAGATTTTAAGTCAAATTTTGACAAGGATATCCTTGAACTGTTCTACATGGTTGCAAAATTGATATAGATTTTAATTCAAAATACTTCCTTTGTGAAAGTATATTTACCTTATTGACTGACAAGTAGACGCGATATCCATGAACTGTTCAACATTTTATGTAATCGATGACATACTTCACACAAGAATCTTTCCCGACACAATTCAGTTGTCACTGTTATGTTCATTTTGGCCATGAACATATGTTTGGTTCTGTGAGAGTCTTTAAAGAATTGAGCTCTATACAAATTTTTTTTGAAGCGGCCCCACTCCTCCCTCACATAGGTGATCCATAAAGAGTAACCCACATACTTTACTCGATATTCTCTTCGTAAGAATCATTAAAAGCCTTAGTTCATCCTGTATCTTATGGGTATCAATGTTTTCATCAAAGGAATAGACTCGAGGGTAACCCCCACAGTGATCACACTAACTCTTTACAATTAGGTTGTCTCTTAGATCTTGGGATCTTCAGTCAAATAGGTTGGGTTTTCTTTGAAAATCCTTATTCATTCATAGGATTCAGTCCTATTCCTCTCGATGATTTATCAACTAACTCTCGATTTAACCCTTTAGTTAAGGGATCAACTATGTTATCTTTTGACTTCGCATAATCAATAGAGATGAATCAATTGAGAGTAGTTGTCTAGTGGTATTATGTCTATGATGTATATGTCGAGACTTACCATTATACATATTGCTCTATGCCCTACCAATAATAGATTGACTATCAAAATGAATGCATATTACATGTACAAGCTTCACCCACTTAGGAATATCCTCTACAAAATTGCATAGCCATTCGGCTTCTTTGCCACATTTATCAAAAGCGATGAACTTAGATTCTATGGTGGATCTAGTAATGCACGCCTGTTTAGAGGACTTCCATGAAACAACTACACCACCCAATATAAATACATATCCACTAGTAGACTTTGAGTCTTTCATATTAGATATACAATTTGCATCACTATATCCTTCTAATACAGCTTGATATCTTGTGTAGTGTAGTTCATAGTTACGTATATATCTTAAGTATCTAAGTAGGCTTGTAATACCTTTCCACTGATTAGATCATGGATTACTAGTATATCTACTTAGCCTACTTGCAACGTAAGTTATGTCTGGTCTCGTACAACTTACCAAGTACATAAGAGTTCCTATCACTCTAGAATATTCTAGTTGAGACACATACTCACTTTTATTCTTAGATAGGTGTAGATTTATATCTACTCATGTTCTCACAATTCCAGAACCATACTTGCTGAATTTCTCAAGTATTTTTTCAACATAATGACATTGGCTTAGAATGAGACTGCTTGATATCTTACTTCCCAAAATTACATCAGCAGGCTCTATGTATTTCATATCAAATCTTGAATTGAACATAGAATTAGTAGATTTGATCATTATTATCCACAATTAGCATGTCAACAATGTACAGACACAAGATAACATAACCATCTTTTTTGTCCTTGACATATATACATTTATCACATTCATTGATTTTAAAGCCATTTGTCCTCATGACATTATCAAAATTTTCATGCCATCGTTTTGGTGTTTTTTTTCAAGCCCTATAAAGACTTCACCAATTTATAAACCTTTCCTTCTTTCCCTAGGTATGAAAAACCCTTGGGTTGGTTCATGTAGATTTCTTCATCTAACTCTCCATTTAAAAATGATATCTTTACATCCATTTGATGTATTTCAAGATTTTGTAGAGCTGTGATAGCAATTATCATCCTTATAGATGTTATTCTCATCATAGGAGAATAAGTATAAAAGTAATCAAGGCCATGTCATTTTTTGTATACCTTAATTACAAGACTGACTTTGTACATATCAATTAATCCATCTGATTTATGTTTTCTTGTGAAAATCTACTTAAACCCTAGTGTTTTACTACTTAGAGGTAAATCAACTAGTTCCCAAGTGTGATTTTGTAGAATGAACTCAATTTCACTATTAATGATTTCTTTCCATTGAGGTCCTTGAGAAGAATTCATAAGTCCCTCTGACGCTTGACTTCTTTCTTTCCCTTTTCTCTTTCTTCTTTTCCTTTTCTTCCTTTTCTTCTTCTCAACAGTTTCTTCTTCTGTTTTTTTCCTTACTCTGATTTTCTTTTATGCTTTTCGTTCTCAGTTTTTCTTCTCTATTTATTGAAGAATTATACAGAAATGGAAAAGAGAAGAATGGATTCAAAAATGGAAAAGAGAAGAATGGATTCAAAAATGGAAGCAGAAAGGGTGGTGAGTAGAATGAAAAATTTTCATAAACAGAAAATTTAATTTAGAAATGAATTTTCCATTTCTGAATTAAGACAAATTTGTTTTTCAATTTCATTCAAAATATTTCAAAAAATAATTCACAAGAAAATTAAAACCTAGATTGAAAAGGGGAAAATTATTATGGTTTCCCTTTCATTTTCTACTTGCCGAAACTCATACCAAAATGAGTTTCTTCACAAACTTTCTTTTGGTAGGAAAAATACCACCATTATCGACCGGTCGTCTCTCATTTTCTGTCCAAATATCTCTCTCTTTTGTTCAAACTATCATGGAGCTTAAGATATGATACAAAAATGGTGGGCTCAAAGCCCATGAGAAAGATGTGGAAAAATAAGAGGATATATGGGTTACAAATTCCTAAAATGCCATAAAACTTTCTAAACTACAAATATTATGGGTATTTTGTTAATTTTTGCTTCAAATATCCATAAATTTCTAAAATATGTTAGAAAATCAAACAAAATAATTTATATCATTATAAATTATCTACAAATCAATTTTTTTTATTTCAAAATAATTATTTTGTTACTTATATAAAAAAACACAATTTAACACTAACATTTCAACATATTTCTTAAATTATTAATTGAGATTGGGGTCTCATAATCTTACTTGTCTATGTATTAATGCCTCAACTCATTACATTCAAAATTAGAAGAATAATACGTAAAAAGCATTAAAAAATTTGAAATATTGAATGCGTTATAACTTATAGGAGCAAGTAAAAAAGAGATTATTTCTTTTAATAATTTTTTAATCACATTTTATGGATTATGATTTTTTAAGTATACAAATTTAGGAAAATTATAATTTTATCTTTTAATTCTATAATAATAGATTATTATTACACAATGTTGGAAACATAGTAAATCTTAATTTTAAAAAAGAAACTATATATAATATTGAACCTTTACTAGAAAATATAGATAAAAACATAGAATACCAACTCAGTATGAATAGTCTTCGAAGTAATATACTTTTATTTTATGAAACTAAAGACATTAAAATTTTTCAATCTCTTAAATTTAATAAAACAAAATATATTAACATTGTTGAAATCCTTGATTATTGGAGGCATTTTTACAAAGATCTAACACTATGAATAGAAAAAAACAAATTACTAAAACAAATTTAGTAAACCTATCTTCAGTATGAGACCTTATTATCATAGTATTTAATTATAAAATAAACTTATTATTTTTCGATTATTATTTGAACCTTAGTCAGAATCTGACATTCCTTACGTAATATACGTGATAAATGATTAATAATCTAAATTTGAAAATATCTTGACATCCATAGAAGCAAAAAAATTGATCCACCATTAAAAGAATTCGTAAATCAAGAAGAATTTTGAAGAATATGTAAAATCATTTTTAAAAAATATTTAAAAATATTGTTTTCTTGTGGAATTTCTCCAAGATACATACCGGTTAGATCAATATTTTCATAAATTATCAAATTCTTTGGATGAATAGACTATTCAAGGATATTTTGAATGGTTAACCAAGCTAAACAAATCCATATAGTATAGGATAATCCATGTCTTTAGACTAATAACTAATCAATGTCTATTAGTTAAAGGAAAAAATCAATTCATAAACCAAATCAGCAGTTCAAAACATGTTCAATAATATTGTTAGAAAATATTAAGAAAATAGGAAAATATTTGTCCTATAAAGGAAATTAAAAAAGTCATATAAAAGGAAAAAAAATTTAACTACAAACTTTTGAAGAATACAACAAACTTTTTCAAAAAGAAAATATACTATAGAAAAAGAAAAACCTAAATCAAAAATCACTTCAAAGAAGAAGTGTAAATGTTATATCTATAATAAAGACGAGCATTATGCATCCGAGTGATAAAAAAATGTAAAAATGATTATCAAAATTTTAAAAATAAATGAATTAAATTTATATATGAAAAATAAATAACTTCAATGAAGAATAGTTATTTGAAAAAGAAATTGAGATGATATTTATGTTACAAATGAAACCCTTATTGAAGAATTATTAATAGAAAACTAATAGATATAACACGAGAATAATTAAGTTACATTCAGGAATAACTTGAAGAAATAGAAACAAAAAATAAAAAAAGAATACATATATAAAATGTAAAAGTTAAAGTCTTCTTAGCAAGAATATATGAACAATATTTTGGAAATTTACTGCCAAATGAACACAAGATTGTAAAGATGAAATACAATTATTTGATTACAAAAATAGAAAGATGGAAGAAAAATATCTAAAAATTAAATATGTTCATACTTGTCAAGCAGATATCTCAATCACAAGTTTACTTTGAGAAGGGATAAACGTTTATTTATTTTAAGTTGTATATATGAAAGAATAAAAATCCATTATAATCTAAATTTATGGAAGTCAATAAGTCTAGTAAATGGAATGATTTGGTTTAACTTAAGATCAAATTTCGTTATATCTACAACATATATATAAATAATTCAACATAGATACGGATTATAATCCCAAAGTTTAACTATCTAGAAGAAGATCCTAATTAAATTAAGAAAATTTCATGAAACCTTAATAAAAAAATCGACAAATATTTTGTATAATTATTTGAATTAATACCTTAGGAAATATAAATTCAACCTCGTCTTATTAATTAAGAAGAATTAAAAATATCAAAACAATTATTATTTACTAATCTTATAGATAACACTAGGTATAAAACCCCTTTAATTATAAAAATGTAACACTTAGGCAACCAATTTTATTTTAGAAATGAAAATTCAATCAATAAAAATTGGCAAACATCATACTATGTGTGTGTGTGAGGTGACATTTTATTTTTTGAAAATTGTTTTTAAAATTACTTTTTCACTCAGAAAAATAGTCGTTGCTTTTTTACTCAAAAAATGGCCATTATTTTTCTTTTATCAGAAAGTGGCCGTTATTTTTCTTTACTAAGAAAATGGCCGTTATTTTTCCTCTCAGAATTATCTGTTACTTTTCCACTCATAAATGGTCGTTACTCTTTCCACCCAGACATGACCATTTTTATCTTAAATGTCACACCTTTTCTCAAACCTATAAATATAGGGCCTCGTTTCTCAGTTTAAACACATCAATTGCAAATAGATCTTATAAAAGAAAAGAAGAAAACCTCTTAGAAAGAAAAGAAGAAGATACTAAATTGTTTTGAGTTTTTCGAGCAACATAAACTTTATAGGTGTAGCATTTCAGTCTTCATCAGTGTAGTGAAGTTCCGAGACATATAACAAAGATTCTGGGTTGTTTTATCCTGGGGATGACGAGGCTGTCTTTGCTTGCACAAGTTTGGGAAAAGACACTAAATATCTTAAAGAGAGCAACCTAGTCTGTAAATCAACCAGAGTAGTACATTTCAATGTATCGGTAACATCGTTCTTACACTGTTTTTAACATACTTGTTATAATAATTTTAAGACGAATTTCTATTTTCCATGTCTATTGAAAATGTTAACTGTTGATATCAATAAACCATTTCATTTTGATGGACTACACTTTAAAAGATGGAGACAAAATATGTTATTTTTCATAACCATGAAAAAGGTCGCTTATGCTCTTACTACTGAAAACCAACACTATCTAATCCTCCTACTGAAGTTATAATAAAGGATTTAGAGACCTGGATGAAAAATGGTTTTCTTAATGGATTAGCTGATGATTTGTATGACTATTATAATTCTTATAAGCTTGCTAAGGAAATTTGGGATGCACTTCAAAATAAGTACAACACTGAGGAAGCCGGAACTAAGAAGTATGATGTCAGTAGATACACAAAGTTCCAAATGATTCATGGAAAATATGTGGAAGCTCAATCACACGAACTACAAAAGATAGCACACGAAATAACTTCTGAAGGTATGGTTTTAGGTGAACAATTTCAAGTAGCTATTATTATAGATAAATTACCCCATGCTTGGAAAGATTTTAAGAATGCACTTAGACATAAAACTAAGGAATTTTCTTTAGAAAGTCTTACAACTCGTCAAAGAATAGAATAAAAAGCCCGAAAACAAGAACAAAGTGATGAAGTACTTGTTGTCTCAAACAACAGTACCAATAAGAAATCCTCCTTTGAAATTCTGAAACCTAAAGGAAGAAACATGAAAACTCAAAATTGCAATAATAACCAGAACCGTAACTACCAAAATAGAAACAAAACTTATCCTCCCCAGAATGGACCTCAACCCACCTTAAGAAATAACATATTCATGTATTATAATTATAACAGACCTGGCCATTTGGTTAGAAATTTCCAAAATAGGAATCATCCTGCCCTAAAGGCGAACCTTACTGAAGATCAACTTATTGCTATGATATTTGAAATCAATTTTGTTGGTGGATCTGAGGGGTGGTGGGTGGACACTAGTGCTTCTCGACATGTTTGCTATGATAGAGACATGCTCAAGTCCTATTCTGAGTCTGAGGATAAGAAAGTGCTGCTGGGAAACTCCCACTCCACTAAAGTTGCGGGTATTGGTAAGGTGGAATTGAAGTTTACCACTAGAAAGACTATCATCTTGAAGGATTTCCTGAATACTCTAGAGATGAGAAAGAACTTAATTTCTGGATATCTTCTTAACAAAGCTGGGTTTACTCAAACTGTAAGGGCTGATTTATATACAATAATTAAAAATAATATTTTTGTTGGGAAAGGGTATGCCACTGATGGCATGTTTAAATTGAACGTTGAAATTAATAAAGCTTCTTCTTCTACTTATATGTTGAGTTCTTTTAATATATTCTATGCTAGACTCTATCATGTTAATAAACACATAATCAAGAACATGAGTACATTAGAACTAATTCCTAAATTATGTTTGAATGATTTTGAAAAATGTCACTTTTGTAGAGCTAAAATAACCAAAACTTCACATAAGTTAGTAGTTAAAGAATCCGAACCTTTAGACTTAATTCACTCTAACATATGTGAACTTGATGAAATTTAATATGAAATGGAAAATGCTATTTTATAACTTTTATTGATGATTGTTTAGATTATACTTATGTATATCTAATGAAAAATAAAAGTGAAGCATTTGACATGTTTAAAATATTTATGACTGAAATTGAAAATCAATTTAACAGAAAAATAAAAAGGTTTTGAAGTGATAGAGGCACTGAATATGATTCCAATATTTTCAATGATTTTTATAAAATTCATGGAATCATTTATGAAATACTGCATGTTATTCTCCTGAAATGAATGGCAAAGCTGAAAGAAAAAATAAAAATTTTATTGAATGAGTTGTTGCAATTTCATTAAACATTAGTGCTGCTTCCCATTGGTGGGGAGAAATTTTATTAACTGTTTGCTATGTGCTAAATAGAGTGTCTAAATCTACCAGTAAAATTTCACCATATGAAGTTTTGAAAAATAAGAAACCTAACTTAATTTATTTTAAAACTTTTGGATTGTTTAGCCTAAGTTAGGATCTATGTTCCTAAAAGAAATAAACTTACCAGTAGAGCATATGAATGTGTATTCATAGGATATGCTATGAATAGTAAATCTTATAAATTCTATAACTTAAATGATCAAATAGTTATAGACTCAAATAATGCTGATTTCTATGAACATAAGTTTCCCTTTAAATTGAAAAATAGTTTGGGCTTGTCTTCTAGTAGTTTACCCATAATTAGAACTAGTAAAGAAAATGAGGAATTAAACACTAAAATTAGGAGATGTAAATGAGCTAGAACCCTTAAGGATTTTGGGTCTGATTTTTATGCTTATACTATAGAGGAAGATCCCTAAACTCTTAAAGAAGCCTTATCTTCTTTAGATGCCAACTTATGAAAAGAAGCCATAAATGATGCAATGGACTCTCTTAAGTATAATAGAACATGTCATTTAGTTTACTTACCTCATGGTTGCAAAACTATAGGATGTAAATGGATACTAAAGAAGAAATTTAAACCTGATGGTACTATTGAAAAGTACAAAGCTCGTCTTGTAGTCAAACGATATCAACAAAGGGAAAATGTAGATTTCTTTGATACCTTTTCACCAGTCACACAAATAACTTCCATACGAGTACTTTTCTCTCTTGCTACTATCCATGATTTAGTAGTGCACCAAATGGATGTTAAAAATGCTTTCTTAAATGGTGACTTAGAAGAAGGAACTTATATGGACCAACCGGAAGGTTTTGTTCTCCCGAGTCTAGAAAAAAAAAGTTTGTAAACTAGATATATCCTTTTATGGTCTAAAACAAGCACCTAATTAATGACATAAAAAATTTTATAGTCTAGTTATCTCACATGGATTCAAAATAAATGAAAGTGATAAATACATTTATTATAAATTAGAAAATGACCTTTGCACTATTATATGTTTATATGTGGATGACATGCTTATTTTTGGGTCAAATATTCATGTTGTGAATAAAGTGAAAATTTTATTATGTGCTAATTTTGATATGAAAGATCTCGGAGAAACGAGTATAATCCTTGGTATAAAGATTACTAGGTCTGAAAAAAGGAATTTCTCTAGATCAATCCCATTACATTGAGAAGATCTTAAAGAAATATAATTACTTTAACTACAAACCTGTATGTATTCCTTATGATTCTAGTGAAAATTTGTTCAAGAACATCGGAGATGTGTTAGACAATCTGAGTATGCGAGCATCATTGGTTAGCTTACGTTATTCTTCTAACTGCACTATACCAGAAATAGCTTATGTTGTGGGACTATTATATAGGTTTTACCAGTATACCTAGTATAGAGCATTGGAATGCTATTGAAATTGTCATGAGATATCTTAAGAGAACTATGAACCTTAGATTACATTATAAAATGTTTCCCAATGTTCTAGAAAGATACATTGATGCTGATTGCAACACTTTATCAGAAGACTCCAAAGGAACTAGTGGCTATATATTTAGCATTACTAGTAGAGCTATTTCTTGGAAGTCTAAGAAAGAGACAATATTGGCTCAATCTACGATGGAGTCTGAAATGATAGCTCTAGCTACTGCTAGTAAAGAAGCAGGTTGATTAAGAAGTCTGTTAGCTGAGATCCCTTTATGGGAAATACCGATACCAACTCTCTTGATCCACTACACTAGTACCGTAACTATTGCAAATATTCAAAACTGTTACTACAATGGAAAGAGATGAAAAATACATCGTAAGTATAGTACTGTTAGAAAATTTATCTCTATAGGAGCTATAAGAGTGGATCATGTATATTCTGATAAAAATTTGGCTGATCATTTGACGAAAGGATTACCAAGAGAGAATGTTTTAAAAATTTGAAAGGAATAGGACTGATGCTCTTAAAATGAAGAGTCACTCGTGATGGTAAACTAACTTATAGACTGGAGATCCCAAAAAATAAGTTCAATAGGTAATAACAAGTCGTGAAGTGATATGAGATGAATCATGCTATTTTGAAGTCCTATTATATGTTGTTAGAAGCATGAAGTCCTGAGGCGATAGAAAAGGATGGGTTAATTATTAAATTTTTAATGAGTTCTATACTCTATGTGGAGTGTAGGACATAGCTACAAGAGTACTCTTGATAGACTCACCTATGTGAATGTGGAAGTGCGGCTGCTTCCTATGAAACATTTTGGGAAAAATTTACTAGAACATTCACTATACTGGGATACACGTGCATGACCCTAAAGCATGGGCTTTTCAAATTACACCTTGGAAAGGTTGTGTATGTAATGCTATTAGAGATAGAGTTCAAAACTATGAATTACTCTTGTATAGTCTAAAGAATCAACACTATGCAAAGGTTCAAGTTAATAGACATATTTTGCTTATGCATAATCTTATATTTTTAATTGATCGGTTGCTCGATGAAAACTATTTTTATATAAAATTCAAGTGAGAATTGTTGGAAATGTGAATTCTAATAAAAAACAAATGATGCTAATTTCAAGTCTTATCTCATATTGCTATTTTACACCTTCATCCTTGTCGTGCTGAGCTGAGTCCGAGTTCGAGTCCGTGTGTGTGTATGTGTATGTGGTGAGGTGGCATTTTATTTATTGGATTTTTTTTAAAAATTAATTTTCCACTCAGAGAAATGGTCGTTACTTTTTTACTCAAAAAATGGCCATTATTTTTCTTTACTCAAAAAAATGGTCGTTACTTTTCCACTCAGAAAATGACCATCACTTTTTCTCTCAAAAATATCCGTTACTTTTCTACTCATAAATGACCATTACTCTTTTTATATAGACATGGCCAACAAGGCTTAATGTCAACATTGTGGCAAGATTGGCCATCTTATGACTGTTGACGTGTGTAGTGGAGCAGGGAAATGGCAGACAACAATGGGTAGTAGAGCAGGGAAGTATAGGTGTGCAATAGTACCCATGTTGGGGCAAGGAAGTATGGGTGTGCAGCACTGCTAGGCTTAGGTTTTTTTCGTTTCTTAGTATACAAATGCAATCACTCTTGTACAGAAATGGAGAACATAAAGATATGAAATATATTGATAATTAACAGAGAAACACAATGTTTATCATGGTATCAGAGTAGAGTTATTTATGGCCTAATGAAATAAAATAGCTACATACTAAGTTGGAAATAAGCTACATGCTATGCTGATTTATGTTCTTCTTGACACTGGTTTGATCTGGTGTGTTGGTTTGGCCGATCTGGTTTGGTTTATTTGGTGTGCTACGCTGATTTCTGTTCTTCTCTGAACTGGTTTGATCTGGTGATCTGGGGTGGCAAATCTGGTTTACTCCTTGGAGCAGAACCATTCTAACTGCTCGTTGGGGCATAATAGTCTCTATACAATCTAGTTCCAATGTCGCTCACTCGTTAGAGACGTATCATTCTAGCTATCGCTGTGGGCAATCGTACCATTCTCTGTTCTTAGAGAAACTTGAAATGCAACAATGAACAGAGTCGATAGATCTCGTGAAAGAATCTAGAGATTTAACCACCAACTCTATATTGAACGATTTGACTACAAAAATGACCGAGGTTTTAGCTATAGCTCAAACCGCCTCACAACCTCTGCTAACTGAAGTGTCGACTACTCCTATTAGTATCAAGTTGGGAGGATCCAACTATGCCTTATGGTTCCAAGTGGTGGAGATGTATATCTCTGGCAAGGACAAACTGGGATATATTAATGAGGATTTCCCTCAACCTGACGAAACCGATCCCTTATTCAGGAGATGGCGTACTAAAAATGCCATTGTCAAGGGATGGTTGATCAATTCGATGGACCCTTCCTTGATTGCAAATTTTATCTGATTCCCAACTACAAAATAGGTTTAGGATTCTACTACTACAACCTACTTTGATGGGACATACATGTCTCAAGTGTATGATCTCCATCGTCGAGTTACTCGTATGAAGCAAGTGGGTGGATCCATTGAAACATACTACAATGACCTTCAAGGGTTATGGTAAGAAATTGATTTTCATCGTCCTAACCCAATGGAGTGTGCGACTGACATACAAAAATACAACTCCATCGTACAGAAAGATCAAGTTTATACCTTCCTCAATGGACTTGATGATAGACTAGATAAAACTCGAAGTTATGTGCTTCAAATCAAACCATTCCCTACGGTGGAATAGGCCTATGGATTAGTCTGTAGGGAAGAGTTCAGGTAGACCATGATGATCACTGGTGTAGATACAAATCCCAGAGCAGTTATGGCTTTCAAAGGGATCAAGGGACACCATAATCCGATGCCACCAAAACCAAGAACTCTTTCTTTGGGTAGCAATAAATCCACAGGAAATCCACCTTCTGTTGATATAAAATGTACCCATTGCGGAAACTCCAAAAATACCCCTGAAAACTGCTTCGAACTACACGAGTATCCAGATTGGTGGAATGATCTTCAAGCACGAAAAAAACAGGAAACCACTAGGAGAGCTGCTATGGCTACCGATAATGCATCATTATCCCTTATTCCTCAGGCCGAATCTTCCTAGGATCTAGGTACTTCAAGTAAAGCATTTCACATCTCTACTCGTAGTGACAATGAGGATTGGATTCTCGACTCTGGAGCTACAGATCATATGACATTTGGCCCAAAAGATCTCTCTAATACAACCCAACCAAGACGGAGCTGTGTTGCCAATGGCAATGTGGTCACTTATCCAATTACATGGGTTGGAACAGTGAATTTATCTCCTTCATTATCATTATGTAATACATTACTTGTACCCTCTCTTTCACACAGACTAATTTCTATAAGTCAAGTCACTTCAGATCTTAACTGTGTTGTATTGATGTATTCTACCTTTTATATTCTACACGATATTCTCACCAAGGAGATCATTGGGTGTGGTACTAAGAGAGGAGGTTTATATTATGTGGATGACCTTAGTTAAGGAAGAGCCAATCATATGCAACACATGGTTAGTAACAAGGAGCGACAGATTTGGTTATGTCATCGTCGATTTGAGCATCCATCATCTAGGTATTTAAGGCACTTACTACCTAGTTTATTTTCAAATGTCACACACTCAGATTTCAAATGTGATACTTGTATCTTAGCAAAAAGTCATAGGGCATCTTATCCTATGAGCATGCATAAAAGTATGATTCCTTTTGCTATAGTACATTCTGATGTTTGGGGACCTTCCCCAGTCACTACGTCATTAGGTCATTATTGGTTTGTAATTTTTGTTGATGATTGTACACGAATGACATGGATTTATCTTCTCAAACATAAAGATGAAGTATTTTCTATGTTTCACTTGTTTCACAATATAATTTAGACACAATTTTCTGAAAAAATTAAGATCCTTAGGTCTGATAATGGAGGGAGTATGTTAATCAACAATTTTGGACATACTTGGGAAACCATGGTATTCTTTATGAAACCTCGTGTTCACAAACCCCACAACAGAATGAGACTGTAGAGAGAAAGAATAGGCATATTTTAGAAATTTCCCGGGCCTTACGAATCAGATCATATATGCCTAGTAGATACTGGAGTGATGTTGTTACTACAACTATGTATCTACTGAACCATATGCCTATAAAAACCTTATAATTTCAGACTCCATTAAGGTGCTATCCGATCATGTTCCCTTGCTTACTATTTTGATGCTTCCACCCCAAATTTTTGGATGTGTTGTTTTTGTCCATCTCTATAAAAATCAACGAATTAAGTTGGATCCATGTGTTGTCCGATGTGTATTCTTGGGGTATGGCGTACAAAAAAAGGGATACCGATGCTACGATCCTATTACTAAAAGAACCTAAATTACTATGGATATCACTTTCCTAGAATCTGAATGTTTTTTCCCATCACTAGTATCCAATTACCCTCTTCAGGGGGGAGAGTTATGGTGAAGAATGAAATTGGCTTGATGCTAAAGTGTTAGACATTAGTAACAATCTAACATACTCGGATAATGCCAACAATATGGATGAGCCAATACCTAACTTAAACTTCTAAGGACCGAATCTGAACTAGTGACTGAATCTCTAGAAGATGCAATGGTTGATGCACCCCTCCACTCTCTAGTACACAATGATCCTCATGCTAAAAGCAATCTTGAGGTAAGCTATCCTATCATATCTTTACAAACTAATGCTATAGATACATCTATTAGTTATGTTCTACCTTTCAGACACAATCAAGGCAAACCTCCAAATCGATACTCTTCCGACAGAGAAGAACAACAATCCAAGTATCCAATAGCCAATTACATATCTACTCAAGGGTTATCAGAACCTATCAAGGCATTTGCACAAACACTCTCCTCATGTAAAATTCCAAGTAGTGTTGAAGAAGCCTTATCTAATCCAAACTGGGTTCAAGCTATAAAAGAAGAATTTGGGCATTGTTGAAGAATAATACATAGGTATTAAGCGAGTTTCCTTAAGGGAGGAAGATGATAGGATGCAAGTGTATTTTCTCCATTAAGTATAAAGAAGATGGGTCAGTTGATCGATACAAGGTGAGGCTAGTAGCAAAAGGGTATACACAGAAACATTGTATAGATTATTAGGAAATCTTTTTACTTGTGGCTAAACTAAAAACTGTTAGAGTTTTTTATCTCTTGCAGCAAATTTAAATTGGCCATTGCACCAACTTGATGTGAAAAATGCCTTCCTTCATGGTGATCTTGAAGAAGAGATTTACATGGATATCCCACCAGGATATATTGTTACATCAAGAAAAGAAATTGCATGTAGATTACAACGAGCATTGTATGGACTAAAACAATCACCTCGAGCATGGTTTGGAAGGTTGAGTTCAGTAATGAGGAAATATGGGTTTCAATAAAGCAACTCTGACTGAACTTTTTTCCTAAAACATCGATTGGGAAAAATAATAGCCCTTATAGTCTATGTAGACGACATGATCATTACAAGGGATGATAAAGAAGAAATCTCTAGGCTTCAAGAACAACTGTCAAATGAGTTTGAAATGAAGAACTTAGGAGGGCTCAAATACTTCTTAGGCATTGAGGTAACAAGATCAAAACAAGGCATATTTCTTTCCCAAAGTAAATATACTCTAGACCTACTAGCAGAGGCAGGAGTACTAGATTGTAAACCTGTCGATATTCCAATGGTCCAAAATCATAAACTTGGAGAATATGTGGACCAAGTACCAGTAGATAAACAGAGATATCAATGGTTAGTTGGTAAACTCATATATTTATCTCATACTCAACTTGATATTGCTTATGTTGTGAGTCTCGTGAGTTAGTTCATGCACTGCCCAAGTGAAGACCATATGGATTCCATCATGCGAATACTTCGTTATTTAAAATCCTCCCCTAGGAAAAGACTTATGTTTTCAAAGAATGGTCAATTGGAAGTCGTTGGATATATAGATTCAGATTGGGCAAGGAATATTAAGGATAGGAAATCTACTACTCGGTACTTTACTTTTGTGGGGGGAAATCTTGTTACATGGAAGAGTGAGAAGCAAAAGGTAGTTGTCTTATCTAGCGCTGAAATTGAATTTTGAGGAATGGTCAAGGGAATATGTGAGCTCCTTTGGTTGAAAAAACTTTTAACTGAGATTGGTGTTGCTCCTAACTCTTAAATGAACTTATTTTGTGATAACAAGGCAGCCATTGCCATCTCCCACAATCCAGTTCAACATGATGGCACAAAGCACGTTGAAGTGGATCAGAACTTTATCAAACAAAATCTTGAAAAAAAAATTATTCAACTTCCATTTGTTAAATCAGAAGATCAATTGGTTGATATACTCACAAAATCTATGTCTACAAAGAACTTATACAACTCACTTGACAAGTTGGGCATAAGAGCCATATATGCACCAACTTGAGGGGGAGTGTTGGCATGTGTAGTGGAGCAAGGAAATGATAGACAACAATGGGTAGTGGAGTAGGAAAGTATGGGTGTGCAGCACTGCTAGGCTTAGGTTTTTTTCGTTTCTTAGTTTACAAATACAATCACTCTTGTACAGAAATGGAGAACAGAAAGATATAAAATATATTGATAATTAACAGAGAAACACAATGTTTGTCAATGAGATCTTGTTACAAAAGATTTAATGTGAATTTTAAATCATCCTAATGCCTCTGATCCTAATGCTACCTCAAATTAGCTTAGACCTTCTATTGGATCATCTTCTGGATCATCACAATTACCACAGATGTATGCTTTTCTTGCTTATGGATCTACTGCTTTTTCTTCATCTTTTCCTACATGATATCAATCTCTTCAGTTTGGATTATATCTCCCTAAGTATAATCCAAATGCTTTTCTTCTACAAGGCTCTTGTCCTCCTTTCATGAACATGCCTAAAATTGCCACAGAACCTCTGTGGTATCCTTATTCATGTGCAACAAATCATGTCATAGTAGATGAGCCAATCTTGCAACCTTTCATCTTTATTCAGATTCTAATCAACTCATGGTTGGCAATGGTAAGATATTACCTATTCTTAGTGTTGTCTTATAGTTTTTAGTCTTCTTTTTCTAGTGATAATATAATTTTAAAATTGTATAATATTTTACTTGTTCCTACAATTGATAATAATCTAATTAGTAAAGCTTAGTTTTCCAAGAATAAAACCACACAAAAGGAACTCCTCAGGAGTAAGCTCAGTGATGGGTTGTATGCTTTTGATAACTAAATAGTTATGTAACAAAAAAACTCATCTCATCTCACCGCTAGCCAAATAATTCTTGCCGCCGGCCACATTAATTTGGCCACCGGCCAAAATAAAAAACACAAAAAATTTATTTTCCAGAAATCTCGCCGCGGCAAGAATAATGTCGCCGCCGGAGAGTTTCGTCCGAAAACACATTTTTTATGTTGTTTTGTTCCAAAATTGCCCCCCAAACCCTCGATCTATATATACATTATGATGGAGAAAGAAGGGGACGGTAGAGAGAGTAGATCTGAGTTATTTTTGGAGGAGAAAAGGAAATTTTGGAGAGAAAGGTTGGAGAAGCTTGAAGGATCATCACCATTGTTGCTACCAAGTCTTCATCTTCAAGAGTTTTTCATCTCTTCTCCTTAGCTTTTATTTTCTGCATTTTATTTAGAATTTTTATTCATGGATTCAATTGAGAATATGTTTTTTCTTATTTCTATTATTAACTAATTCGTTTTTGCTAAGGCTATGATGTAGTTAAATCAATTCAATCTGATTTCTTGTGTTATCGTTATATGAATTCATTGTTTTCAAGTTGAGTATTTATTTCCATGCTTAATGCTTTTAAATTTCTGATCAAGATTTAGATGATTTGTTACATTGTATTGAGACCAAGAGGAGATGTGTAATGAATGCTTCTTGTGATAAATACAGTATGTTGAATGTGAGTTTGACACCTAATACATGATGTATGTGGTTATTCTAGAAATTCTATAAATGGTAATGTGCTTATTTGTGATTAAATCTTCATAGAAATATATTTGGTTTTCATAGATAAGTATTTCTAATATAACTCGAGAGAGAGTATTAGATAAGTTTGGGTTTTTCAACCATCACTTCTAACTTTGATTCTCATATAACATCATTTGAAATCAGATTGAATTGATTTAGCGAAATCAAATACCTTAGCATTTTTAATCATTTGTGAACAACATTAAATTTTGTTATTTGCATTTAGTTTTAAGTTAATTTACTTCTTAAACAAATTCAACAATTCGGTTTTCAAATAAAATTAAGAGTAGTCAATTTCGGTACTTAGTAACGCCATTCCTTGTGGGTTCGATATCCGTACTTTTGTACACTTTATTACTTGAACGATTCGTACACTTGCGAAATTACGCATCAAGTTTTTGGCGCCGTTGCCGGGGAGTGGTTTGATTTTATTAATATCGATACTACCTAATC
The DNA here is from genome assembly GCA_033030585.1 of Hippophae rhamnoides. Classification (NCBI taxonomy): domain Eukaryota; kingdom Viridiplantae; phylum Streptophyta; class Magnoliopsida; order Rosales; family Elaeagnaceae; genus Hippophae; species Hippophae rhamnoides. Next base: position 23,544,331 of record CM065434.1, on the reverse strand, counting down.
TTAGTTTTAATTTGAAGTTAATTTTCTTTATCATTGTTTCATTTTTAATTTTGTTTATTTTTCTCTTTTATTTCATTTATCATAAAAAGGGTAACTTTGTGTTGTTTTTGTGCTAGTTAATTTTTTGATTGTAGGATTGTTGTATGAGACGTACAAGAAGCCTTAACCAATTTCCATTTGATCTAGAGATTGATAGAACATTTAGGCATCTATACCGAGAGAGAAGGCGTTCAACCTCACCTCCTAATAGACAATAAGCTATGGATCCACCATTTGTTGAGGGAGGTGGAAATCATAGAGCTTTGAGGGATTATGTTGTGCCTAATGTTGCTGGAACTACTTCGGGTATAAGGAGGCCAACTGTTCAAGCCAATAACTTTGAGATAAAACCATCCTTTATCCAAATGGTTCAATCGAATCAATTTGGGGGAATGTCAAAGGATGATCCAAATGCATATATTGCTTACTTTCTGGAGGTATGTGATCTTTACAAGATAAATGGTGTGTCTGAAGATGCTATAAGATTGAGGGTTTTTCCTTTTTCACTTCGGGATAAAGCCAAGGAGTGGCTAAACTCATTACCACCGATATCAATTACGACATGGAATGAGTTGGTTCAAAAATTCTTGTCCAAGTTCTTTCCTCCTGCTAAGATGGGAAAATTGAGTAATGAAATCACATCTTTTACACAGTATGACCAAGAATCATTGTATAAAGCTTGGGAAAGATTCAAAGAAATGTTGAGGAAGTGCCCACATCATGGTATACCAATTTGGCTGCAAGTCTCTACATTTTATAATGGGTTGGTTTCAAACTATCTTGCAATGATTGATGCTGCAGCTGTAGGGTCTTTAATGGGAAAAACACCGGAGGATGCTCATGAGTTATTAGAGATTATGGTATAAAACAACAATCAGTGGCATTCAGAGCAGGTAATTGCAAAAAGACCAGCAGCAGTACATGAAATTGATTCAGTGAATGCTTTGTCGACTCAAGTTATTGCTCTTTCAAGAAAGATGGATTCTTTGTTATCCAAATTCGAATCCAAACCAACTGCACAATATGATTTATGTGGAGGAAATCATGCTAGTATCGAGTGCCAAGCTGGAAATCCATTTGCTTCACCAAATGTTGAGCAAGAAAATTATGTTTCAAATTTCCAAAAACCTCAACATAACCCATATTCGAACACCTACAATCCAGGTTGGAGAAATCATCCAAATTTGTCATGGGGAAATAACCAAGGGGGATTGAAACCGTCATCATCTTCCTACCAACCCCAAGAGAAGAAACAAACAGATTTGGAAGGAATTTTGGGAAAGTTCATTGAGGAGTCAAGAACAAATTTCAGAAATTAAGAGGCAATCAACAGGGACATCCAAAACAACCTGGGGCAGCTTTCCAAGTAAATTGCAGAAAGGTCTCAAGGATCGTTGCCCAGTGACATAATAAATCCCAAAGAGCATGTAAAGGCTATCACATTGAGAAACGGTAAAGAACTTGAAATGCAGGGGAAATCGGAGAAAAGATGGAAGAATCTAAAGATAAGCCATCAACATCCCAAGATGTTCAACCTTCCCCAAATGCAAAATATGAGCCTCCTATCCCATATCCTCAAAGATTGAATAAGAAAAAGCTTGATAATCAATTTGATAAATTTTTGGATATTTTTAAGAAATTGCATATTAACATTCCTTTTGCAGAGATGTTGGAACAAATGCCCAAGTATGCAAAATTCATGAAGGAAATTCTATCAAAGAAGAGGAAGCTGGGAGATTATGAAACTGTCATGCTAAATGAGGAGTGTAGTGCAGTTCTTCAAAGAAAACTGCCACAGAAATTGAAAGACCCAGGGAGTTTTACTATACCTTGTACTATAGGAAGTTGCAATTTTGATAAAGTCCTATGTGATTTAGGAGCAAGCATTAATTTGATGCCACTTTCTATTTTTAGAAAACTAGGCATGGGAGAAGTAAAACCCACTTCAATCTCTCTACAATTAGCGGATCGATCGGTGAAATATCCTCGAGGGGTAATTGAGGATGTTTTAATTAAAGTTGACAAATTTATTTTCCCTGTAGATTTCGTGGTGCTTGACATGGAGGAAGATAGAGAGGTACCATTGATATTGGGGAGACCGTTCCTTGCAACTGGAAGAACATTGATTGATGTTCAGCAAGGAAAGCTCATTCTATGGGTGCAAGATGAACAAGTGATTTTTGATGTTTTTGAAGCAATGAAATTTCCAAGTGAGGTACATTCTTGTTTTCAAATTAACACTCTTAACAAGATAATCTCGAAAACTTTTGAAGAGGGAACTCGATTGCTACCACTAGAAGATTGCCTTGTAAAATCTGCAACAATTGAGGAGGAAGATGAGGGAGTGAGACAATGTTCCGAATTACTGGCAGCACTTGATGAATATTTGTTTAGTGATGAAACATTCAAGGAGTTGGGAACAAATGAAACTCCAACCTTAGTGGTAAAGAAGGAAGCCAATAATATTGAGCTAAAACCACTGCCGTCCCATCTAAGGTATGCCTATCTTAGAGACTCAGAATCCTTTCCTGTTATTATTAACAATTCTTTGAATGATGAAGAGGAAAATAGGATATTAGGAGTTCTTCGGACTCATAAAATGGAAATTGGATGGACAATGGCAGATATCAAAGGGATTAGCAACTCTGTTTGCATGCATAAAATCTTGATGAATGAGGATTACAAGCCCACAATTCAACCACAAAGATGCTTAAACCCAACAATGCAAAAAGTGGTCAAGGATGAGGTGATTAAGCTTTTGGATGCCGGGGTAATTTATCCAATTTCAGATAGTGCTTGGGTAAGCCCAATTCATCGTGTACCAAAGAAAGGAGGAATCATAGTTGTAGAAAATGAAAACAATGAGCTTATTCCAACAAGGACAGTGACTGGGTGGAGAATGTGTATTGATTATCGAAAGTTGAACGACGCCACCTGAAAAGATCATTTTCCTTTGCCATTTATTGATCAGATGTTGGAAAGATTGGCTGGACATGCTTATTATTGTTTCCTTGATGGATATTGGGGGTACAACCAAATTGCAATTGCACTAGAGGATCAAGATAAGACAACATTTACATGCCATTATGGTACTTTTGCATACAGAAGGATGCCATTCGGTTTATGTAATGCACCTGCAACTTTCCAAAGATGCATGATAGCGATTTTCTCTGATATGGTCAAAAAGTTTATTGAGGTTTTTATGGATGATTTTTCTGTTTTTGGCCATTCTTTTGATAATTGCTGGCATAATCTCTCTTTAGTCTTACAGCATTGTAAAGACACAAATTTAGTGCTAAATTGGGAGAAATGTCACTTCATGGTTCAAGAAGGAATTGTTCTTGGCCATCGGATTTTAGCAAAGGGAATGGAAGTGGACCGTGCAAAGGTGGAGGTGATCGAAAAATTACCACCTCCAACAACTGTAAAGGGCATTAGAAGTTTCTTGGGAAATGTTGGGTTTTATAGAAGATTTATTAAAGATTTTTCAAAAATAACAAAACCTCTTTGCAGTTTGTTAGTTAAAAATACATAGTTTGATTTTTCTCCTCACTGTTTGAAGGCTTTTAACCTTTTGAAGGAAAAGCTCACTTCAGCCCCTATAATTTGTGCACTTGATTGGATTCTTCCATTTGAGGTAATGTGTGATGCTAGTGACTATGCTATAGGTGCTATTTTGGGCTAAAGGAAGAATAAGTTTCTGCATGTGATTTATTATGCAAGCAGGACATTGACAGATGCACAACTTAATTATGCCACAACTGAGAAAGAGCTTTTGGCAGTAGTATTTTCATTTGATAAGTTTTGATCTTATTTAATTAGGGCTAAAATCATTGTTTATACTGATCATTCTGCTCTTAAGTATTTGCTAGCCATGAGAAATGCCAAACCGTGATTACTAAGATGGATTCTTCTCTTGCAAGAATTTGACTTAGAAATCCGTGACAAAAAGGGGACCGAAAATTTGGTTGCTGACCATTTGTCTAGGTTGGAGGAAGATTACTTTGAGGTTGAAGGACAAATTAATGAAACATTTCCTGATAAGCAATTGTTTGCTATCTGAACGGCTCCATGGTTTGCTGATTATGCAAATTATTTGGTTAAGAAAATTTTACCTCCTGACATGTCTTATCAACAAAAAAGGAAATTCTTTTCTGATTTGAAACAATATTTTTAGGATGAACCTTACTTGTATAAACATTGTGCAGAACAAATTATTAGAAGATGTGTACCGAAGGAATAAATGGAAAGCATTCTTTGTCATTTCCGTTCGAAGGAAGTTGGAGGACATTTTGGTGGAACAAAAACTGCAGCACAAATTTTGCAATCTGGATTCTATTAGCCTTCATTTTTTAAAGGCGCTTTCAATTTTGTTTCAATGTGTGATGATTGCCAAAGGAGCAGAAATATTTCACGGAGACATGAAATGCCCTTAAATAATATTTTAATAATTGATTTATTTGATGTTTGGGGTATTGATTTTATGGGGCCTTTTCCTTCATCTCATTCTAATAAATACATTCTTATTGGTGTAGATTATGTCTCTAAATGGGTGGAAGCTGTTGCCTTGCCTACCAATGATGCTAGGGTTGTGATCAATTTTCTCAAGAAGAATATATTTTCCAGATTTGGCACACCTAGAGCAATTATAAGTGATGGAGGTAAGCATTTTTGCAATAACCAATTTGAGGCTTTGTTGCAAAAATATGGAGTAACACACCGGATAGCAACACCTTACCATCCTCAAACTAGTGGACAAGTTGAAGTGTTAAACCGAGAGTTGAAGAGGATCCTTGAAAAGACCGTAAATAACTCACGCAAGGATTGGTCAAGGAAACTAGATGATGCACTTTGGGCCTATAGGACTTTCTGTCTTTTATCTAATTTTATTTTAGAAATTTTAAATTCTGTACTTCATTTTATGATAATTTTATTTTTAATTAAATTTGCTTATTTTATTTGTCTTGCAGGTAAAAAAAAACCATTTGCAGTTTTTCTTTCTTACATTGAGGACAATGTAAGGTTTTGGTTGGGGGTGCGGTAAACGGTAAATCATTTCTTCCCTTCATTTTTTTAGTAGTTTTTTTTTGTGTTTATTTGTATTTAATTTTGATTTTCCATTTATTTTTCTGCATCTTGATTTAATTTCTTTTATTTGTTTATTATCTTATTTTTATTTATTTATTTATTTATGTTTATGTTTATGTTTATGTTTATTTTATTTTTCTCTCAATTGCAATTTTACTTGTTTTAATTTGCACGTTGATGATAATAATGTGATTGTGATAACAAGTAGCTTTTAGAAGACATTAAATTTTGCTTTGGTTTAAAGATAATTTCAAATGTTGATTTTACCAAGTTGGCAACTCTTTTGGTATGTGGTATGATTTGGTTGATTAGTCTAAATGCTTAGAGAAGTCTTATGTGCGAATTTTTCATGGACATTTTTGTGATCTCAACAAACTCTAGAACTCATTTGAAAACCTCTTGAGGCGAAATAATTTGGAATTGCACTGTTTAGGATATGATGTAGGCCATTTTTGGATCGATTGTGCCATTTTAAGCCTACCTTGTTATCTTTATATCACTAGTTACCTCCTTGAGTCTATTTAAATATATTGTTAGCCTTATTTTTCTTTCTTTTTGCCTTCTATAACCTACCTTTTATTTAGCCAATATATATATATATATATATATATATATATATATATATATATATATATATATATATATATATAATTCCTACCTTATTTGTTAAGAGCACTTAATTTTGAACTCAAACTTTTCAAGAGCAATTGGAGTAAGGATGGAATAAAAAAAAATATAAGACATCTTCCACATATATTGGAAGAAATTGGTTGGGGGTTGTGTTTAAAAAAAAGAAAAGAAAAGAAAAAAAAGGGCCTTCACACTCTAGTAAATAAAAGAGTGTTAGTGATGGATGTACTGAGGTGAAAGATTGAGGAAGAATTTTGTTTATCTTTGGAAAAATGGGTTATGATCGGAAGAAACAATTTGGGTTAAATGGTGTTACTCTTTTACTTAATTGGTTGTGTTTAATCTAATAAGTGATATTATTTGTATTTTGACACTTCCCGTTCTTTCTTAACCAAATACCTAAGCCTAACATTACAAGCCTCATAAAGTCCTATTGATCCGAAGTGGTGTATTTTCCTTCATTAGTGGAGAGAGTTTTGAAAAGTGAGCCTATGGAGTTTGAGATTTCACCTTTTTGTTTGTGGATGTTATGCATAATATTATCCTGTCATTATGGAAATTGGTTTGTGGTTTGATGGATGTTTAAGAGTCAATAACAAAAGTGAAATTTTCATTTGAGATTTCTTAAAGCTTAGGTGACATTTAATTATTCTATGTGTTGTGTGTTATTTACAATTTTTGAGACATTTGTGCAAATTAATTTTTGTGTGATTTTATTGATTTGAGTTAAAATAGTTATAGGTAAGATGTTTGTGGGTATCATCACTGGAAGCCCTCACGAGACTACAACTCGTCCTACTAGGGCCGCCTAGGGGTTTAAAGGCTTATTGCATACGCTTAATGTAATTTTGTAAAATTTCATAAAATGGTTCGTACTCAATATAAAACACAGATCCAAGTTCTAAGAAGTGATAATGGAGGAGAATATAAAAGTTCTGAGCTTCAAGAATATCTTCAATCAGAAGGCATTATTCATCAAACTACTTGTGTTGATACACCTCAACAAAATGGAGTTGCAGAAAGAAAAAATCGACACTTGTTGGAAGTTGTCTGTGCCTCATTGATCGAAGCTAATATGTCATTATCTTATTGGGGAGAAGCAATTACTTACGCTGCATATTTAATCAATCGGGTACCTTCCAGTCCATTAACTTCCAAACACCACTACAAGCCATCATCAAGCAATTCTTGCCCCAAATGTTCCCAATCTACCTCCTCGTGCCTTTGGTTATGTGGCATTTGTACACCTACATAAACAACAACGTAGCAAGTTGGATCCACGAGCAATACGTTGTGTTTTTATGGGATATGCCATACAACAAAAGGGTATCGGTGTTACCATCCTCCTACAAAACAAATGATTACTACTATGGATGTTATTTTTCATGAAGATACAATGTATTTCTCCTCTACACCTGAATTTCAGGGGGAGTACAACCATCTTGAAATTAGGACTTACATATAAATTGCTTCCTTATGAAGAAAGACAAATTATATGTGAGGAAAATACAAATAACTTGAATTCGGATGGTAATAACTCTCAATATAGAAAAGACTCGAGGAAATGGAATCAAGTCCTCATCAACTTCAAGATCATCAAGGAAGTTCCTTACTACCACTAAATGAGTACGAGATTCCTTCTCCACAAGTTCTTGATATACCTAACTAATCGCTTTGCGAGAGGATGTTCCAACTATTGAACCAACCAGAAAAATACTTCCATCACGTCCTAACAGAGGTATTCCTAAAGCCATGTATGAACCTGAGATTTCTAGTAAAGTCAAATATCCCATGAGTAACTATATGTCTAAACATCGTTTGTCAAAATCAAACGTATCATTTGTGAATCAATTAACTGCTGTATCTATTCCTAACAGTGTGCAGGAAGCTTTAGGTGACCAAAAATGGAAAGATGCTATGAATGAAGAACTAAAATCTTTAGAAATAAATAGAACTTGGGAGCTTGTCGATCGTCCACCAACAAAGAAAATTGTTGGATGTCGATGGATTTTTTCAGTAAAATATCAAGCAGATGGTACGATTGAACGATATAAAGCAAGATTGGTGGCAAAAGGATACACTCAAACATATGGGATCGACTATACAGAAACATTTGCACCTGTAGCCAAAATTAACACTGTTCGGGTCTTGGTATCTCTAGCTGCAAATTTAGATTGGCCATTATATCAGTTTGATGTAAAAAATGCCTTTCTACATGGAGATTTAATTGAAGAAGTCTACATGGATTTACCACCAGGAATCAAGAAATCCACAATCCATGGAGAAAAGGTGTGCAAATTAAAAAAATCACTGTATGGATTGAAACAATCCCCAAGAGCATGGTTTGGCAGGTTCACAAGGTCAATGAAGGCATTTGGCTACAAGCAAAGCAATTCAGACCATACTTTATTTCTAAAAAAGGGGTATGGTAAGATCACTGCACTTATTGTATATGTTGATGATATGATAGTAACAGGAAATGATCTTGAAGAAAGGAAAGCGCTACAAACTTACTTGTCCAAAGAATTTGAAATGAAAGACCTTGGTTCCTTAAAATATTTTCTTGGGATTGAGGTTTCTCGATCAACAGAAGGAATCTTCTTATCTCAAAGAAAGTATGCCTTAGATTTATTAAAAGAAACCGGTATGTCAGCATGTCAACCAGCTAATACACTAGTAGAGGAAGGATTAAAGTTATGTATCAAGGTTGATCAAGTTCCAACAAATAAAGAAAGATACCAAAGGCTTGTTGGAAGGTTGATGTATTTGGCACACACAAGACCAGACCTTGCCTATGCTTTAAGTATTGTCAGCCAATTTATGCATAATCCTGGAGAACAACATATGAATGCAGTTATTCGTATTTTGAGATATTTAAAGTCTGCTCCTGGAAAAGGAGTATTGTTCACTAAGAACTCAGAGTTTTCTAGAATTGAAGTATATACTGATGCTGATTGGGCTGGATCAATAAATGATAGACGATCTACATCAGGCTACTTCACTTTTGTAGGGGGAAATCTTGTAACATGGAGAAGTAAGAAACAACATGTTGTGGCCCGTTCAAGCGCAGAGGCTGAATACAGAGGAATGGCACTTGGGCTTTGTGAGGCCTTGTGGTTACAATCTCTCTTAAAAGATTTGACATATCCTGCGAAAGAATCAATTAAGTTATTTTGTGACAATAAAGCAGCATGTGATATTGCACATAATCCAGTTCAACACGATCGTACAAAACATGTTGAAGTTGACAGATTTTTTATTAAAGAAAAGTTAGAAGAAAATTCATTGGAATTGCCAAAAATCAAGTCAGAAGATCAATTGGCTGACATCCTCACTAAAGCAGTCTCATATCGAGTATTCACAGAAGTTTCAGACAAGTTGGGCATGAAAGACATCTATGCACCAACTTGAGGGGGAGTGTTGAATTCAACAAACACTGCAAACACAATTCAACAATCACTGCACCGACGCCAAACATTTTTTTCCAATATACACGGCGCCTACCAATCAAGCTGTAAATCATACAATTCAATCATGGTGGTTGGTGAAATAGTAATTAGTATTTGTCTATATAAACAATGTAAATATCCGATACAAATCAAGAAAATATATGAATGAAACGTTTATTTCTTCCTCTGATTATTTTTTCAAACATTGATTTCTTCATACTCTACTTAACATACACACCACGAAAATCATTTATGTGGTGTGTGTAAACATACTTGCATTAAATTACTGATTTACAGTAATCAATTCTACTTAAAGGATAATAGAAAACTAAGTAAAATAAAATAGATACCATATTTTGCACATAGAAATTCAAATATAATAATAACAAGATTTACAGATAGAATTATTTTAAAAACTAAAAAAATATTAATCTTTTAAAATAATTGAAATAGGTACCACTTGAAAATAAATTTAGTAACAAAATAATCAAGTTCTTATTATAATTTAAAATACAATTTTAATATTTACGTTCAAATAATATTTAAATAATAGTACAACTAAAAATAACCATTATTCAATAATGTTCCATACTCTCCGGCGTTTGTCGATCTAGAATTTAGATATATGAGTGATATTATATACATAATAAAAAATAATACTAGTTTTTTTAATTATTATTTATTTTTAATTAAAAAATAATACATATGTTTAAATTATTGAGTTTTGGTTTTATATCGAGTATTAAAAACTTAAAATTTGAAGTACAAGTAGAGTATGATTCTATTATATACATTAATTTATCTACAATTTTGTAAATATTATAACTAAAAATTTATTTATAGAAAATTAAAGTGGGGCATATATCCTTCCTAACAACTACATACATCCGTCCCTTGCCCTCACGAGACCGCCTCTAATTAGTTAATATTATTTTTATTAAAATGTGATAACATAATTACAAATTTTCATTTTTTTTATTTAATTTATTTTAATATTTTCGACTATGATCATTTCATTCACGACCATATTTTATTATTGCAATTGAAAAAATAATGATAATATATTTGATGTAAGCGCACTTATATGTCGTTCTCTAATATATATTTTTTATGTATTAATACAAATAAATTGTAATTAAAAATAGGATGAATGACAATTATGATATAGTAGTTTTTGACAAAAGAGTAAAAAATTCCTGTAATTTTGAAGTTATCGAGATAAGTATTATAACTTTTAAAAAACATAGACAAAGGTTACACGTAACAGATGACAATTTTTTCCTAAAGCCAACTTCAGAATAAAAAAATAAAAAAAAAACACACTAGAACATGGTCATGTAGCTTAGAGATGCATTTAGAGATCTACCCCATTATCGACAGCAGAAGCCAAAAGATAGCGATCATCTGAGAGAAAAGCAAACCATCACATTGCCCCAGCAGCTTAGAAGCAGTATAGCGTAGGTCGTAGTGGTTTTTGTCTCAAATCCCTTACATTTTATGTCTTGATCAAACGAAGATGTAGCAAAAATAGATGAAAAATGCTTTGTTAGTGCATGAATGTTATTGTCGTGGATAAAATATTTTTTGTAAATTCTTTTTAGACTCATTATCACGTCTATAACAAAAAATTAAATAAATACTAGAGTTTTAAATAATCGTAATTAATATATTAGATATAATATTACATTTGTGCATTCAATAGTTCATATTCATAACATTTGCAATTATTTTTAAGATTAAAATATTTATTTAAATTTAAATAAAATTATGAAAATATCACTTATCATTTTCTTTATTAAAATATGACCCAAAAATAACTTTTTACCTTATTAAAGCTTTTAATAAGTTTTGGATAATCAAGAGCAAAACAATTTACCTTAATATTATTAAGTTATCACTATCACTTATGTATTAATGTTCGAGGTGGTAAACACAAAAAACCATAAATCTCATCACCAAGGATACGGGCAATCGGAAATTATATAAATGTGATTAACAAGGTAGAGCATACGGGAAATTGCATAGAGGGTGGAATTAGTTTTGTGCTCATGCAGTGGGACGAAAACTACTTCTTGATATCTAACTATCTAAGACATCTCTCGCATCTTATAATATAAAATATTCATCCATATTAATTTGAGAGATTATAAAGAGTGCTATTCGGCTTGGAGATTAATGTGTGATCATATTTGATTTTCTATATTCTTATATTTTTGGCAAATTTATTTCATATTTTTTGTCATATTTATATATCTTTTTTTTATTATATTTTTTTTTGCATGTTTCAATCAAATAATTTTAAATACAATTATAATTATTTGATTTAATTATTAAACTTTTAAGCATCTATTTTTATTAATTTTTTGTTTAATCAACTTGTTTTAAGATTTATTAATTAATTTGATTTATTGAATATATATTTTAAATCTTCTAATTAGTATTATTAATTGACAAATCCTTTTTTTAAGACATACAAGCATTTGTTTTTTGTAGGTTGATTTATAAACATGTTTAATTAGCGAGGGACTAATTGAAATGTTAGTTTATATACCAATCACACTAGTCTCAAAAAATGTGTAAATAAAAGAAGAGTTTGTAGGTAATATACATTGGGACAGTTTAGCATAAGATCGAATTTTCATTTTACAATTGATTTTCATAACGAAAAGGTTAAGTAATTTGATGAATCGATAGTTTTTCTCTTATATCTTAATTGTGTCACATATTGTTTCAATCTAAAAAATTGATGTGTTATTTACTTATTTTTGCATTTAATTTTGATATGAGATTTCATGTTTGACTATTTTATTTAAATTATGAAATTATAATTTGATAAAATTTAAAATAACTTATCATTCTATTCTTGGTTTATTATATTAGTTTTGTTTTATAACTTTTAATAGGCTCTTGATGCATGTCAGGGAACACTTGTATGTGTCTCCTACTACTGATCATGTCATACAAAGCAACGTTTTTCGAGCATCCACTAGCTAGAAGTAGTTCATCCATGGAGAGTTGACTACAGGCCTTCTTAAGCATCCACTAGAAGTAGCTCATCCGTAAATTATATTGTCAATTAAATGGTTTCAAATGCATAAATTCTAGAAGAATAAAGAGCTGTCACAAATAATTTGTGCATTATATAAAAAAAAAAAAATTGATTATATAGTTGTTGTAATTGAAAAGTCCAAAGATATTTCATCCCTCTCCATTGTAGACTTGAAAAGGAGACTTGACATTTATAAAATTCATATTAACAAAAATAATTGTTCCTCCTCAAAGGATCAAGTTCTTCAATCTCAAATTATTTTCCATAAATTCGTGACATAAGGAGAGATTGTGGTAGCTATGGATGAACCAGAGATAGAAGATGAACCATTTATGTTCCATATACGCTTGTTCCATACTTTAATTTTGTTCTCTCCCACTTGGAAAGTAAAGATGAAAACATTAATACCCTCTGCATGCTCTAATACATGCAATTTTCCCATTGGGCTTCATGATGCATGTCTTGTATGAATTATAGACAGGATAATTTTTCCAATAAGTAATTTATCAGCACATGCCCTCCTTAGTTCTCTATATGGATGTTCTGGCCGGATTTGCACCATATATAGAGAGAGCTTTTTTGCTTGACTGATTTATCATATTATGAAAGGGATTGGTATATAAATTAAGTCTTCAATGTAAATTTATAATTCGTCGTCGGACAAGCAAACGTTACTACAGTTTTTCATTTCAATTGATGAACAACTTGAAGACTCAAATCTTATTCACTTTAATTTTATTCTGAGCATGTAGACATATATATGTCAAAATATGTGTTTCTCTGATAATTATCATGTATTTCATTATTATTTCTGTTCTGTGTTTTTACAAGAGTTTAAGATATATGTATATAAGGAAAACGAAAATTAAACAATAACTATAAAACCTGCACATCCAGGTTTTATGGTTCCACTAATATTGTTGTCTACTCCATGTTTTACTCCATTGAGCATTCATGGTTCCGCCAATCGTTTTAGCACACACCAACATCTCCTCCTCAAGTTGGGCATATATGTTCTTACGCCCAACTTGTCGGCTGCTGAGTTGCGTAAGTTCCTGCGCATACGTATTTTGTGAAAGTATATCACCCAATTGATCTTCTCGACTTAACAAATGGAAGCTTAATAATCTTTTCTTCAAGATTCTGCTTGACGAAGTTCCGGATCCACTTCAACGTGCTTCGTGCGATCATGTTGAACCGGATTTGCGAGATATGGCAACGGTCGCTTGTTATCACAAAATAAGTTCATTTCAGAGTTGAGCAACACCAATCTCGCTAGAAGTTTTTTCAACCAAAGGAGCTCACATATTCCTCGACCATTCCTCGAAATTCACCAAGATCGGATAAGGCAACTACATTTTGCTTCTCGCTTCTCCACGTGACAAGATTGCCTCTCCCACGAAAGTAAAGTACCCTAAAAGAGATTTCCTATCCTTCATATTCCCCGCCCACCGAATCTATATATCCAAGGACTTCCAATCGACCATTCTTTGAAAACATAAGTCCTTTCCTGTGGAGGATTTTAAGTAACGAAGCATTCGTACGACCGCATCCATATGGTCTTCACTGGGGCAAGGTACGAATCCGACTCTTACGACACTCACAAAGATAAGCAATATCAGTCGAGTACGAGATAAATATACGAGTTTACCTACTAACCGTTGATATCTTTGTTTATCTCACGGTACTCGTCCACATATTCTCCGAGTTTACGATTTTTGAACCATTGGAATATCGACAGTTTACAATCCAGTAGTCCCGCCTCGCTAAGAGTCCGCAGTATATTTCCTGGGAAAGACATATGCCTTGTTTTGATTCACCTCAATACCTAAGAAGATTTCGAGCCCTCCTAAGTTCTTCATTTCAAACTCCTTTCGACAACTTGTTCTCGTAGTTTAGAGATTTCTTCTTTATCATCCCCTCGTAATGATCATGTCGCCTACATAGACTATAAGGGCCGTTATCTTCCTAATCGATGTTTTAGGAAAAAGAGTATGATCGTAGTCGCTTTGCATTGGAACCCATATTTCTTCATTGGCCGAACTCAACCTACCAAACCACGCCGAGGTGATTGTTTTAGTCCATACAATGCTCGTTGTAATCTACATGCAGCTTTTTTTCTCGATGTAACAAGATATCCTCAAAGGGATATCCATGTAAATCTCTTCTTCAAGGTCACCATGAATAAAGGCATTCTTCACGTCCAAGTTTCGGTGCAATGGCCAATCTAAATTTGTCGCAAGAGATAACAAAACTCTCACGCTTTTAGTTTAGCCACAAAGTAGAAGGTTTCTTGATAATCTATCCCATGTTTCGTGTATATCCTTTTGCTACAAGCCTCGCTTTGTAACGATCAACTAACCCATCTCGCTTTATACTTAATGGAGAAAATCCACTTGCATCCTACCATCTTCCTCCCTCGAGGCAACTCGCTTAACACCCACGTGTTATTCTTTCTCGCAAAGGCTCTCAAATTCCTCTTTTATAGCTGAGCCCATTTTGGATCGATAAGGCTTCTTCAATGTTACTGGGATTTGGACACGAGTGAGAAAGCTGTCAGGCAAATGCCCCGATAGGTTCTCGATAACCTTTCGAGAGATACATAATTTGCTATTGGATACTGGGTTGTCGTTCTTCTCTTTCTGGGAGTATCGATTCGAGGTTTACCTCGATCATTCGAAAGGTAAACATAACCAACAGCATGTATCCGTAGCATTAGTTTGTAAAGGTGTGATAGGATAGCTTACCTCGGTGATTGTTCTCAAGCAGAGGATCACTGGGTACTAGAGAATGGAGGGGTACATCAACCACTTCATCTTCTGAGATTCAATTACTACTTCACTTTCGCTTCAAGTTCAAGCTCTGCCTGCTAGATACTGGCTCCTCCATATTATTGGCACGATCCGAGTACGTTCGGACTCGTGTCTAATATTTCAACCTCAAGCCAATTCGTTCTTCACCATAACTCTCCTCCCGAAGAGTGTAATTGGATACCACGATGGGAAAAAAATTCTCGATTCGAGGAAAGTGACATCCACGGTAGTATAGTTTCTTTTAGTAATTGGATCATAACATCGGTACTTTTTTTTGTACACCATACCCCAAGAATACACATCGGACAAAGACATGGATCCAACTTAGTTCGTTGATTTTTACGAGGTGGACAAAAGCAACACATCCAAAAATTCGTAAGCATCAAAATAGTAGGCAAAGGAAGATGATCGATAACACCTTTAATGAGTCTAAAATTGTGCGTTTGCTGGCATTCGATTCAAGAGATACACCATATAAGTAACAAAGATCACTCCGCATTTATTAGGCATACGTGGGCACCGATTAGTAAGGCCCGAGCCGCTTTCTAAAATATGCCGATTTTTTCTCTCCGTTAGCCCATTTTGTCAGGTTTCAGGAACACGAGGTTTCACGGAGAATACCACGGTTGTCAAAGTATGTCCTGAATTGTTGATTAACATACTCCCTCCATTATCGATCTAAGTATCTTAATTTTTTCGAAAATTGTGTCCGAACTATGGCGTGAAACACGTGAAATGTAGCAAATACTTCATCTTTATGTTTGAGAAGGTAAAGCCATGTCATTCGTGTACAATCATCAACAAAAATAACAAACCAACGATGACCATACGACGAATGACCAAGGTCCCCAAACATCGAATGTACCAAAGCAAAAGCGAGCTACACTTTTATTCATACTCATGATAAGACGCCCTATGACTTTTTGCTAGATACAAGTATCACATTTGAAATCAATGTGTGATATTTGAAAATAAACCTGGGAGAGGCGTTTTAAATACCCGAATGATGGATGCCCAAATCTACGACATAGCCAAATCTATCGTTCCTTGTCACAACCAAGATACAGTATGGATTGGCTCTTCCCGAACCGAGGTCATCCACATAATATAGCCCTCCTCTCCTAGTACCACGCCCAATGATCTCCTTGGCGAATATCCTCGTAAGGCAAAAAGTAGAATACATCAATACTACACGCTAAGTGTCCTGGGTTGACTCGACTTACGTACATTAGCCTGGGCTTGACAGGGTACAAGCAAAGTATTAGATAATGATAATGAAGGAGATAAGGTCACCGTTCCAGCCCTCGTAATCGGATAAGTGACCCCATTTGCATTGGCAACACTACTCCGTCTCGTCGGGTTGTATCGGGAGTAGATCGTTTGGGTCAAATGTCACGTGATCTCGTAGCTCCGTAGTCCGTAATCCACTCATCTTTCTCATTACGAGTAGAGATGTGAAATACTTTACTTGAAATACCCGGATCCCATGGCGAAGATTCGGCCCGAGAGGTGTGATAGCGAGGTATTGGTAGCCACCGCCGGCCGCCCACCACGTGTCCCGTTTCTTCCGTGCTCAAGATCATTCCACCATTCTCGGGATACCCATGTAGTTTGAAACAAGCTTTCACGGGTGTGTTTGGAGTTTCCACAATGGCCACATTTTATGTCAAGAGATGGTGGATTTCCCCGTGGGATTTCTTGCTACCCAAGGAAGGTCCGTTGGTGCCATTAGATTACGATGTCCTCGACCCCTTTAAAAGTCATAATCGCCTCCGGTGTCGTATCGACACCGTGATCATCACTGCCCGCTCGACTCTCTTCTCTACGGGATGAATCCATAGGCTTGTTCCACCGTAGGGAATGGTTTGATTTGAAGTACATCACTTCTAGTTTTATCCAATCTATCATCAAGTCCATCGAGGAAGGTATACACTCGATCTTCCTGTACGATGTAGCTGTATTTTTGTATATCAATCGCACACTCCATTGGATTAGGACGACGGAAATCAATTTCACGCCACAACCCTCGGGGCGTCATTGTAGTATTTTTCAATGGATCCACCCACTGCTTCATACGAGTAACTCGACTACAAGATCATACACTCGAGACGTATCTCCGTCCCATCATGTAAGCGTGGTAGGCAGTTAATCCCAAACTTGTTTCGTAGTCGGGAATCGAATAAAATTTGCAATCAAGGAGTGGGTCCATCGAATTGATCAATCATCCTTTAACAATGGCATTTTTAGGCGCGCCATCTCCCGAATGCAGTGGGCCTGCTTTCAATAAAGCCGAGGAAAATCCCATTAATACATCCCGCTTGTCTTTTCCGAGATATACATCTCCACCACCTGGGACCACAAGGCATAGTTGATCCTCCCAACTTGATACTAATCGGGGCGCTGACACTTCGCTGACGAGGTTGCGAGCCGATCCGAGCTCTAGTGAAAACTTCCGTCATTTTCGTCACACAAATCTTCCAACATGAAATTGGTAGGTTAACCCTAGATTCCGGCCATGAAATCTAGTGAATTTTTTTTTTTTTACAAAATAGCCACTATATAAATGAAACAAAACTTTTAACCCTAACCCTAATTTCTCATTCTCGCAAGCGGCGTTTTCCTCTCCCCTCAAGCGAAAGGCCCCTCCATAGCTTTCCTCTCAGCCTTTCTTTCCGAAAGGCAGCGGCTTCTTTCGAAGGCAGCGCAGCCTTCTTCTCACAAGTTGCTCCAAACCCTAAGAAAAATTCCAAGCTCAGTGCAGCCTCTTCTCACCCAACTTCGCGAACTTCTTCTCAACCAAATTCACAGCTTCTTCTCGCGTTCCTCGCCCAACTTCTTCTCGTACGGTTTCACAAAGAACTCATCATTTACGCAGCTCGTGGCTTCTTCTCGTTCCAAGCTTGTCCGAGCTTAGAAAAAAAACAGTATGGTTACTGCGTACAGAGACAACCCACAAAATATATGTTGCTGCGTTTCAAGTGTCATAGAGGCATAAAATCGAAATCTCCACCACGCTTTCTTTCCCGAAAAACCGAACATAACGGTGCCGAGGTCGTTTCTCGTGTATCCGCACCGGAGTCACAGATTGTCTCAGCCTCTACTCTACGTCGTGAGTAAGTCAGACCGAACCAGTGTCGAGATATCAGAAATGGCCACAATCAAAGAATCACAAATATCAATCGAAATGGCCACGTAAATCCGAAACGGCCGCAGTAAATCGAAATCGCAAGAGCTACACCAATCATAATCATAAATTGCCAAAAATAGAAATCAGCAAAACAGAATTAGTAGGTAATTCCATTACTCAGCAATAACTTGCTCTGATACCATGTCAAAATATGTGTTTCTCTGATAATTATCATGTATTTCATTATTATTTCTGTTCTCTGTTTTTACAAGAGTTTAAGATATATGTTGATGAGCGAAAACCGGCATCGCCGATTCTCGCAAATACTTTGGTTTTAATATTTGTAAAACTCTCGCAAGTGCACGAATCATTTCGTAGAAAATGATAAGTATACTCCCAAGGTCGATCTAAGGAAGGAATGTATGTGGTTCTTAATTTATTATTCAAACTTTTAAAAATGAAATTAAATCCTAAACATCCCGTCACGATAGTTTCGTTTTTGTATTCCTAATCTAATAACATAAAATAAACATATATACAGATTAATTAAATATAATAAAAAAATAAACATAGATACAAATTCAATAAATAAATATAAATACAGATTCAATAAATATTCATGCAAATTTTATCATTTATATTAGTTGAGTATTTATGGATATAATAACTAAATTAATTATGCTTGCTCATATTATCTAGGTTATTAAAGATATAAATTGATATTTTATTGATTCTCTTTTTGTATTTAATACCACCTTGGCGGGGTTAGATATTCTTTGTTAACTAAACAAATCAATTAACACCCATGTAAAGGGTTGATAACTAATTTGGTTAATTAAATTAATTCCTTTTTCTAAGAGATTGAAAATGAACCATTCAAATGCCACCTTTCAAAGTGGGTTAGACAACTTTTAAACTTTATTCAAGGTGTCCAAATTAAACCCAAGAATTTAGTTATCCGAGTACTAACTTTCAAGTTTTAAAACCACTACCGAAAACATGTCATTAATACATTTTCGTGATAATAATTTTATAAAAACTTTTGAAATAGAAATTTTCACTCTAACTACCGGCGATTGTACCATCAAATAAAAGAGCACTAATCTAAATCAATCGATAACTAAACCTTAAAATCTAATTTTCGTGATTTAAGTTTGTAAATGAAAAATAATATATTTCTCTCTAACATCCTTAATATAAAATCTTGAATAAAAATAAAATCAATTCATTTTAGAAATTTTCACCTATTTAATATTTCGCAAGCATAACAACGTTATTATTATATCATTTTTACAACAATTTAAAGCACGCTTAAATTTAATCATGTACATAAATTAAATATAACATGTAAGAATAAAGCATAAAAATAATCCAGAAGAAAATAAAATCCTTACAGTAACTTCGACGCTATTCCCGTTGCTAGAAAACCTCCAAGAATTTGCACTTCCATTTATTGAATCAAAAAGCTAAAATATTACAAAAACATAACTAGTTCTTCCCTAAAAAGGGAAGAACTCTAAAACTAAGAGAAACTAGCTAAAACATAAGAAAAACTAGCTAAAACATAAGAAAAACTAAAAACTAAAAACTAAGAAACGGAGAGAAAGAAAGAAGAGAGAAGTGGCTGGTTTTGAGGTGTGTTTCAAGGTGAAGGGAAGGGGGTATTTATAAAGTGAGGATGGAGAGAAAAATGAGTAAAAAATGTTAAAAAAATATTAAAAAATTAAAAAACGTGTAAGGGACATGCCGAGGTCATCAATGACGTTAGCATGACGACACATGTGGGTCAGCTGCATCGCGTGAAAATGGGGTGAAAACGCTGTCAGGCGGTCAAGGCCATTGGCTGGGCCGTCGAAGGCCATAAGGCTGGGTCGTTACCGCGGAATGTGAATCTGCCAGTTGTTGCACGCATTTAACAGTACTCGCTGCCTGAAATGGCCGGTGGTCAAGCACACAAGGGCGCTGCTTTTTCTCCTTTTTTGACATTTTTTGACCTTTTGACCCATTTTGTCCGGGCTTTTTCCATATTTGCTGATTTTTCCCCATTTATTTATTGATATTTTTGTGATGTATTGCTTCAAGTATTCTCTTCAGTCTTTAAATTGCTTTTTAAGCCAAAATACCTGAAAAACAATAAAAATACCCGTGATTCCTAAAAAGACAAATTTACATAAATATATGATAAAACATATAAATATATATATTTTTAATCAATTAATCGCATAAAATCATGGTTATTTTAGCTTTTTTTACAGCACTCATCACAACCTCAACTACTTTCGCTAGTCCCTTAGCAAGAGGTTTATAAAAACTAACTATTAAACTATCCTAAATCACTTTCGTGGATTGACACTTGAATTTAGCCTATGCAACAAGCCTTTAAACCCCTAGGTTGCCCTAGTGACGAAGTTTGAGTCTCGTGAGGGTTTTCAGTAATGATACCTACAAACATTGCACTAAATGTAAAAACAAAAGAAACAATAAAAACAAACAACTTAAAAATTAAATTTACAACAAAATAACAAATTAATTTTTTTTTTTGAATAAGAGAAAACAACATATCACAAAAATGTCTCATACTTTTTAATCTCCTTTTTAAGATCATAATTAAAATCTTAAGCATAAGTTATTTTAATCTCTTCAAACAATCATGATTTATTATAATAATTAGTCGAAAATCATTTTCATATTTCATGTCAAAAATGTATCAATTTAATTTCACCCAATTTCGTTGTCATGAATCGCACTGCCTTCGACTCATTCCTCACAAGTCAATACTAAACACCGAATCCTATTGGTTCAAACACTCATACTATTTTATATGCGAAAGAGTTGATGTATAGAAATGAACTAATATGTTCGCATATGTATAAAGAATAAAGGCTCAAAGTGTTATTTTAACATTGATCTCACGAAAGGAATCAAATGTATAAATTATAAAGATATCATATATAAAAAATTATTTTCATGCATAAATCAAACTCATTAAGAAAGAATTTCAAGATATATGCTTTTTTACAAATGAAGAAATTGCAATGACGCTTAGTGGAATTACTTCCTATATCTTTCTTTGTAAATACCCCGTACTCACAACTTTGTAGATAACGTGGGTCATAAAGATATGGATGATACTATTTTTTATCTCTCTATTTTTTTTCTCAGATATTTTTCAATATATGTATTTTAGAGATTCAACCCATGTACATGCATTGTACATTTTTATCTTGGATTTTAAGTAGTGGTTAATTTTGTGGCTTTTCTTTTTGATCTTGGTTTAGTGTAACCCCAGATATGTCTCTTTTTTTTGTAGTACATGCATAAACAAGATATAAGCATATACTATCAATTTCTACTCAAATCATTTAATCTAAGCAAAAAATAATAAAAAATATACGATACTCTATTAAGATGAGAAAAAATTCATACATTCAATGCTAATACCTATGTAGATCATCTAAAAATTCAAGAAATAAGAAATGTGTTCGGGAGTAGAAAAATATATATTTCACTCAATAAAGGAATTTAGGCTCAAATTATATCTCACAAAGGTAGTCTCCACTAAAAAAATTCATAAACACCGATTGGTTTAATATAATTTCTTACATCTTATCAAGAAATACTAGTTATGACAAAAACTAACTAATTATCAAAAATAATTACAAAATATTTCATGATATGTTTTCAAAAATTAATCTAACAAGACAAAAGACTTAACTATTTACTTAAATTTGATTTAAAGAAATGATAAATTTTTGTGAAAAGTTTTTTTTTCAAAAATTACTAAATCACACAAAATAGAAATAAAACCAAACACACAAAAAATGAAAAGTATATTTTTTTTATTTTTAAATTTTCTTTTTTATTTTTAAATTGTTAAACTTTTTTTAATTAAGCATGGTAACTTTTCACCACCCCTTAACCTAGAACTTACATTGTCGCCAATGTAACAACTCAGAATTAAAGATAAAGAGAAAAGAGAAGAAATATTACCTATTTCTTGAGAAAGTGCAAGTAGTAATGGAAAATGCGTGCATCCATCATATTCATCATTAAAACAGTGTATATGTAGACAGATCATTGCGTTAACTTCTAACATCTCAACAAATATTTTTAGTTTTAATAATTTAAAAATTATTCACATGTAATTAAAATGAAATAATTAAGTAAATAAAAGAAAATTACCTAAAATGACCGCTTCCCATCCAAATAAGTAGTTTAACGCCTTAGCAAGACGAACTGGGATTGCATTTTAAGTAAACTCAATGTCCCCTCATCATCAGTCAATCAAACCTTCGTGTATGACAAGGTTGCCTACCTATACTTTTTCACTACGCCTCTATTGATTTTCAAATTTCTTTTGTACTTAAAACTAGAGGCATACTTTGTGTTTTAGATAACCCACATCTAGGTGCAAATCAAATAATTAAGTCATTAAAACATAATTGTACCTAGATCAAACAAAGCAACTAACTCCTTAGATTATAATTAAAACTTTAAAATTTTGGAGATAGTTCAGAAAATTTTTTTTTTGTTTTTGTTTTTAAGAAAAAAAATAACATAATCCGTATTAACTCAAGATGCTCCAGAGAGAACGGTACAGAAATGCTCCTTAAAACCATCCTCCTAGTAATCAACGCTCCGAGGAAAGACAATGGCACAAAGGCTTCCAAGAACTAGTCTCCCAGACAGTAACTCCCTTAGATCTTTACTTTTCTACGCTATTAAGTTAATTAAATTAAGTTAAGTAAAAATCTAAGTTAATGAAAATCTAAGTAAAAAAAAAAGGTTAATTAAGCTTAAGCGAAGTAAAACAAATCTAAGTTAATTAAGTTAAGTTAAAAATACAAAATCTAAGTTAATTGTTAAGTTAAAAAAATCTAAGTTAATTAAGTTAAGTTAAAAAATCTAAGTTAATTAAGTTAAAAAATCTAAGTTAATTAAGTTAGTAAAAAAATTAATTAATCTAAGTGAAGTAAAAAATCTAAGTTAATTAAGTTAAGTGAAAAAAAAGTTAATTAAGTTAAGTGAAAAAATCTAAGTTAATTGCTAAGTGAAGTAAAAAAAAATTAAGTTAATTAAGTTAATGAAAATTTATGTAAAAACCTAAGTTAATGTTAAAAAATCTAAGTTAAGTAGTATCTAAAAATCAAGAAGAAAAAAAATAGTTAAAAGAAAAATAAAAAATAATATAAAAATTGAAAAAGGTAAAAGAAAAAAAAATAAAAAAGAAAAATTAAAATTATGATTTAAAATAAATAAAAAAAATAGTAAAAATTAAACTCAAAAAATTAAAATTTTGTTTTTTTTTTATTTTTTTTTTATTTTTTTTTATTTTTTTTTTATTTTTTTTATTTTTTTTATTTTTTTTTATTTTTTTTTTAATTTTTTTTTATTTTTTTTTTAATTTTTTAATTTTTTTAATTTTTTAATTTTTTTAATTTTTTTTTATTTTCTTTTATTTTTATTTAAAATTTATTAAAAAAAATTTTTATTTTTTTATTTTTTTATTATTTCTTATGAAATTTAAAATTTGATTAAATTTGTTTTATTTTTTTTTAAAAATCACAATTATTTACAACACAAAAATATTTTTATAATTTTGATAAATAAATTAAAAACGCTATTCCTTCTACAATCCGCCAAAACTGATGAATAAAAATCCCAAGATCGCCGATTCTCGTAGAATACTTTGGTTTTAATATTTGTAAAACTCTCAAGTGCACATCTAATCATTTCGTAAAAACGATAAAGATACTCCCAAGGTCCGATCTTTAATGTATGTATTGCTCTTAATTTATTATTCAAACTTTTAAAAACTAAATTAAATCCTAAACATCCGTCACGATAGTTTGGTTTTTGTTCCTAATCTAATAACATAAAATAAACATATATACAGATTAATTAAATATAATAAAAAAATAAACATAGATACAAATTCAATAAATAAATATAAATACATTCAATAAATATTCACGCAAATTTTATCATTTATATTAATGAAAGTATTTACGGATATAATAACTAAATTAATTACGCTTGCTCATATTATCTAGGTTATTAAAGATATAAATCGATATTTTATTGATTCTCTCTTTTTGTATTTAATACCACCATGCTAGATATTCTTTGCTTAACTAAACAAATCAATTAACACCTACGGGTTGATAACTAATTTGGTTAATTAAATTAATCTTTTTCTAAGAGATTAAACGAACCATTCAAAATGCCAATTGGCGTTGTTAGACTAAACTTTATTCATAAGCCCAAATTAAACCCAAGAATTTAGTTATCCAGTACTAACTTTCAAGTTTTAAAACCACTACCGAAAACACGTCATTAATACATTTTCAGATAATAATTTTTATAAAAACTTTTGAAATACAGCTTCACTCTAACTACCTAAGCGATTGTACCATCAAATAAAAGAAAGACTAATCTAAATCGGATCGATAACTAAACCTTAAAATCTAATTTTCGTGATTTAAGTTTGTAATTTAAAAATAATATATTTCTCTCTAACATCCTTAATATAAAATCTTGAATAAAAATAAAATCAATTCATTTTAGAAATTTTCACCTATTTAATATTTCTAAGCATAACAACGTTATTATTATATCATTTTTACAAATAAATGAAGACGCTAAATTTAATCACATAAATTAAATATAACATGTAAGAATAAAGTATAAAAATAACTTTAAAGAAAATAAAATCCTTACAAGATTGATGCTATTCCCGCTGCTAGAAAACATAATCTAGTTCTTCCCAAAAAGCGGAAGAACTCTAAAACTAAGAGAAACTAGCTAAAACATAAGAAAAACTAGCTAAACATAAGAAAACTAAAAACTAAAACTAAGAAACGAGAGAAAGAAAGAGGTGGTTTTGAGGTGTTTTGAAAGTGAAGTGGAAGCTGGTATTTATAAAAGTAGGATGGAGAGAAAAATGAGTAAAAAAATGTTAAAAAATATTAAAAATTAAAAACGGTAAATGGACATGCCGAGAAATATCAATGACGCCAAGATGACGCCATAGGTGGCCACAGACGTGGAAAATGGGGTGAAAACGCTCATGCACATTGGCGGCTGCTGAAGGCCGCTACGGGCTTGGCCGGGCCAAGGCTGCGGAACAGAACCGCGCGATAGGTTGGCACAAGATGAATGCACTTCGCTGCCATGGGCGAGTCAGGCGCGGCATTACCGGGCTACCGGCTGGCACATGGCCGCTGCTTTTTCTTTTTGATATTTTTGACCTTTTTGACCCATTTTTGTCCAGCTTTTTCCATATTTGTTGACTTTTCCCCATTTATTTATTGATATTTTTGTATGTATTGCTTCAAGTATTCTCGAGTTTTTAAATTGCGTTTTTAAGCCAAAATACCGAAAAACAATAAAAATACCCGTGATTCAAAAAGACAAATTTACATAAATATATGATAAAACATATAAATATATATATTTTTAATCAATTAACGTGCATAAAATCATTGCTATTTTAGCTGTTGAAAGCACTCATCACACGTATATAAGGAAAACGAAAATTAAACAATAACCATGCATCGACATCCAGGTTTTATTGCCCACTTAATATCATTGCTCTACCCATGCTTTTACTCCATCGGAAGATTTGGTTCCGCTTAACGTTTTAGCACACACCAACAATATATATATATGATTTTGAGACATCACACTATATCAAGTGTACCATAACATAATTTCATTATTCAATAAATTTAAATAATAAATTTGTTACTTTCTAAATAAATAAATGGATGCTAAGATTTATTAGTTTAAAAAAAAAAAAAAAAACTATGTTCTGCTCCGATATATACTGTCCCCCTGCATTTGCATTCACTCCCTTCACCACGTACTCTTCTTAATTATCTCCAGCATATATACATTGTTCGATCGTGTTAATTATATTTTATGTTACCATTTAAGTTTTTATTCTTAATGTTTTAAAAGTTATAATTGTGTACTCAATATTAGCTAACTATAACAAATTATGAATTTTAGTAGTTTCGAATTGGTGAGCTAATACACGTATAGAACGTATCCTCCCAATAGTTATTTAAGAGTAACATTTTTGTCCGGATTAAAATTAAGTTTTATCCCAAACTTTATTTAAGTTTCACAATTATTGTTAAAACTTCAAAGACCTAATTATTTTTTACATGTTTTAATGTTGATTTCACAATTTTAATTTTTAAATGAATAAAAGTTATAAAACGATGATCTTTGAATTTGAAAAAGATAAAATCTGTAGTTCTTAAATGAATTAACTTATTCGAAAAAAGTTTTATTTTTTGAAGAATCTATCTCGTATATGATAATGCATTATTTCATTTTGTAAGAATTCCGAATTATTCTTTTAAAATTCAAGTGTTTATCATAAATAATTTGATTATTTCGAAATAACTTAATCTAATAGAAAAATTATATCGAAACTTTAGATCAAAAAAATAAAAAATTCAAAGATATCTTATTTTAGGAATTTAAACTATGTAATTGAATAAATCCTTTCTTAGGGGTTTTTTTTTAAATTCAAATTACAAATGAAGATTAAGAATTTATGTCTTAATTTCGAGACTTTAGATCAAGCAAATAGAAAATCCAAAGATTTCATATTTAAACTGTGTAATTGAATAAATCATTTCCTCCAAAGATTTCATATTTTAGGAATTAAAACTGTGTAATTGAATAAATCCTTTCCTTAGGGGTTTTTTTTTAAAAAAAATTCAAATTACAAATGAAGATTAAGAATTTATGTCTTAATTTTTGATAAAAACATCACAACAAATGTATAGAAAGAAAAAAAGAAGAGACTGGCAGCAAAAATACAAGCGGTCAAACTTTGTGGGAGTTTGTAGCTGAATGTCCGTTCAAAGCTAATATGCATAGTAAGACCTGAAATTAGATAGATGGACGAATGTACATCTTCCTTGCCTCTTTTTTTTCCTCTTTTGTTTTGTTTTGTTTTTTTTTTTTCCATCTCTTTCTTTCCTTCTTCTTCACAACATCATCTTTACGATAAAGTTTTGTTTGAAATAATGTAAAATTCTTTCAATTAAGATTTAATTTATCTATAGATAAAATTGAATATATTGAAAATGTATTTACAATCTTAAAATACAATGAACTAATACATGTTTAAATACAGGAAATAAGAATCTGTTTTTTTTAAAGTGTTTTTTTAGGAAAAGTATATTAGTTGCATACAACTAATATACAGCTGATAAAGTATATTAGTTACATACAACTAATATACCATTAAGGAATTATTAACACTCCCTCTTAAGTTGGCGCGTAGATATCGATCATGCCCAACTTGCTTAGTGAACCGTATAATGCCTTCTTGGAAACTCCTTTGGTAAGTATATTTGCAAGCTGCTCTTCTGTGGGAACAAAAGAAAAACTAATAAGTTTGGCATCTAACTTTTCTTTTATAAAGTGACGATCAACCTCTACATGCTTAGTGCGATCATGTTGTACTGGATTTTGTGATATATCAATGGCTGCCCGATTGTCACAATACATATGCATAGTATTTTTGAGTTCGAAACCCGAATCCAATAACAAAGTTCTTATCTACAGCAATTCGCAAATCCCATGAGCCATACCTCTATACTCGGCCTCAGCACTAGATCGTGCCACCACTTTCTGCTTCTTACTTTTCCATGTAACCAAATTTCCTCCCACAAAGGTGAAATAACCCGATGTTGACTTTCTATCTGTAATACTTCCTACCCAATCTGCATCTGTGAATCCACAGACTTCAAGAGGATTGTTGTGTTTAGAGAACATTACTCCCCTTCCTGGAGCCGATTTCAAATACCTTAAAATTCTCAAGACAACATTCATATGGTTCTCACTTGGATTATGCATGAACTGACTCACCACACTTACTGCATATGCAACATCTGGTCTAGTATGAGCTAAGTAAATCAAACGTCCAACCAATCTCTGATAGCGAGCTCGATCAGTTGGTATCTGATCTGGATACTCTACTAAACAATGGTTTTGCTCAATAGGAGTGTCAATAGGTTTGCAATCCAACATACCTGTCTCTGTTAGCAGATCAATAATGTACTTCCTCTGACACAGATATATTCCTTCTCTACCCTTGGCTACCTCAATTCCTAAGAAGTATTTTAGTTCACCTAAGTCCTTCATTTCGAATTCAGAGGCTAGCTGTCTTTGTAATTTATCCATCTCAATAGTATCATCACCAGTGATTACCATATCATCAACATAAATGATTAGGGCTGTTACCTTCCCTTGTTGATGTTTGAGAAATAGAGTGTGGTCTGAATTACTCTGTTTGTAACCAACCTTTTGCATGAACTGTGAAAACCTTCCAAACCAGGCTCGAGGGGATTGCTTGAGGCCATACAAAGACTTCCTCAATTTGCATAAAAAAATACTAGGAGAATCAACTACATACCCAGGTGGAAGACTCATGTACACCTCCTCGGCTAATTCTCCATGAAGAAACACATTCTTTACATCAAACTGCCGAAGTGGTCAGTTTAGGTTAGCACCAAGTGAGAGTAGAACCCAAATCGTGTTCATTTTGGCAACATGAGCAAAAGTCTCATCGTAGTCTACACCATACGTTTGAGTAAACCCTTTTGCTACAAGACGAGCTTTATACCGATTTACGGATCCATCACCATTATGTTTTATAGTAAATACCCATCGACAACCAACTGCCTTTTTTCCTTGTGGTGGTGACATAAGTTGCCAAGTATCGTTCTTCTTTAATGCATCCATCTCTTCATCCATTGCCTTCCTCCATATTAGATCTCCTAACGCATCCTGCACTTTGTTAGGTACTGATACATCAGATATTTGATTCACAAATTATTTGTATGACTTAGATAATCTTTTAGTGGACATGAAATTGGCTACTGGGTATTTTGATTTTGCATGAATATTTGGTTCATACCTTTTGGCTGGTTGACCTCGAGTAGACCTATTTGGTAACACATACTATCCAACATTAGACTCGATGTTATTAGTATCAGTAGGTGTACATACCTCATATGAGTGACCTTCAGTACTAGGGAGTTGTTGATCAAGGGTAGGAGTAATGCCTAAGGGTACAGTTCTGTCTTCAATGTCATTTGCTGTTAGTGAATTTGGTGCTTGAATACTTGAAGCATCTGTTTCTGCAATGACTGGATTCAATGAATTAGAAGTCTCATCTGGTCTCATTGAAACATCAGTTGGTGACTCACCTAATGCCTCCCCCTCACCATGATACAGTTCTTCGAAATATATATTCTCCCCCTGACGAGCAGTATTAGGTGAGGAAAAATAACTCATGTCCTCAAAGAAGGTAACATCCATAGTAATATAATAATTTCTGGTTGGTGGATGGAAGCACTTGTACCCTTTCTGATAACTTCCATAACTAACAAACACACATTTAATTGCCCGGGCATCTAATTTAGATCTTTGATTTTTAGGAACATGCACAAAAGCAACACAACCAAATACACAGGTAGGAAGATTATGAAAGGATGATAAGGAGACATAAGATGAGATAATTTGGAATGGGATTTTGCCGTTAAGGACACTAGATGGGAGACGATTGATGAGATGGGCGGAAGCTTGTACAGCATCACCCAAAGGTATTTTGGCATATAAGCACTAAATAAGAGTGCACGAGCCATATCAAGTAAATGACGATTTTTTTCTTTCAGAAACTCCATTTTGTTCCGGTGTTTGCGGACAAGTAGTTTGGTGAATAATCCCATGTGTTTTGAAAAATATTTGGAAAACATTATTAACATATTCCCCCCATTGTCAGAACGGAGGATCCGAATGATGCCATTATATTGTGTTTGAACAAAGGTATGAAAATTTTGAAAAACTGAAAAAACTTCATCTTTTGTTCTAAGAAGAGAAATCCACGATAACCTTATACAGTCATCGATAAATGAAACAAAATATCTCATACCCGATATAGTGGGCTCTTTAGATGGTCCCCAAACATCAGAATGAATTAATTCAAAATGAATAGTACTTTTATTAGAAATACTAGGAGAATAAGTAACACGATGGCTCTTGGCCAAAACACAAGTCTCACAATGCAATACAGTCTCACTAACACCAATAAATAAAGTAGGTATGGTTTTTTTCATAAGACTAAAAGACGGATGCCCTAAGCAGCGATGCCACAACCAAATTTTACTTAGCTTATCAGAACTAGAAGTCAATGCAGTGCTTGCCCTTGTTCCTGGTTTCTCCCCTCCGTAGTTCTGATCCAAGCGAAACAATCTTCCCCTCAGATACCCTCAACCAATTATTTCCCTGGTAAGAATATCCTGAAAAATCACATACATAGGATAAAAGGTTACAAAGCATTTAGACTCAATATTCAACTGTGGGACAGATATTAATTGATGAGATAAGTCAGGTACATATAAAACATTATGGAGTTGTAAAGATGGAGTGATATGAATTGACCCCTGTCCTAAGACAGGAAAGGCCTCACCATTAGCATTTGTAACATAAGACACTGGTGGGGGAGATAACTCATTAAAATAAGATTTATCATAAATCATATGATCAGATGCACCAGAATCAATAATCCAAGTATTAGACCTAACAGAGTGAGAAACATTTAAGGTCATACTAATCTTACCACGACCAGCTATTAAAGTTGTAGGGATACCTCCACATTCCAAAGGATGATTCTGTCCATAGTAGTCTGGTTCTTGGACAATTTGAACGGCAGCTGTTTTTTCTTTAGAACGATACCCATTTTGTCGTTTTGCCGCATAGTAGTCTGCTTTTGATTTCAAGTGTGGATATAGTTTCCCTGTTCATTGCAATAAGAGCAGGGAGAACGAGGGCGATTGGTAAAACCTGGTAGAGGTCCCTACTGATGAAGTGGAATTGAATTTTGCTACTGGAGGAAGGGTGCCTTTGATTTGGCTTGAATGGCTAGGCTTGATACCTCAATATGTGCCTGATGAAGACTCTCTTGCTGAGATTCGTCTTTACGGATGTATGTAAAGGTAGTAGTCAAGCTCGGAGGGTCTGACATTCGAAGCAATTCGCCTTTAGCACTATTATGTTTTGTATCAAGACCTCTTAAAAAGGCATGTATTCGTTCAAGCTCCTTCTCCTTCTGGTACCACAGTAGGTCTTCTGAATTTTTAATTTTACACGGGCATTTCTGGTCAATTTCAGCCCATACATTTTTCAACTTGGTAAAAAAAAAGATATTGGTTGCCCATTTTGCTGCATGCCGGTAGCTTTGTACATGAGTTCATGAACTTGAATAAAGTTAGACTCATTTGTATAGAGATCGCTTAAGGTATTCCATATGGCCTCAGTAGTTTCACATTTCTCCACCATTTGTAATATATCATCAATGATGGCTCGAAATAGAATTGACATGACAAAGCCATCATCATCTTCCCACCTAGTATAGGCTTCTATATCATCTTGACTAGGAGCCCGAATTGATCCAGATACATGTCCTATCTTATGCATCCCACGAAGATAAACAGACATAACTTTTTTCCATGTTCGAAAATTTTATCATTAAGTTTAGTACCCCCGAAAGAACCAATTTCTGAACTCTTAACAAAAACTTCAAAATTTGAAACCTCATGAATTCTGGAAACTTGATGATGTCTTGAATCTTCCATTGAAATAATATATATATATATTGTGCAGTGGAAATTTTTTTTTGGTCAAGTGGGCTAAAACGGGTGATGGACTTGGACTGGGTCATTGGCTTGAATTGACGGGCTTGGGTCAACGGGCGTAACTTAAAACTAATAGGTCAATGGCTTGGTGACGGGCGTAACTTAAAACTAATGGGCTGAACTTAAAAATGATGGGCCGTGTCGTTTTTTAGGCCGACAGTGAACTTAAAACTAAAAAAGGGAAACAAAATTTCCAAAAAACTGAGCAGCTCAGTGTGCGGACTCACAGAAAATGCAGGGAGAAGCTGGACAGCGTGCAGGGGTGCGTGAGCTGAACAGCGCGTTGGGTGCGCGAGCTGGATGGCGCGCAAGGCTGCGCGAGCTGGTGCTGTGGGGTGTGGCAAGACGGCGTAGGTCGCTGTGGTAGGCGCGCTGCCAGTGGCTAGACCTCGCAAAATGGATGCGAATCGACAGGCGAATCGATAGACATGGATCGATGTAGACATGGATCGGACAGACGGTGAACGGCACGCAGGGCCGAACAGCGTAGTGGCCGAACGACAGGTGGACCTCGCGAACTGGACAGCGCGGACTGGACCTCACGAAATGGACAACGCGAACTTGACGGAGTATTTGCAACTACGATGCGAACTGAACAGTGCGAGAAGATTAACGACACTGCATAAAAACTAGCGGCGGTGCTGCTTGCTTAAAAGCCGGTAAAATGTTTTTTTCTCTACTTTGATACCAAATTGAATATATTGGAAATGTATTTACAATCTTAAAATACAATGAACTAAAACATGTTTAAATACAGAAAATAAGAATCTGTTTTTTTGAAAAAGTGCTTTTTAGGAAAAGTATATTAGTTGTATGCAACTAATATACAACTGATAAAGTATATTAGTTGCATACAACTAATATACCATTAATGAATTATTAACAGATAAAACATCCAATTAAATTAAAATATAATAATATTATCTTATACATATTAAAATACATTATATAAGAGCATTATATATATACAAGTAATGTTTTTTTCCTTCTTTATTGAAAGTAATTATCCCTCCATGTCTCATCAACAATGTTATGTCTCACATTGGTTAAGAGTAAGACAACAATACTGCTTATAAGTCTGGGCAACCCTCTAACTCACAAGTTGGATTTTGGTTTCAGAGTTAGGCTTCAGTTTCTAAGATAGTATCAGAGCTAGGCTCTTGGCTTCTTCGTACTCCCATCAGCCCTCATGCCATAAATCCGGACTCTAGTCGATGTGGAGGGCAGATGTTAAGTCCCACATTGACTAAGAGTAAGGCAACAGTGCTGCTTATAAGTCTGCGCAATCCTCTAACTCACAAGCTGGCTTTTGGGTTCAGAGTTAGGCCTAGGTTTCTAAAAAACAAGTTTGTCGAAAATATGAACCAGTCCTAAGTCCTGACAATTCAGATGTTACTTTAATCATAGACCTTCATATTATTAAGATTTTAATGTTCGATTATATGGTATAATTTTTTTATAAATATAATTTTATTTTTAATTATTAGAAAAAATATGTGATTAATTTTTTTTTATAATTTAAATAAATATATATTTTTAATGTTATAATATTTTTTATATTAAAAATGAGGTTAACAATTCCATATATAATTATTCAACAAAAATATCAAGGTTGTCGTATAAGGAAAAAATTACTAAAATTTGTAAAATAAAAAATTATTATTTTAATATTCTTTCATTCTTAAACAATAAAAAAACATATATTTATTTACATTATAATAAATATATATATAATTTTATTTTTGAAAACAATATATATTTTATACTACAAAAAGATATTTGCAATATTTAAAGTATATTAGAGAGCTTTGCTACGCAATAAAACATTTTTAATATTGATGAGTTGAATTTACAATGCATATTCATTTTTTCCATTGTATGTATGCTTTTTAGGTAGGGAATTTTAGAATAATTTATCTTTATATGACTCAAAAACTTTTAATTAATTTTTCACTTTTCATTTATTTGTCATTGTATTGTATAAATTTTCATTTATTTATCATTGTATCATATAAATTTTAAATATTATGTAAAAATTAAACTATTAATTTTTCAAAAAATATATAAAAATTTGCAAAGTCTATGCCTAAAATTAAAGATAATAAAATATTTAAAACATTAGTTTTTATGATATTGCATGCAATTAAATATGTATAGATCAAACTATAAGCATGCCTTTTGAAACTAAAAGATATTATAACATTAGTATAAAAGCCTAGCTGATTATTCAAATAAGAAAGTTGTTAGTTAAACTGATTTTAAACTGTGAGATTTAAAATTTAAAGTCAATTTATCGTTTAAAATTTAAATTCGGTTCATGCGATGAATCGACTCTAAATTTTGTATTTTTTTATTTTACACATTTTATTTATTTTCTATTATCTTTAGAACTTGTATTTGATCACGTAATAGCAAAAAAAGTTAAAATCTATTTAAAAGAATTTAAATATTACAAATAATTGAAAAATTAAATATATTACAAAAAAATAATTTACATATAACACACACACATATATATATATATATTGAACTTAAATTACATTATTAGTATATCTACAAGTAAATTTAAAAAAGCTTTCGACTCTAGAAATGTAGTCTTCTTCAATTTTAGACTTTGACATCTAAGATTTGTCAATTTTCTATTAATGACATTAAGTATATTAAATATGTATCAAATCAATATATTTCATATATTATTATATATAAATTTCCTAATTATTAAAATATTTATCAAAACATCAGATAAAAATAAATATATAAAAACCAAGCATAACAAATATAAAATATTAACAAAATACAATATATAACAATTTTATATATAAATGTATGTAATTAATAAGAATACATATTTTACACATATATATATTAATAAACTCATTATACATTATATACATATAAAAATATATCTTATATTATATTATATATATATTTCATGTACATGGAAATAATTTTTATTTAAAATAAATTAATATATATCAAACACTTAAATACATAAAATTATTAAAATAAATAAATAAAAATATCTTCTTCTCTTCTAGGCTTGAATAAAAATATTTTCTTCTCTTTTAGGCTTGAATAAAAATACAAAACTTACATAAAATAAAAATTTATACACATAATATACAAAAAATAAATAAATATGAATAATAAGTGTAAAATAATTCATAGAAATACTTATAAGAGTAAATGAAATGACAAAATAAAGAAAATGAAGAAAAAAAATGGTGTTTTGTAAGTGAGAAAATTGGTATAAATTTTTTGAGTATTATGCTAAAAAAAATATAGGATCTAGAAAAAACATTGGAGAGGAAGAAAACTTACTAAATGGTGTCAGAATTGGTGGTTGAAGGTGCTTGGAAAATGAGAAAGAGTAGAAGAGAAAGTCGTCATTTTAGGGTTATAACAGAAAATACGTTCTATTGGAAAATGGGAGAGAAAGAAGAGAAAATGAAAAGAAAAACGTGTGTAGCATCAGTTGACACATAGAACCAATGCCACACGTAGGATTTTAAATCTGTTCTACATGTCAACTAATGCTACACATGGATTAAGTCGATTGACACATAAGATTGACTTTATTTTTTTAATTTTTTAAGTCAGTCTTTCAACATACCAACTTAAAATTCATTATAAGTTAATTTTTTTCAAAAATTGACTTTAAATGTAGACTTAATTACTCCTTTTGTAGTAGTGAGAATTTAATCATTTGTAACATCTGATAATTTAAATTATAAGAGGTATTATTTTAATTTTTAATTTATAATTTTAAAAAATGAATTAATTAATAATAAAATATATTATTTTAATAATTTTTTAATATAAAAATTAAAATAATGTAATTTATTTTTAATTAATATATATTTTTAAATTAAATAACTAAATAACATCATTTATAATTCTAACCATAATAAATAACACAAATAAAATATTCTAATATATATCTTACACTTTTCTCGAACTTTCACCTATTCAATTTGAATAATATTCTTATACCTTATTTTTCACTTTTCATCAAATTTCTTTTCTTTTCATTTTGCCAAGAAAAGATAATTCTATCAGTATTATAAAAGTATTTCTTTTTTTTTTCTTTTACCAAGAAAAGAGAATTCTATCACTATTGTAAAAGTATAAAAATTAAATAAAATTAAAATAACATGAATTACAAAATAACTACACCCTATTATAGCCTATGCTATCAAAAGAGAAGTTCAAAAGTAATAATCTTAACTATCATATCAAGTCTCGCCATCCAACAAAAACCTATTTCTAGATAGAAAAAAATTGTTAACTTTTACAGTCAATTATAAAAGAGCCAACAAATGAATAAAACAAAACAAACAAGGAAACATAACCACAATTATCAAGGTTTTACGATTTACCACTATAGAAATAGAAAAATTGAAAATTGGGAGACAACGTAAACAAAACAATAATACATAAACTACAATACTAAGTCTAACTTTTAGATTATGAGTGTTGGTCAATCTCATTGGGAGCACATAAAAGGTTAGAAGTATCATCGATCTCCTATCATAAGTGTTAGTCATGATTAGAGGTAATGAGCTTGTCACTTCACACGTGACCCTATCTCCTTCCCAACTACCCTAGGATTAGTTCTTCTAGTTTAAAACAATATCTCCATAATAAGGCCCAAATTAATTGAACCTCTACCACCATCTAAAGACATATTACTAATTGTGC
This sequence comes from Hippophae rhamnoides, assembly GCA_033030585.1. Classification (NCBI taxonomy): domain Eukaryota; kingdom Viridiplantae; phylum Streptophyta; class Magnoliopsida; order Rosales; family Elaeagnaceae; genus Hippophae; species Hippophae rhamnoides. The sequence goes on along the minus strand of CM065434.1, from coordinate 23,507,711 downwards.
ACTTAATTACATCAAGAGTAACAATACTTGAACCACTTCCATCACCCGAGTTAGGACTCACACCAGTCTCTCTATTTAGCATGACCATGAGAGGACATTACACCCTTGACATGTTCAGAGGATGCTTAGACATAAATCAAAACAAAGCCATTTTCCAAACCTAAAATTTCTACCTATAAATCCTACATCTAAACTATTGCCAATTCTACACACCTTCGTGTCATGAGTGATTATACCACACTGATAACAAAAATATGGAAGAAGTTCATATATAAAGTTTATCCAAAGCTATCACCACTAGTAGACAGACATATTTTAAAATTAGGCATAATAGGTTTTTAAAGAGTAAGTTCAATCTGAACTCCCACAACCTTCACAAAATTATTCTCTTGAAAATTCTTATCAAAATCTAAAATATTACCTACCTTTTCAACCATTATTGTCACAATTGAAATCTTCCTCAAATATAAGGATAGTTTGTGCGCTTTAGCCAACAAAGCGATGACTTGAAGGTCATTTGTGATGAATGGACACCTAATTCTAATTGCTTCATTATCACTAAATAATTATTGAAATTCTACGTCAATTGAATCAATACTAACTCAATATAATCAATCTCCTCAAAATAAAATTAGAACATTAATTGATCTAGGACCTTAAGCTCAATTCCACCATTTCTTATCCATATATGTTTAAATTGTTTTTTATATTTTCGACCACAACGTATGCGTAATATTTAAAAATATTCAAAATATTTATTTTGTTGTAATTGTACATACAACGTAATAATAATAATAATAATAATAATAATAATAATAATAATATATCTATATTTAAACATAATTATATCATTATCTATACGTTGTAAACATAATTATAATTTTAAAAATACATTGTATATATTTTTATCATTACCTATATGTTATATATATAATTATAATTAAGTAAATGTTTTAGATATTTTTATAAAAATTTCATATATTATAAGTTAATACAGACATAAAAATCAAAACAATTATCCGAATGAAACCCATAAGTGATCAAGTCAAAGTTATGAAAACAAATATCACCATTTAAGATTGACACTATTTTTTTAATTTTTTAAGTCATTCTTTCAACGTACCGACTTAAAATTCATTATAAGTCAATTTTTTCCCCATAAGTGATCAAGTCAAAGTTATGAAAACAAATATCACCATTTAAGATTGACACTATTTTTTTAATTTTTTAAGTTATTCTTTCAACGTACCGACTTAAAATTCATTATAAGTCAATTTTTGGAAAAAATTGACTTTAAATGTCTACTTAATTGTTCCTTTTGTAGTAGTGAGAATTCAATCATTTGTAACATCTGGAATTTAAATTATAAGAGGTATTATTTTAATTTTTAATTTATAATTTTAAAAAATGAATTAATAAATAATAAAATAATGTAATTTATTCTTAATTAATATATTTTTTAAAATTAAATAACTAAATAACATCATTATAATTTTAACCATAATAAATAATACAAATAAAATATTCTAATATATATCTTACACTTTTCTCGAACTTTCACCTATTCGATTTGAACAATATTCTTATACCTTATTTTTCACTTTTCATCAAATTTCTTTCTTTCTTTCTTTTTTCTTTTTGTCAAGAAAGATAATTCTATCATTATTGTAAAAGTATTTCTTTTTTTTTTCTTTTTACCAAGAAAAGAGAATTCTATCACTATTGTAAAAGTATAAAAACTAAATAAAATTAAAATAACATGAATTACAAAATAGCTACATCCTATCATAACCTATGCTATCAGAAGAGAAGTTCAAAAGTAATAATTTTAACTATCATATCAAGTCTCGCCATCCAACATAAACCTATTTCTAGATAGAAAAAAATTGTTAACTTTTACAATCAATTATAAAAGAGCCAACAAATGAATAAAATAAAACAAACAAGGAAACATAACCACAATTATCACCAAAAACAACAAACTAGACCAAAACATATAAAAACCAATTAAAGTTTTACGATTTATCACGATAGAAATAGAAAAATTGAAAATTGGGAGACAACATAAACAAAACAATAATACATAAACTACAATACTAAGTCTAACTTTTAGATTATAAGTGTTGGTCAATCTCATTGGGAGCACATAAAAGGTTAGAAGTGTCATCAATCTCTTATCATAAATGTTAGCCATGATTAGAGGTAATGAGCTTGTCACTTCACACGTGACCCTATCTCCTTCCCAACTACCCTAGGATTAGTTCTTCTAGCTTAAAACAATATCTCCATAGTAAGGCCCAAATTAATTGAACCTACACCACCATCTAAAAACATATTACTAATTGTGCACTTAATTACATCAAGAGTAACAACAATTGAACCACTTCCTTCACCTGAGTTAGAACTCACACCAATCTATCTATTTAGCATGACCATGAGAGGACATAACACCCTTAACATGCTCAGAGGATACTTAGACATAAATCAAAACAAAGCTATTCCCCAAACCTAAAATGTCTACCTATAAATCCTACATCTAAACTATTGCCAATTCTACACACCTTCGTGTCATGAGTGATTATACCACACTGATAACAAAAATATGGAAGAAATTCATATATAAAGTTTATCCATCACCACTAGTAGACAGACATCAAGCATAATAGGTTTTTAAAGAGTAAGTTCAATCTTAACTCTCACAACCTTCCCAAAATTATTCTATTGAGAATTCTTATTAAAATCTAAAATATTATCTACCTTTTTAACCATTATTGTCACAATTAATATCTTTCTCAAGTTTAAGGATAGTTTGTGCGCTTTAGCCAACAAAGCGACGAACACCTGATTCTAATTGCTTCATTGTCACCAAATAATTGTTGAAATTTCATGTCAATTTACTCAATACTAATTCGACATAATAAGTCTCTTCGAACTAAAATAAGAACATTGATTGATCTAAGATCTTAAGCTCAATTACACCATTTTTTATCTATATATGTTTAAAAATCCTCTTTTTATGTTTTCGATCACAACGTATACATAATATTAAAAATATTTATTTTATTGTAATTGTACATATAACGTAATAATAATAATAATAATAATAATAATAATAATAATATATCTAATTTTAAACATAATTATATTATTATCTATATGTTGTAAACATAATTATAATTTTAAAAATACATATTATTGTATATATTTTTATCATTACCTATATGTAATATATATAATTATAATTAAGTAAATATGTTAGATATTTTTATAAAAATTTCATATATTATAAGTTAATACAGACATAAAAATCAAAACTATTATCCGAATGAAACCCATAAGTTATCAAGTCAAAGTTATGAAAACAAATATCACCATTTAAGACAAAGCCGCCCACCACCACGTGTCTTGGTCCAAGTTGAACAAGATAGCACACATGTGCTAGCTATTCAGATCTCTAGCTTACTACTCTGCGTCATGATGTATATCTTATATATACTCTTCCAATATCATCCATCAACGTAACCCAATCTTTATCAAAAACAAAATGAAGAAGCTTTTCCTCTTCTCCACCTTATTATTTCTCTCTTTAACATTTGCTTCCGCCATCTGTCATGTAGACGACCACAGCGGTCTACTGGGTTTTAAATCGGGCATCAAATCCGACCCATCCGGTATGCTGTCCACTTGGAAGCCCGGGACCGACTGTTGTACTTGGGCCGGAGTCAATTGCCGGGTAAACAATCGGATAACCTCACTTTCACTCACGGGCCAACTTGACAAACCCAATACCACTCTATCCGGTACTATCTCACCTTCTCTTTCTAAGCTCAAATTCTTAGACGGACTCTACCTCCAAAACCTCCGAAAACTCTCGGGTCCTTTTCCTATTGCTCTCTTCAACCTCCCAAATCTCCTATTCGTCTACATTGAGAACTCCAAGTTATCGGGTCCTATTCCCTCTAACATTAGCAAACTTACCCAACTCGGTGCCCTCAGTTTAGAAGGTAACCGATTCAGTGGGCCCATTCCCAACTCCATATCTAAATTGATCCAACTCACTCAACTCAAACTTGCCAATAATCTCTTTACTGGGTCTGTACCGTTAGGGATTGGAAAGCTCATGAACCTTACCTTATTGAGTCTGGAGCGAAACAAGTTGTCCGGATCCATACCCGATTTCTTCGGGTCATTTGTAGATTGGCGGGGCGAATCCCACTTGCGAATCGTCAGACTATCACATAACAATTTCACTGGTAATATTCCGGCGTCGATATCTTCGTTAACCCCAAGATTTCTTACCTACCTGGAATTAGGGCACAATGCCCTAACGGGAAAAATCCCTGAATATTTTGGGAATTTTAAGTCTCTTGATACACTCGATCTTTCGCACAATAAATTATCAGGAACTTTGCCAAAAAGCTTTGTGAATCTCACCAAGATTTTCAACCTTGACCTTTCGTATAATAATCTTGTGGACCCATTTCCAGAATTGAAGGTGCTAGGGATTGAGTCTTTGGATTTATCCTACAACAAATTTAATTTAAAACAAATCCCAAATTGGGTCACTTCGTCTCCGATTATTTACTCTCTGAAGCTTGCTGGGTGTGGAATTAAAATGAAGCTTGATGATTGGAAGCCTAAGGAAACATATTACTATGACTATATTGATCTGTCTGGGAATGAAATTTCGGGGAGCGCAATTGGTTTGCTTAATAAGACCAGTGATTTGGTTGGTTTTTGGGCTTCTGGGAATAAGTTACGTTTTGATTTAGGGAGTTTGAAGATAGTTAAAACTTTGAAGTACTTGGATTTATCTAAGAATTTGTTATATGGGAAGGTCCCTAAGGAGATTGCGGGACTTCAACAACTGAATTTGAGTTATAATCACCTGTGTGGGGTAATTCCGGCGACCAAGTTTGCAGCCACTGCTTTTGTGGGGAATGATTGTCTCTGTGGGACTCCATTATCACCATGTAAATGAAGACTCTAGTTTTATTTGCCAAACTTATTTTAATATATTTCCTTCGTTTCAATAAATGTTTTTTTTTAATAAATAGTATATATATATATATATTATACAACTGATTCGAATTGGAATTCAATATATTTAATTTAATTTTAATCGATTATTTATGTCATAACGATACAATTATAACTAATATTTGATATATTTATCTAGTGAAATATCTATACTCTTAATCATATGAGCTTAATATTGGATGGGATTTGAATTCTTATAAATTAAGTGATCTTTTGGAGTGCAATTCAATTCACAACTACTAGTTATTATTTATAATTTTACACAGTAAAAATTATGAACGATTACTGTCAAAATATAAAAATATAAAATAAAAATAAATAAAATTTAATTTAATTGTATAAAATATTATATTTTTTTTAATGTAATTATACATACATATATATATATATGAAATAATAATATTAGTACAAGTTTAATTTGATTAATAATAGATAGAAATTCTAATCTTATGTTTTATCAATTACTTATATTTAAAAAAAATGTCAATTTTTTTCGAACAAACATGATTTTAATTATTCATAATTAAAATATGTATCCCCGATTTTCCACGAGGCTACACGGCTATTAGCCGTATATTTTAGCTCCTAATTTTATTTATAGCAATAGAGCCCTTATGAATAGATCAGATTACTTTATGTTGTTGATGATATTTATATTACAAGGTTAAGTTATTGTTTTTAGAGCTGAGTTAAGTGGTATAATTTGATATAATTTAATTTGACTTATTTAAATTTTATGTATATTATTTTTCACTCGAAATCATTTTTAAATAAATTAACTGAACACCTAATCAGCTTGTTTTTTTACATTTTAAAATAATAATAATAAATAATACTATTGAAGAATATCGTGTTAGTATACATATTATATTTTATTTTTTTTATTAAATAATATATATATATATATATTTTGATTAATTTTTAAATTATTTATTAAATAAGAAAACTATTATATTTTAATTATTTACACTACTAATTATTTCAATAAATTATTTTGATATTTACGGTAAACATAATGTTCGAAATATAGAGAGAAGAAAAATATCATATTTTAGCGTTAAAGAGGCATATAGTTCAACAAGACCACCATATTAGTTGGATTTTTATCTAAAATGTCCATATTAATTATAATAGTTTAAAAAAAGACGTATTTATAATTTAATTTAAAAAAAACAAACTTAAGGTACCGATATCCAATAATTATACCAATTTTTCTCTTTCCTCCTCACGCTCTCACTTCTATTCTTTTCTCTTTCTTTCCCACGCACAAAAACCATTTTTTCTCTTCTCTTTTCCTATTTTTTTTTCTTCTCTTTCCCTGTTTTTTTCTTCTCTTTCTCTACTTTTTCTCTCTCTTTCTTCTCGCTCTCACCTTTCTTTCTTTTTTCTCTTTTTTTCATTTTTTTCTCTCCTTCTGCACGCTCAAAAACCCATTTTTCTCTTCTATTTTCCTATTTTCTTCTTCTTCTTCTTCTCTTTCTATTTATGTTCTCTGATTTTCTATCTATTTCTTCAATACAAGCGAAATATTTCCAAAATAAGTTTAGTGATATTAATTATTCTTCTTCTCTTTCTATTTATGTTCTCTGATTTTCTATCTATTTATTCATTACAAGTGAAATATTTCCAAAATAAGTTTAGTGATATTAATTATATAAGTTGTGTAAATTATTATTATTTTTTATTAGCATGTAAATATTGAATTTTTTTCCCAGATTTATAAACCTTTGGGGAGCTGTTAGGTTGAGAAATTTTTGAAAATTTTCCAACTATTTGGATGATTGTTTTCTCCAAAATTGATTTGGGGTTATTTAATAAGATTTTTAGTTGAAAAATTGTATTATCTATTATCCTAATTAATCAAAAATATAATTAAAAAATTGTATTATCTATGAACATATTTTAGAAAGGGGCTTAAAGATTAATATGATAATAATAAAGTACTAGATTCTACGTTTTGGGTTCAAAAGAAGAAATTGAGAAATATATTAGATGTGACTTGTGAGGAAAAAAAGAGTTAATAGTCATTTGTTTCTTTCGTTCATTCCATGTAGTGTAGATTATACACATTTTTACATTTATATATCTTATTATTAAATTATCAAAATTAGAAAGTTTATAAATTTAACAATAAAATATATTATTATAAAACTTTTCTCCATGTATTAGGCCTTAATATTTTACAAATTATTAATTAATAAACTAATTTAATTTTAAGTATTGATGTATTATTATTTGATAATTTTTCTTATACCTTCTAGAGAATGGATGGTCTTAGTATTCTAATAATTCACGGTGGTAAGTGGTTGAAGAAAGATGACAAAGAAGTATATCGAAGAGGTGAAAGTTCGGTGATAAGGATAAAAAAGAATTTATGTATAATCACTTTAAAGATAAATTGTTTCAAAAGTTGAAGATCGATAAGTACAAGTATGAAATTTCAGTGAAATACTTCTATAAGAATGATCTGACACTACCTACTATTTTAATAGACGATGACAAAGATCTTGATGAATTTTTTAACCTTCATGTTCAAGATAATCAAAGCAAGGTTGTTGTATATGTTACAAAAAATGAGATAAGATCTGTAGATACACATCATTCTATTTGTTGTGAAGAACTTGTTAATTTTGGAAATGGTCATGTAAGTTGCAACAATATTTTTGAGAGTATAGGTGATGCACGAAGTGTTGATCATTCTTTAAATCCTAATGAATTTATTGGTAATGCTTTTAGGAACAAGAGTGATGTAAACGAGAATTGTACAACTACATTAGTGCAACCTTGTAACAATGTTATTTCATCAATCACTTCTAGGCTCACTGTAGGAGTTGATTCTGAAAATGGTTTATCTCAATCTCAAGGAACAACTTTAGTTCGGTGCAGTAATAAAGTACTGTCTAATCGACCATGTACACCCACAGATATTTTTTCAAATGGTGATGTTGGTTCTTCAGTGCCACATGTAGAGCTTGATTTGAAGGTTGATCAAGTATTTGACAATAAGATAGATTTCACTACACATGTCGGGCTTCATGCCATAAGAAATAGATTTGAGACGAGGACACTAACAAGCAAGAAAGACCGTGTAGTGATAAAATGCATTCAAGCTAATTGTACTTGGATGATTAGATGTAATAAGATCACTAGATCAGATCGATTCAAGGTAAAATAGTTTGAATCAAGACATACTTGTGATCCTATTAAGTACATGAGGAAAAATAGGACCGCAACCTCAAGAGTGATAGCAAATGCTATTAAGATGAAACTGGTGCGACCTGGAAGAGTTTATAAGCCAAAAGATATTATTGATGATTGCCAGAATGAGTTTGGGATTGATATTGGTTACAACACAACATACAGGTCTAAAGAAAAAGCTCTCAGATTGCTACGGGGCACTAAAGAGGAATCTTTCCTCAAACTCCCTTCCTATTGGCATGTTCTAAAGGAAAGAAATCCTGGAAGCATCACACATATTGAAGTTGACCAGTCAGGAAGATTTAAGTATTTTTTTCATGGCACTAGGTCCATGTATTAGAGGATTCTTATCCTGCATAAGACATGTGATTACAGTTGATGGTGCATTTCTTACCGGTAGGTATGTTGGGACATTATTTGTAGCAAATGGTTTTGATGGAAATAATAATATATATCCAATCTCCATTGGGGTTGGAGATTCAGAGAATAATGATGCTTGGGAATGGTTTTTGTTAAAGCTATCATTTGTAGTTGGGCACGTTGACGACCTTGTTATTATTTCGGATAGACATCAAAGTATTATTCAAGCTGTTCCGAAAGCATTTCCTAATGCAGTGCATGATTATTGTGCATTTCATATGGAGAGGAATTTAAATCACAAATTTAAGAACCGTGACATTATACATTTGTTCAGATGCTACTCAAGACCTTATACAAATGGTGAATTTGACAAGTACATGGGGGATTTGAGAGAGATTGATCCTTTGATAGAGAAGTACTTATTGGAAGCAGGTAAAGAGAAGTGCTCAAGATATCATTTCCCAAGAAATAGGTACGGGATAATGACCACTAATGGTTCTGAATCTTTTAATAATGTAATGAAATCGGCACGTGAATTACCCATAACTATGCTTGTTGAGTATTACCGCAGAAAAATACAACAATGGTTTATGCAATGTAGGGAGGTTGGAATGAGATGGGGAACTCCATTCCTTACAGATGAAGTTCAATCAATCATGCATACAAATAACTTTAAGTCATTGAGGTACAGGGTTTTTAGAATTAATGCACATTGATGCGTATCTTCGCAAGTGTACGAATCGTTCAAGTAATAAAGTGTACAAAAGTACGGATATCGAACCCACAAGGAATGGCGTTACTAAGTACCGAAATTGACTAACCCTAATTTTATTTGAAAACCGAATTGTTGAAATTGTTTTAAAAGCAAATTAACATAAAACTAAACACAAATAACAAAATTTAATGTTGTTCACAAATGATTAAAAACGCTAAGGCATTTGATTTTGCTAAATCAATTCAATCCGATTTCAAATTATGTTATATGAGAATCAAAGTTAAAAGTGATGGTTGAAAAACCCAAACTTATCTAATACTCTTTCTCAAGTTATATTAGAATTACTTATCTATGAAAACCGACTATATTTCTATGAAGATTTAATCACAAATAAGCACATTACGATTTATGGAATTTCTGGAATAACCACATACATCATGCATTAGGTGTCAAACTCGCATTCAACATACGGTATTTATCACAAGAAGCATTCATTACACATCTCCTCTCGGTCTCAATATAATGCAACAAATCATCTAAATCTTGATCAGAAATTTAAAAGCATTAAGCATGGAAATAAATACTCAACTTCAAAACAATGAATTCATATAACCATAACAAAAGAAATCAGATTTTCATGATTCAACTACATCATAGCCTTAGCAAAAACGAATTAGTTCATAACGAAAATAAGAACAAACATTGTTTCAATTGAATCCATGAATAACAAATATCAATAAACTGCAGAATATAAAAACTAAGGAGAAGAGATGAAAAACTCTAGAATATGAAGGCTTGGTAGCAACAATGGTGAAGATCTTTCAAGTTTCTCCAAAATTTCCTTCTCTTCTCCAAAAATGCCTTTGAACTCTGCTTTTTGCCGTGGCCTCCTTCTCCATCATAATGTATATATAGGTCTAGGGTTTTGGAGGACAATTTTGGAACAAAACAGCATAAAAAAATGTTTTCGAACGAAACTCGCCGGCGGCGAAGTTATTCTCGCCGCAGCGAGATTTCTGGAAAACTTACGATTTCGGTTATGCTAAATCTCGCCGGCGGCGGGATTATTGTGGCCGGCGGCGAGATGTATTTGGCCGGTGGCGAGAATTCTTTGGCCGGAGGCGAGATTGCTTTGCCAAAATTCGTGCTCTCGGGAAGATTTTCAACATTTTCTCCTTAAGGTTTTCGCCGGCGGCGAGAATACTCTCACCGGCGGTGAAATTCCAAATTTTGAAATTTTGTTTTCTTTTTCTTTGATTCAATCCCGATCATTGTACTTTGTCCCTAACTTCTCCAAAATCATGATTTTATCTGAAATTGCACTTTAAACACGAAATACCCGTGAAATGACATTTGTGGATTAAATAATCAAATAAACACAATTTTCACACAAATATCAACATTTAAATCATAACAAAAATGCAATAATTTAGCTCTTATCACACATGTTTTCCAGGTAAATGATTCATTCACCAGTTGTTATCCTATTGTCATGTTTATCTATTTGCATTAATTTGTTAAATATCTATATAATCTTACTTTTTATTACATATATTATGTACTAACACTGACACTTTGAACCCTCTTAGGTTATACACGGTGACAACAGTGACGATGTGGATCTACTTAATAAAATTTGTAGTTGTAGGGAGTTTGATGTTCACAAGATCCCATGTTGTCATGCCATTGCAGCTTCCCGGTTTCAAGATATTGATGTGCATTCTTTCGTTGATAATAAGTACACCGTAAATTGTTATATTACAACATATGATGAGTCCATTTTTTCGGCAACTGATAATGGTGAGTGGACCATTCCACCAGAGATAATGTACCTAGTTGAACTTCCTCCTAATATTAAAAGGAAGTGTGGAAGACCACGAAAGCGACGCATACGTTCACATGGGGAGGTAATTAAGAAGGTCATATTGTGCAATAGGTGTGGAAGGGGTGGTCATAACACAAGGACTTGTAGTCAGTTCCTTCAGATGATTGTAGAACCTTCTCTATCTTCTCACCCTTAAACATTATTGAGATATATGCAAGATATTCTTTTTTTTATTGGTCGCCTTTTTGTAAACATTGTTATATAATGATATAATAAATATTATATTCTTTATTTACCAAATATATCATGTTACTTGTATATTCTCAAATAGAACCAATATTATAGGACATATATTGTAGGTGAATAAAATTATAAATATTTAAATATAAATTTTTAGGTTGTTTTTATTTTAATAAGATAAAAAATTAATGTTTATAATCTATTTTTTATTTATTTATTAATTTATATTGTTTAATTTTAAAATTATTTTATCAATTTATATAGATATGAAACTATATTATTCAAGTTGGTAAATAAATTTAAAAATATTAAAAGTTAAAAAACCTACACAAAAATTAATTCTCAAGTTACAAGTTAAGTTTTGCCTCTTTTTAAACTATAACACAAATACTCCTTTTTTTTTAAATATTATAAGGGATATGGCCATTTTGGACAAAAACCCATATTAGTTAGCGCTTTTGGTGGATACTTTTTCTTGATGATTTCAAATTAATACGTTTATGCATTCAATTTTTTTTTATTTTGGTGTGGAAAATTATGATTTGGATAGGTTTTAAACTTCACGTAAATTAGGAAGAATGGTAGTGTTTTAATCGGTAATATATTTAGTTCAAATTATTTCATAGATCTTATGGATCTTTCATTGTTTAACATTCAAATTTTAAGCTTTCATCAAATATGATATTCTGTTAATTAATTTTGTTTCTAAATAGCTAATATTCACATAGATTATATAATTTTTATCTTTGGTATTTTTGTGTAATCAAACTTATCTCTCGTTACAAAATGTTTATAAAAAATATAAATTTTTTCATAGTTAAACTAATCTATAATTGCATGAAATCATATTTGCTTGAATCTTGAAAGAAAATGTCTACTCAAAAACAAAAATAAAAGACTCATTATTCATCAGTTCATTATATATAACAATATAAATAATAAAGAATATTAATGAGTATGAGTAATCATCAGATAAAATTTAAAAACATAACTCCCTCTACGTGTAGTACTTGAAAAAAAATTAAAAGTTGATTTTCCTCTTAAACATAATATTCTAATTGTTTTCTCCACTTTTATCATACGAATAAATAATATAACATTGCAGCTTAAGTCCAATATAAGAAAGAAGAAGATGTATGATATGAATGAACTCCCTAAAATAAAATAAAAAGGACAAAATTTATAAAATCTCATAAAAATAATATTTTTGTTAAAAAGGATAAGGGATTGAGCTAGACACAACTGCAACATTACACACAAATACAAAAATTGATTTATGTGACTATTTATTAACAACATAAATATATGTAAACCAAACACACAAATATACTTACACATATAGTGACTTAATGATAATCACCTAAAGTGAGATAAATATTGAACCACAGTTGCATATTGATTAGTTGATTTATGATTAGTTTTGAAAGATTTAAAGAAAAGAGCATTACCAATTGTTGCGTGTTTTTCAACACACGAACTCGTGCAAGTATACACGGTCGCAAGTAATAACATTTATAAGTAGAGTATCGATCCCACGAGGATTTGTTACTATAGTTTGTTGAGTACTAAAATTATTTCTCTCTGATATTATCCAAACTAATCGTTGATTTAAGAAAAAGGTAATAAGAAAATAAAAGAACTCTAGGATTGCAATTTTTCACCAAACTAATCCACTCCAATCATATTATTTTCTTTGGATTTATAGTTTTTAGTACATTTAATTTGTCAACCGAAAACTTCCTTTTTTATTCATACATCTCTTCCGAGCTCCGTACAAACACACCTCGTTAAATTAATTCACTATATCTCTATGAGAATTAAATTCAATAAGATTCATTAAGTTCTAAGTTTTCAAAGGCCACACATACAATTAGGGTATATTCCTATCCTTCATCATACATGTCATTTTATCTACGAGCAATATACACAAAAATGCCTTTCTCAAGTTTATTTTTATGCCACAAATCGTTTTGATAAAATTCGTAAATAATCAAAAAGCATTAAGCACAAGATAGAACGAACAAATCGAACGTCTTATAAATCTATAAAAAAAAATAATTAAAATCAAAACTTCATAAATTTAGATCAAATGCAACCCTAGAAAAATTAAATTACTTCATTAAATCAAAATAAAAATTACAACAGATTCAGAAAAATAAGATGAAGAATAAGGAAAATTAAAACATCAAGAAACGAAAATATTTGGCACACGCAGAACACAACAAAAGCCAAAAAATGGCCTCTGCGTGTTCTGCTGTCCAAAACCGAACACTACAAAATTTCTAAACTCCACAAAAAATCTTCTCCAACCAAAAAAAAACTCCTTTACAACTAAAAACTATCTCCTATTTATAGAAAAAAAATACATCAATAAAATATTAAATTTAAATCTACGCGGGGGGACAAAAAGATGTGGCGAAAATAATAAATTAAACGCATGGGGGACAAAAATTGTATCGAAAACAGGATCGAGGGACGCTGTGTGTTTCTGTTTTAATTCTCTTCCACGCTGCCACGTGTCGCGTTCTGATTCCCGGACACAATTAGTGGGACACGTGGCAGCATCTCATTGGTTGAGGGGAAACGGGCGCACGATGAATGGTCGCACGGGAGCCAACGACTACAACACGGTCTTGATCCAGCGCGGACGCGCTCATTGTAACATGCCACGTGTCTAAATATGATTTGCTTAAATATTAAGTACAACACGTGGCAGATTCTGGTTCGCGTAAAACCCGGGCTCACGAGGATCGGATGCACCGAAAAAGGGGCGCGCGAAAGTGGGGGACAGGTCTGGGCGAGGTCAGACGGTGGGTCCCACGCTGCACGCCGGCCTGTGCGGCAGGTGGGCCCCACTCGGGCACCGAGCCGCACGAGCGAGAATTTCCCTACATCCATTCTCCTTTGTCGGGTTGAAGTGCACGCGTGCATCTGAACCGTTGATTCTTTGATCGGACGGTCCACGTTTGGCGAGTGTGATCTTGCGCGTGGCCTTCATCTCCCCTGCGCGAAAATTAAACTTTTATTAATTATATTTTCTCCCACAAATATATTTCAATTTACATTTTTCACTTTTTTAAATTACACTTAAGCCCTTTGCTAATTTTAAATTAAATTTTTAACTTTTGATAATTATACTTAAGCCCAAATTTAATTTAAATTATATTTTCGATTTTTATAAATTGTAATTAAGAAACTATATTATCATAAATTATATTTGTGGAAAGAAATATTAAATTAAGTACATTTTCGATACAAATTATGTAATTTTATTAAAAATGTATTTTTTTTGCAAATAAAAGGAAAATATTAATTTATTTAACAAAAATTAATAAATATTAAACGAACATAGCAATTATCATTACTAAAATTGATGAAAATAACTGTATAAAATACAATTATCACCAATCATGCAAAAATTTCAGTTAAATTCATACTTGCATTTAATAAATTTTTTTTCTTACTAAAAGGGAACTTTAATTAAGTTTTTTGTATTTTGTCTCAATATATGTTTTGTTCCAAAATGCAAAACATGTCTTTTAGAGATACTTATAAACTAGTGTTATCACAGTGAAATGGAACTGTACCTTGGTCCAAGCCATATTCTGTAAGCATATTCTTCATCCACAAAAGTTGTGTTCAAAAGCTTCCAGCAACAATGTATTTTTCTTTTGCAGTAGATAATGAAATGGAGTTTTGTGTCTTGTTGTGCCATGATACAATATTTTATCCAATATAGAAGCATCCATCTGAAGTTATTTTTCTTACATCCTAATTTCCTACCTAATCTGTATCTATGTATCCACTAATTTTACATGTAGTATCATTAGTAAACCAAATACCAAATTTTTTTGTTCCAAAGACATACTTGATGATCCTTTTGACATGGTCAATATGTGATTCGATAGGATTTGAATGATAATGGGCATAAATATCAATACTAAAATAAATATCAGGTCTACTTGCTAAGAGGTACAACAAGCTTCCTACTATTGTTCTATATAGTGTTTGATCAATACTCTTACCTGATTCATTAATTGCAATCTTGGCACTAGTACTTATGGGGGGTTCTCAAATGTTTACTTGTTTCAAGTTCAAAATTTTTAATTAAATTATATGCATATATTGTTTGAGAAATAAAGATTCCATTATTTAAGTTTTTAATTTGTAAACCAAGAAATATATGTGAGCTAATCCATCATAGACATTTCAAATTCACTAGTCATTATGTTTAAAAAATCACTAACAACAAAATTGGATGTTGACCCAAAAAAGACTCTCATCAACTCCCCTTGAACAAATCCCTTATTCAAAAGATAACATGTAAGTTTATAAACATGTTCAGGAAATTATGGTCAATAAACCTTTTGGTTGTTCAACATAGACTTCTTCACTTAATAATTGATTTAAGAAGGCATACTTTACATCCATTTGAAAGAGTTTGAATTATATAAAGCATGTAATGGCAAGTAAAATCCTAATTGATTCTAATCTAGCTATAGGAGAAAATATTTCATCAAAATAAATTCCTTCAACTTGTTTATATCCTTGTGCAACTAGCCTAGCCTTGTTTCTAATCGTAACATCATATTCATCAGATTTATTTTTAAACACCCATTTAATTCCTATGATGTTTTTACCTTTAGGTCTAGTTACTAAAGTGCAACATCATTCCTAGTGAATTGAGCTAGCTCATATCGCATGGAATTTATCTAGAACTCATATTTTAAAGCTTCATTAACATGTTTTTTTTGTTTTTTTTTTGAGAAACATAATAGAGAAAGTTATCTCACTTACCTGTCTGCTTCTAGTTGCCACACTTGCATTTGTATCACTAATGATGTTTTCAGTTGAGAGGTTTTTGGTAGTATGTGATGACCTCTGAGTTTGAGTATTGGGTATGGTGATCTCATCATCTAAGGCTAACTCTTCATCTAGCTCACTATCTACCTTTTCACTATCATGAGTTTCATCAATATGTTCCTCAATTGGCAAGCTTGTGCTTAAAGTTTTATCTTTATCATAAGTCATTGGAGTACTAGTACTTGCATCATCTATAACAACACTGATGGACTCTATCATAGTATTAGTTCTCAAGCTGAACACTAAAGGCACAATTTGTTAATGAGTAGCCTAGAAAGATACTTTCATCACTTCTAGAGTCAAATTTGCATAGATTCTCATGATCTTTAAAGATGTAACATTTACTTCCAAACACATGCTGATGTTTAAGATTAGGCTTCTTACCTTTCTATAACTCACATGGAGTTTTTTTTGTACCTAGATGTAGATAGGAACGGTTCACTATGTAGTATGAAGTACTTATTACCTCAACCCAAAACTTCTTAGGAATGTCCTTTGCATGTAATATAAATCTTTCCATCTCTTACAACACGTGATTCTTCCTTTCAACTATCCCATTTCGTTATGGCATAATTGGTGTTGAGAACTCATGAGTTGTCCTATACTGTTTACAAAATTCAACATATCTTGATTTTTCAAATTCTTTCCCATGATCTATCCTTAGTCTCATTATATTGGTTATTTTGTTGCCTACTTCAATTTGCACTTTAAGAAGAAAAAAAAGAACTAAAGAAGTAAAAAGCATAAGATTTTTCTTACAAGAATCCAACCTATATAAAATGAGAAAAATTATCAACAATAATAATATATTTCTTTCCACCTAAACTCTCAGTCTTCATAGAACCCATGAGGTCAAAGTGAACTAACTCAAGCATTTTGCTTGTGTTAACTCCTTTAATTTTCTTACGAGAAGAGTGAGTTTATTTACTAAGTTAGCATGGTCCACAAAAGGTTTTTTCAATTTCATAAAGCATATATAGACCACGCACATTTTCTTTTTTTCTTAAGTTAACAAGATCTTTAAAATTAATATGTCCCATCTTTTGACCATAATGAAATAGAATAGTTATTAGCTAAGTTACAAGTAGTAGTAATAGGGCCTATATCAATGCAGTAGAAATTATCATGAGATATAGTTCCTCTAGCCACACATTTACCTTTTGGAATTGTTATAATACAATGATTATTTGTAAATTGTACGCTATAGTTTTTGTCATAAATTTGACTGATACTTATTAGGTTGGATTTAAGCCCATCAACATGGATTACATCATCTAACCTAGGCATACCATCAATCTAAATTGTACCTTTACTAATAATCCTTGCTTTACTTCCATCACCAAAAGTAATTATTCATTCATGATATTTTTCAAAAGTTTTGAAAAGAGAACGATCACCAATCATATGTCTAGATCAATCAGTATTAAAATACAAGCAGTAGAAAATTTAGCTTTAAATATAGTATGGGTTACACAACAATTTAAATCACATTTTTTAATTCAAACTCTTTTAATTTTTTTTGAATAATGTGTTTGTTTCTAAAAACATGACTGTTATTTTTTGAATAGGATGCATGCAAATTATTAGTATAATTATAGGTCATCAAAAACTTACATCTAGACCTAGTATATCCCTTTCTATCATAGTTATAACATATAGGAATAAACTTAGAAATAGATGTAAGAGATGTGTGTGTTGTGTGTCAAGGGTAGGGATCACAAAATTTTGCGGACATAATTGATTTTGAAGAGGTTGGTGTAGTGTACTCATCTATATATTTTAACCCTCTTTTATCTTCAACAGGCTTTCTTTAATCAAGAGTCTTGTTCAACCTTTTAGTTCCAATTGTTAGCCTTTTTATAACTTCTATGAATTTTTTAGTTCTTACACCAATTTTTCTTTATCAATAGCAAGCTTGTTATTTTCTTATTTCAAACCTTTAAGACTCAAATTCAAAGCACTATTTTATTCTTGCAAAATCTGAGTTATCACCCTCGATAAGATAATACATAACAAGGTCTTAGGCACACTAAGTATATCAAGTGATCGGCTCTGATACCAAATGAAAACTTACTTTTTTAGTTACAAACCTAATTAATTAGATGAGTGAATAGCTAATTAGTGGAATTATGACAAATTATGACAAATTAAAATTTCCATAGACACTCAAATATGTAATCACATGTAAATAAAATAATGCAAATATTTAAAGCCTCCAAGTAATCTACTTATAAGTTGTTGCTTTTATCATAGCTTTTATAATAGAGGTGTTTGGATCCAGACCAATTTTCCAAAAAATGGAGTCATGCTAGCAATCAAACTCATTCAATCAGTACCTGAAACATTAGTATAATAATACAAGTACAAATCAATGTCCTAAAATAGATTCAATGATGAATAACACGAACTAGTTGATTTAATAAATATATCAGATAAATCGAAATCAACTAACAACCCTAGAACATTCAATTTAAAACATAATATCATAAATATTGTAGGTTTAGTAATTCATCAAAAACAACCATAAATATTTGATAAATTAACTCATGAAAAAGCCTATTTGAATAATTTTTGCAAAACAATATGAGCAAGATTAAGATTAAGAGAAGAATGCTCTTGTATGGTTGAATAAAGTTGTATATATAGAATACTTTGAAGTATTAAGTCAAAGTAAAATTACTATATTGTTCATAAAATCAATTAAAATTATTTTAAAGGAAAAAGAAAATATAGTAAAAAGTTGATTCAATTCGAGTTAAAAGGTTTTAGAATCAAAGCCCTTGTCGCTCGATTGATCTAATATATGCTTGATCAATA
The DNA here is from genome assembly GCA_033030585.1 of Hippophae rhamnoides. Taxonomy (NCBI): domain Eukaryota; kingdom Viridiplantae; phylum Streptophyta; class Magnoliopsida; order Rosales; family Elaeagnaceae; genus Hippophae; species Hippophae rhamnoides. The sequence continues at coordinate 23,488,653 of CM065434.1, read as the reverse complement.
GAGTAAATAATTTGATCAATCTAGTGAATTCTGGATCGATCTAGTGAATTCTGGATCGATCCAATGTAATAAATAATTAATTATGATTTAGGGTCAATCGGTCTAACAAATAAATTGATCGATTTAGTGCTCGATTGATAAAGTATTAATTACTTTATTGATCTAGTCAATTGAAAAATTAATTCAGGACTTTTTAAACTGAGTAAATCAATTTTCGATCAATCTAGAAATGTCTCAATTGATTGAGTAGCCTAATCTTAAAATTTTCTTATGTGTCTAATATGAAATCTAACTTGCATAAAAACAAAGATATACTTGGATTGTGATTGTTGGAACTCTATAGTTTCTTTGACTTGAAATATTCTTGAATCTAGAAACTAAAATTACATTTATATGTTTTATTCATGAATATCGTCAACACTCATATAGACCTTAGAAACACGATCAATGATTAATTCTATCATTAAACAACATAGATGTCTACTTATTTGATTTAATTTAATTATAGCACGAAGTTAAAAAATATAATAACTAAATTAAGCAAAATAGTTTACATGTTTGATTTAATTACAATTAATAAGTCCCAATGTGCTACTAGTGAATAAGATTTAGTTATTAGATACTACGTTCCTAAATTATAAATATATCAATTATTTAGTCAATTAGTTGCACAAAAATCAAATGTATTTTTAACTACTACTAAATAGTGATCTTTGATCTCAAAAATTTAACCATGATTTTTTTAAACACCAAAACCTTAAGGTTTTGGTTACACTCTAATAAAATTCATGATCATAGGTCTTTAATTTTTACTATCTTATAACATAAATTATTAAACATTTGTAATTCTCCCATTTTTCAATTTTCACAAAAAAAATTAAAAAAAGCCTTTTTTTTAAATTGTAAAATTTAAAAAGTAAGTTAGAAATCACATCATTACAATTTCTTACAAAGGAAATTAGATGGGAAAATACTCTCGAAGGTATGACTTAAAACACTAAGCCCCAATTCTCAGATCTCGCTCCATAACTAATAACCCATTTGAAAACTCGAAGAAAAGATTTTTCAGTTGTAAGGAACATTACAATGAAGTACAGTTCTTCAGGGTGAGAATCAAATTGCTACAAAGGTGAAGGAGATGAAGAACAAGTTGAAGCAGTAAATCTAACCTCAAAGACCAAACTAGCAACCTCAACTATTGGCAATGGCAACCACAATCTAAATCTATGCCTTAAGTGCAAATCAAAATTGCCCATGTCTTTAGGTGATATTGGGATTGATAATGATGCTCAGTTTTATGGATATTGCTTTTGGAGTAATCTATTCGGGAAGTTCAAGTTGGCAATTACCTCGTATGCGATGATAACTCCAACTGATAAATTCCTTGTTGAGTTTTCTTATGGTGCTTGTTTCAGGTCCCTCTTTCTCTAAGTGGCTCATTTTGATTTGATTTTATATGTAAATTGTTCGAGTATGTGCTGGGTTGATATGAATGAGAGAGAAAGAGTTGTTGGAGTCCCACATCGCCCAGAGAAGCCAACAATGTGCTGGTTATAAGTCTGGGCAGCCTCTTTCTTGATAAGCGCGTTTTGAGGGAAATATTGGGCTGCCCAGCTTTCAATTTGGTATCAGAGCTGATCCTGTGCGTTTTGAGGGTAAATAAATTATTTTTTTATTTTTACCAATTTATAACTTAATAACCTAAACAAAGCGGTCAGACATGCAATCACGTGCAAAAATAAAATGAGGAAATAAAATAATAACATACGAAATTTTAGGTGGAAACAACCTAAACCATAACCATGACCTAAGAGAAAAACCACCGATCTACCGGATCACCTAACTTTCCACTATGAAAATCAAATATTCAAGTACAAACTCAGAATTTTGCTACTCTCTCTAGGATACTTCCCCAATGTACTTTACTTACGAGCCCCTGCTCTATTTTCACAGTTTCTAATGTTAGCGTGAGCGGTTTTCAAACCAATGTTCCAATAAGCTCAAAAAAAGGTTAGCACAAAAAGAAAAACACAAGTGTCCGTGTGTGTTCTAGAACAGATTTAACAATGAATAATCCTAACTAGATGATTCAAAACATATGTCACTTAAATTAAATCAATTAGCAAATCCTAGAGCAAACAGATTAATCACATGTTCCATAAAAAATAGCTTCTTTGAAATTCAATAATCAAATTAAATAATTATGATCACACATAAAATTATTTAATCTAACCATATAAAAATCTAATGAAGAAGAAACTATATAAAGATAACAGTACCAAACAAATTTATTATAAATACCTTTGATAAAATATCAATTTAATATTAACCAACCTATTTAACCTTTTGTGTTCCAAAGATTCATTAAGCAAGATATAATGCAATTGTTAAATCATTAAACTCTTTTCGGTAAACTATTTTCGACACCATTGCCACAAAATTGATCAAATCAATATATATACTAGATACAAGCTGATGGCGCCGTTGAGATGACTGATAACTATATAATATACAGTTATTTTGTCTATTTTATTAATGATAATTGCTATTTTCTTGATATTTTTAGTTAATTTTAATGTATTAAAATAATATTTACTATTAGTTTTCTAAGGAAAATATATTTTTAAGGAAAATTAAAGAATTTGAATTAAAAAAGGACTTAATTGTAAATAATAAAAGTTTAAAAATTAATTTAAATTAAATTGAAGGGCTAAAAAGTAATTAAATGAAACTTTGTTTTTCTAGGTAGGAAAGAAGACCACGCGTAACTATTATCCACACGCATCACGCACCGTCAGATAAGAAAATCAACAGTGAGGATAAGCGCGTGTAATACAGATGCGACATAAGCGATTGGACACGTTTCCCATTTGCAAACTTCTCGATGCACCGTATGGGGCCTACATGGCCGCTCAGGCTGGTGTGCAGGGTGGAAACCACGTGTCTGTACTAGCAATTTTCCCCTACGACGTGGTCCATACAATCTGAGTGCGTTCTCCTCTTCCAACGAATCAGAAGATTCCATGTGTCTCGATTAATCTTTTAGCTAATTAGAAGCCGACACGTGGCATGTGTTGGTTAAAACAAAAACGCAAAATAGTTTATTCTTATAGTTGGTTCTGTGTGACACACGTGTCTCACTTGCAATATTCCCGTGCAACGCAGTCCACATGCATCCTATCCTCACCACCAATTAAAAGCTACCACATGTCTCGATTATTCTTGCAGCCAATCAGATGCAGACACGTGGCATGCGTGAATTGAAACAAAAACACAAAATTGGCACACTTTCTATCTGTTTTTGTTTGTTTGACACGCGTGTGTTAAAATAATATTTTCAATGTCTCCCATTTTCAAATGCGTGTCTGCGTGTTTAAAGAAAAATGTATCCCATGCTTAATATTTCTTGATATTATTTTTTAGCTATAAATAGGGCATTTATTGCGAGAAAAAGATGGGGGTTGGACGAAGCCACGTAGAAGCCATTTTTGGCTTTTGTGGTGTTCTGTGTAGTAGGAACCAAGAGGAGAAACATATTTTAATTTTCTTTGTTCTTCATCTAATATTCCTTAAATGCTTTAATATTTGCTTATTGTAATTTTAATTTTTGATGAAGTAATTTAATTTTTCTAGGGTTGCATTGTAACTTAATTTTTGAAGCTTGAATAAATTATTTTTGAAAGATTTATGAGATTTTTAATTTGTTTATTCTATTTGTGCTTAATGCTTTTGATTGATTGGAAGATTACTCAATTGATTTGTGACACATAAATAAACTTGAGAAAGACATTTTTGTGACAATTAAATAAACTTAAAAAGGTATTTTTGTGTAATTGCTTGTGGATAGAATAACATATATATATAAATGATAAGAATATACCTTTATTGTATGTGCGATTATTTGAAAACTTTGAACGTAATGAATCTTGATGAATTTAATTCACATAGGAATATAGTGAATTATTTTAGCGAGATGTGTCTATATAGAGCTCGGAAGAGATGTATGGATAAAATTAGGAGTTCTTGGTTGACAAATTAAATTTACAAAAAATATAAATCAAAAGAAAATAATATGATTCGAGTGGATTAATTTGGTGAAAACCGCAATCCTAGAATTTTCTTATTTATTGTTATAAAAAATTAGTTTAGTTAAACATCTTCCAACTTTTCGATCGTTTGGATAAAATCAAAGTGAAACAATTTTAGTACTTGACAAATAATAATAACAAATCTTCATGGAAACGATATTTTACTTATCAATTTTATTACTTGTGACCGTGTATACTTGCACGTTTTCATGTTCTCTTAAAGAGACAACAATGACCACAAAACTTATTCAAATTAATAATCACCACTCTTTTATAAAGTATATATTAATTATAAGCTGATGCACTCTAACATACATAAATATATATATTAATCATACCTTAAATTTTCCACCACTACTCTCTAATGATGTAGATGATAATAATATTTCATTCAATCTTTTCGACACAATTAGGTTTTCTTTTCTTTTCCTTATGCAGCTTTGGCAGTTTCAATTTCTATTTTTCTACATACCCCTTTTAACCCTAACCCTATGTATATATATATAGATAATAACAATGACCTAGGGTTAAATGCATTTTTGGGCTTAATTTTTCAAAACCCATTAAAAACAAAAGCTTAATATTACAAAAAATCATTTCTTAAGACACATTATAAAAATATTTAATTAATAATTTCATAAATTGATTAAAATTTAAATAAATATTTTAGCACAAAAAATAATTTCAAATTTATGAATATGTGTTATTAAATGCATGAATGCAATCCTATGTGTCGTAGTTATAAAAGACATACTTGAAGTACAAATATCTGGAACTCGAGTATTTGTTTGACTTTTCTTGATAGACTTGATAGTAGGCCTAAAAACAAGTTTATAGGTAAATATTTTGTCCATGAAAATAGCCAACACTCATAATCCTTACAAGCTCTCCCTTTGGCATTTTCTTGTGGCAAAACCTCTCACTCATTACATGACACTTAAAAATAAGAAAAATACAATGATGTCCCAAACTCCATAGTGGAACTATCCTATGGTCCGGTGAATCTAATTTTTACTGCAACTTGACAAGCTTGTAAGTAACTGAAATGAAATAAAAAAAGAATTTGACAATTTGGCTTGAAAGCCTCATTTTACATTAGTTCAATTTACATAGAAATAAGTGAAGTATAAAGAATAGTCATTTAGTATGCATTTATACCAATCAAACTTAATTAAATATGTTCTCCCCATATATGCTTAACAAAATAAAAACATGGAAGTAAAACACATTATTCTCTCCATCTTTTTGACATACGAGAAGGACAAATTATTAGATAAAGTAATGAAGCTAAACACCTCCTAAAGATATAGAAATATAAAATCAGAATAATGAAAAAAAATTGGAAATGAAAAAAATGTTTTTTTTTGTAATTTTCATAAATAAACACACAAGGTATTAAACTCATTTAATCACAAACAAACACACAACCAATTGAGAACCCATCATATTGTAACCCCAATTTTGATTATTTATCATATAAATAAATAAGTAGAATAAAAGAGGTGCACAAGCACACTTCACACATATAATGACATATTGACATTTACTTAAAGTAGTATATATGTTTAAACTCCACAACTATATCAATTAATTCATTTATGACCTATCAAAAAAGACTCAAAAGAAAAAAATATCACCTATTATGTAAAACTATAATCGAGTCTTCAATCTTACAAAATAAAGTATATCTATTAATGGAGAACTCATTTTTTTTATTATTATATTTTATATATATATATGAGGTAAGTGATATTTTTTTATAACCTCTATTGGCTCTTTCTTTTTGTGCATTCAATGGACAAGGTTTATAAGTGGTCACCTTTTGCAAAATCTTTCTTTGTTTTTTTTTGCACGAGCCATAAACCTAGCATGATGACTTTCACACTAGTTGTGAGGTAGCCCTCTTCACTTACTACGGTAGCTTCACATATCACAGTAGGTAGCCCTCTCAATACTAGGTGCCTTCATACATTAAAATTTTAGTAAGAAAAAGTAGAACTTAACACAATTTTACAATCAAGATTAGTTGAAGTCCTAAAGTCTTTCAAGAAAATTCATAAACTTTAAGCATAACATATATGTGTGTTTGTGAGTGTGTGAATAAGTTTATGTCAACATCGATCATCACATGTATAAGAATATGTGTGTGCATAAATAAAAATTGTAGAATAATTTATACAATAAATATCAAAATGAGTTGAGTCACTAAAAATGAGATTATGTGTATGTAAGTATTAAATAAGTTGAATACCGTGTTAACCAGACAAGGATACTATTTTTTTTGTAATAAAATTTGAAATTCAATTTGAGGGAGAAATACATCTTTGGGTGTCTATGGCTTTAGTGAATATATCAGCTAGTTGTCTCTTAATAGGTACAAACTCAAGTGTTACCACTTTCTCTTCAACTAATTCTTGAATAAAGTGATGCCTAATGTCAATGTGCTTAGTTCTATAATGTTGAACTAGGTTCTTAGAAATACATATAGCACTAGAGTTATCACAATATAAGGACATCATACCTTATGGTTAACCATAGTCCTCAAGCATGCTTTTCATCCAAAGCATTTGTGTGCAAGAGCTTCCTGCAGCAATGTATTCCACTTCAGTTGTAGAGAGTGAGATAGAGTTATGCTTTTTACTATGCCAGGATACTAAGTTGTTTCCAACGTAGAAACAACCATCTGATGTGCTTTTCCTATCATCCTGGTTGCCTGCCCAGTCGGTATCTGTAAAACCACTTACTTCACAAGTAGTGTCAATAGTAAAATATAAACCATAATTACTTGTTCCTAAGATATACATGATGATTCTCTTTACATTCTCTAAGTGTGATTCCTTAGGGTCAGCTTGATAACGGGCACACACACCAACACTAAAACATATGCTAGGCTTACTTGTAGTGAGGTAAAGTAAACTACCTATCATACTCCTATAAAGGGTTTGATCAACACTTTTACCTTGAGTGTCCTTTGTAATTTTTGTACTGGTACCTAAAGGAGTCTGTAATAGCTTGCTAGTTTCAAGACCAAACCTTTTAACAAGGTTACAGGCATACTTGGTTTGGGAAATAAATATATTATCATGAGATTTATTGATTTGCAAACCAAGGAAGAAAGTCATTTCACCTACCATGGACATTTCAAATTCATTTGTCATAACATGCACAAAATCATCCACTAGTGTACTAGATGTGGATCCAAAAACTATGTCATCCACATAAATTTGAGCAATAAAGATCTCGTCACTACTCCTTTTAATGAATAGAGTCTTATCGACTCCCCCTCGAATAAATCCCTTGTTCAAAAGATAGTTGGTAAGTCTCTCATACCATGCTCGTGAAGCTTATTTCAAACCATAAAGAGCTTTTTTGAGTTTGTAAAAATGATTTGGAAATTTCGGTTCAACAAATCCTTTTGGTGTTCCACATATATCTCCTCATTCAGAAATCCATTCAAAAAGGCAAACTTAACATCCATTTGATATAATTTGAACTTCATGTGACAGGAAATGGAAAGTAAAATCCTAATTACCTCTAGTCTAGCTACAAGTGCATATGTTTCATCAAAGTCAACTCATTCTACTTGCGTGTAGTCTTGAGCTACAACCGTAGGCTTATTTCTAACAACAATGTCATGCTCATCAGATTTATTTTTGAACACCCATTTTGTTTCAATAACATTTTTTTAATTTTTAGGCTTAGGTACTAATATCCACACATGATTTCTTTCAAATTGAGTTAACTCATCCAGCATGATATTTATCCAAAATTCATCCTTAAGGGCTTCATTCACATTTTTTGGTTCAAATTGAGAAATATAGCATAAATGGGTTACCTCTCTTATTTTTCTTCTTCTTGTTACCATGCTTGCATTAGGATCTCCAATTATATTCTTAATAGGATGATTTTTTGAAGTTCGAGTTGGATTTATCATTGATGAGGTTGATGCTTCTTCCTTCTTTTCTTTTCTTTCCTTTAACTCCTCTTCTTTTATTCCAATTGTGTCATTGGTCATTGTTAATTGAGGTGTTGTGAAATTTTCTTCATTTCCAACTTCTTCACTTGTAATTTTCTTACCTCCATCATCTATAACGATATTTATGGATTCCATAACTACATTAGTTCTACAGTTGAAGACTCTATAGGCTCTACTATTTAGGGAATAACCAAGAAATATACCTTCATCATTTCTTGAATCAAACTTACTCAACTGTTCTCGATCTCTTAGTATGTAGCATTTACTTCCAAAAATATACATGAATTTTAGATTGGGTTTTTACCTCTCCATATCTCATAGTATTTAGGGAATAACCAAGAAATATACCTTCATCATTTCTTGAATCAAACTTACCCAGCTGTTCTTGATCTCTAAGTATGTAGCATTTACTTCCAAAAATATACATGAATTTTACATTGGGTTTTTTACCTCTCCATATCTCATAGGGAGTTTGGTTTGTACCTGTGCAAAGATATACACGATTTATAATATGACATGCATTGTTTATAGTTGTAGCCCAAAACCTTTTGGAGAGTCCCTTGGCATGTAGCATTACTCTTTCCATCTCTTGAAGTATCCTATTTTTCCTTTCAACTACTCCATTTTGTTGAGGTGTGATAGGAGCAGAGAATTTATAAAAGATACCATGTTCTTTGCAAAAGTCAACATACTTGGTATTTTCAAACTCTTTTCCATAGTCTGTTCTCAGTCTCTTGATGGTTACTATTTTGTTACCTGCTTCAACCTGCATTCTTGTACAATATGAGATGAAGAACTCAAAAGCATCTAACTTGCCTCTAAGAAAGTCTACCCATGTGTAGCGAGAAAATTCATCTACTACAATATGATATATTTCTTACCTCCAATACATTCTGTTCTCATAGGACCTATAAGGTCAATATATATCAATTCCAATACTCTATTTGTATTTATACTCTTTCTCTTCTTATGATCAATCCTAGTTTGTTTACCCAATTGACATGGTCCATATACAAGTGTTTCAATTTTTGAGAGAATAGGTAAACCACGCAAAGTCTCAGTTTTACTTAATCTAACTAGATCTTTAAAATTCATATGACCTAGCTTTTCGTGCCACAAGGTAGTTGATTCATTGCTAGCTAGGTTACGTGTTACTATGGGTGATGTATCAATATAATAACAATTGTCATGTGATCTGATTACCTTAATCATACATTCACCCTTTTGATATGCTACAATACAATGATTGTTTGTAAATTGCACATTAAAATCATTGTCACATATTTGACTTATGCTAATCAAGTTTGCCTTAAGTTCTTCCACATATAAAACTTCGTCAAGTTTAGGGATACCCTCTATTTGAACAGAGCCTTTTCCAATAATTTAAGATGTTTTACCATCACCAAAGGTAACTGTCCCTTCATCGTATTCCTTAAAGGTTTTAAACAAAGAATGATTCCTCATCATGTGTCTAGAGCATCCACTATCAAAATACCAAACGGTATTTGATTTAGCTTTAAACGCTATATGGGCTATAAAGTAGTGCAACTCAGATTTCTTAACCAATCCTCTTTTAATTTTGGACATTTGAGTTACCAGTTTCTTATGTTCCTCTTTTAGTGTACTTATTGTAGTAAAAAATTTACATTTTGAAATTTTTTGAGGTGTCTTAGAAACATTTGTGCTCATGATAGAATCATAAGCATAAAGAAATATACACTTAGGTCTAATGTGTCCTTTCCTACCACAATGATGATAGATGGGAACTAACTGAATTTGCTTAGAATGATAAGGTGCAAAAACTACCTTCCCTGCCTGAGCAATAGTGGGTTTTACAAATTGAGTTTTGGATGATGAAGGTGTTGAATGTTCATCTATGTATCCAAGACCTTTCTTATCTCCACGTGGCTTTCCATAGTCTAGAACTTTGGTCAATTTTTCAGCACCAATGGTCAAATTCCTCATCGTTTCTTTAGCAATACTAAGTTCTTGCCTAAGATTTTTGTTTTCCTCAGTGGTTTTTGCAAGTCTCATATTCAAGGCATTAATATGATCAGACAATTCCTTTTTATCTTTCTCTAGGCTAGAGGAATTTGTTTTGTAAACATTGATGATATCTTTAAGTTTAGTTACTTCCACAAGCAATTTATCTCTCTCTTCCCTGGCACCTAGACAATCCATGAATAGTTCCTCATAATTCGATACATTAAACTTAGATAGTAAGAGAGAAGAGTTTACTTCCTCATTTTCTTCATCTGAGCTAAGGTCGGAGTCATTGTGGTGTGCTTTGGTAGTTGCGGTGAAGGCACAATAATTAGTGTCATCATCCTCTAAGTTACTAGCATTGTCCTGCTCATTTTCTATGTCACTGAGTGTAGCATTAAAGGATTTTCCAAATTTCTTTTTATTATTAGCACAATTTGCAGAAATATGACCAAATCCCCTACAAGTAAAGCATTGAGGACTAGTGGGCTTACTTTTCTTACCATCAAGGCTAGAAGGCTTGATTTCCCTTTACTTTCGGTCATTCAAACGACTGGATTGTCCCTTGTTGGAATGATTATTTTGTTGACCCTTCTTCTTCATAAACTTCTTAAATTTTCTTGCTAATAAGACTAGTGACTCATCATTAATATCATCATCACTATTAGAGATGTCCTTTTTGGAACTTTTGAATGCCACATTCTTGCTTTCCTTTATCGCTGTAACTTTCATCTTGTAGTCTGTTGTTAAAGAGCTTAGGAGTTTGCGTACTTGTATAGGTTGTGGAATTTTCTCACCAAGGTTAGAACAAGCATTAGTGATATCATAGAAACGAGCATAGAACTGACCAAAGGTTTTCGTGTTGCTCATTTTAATGGAATCAAACTGAGATGTTAGCAATATCAATTTTGTTTGTTTCACTTGGGAGGTTCCCTCATGAGCAAGAGCAAGAGCAAGTGCATTCTATGCATCTTTAGTAGTCTCACAGTCAGAGATGAGACATAACTCATCCATTGACGCTGCAACAAATATTGAGCTTAGACCTTTTTGGTTTGCCCCATTAAAGGTGTGTTCTTCAGTGGTCCAATCTCTTCTTAGCTTTATGATTGTCACACCATCTTTCGTTACCGAAGGTGGTTTCCAACCATCAAGAATAGCATCCTAGATTTTTTCATCTTGTGTGAGAAAAGCTTGCATGTGAGCCTTCCAGTAATGGTAATTAAACCCATCAAAGAGTGGGGGTCTAACAGATGACCCACCTTCTTTCATTTGGTCCATAAGTAAGAGTGTATGTCCCTAAGGATCAATCTCACTAAGTGTGTCTAGTGTCGGTTCTGATACCAATTGAAAATTTATAAGATATGGACCTGATTAACCTAGAGGGGGTGAATAAGTTATTTTTTAATTTTTACCAATTTATAACTTAATAACCTAAAAAAAGTGGTTAAGCATGCAATCACGTGTAAGAATAAAGTGCGAAAATAAAATAATAACACACGAAATTTTAGGTTGAAACAACCAAGGCCACAACCATGACCTAAGAGGAAAACCACCGGTCCACCGAACCACCTAACTTTCCACTATGAAAATCAAATGTTCAAGTACAAACTTGGTCTTATGTACCCTCCATAGGATACTGCCCCAATGTACTTTACTTATGAGCCCCTGCTCTATTTTCATAGTTTTTAATGTTAGTATGAGCGGTTTTCAGACCAACATTCCAATAAGCTCCCCGCTAATAAGATCGTTTACAAATCAACTGCAAAAAAAGGTTAGCATAAAAAGAAAAACACAAGTGTGCGTGTGTGTTCTAGAACAGATTTAACAATAATAATCCTAACTAGATGATTCAAAACATATGTCACTTAAATTAAATCAATTAACAAATCCTAGAGCAAACAAATTAATCTCATGTTCCATAAAAAATAGCTTCTTTGAAATTCAATAATCAAATTAAATAATTATGATCACACATAAAATTATTTAATCTAGCCATATAAAAATCTAATGAAGAATAAACTATATAAAGATAACAATACCAAACAAATTTATTATAAATACCTTTGATAAAATATCAATTTAATATTAACCAACCTATTTAACCTTTTGTTCTGAAGATTCATTAGTCAAGAAATAATGCAATTGTTAAATCATTAAATTCTTTTCAGTAAACTGTTTTCGACACCATTGCCACAAAATTGATCAAATCAATATATATACTAGATACAAGCTGATGGCGTCGTTGAGATGACCACAAAACTTATTCAAATTAATAATTACCACTCTTTTATAAAGTATATATTAACTAGAAGCTGATGCACTCTAACATATATATTATCAATCATACCCTCAATTTTTCACCACTACTCTCTAATTATGTAGATGATAATAATATTCTCAATTTTTCACCACTACTCTCTAATTATGTAGATGATAATAATATTTCATTCAATCTTTTTGTCACAATTATTCTTTTCTTTACGCAGCTCTAGCAGTTTCAATTTCTATTTTTCTACGTACCCCTTTTAACCCTGACCCTATGTGTATATATACAGATAATAACAATGACTTAGAGTTAAATGCATTTTTGGACTTAATTTTTTAAAACCCATTAAAAACAAAAACTTAATATTACAAAAAATTATTTCTTAAGGCACATTATAAAAATATTTAATTAATAATTTCATAAATTGATTAAAATTTAAATAAATATTTTAACACAAAAAATAATTTCAGATTTATGAACATATGCTATTAAATGCATGAATGCAATCTTATGTGTCGTAGTTATAAAAGACATACCTGAAGTACGAATATTTGGAACTCGAATATTTGTTCGACTTTTCTTGATAGACTTGATAGTAGGTCTAAAAATAAGTTTACAGGTAAATATTTTATCTACGAAAATAGCCAGCACTCATAGTCCTTACAATATTGTTAATATTATTGGCATATTGATAACATTGGCAACCAAAATTGTTTATTTAAGCTATTATGGATGTTTCTTATTGAAAGGAAAAAAGGGGGAAATAATTACTTCTTTCTAATGAGAGACATCTTCTTATTAGATTTTTTACAATTTTGAGATAGGTTACTATTTTATTGGTCAAGTTTAAACTATAAGAGGCTTTGAATGTATGTTCACTGTAGGGTTGCTTTGTAGTTTGTATATGAGATGCAACCGAAAGCACAAAAGAACTTTGATGCGAGTAGGGATAAATCATCGCTGGTTTTAGTGTGCCTTCTAATGAAGCTGACCAAGACATCAAAATGATCGTGTCAAATCTGAGCCCACAAACAAAAGATTTTCACATTGTTCCAATTGAAGGTATATTTTCTTCCAAGTCTATGGATGGAAAGGAAAGATTGAGAAAGTTGCTAGATGCTGTTAGTGATGCCACTGGTAAAGAAGATATTTTGGTACATCTATGGATGCTTTGCTTGCAAAAGGTTTGCCCAAAGACCCAATGTTTATATAGAAGTATACAAAAAAGGCTTAGAAAACCTGTTTTTCATAATGTATTGTTTCTTTTGTAGATTGCAGCAAAAAATGGATACAACAGACTTATACTTGGATTGTGCACCTTGAGCATTGCTTCTCATGTCATTTCTTCCGTAATGAAGGTTATTTTCTAAATTTATTTCAGTTTATGTTCAATTCTCTCCACCCTAAAATATAGCCATTGATCCTTTCTATCAATATGTAGATTTTTTTTTGGACGGGGGCATTGTATTTTAATATTATTTTTGACATTAATAAAATAAAAACATATGTGGACTATTAAATGTTGGTAATGTATTCACACGTAGCTATAGATGAAAATAACGTAAACATAAATTAAGAAATCATTCAAAACAACGTAAACATAAATTATATTGATTTTGTGTCCCATATTAAAGTTTTTCACTTAAATTGATTTTGTAGATACTTGTTTATATTAAGAAATCATTCAAAACAACGTAAACATAAATTATAAGCTGCATGTTTGATCAAAGATCATATTAAAGTTTTTCACTTAAATTAGGCATGTTAATGAACTTAAATTAATATTTTTCATTAATATAGTATGTATTGTTCATAAAGATTGCATTATTAAGAAGAGATTGATGTAATTGGTGGATCTTGGTTTCGATGAAGGTGGAATAATTCTTTACAATCTTATTAATGATATAATTCAGGTTAGTTTGCATTTTTTTTAACTACCTTTACTTTTATTCAAATCTTTGTTAATTAAGTTTTAATTTTAATTTTGATTTCAATTTTTTCTTTGTCAAAATAGGTAGCTGGCACATCTCCAACCATTTTCAATTTTTTTAAGTATTTCTCCGATTTTGAATCAGTGAAAAAGTATAAAAATCATATATCAACATAATTTCTTTCCTTCGTGCCTTTGAAGTAGGATTGATAGAATTTCATACTATATTCTTAGCACTTTTGGTTGGTTAACAAGATTGAATATTGTAACTATTTTTATATTTAGAGATTTAGTGAAAGAAAATATGTTAGCTAACAATAATTTAAATGTGTATATTGTAGTTTATGTTGGGAAATAACGCAAATTCCCGATAAGCCAGATTTATGATAAAGCAAGGATAGAAAAATAACACAAAATTTGATAACGGAGTTCGGCCAATCTTGCTTACGTCTCCTGGGATTTGCATCTTTTTCTTGAAAGTGGGAGAAATTACACAAGGTGTATACAACACTCACAACTCTCAACCCAATTACACCCAAGAAAATTGCTCTAAATTTTCTCTCACAAAAGCTTTTCTCTCTAAGCTTTTCTCTCAATTGGAATGAACACTTTGGATGGTTAATTCATTACAATTACACATCTATTTATAGGAAAATTCACTCCTTGAATTAATGGTTCCTTGAATTGCTCCTAGAATTAAGCTCCATGTTTTACTCCTTGTTTTGTTCCATGTTTTGCTCCATGTTTTACTCCTTGTTTTGTTCCATGTTTTGCTCCTTAATTTGCTCCTTAAATTAAGGAGCTTTATAACAATAATATCTAACAATTCTCCCACTTTGAAGACCGATTTCAACTGTCTTCACACCTCGATCAATGCAGCAGTTTTTCTAGTCTTTGTTATTCTAGCGAGACCAACCGAAGTTGAGCACAACTTCGCTTTGTCAATAATCACCACCTTGTTAACATATCTCAGCCGGATTTTTGCTCCCTTGAATCTTCTCCAGTATTAACACATCATCTTCTAATGTAGATCCGATGAAGTGATAACGAAGTCCAATATGTTTGGATTCTAGAATGAAATCTTGAATTCTTTGCCGAGTTGTATTGCACTGACTATCACTACGTTAACATTCTTCTCTTTTGAATCCCAACTCAGCTTAACAAACCTCAAGCCATATCATCTCTTTACTAGCTTCGATTCATCGCTACATACCTCACTGTAGTGGATAGAGTGACAATTTTCCGTATTTTGTGACATCCAACCAATGTACCGTAGTTCCAACAAGTAAATATATAACTGATGGTGCTTCTTCTGGGTGATCAACTTCACCTCCAAAGTCCGCATCTACGTATCCTTGTACTTTTAACTCTCCTTTACTAAAGTACAAACACTTTTCTCGTGCCTCGCATACCTCTCAAAATCCACTCGACCGCTTCCCAACGAGTTTTCCCTGGATTTGACATAAATGCGCTAACAACTCCCACTGCAGATGGCCAATGTCTCGGGTCTTGTACGCACTACTGCGTACATCAAACTTCCAATGGCCGAGGCATAAGGAACCTTAGCCATGAATTCTCTCTCTCTTCTCTCTCGTCCGAGGGGACTCGATCCTTGGATAGGCGAAAATGACTAGCCAAGGGTGCTAACCGGTTTGGCATCGCTCATGTTGAATCTATGCAAAACACGATTGATGTACTCACCGAGATAACCTAAGGATCCTTTCTTCTTATTTCTTGTGATTTGCATTCCAAGAATCTTTTTCTTCGGACCTAAGTCTTTCATGTCAAACTCCTTGACAATTGATGCTTCAATCTTCCGATATCATCCATATCCGAACCTGCTACTAACATATCATCAACATAAAGTAGTAAAATGATATAATCGGACCTATATCTCTTGAAGTAGCAACAATGGTCAGCATTGCACTTCGGAAACCTTCCTTGTGCATGAAGCTATCAAACTTTACGTACCATTGTCTCGGAGCTTGTTTCTCGTGCCATACAAACTCTTCTTAAGTCTCGCACACCATGTTCTTTCTTCCTCTTTCCGAGAAACCTTCCGGTACATACGTATATCTCTTCATCTAAATCTCCATGAAGGAATGCGGTCTTCACATCCAACTGCTCAAGATGAAGATCTTCGATGGCTACAATGCTCAATACCGATCCGATAGTATTAAGCTTCACAACGGGAGCAAAAATGTCGGTGTAGTCAACTCCTTCCTTCGTTGAAAGCCTTTGACAACTAGGCGGGCTTTTGTATCTCTTGGAACCATCACGTTCTCTCTTCACCCGGTACACCCATTTGTTGTGAAGTGCCTTCTTTCCCATAGGTAACTCACTAGTTCCCCATGTTCTTGGAGATGAGATTTCATTTCTTCTTTCTTTCATAGCAAGCTCCCACTTGTTGGAATCTCGAGTCCGACAAGCTTCATCATAGCATTCAGGCTCCTCCATCACCAAGAACATATAGTTCATGTATCTGTTAGGCCATACGTAGGTCGAGAAGACCTTCTCAATACGAGCTGGAGTAAGAGGTTGTGGTGTGTCGGAATGTTGTGTACGTTTGTCCAACAAGTTCCTCCTACCGAGGACTTATTACAATTGGTTCGTTGGGGAAGTATACGGGACATCATCCGCACCGCAAATACCGACTCATTCTCGCTTCCGAGGCATCATGGCGTCTCATTTTACGCATGTCCTTATACATCACCCTTTCGTTGAAAATCACATCTCCGCTTCGGGATAACTTTCTTCTTTTCGTCATCCCAAATGCGGTAGCCAAACTCATCCTCACCATACCATGAACGTGCATTTCTTAGACTGGGATCAAGCTTATTCCTACCTTGATCCACCGATATGCACAAATGCTACAGTAGAAAACTTTTAGATGTGATAGTTTCACCTCTTTTTCGCTCCATACCTACTCGGTATTCTATGCTCCAATGGAACGGATGGGCCTCGGTTGATCAAGTAAGCCGCCGTGTGTTGACCGCTTCGCCCGTAACCGTTTCTGCAGGACTCGACCATACGAACGTTTCCCGGCTCCTCTTCTCAACGTTCCATACGCCGCCTACACCATTGTGTTGAGGCATGCCCGGCACTGATTCTTTCCATTCGATCCCACGCTCATAGCAAAATTTTTTGAATCCGGTGTCTTCATATTCACCACCACATTATCGGATCCGAGCTTTTGATCTTCAAACCCGTCTCCTCATTTTCCACCATAGCTTTCCATCTTCCGAAAGCCTCAAATACTCGACTTATGTTTAGAAAGTAAACCCATACCTTCCGAGAATGATCATCGATGAAAGTCACGGCAGTATTGTTTCCCACCAACGGATGGATGACATTGTTGGTCCCCAAACATCCGAGTGAATAAGCTCTAGCTTTTCCTTCTGGGGTTCTACCACTTGTCCGAAAGTCACTTTCTCTTTTGCTTTCCAAGTATACAATCTTCGACACATGTCCATCTCTACAGACCGGTAGACCTGGAAGTTTTCCTTTTGAGTGCATAATCTTCATCCCCTTCTCACTCATGTGGCCTAATCTCTCGGTGCCACAGGTTCGTGTTTCATTGCCTGCTACAATTGTGATTGAACAACGTGCTTTCTGTCGTGTAAAAGAGTGCTACGCTTTTCTTGCCTCGAGCAACCGCTGTCATTGCACTTGAAATCTTCCAATCATCACCATGGAAGATCGTAGTGTAGCCTTCACTAGCCAACCCGCCCCCGAGATTAAGTTCTTTCCCGAGGTCCGGGAATACGCTTCGACATCCTTCGCCTCCCAAACAGATCCGTTTAACTTAATCTTCACTACACCTTTGCCAATAATAGCACATGGTTGATCATCACCAAGATATACCTTTCCAAGGTTTCCGGGGGACATATTTCTTGAAGAATTCTTTCTGTGAAGTAGCATGGAACGATGCTCCAGAAGTCTAGCACCCAAGATTCTTCCTTGCTCTCCAAAGAAAGCATATCAATGCATCATCTCCTCCCGGAAAGGGAAGTAACATTTGTCTCTCGCCTTTCACTTGTTTGTCCTTCGGTGCATTCTTGCACCTTGATTTTTGTAGTGCGGTTCTTCCACATTCCAACACTCGATAGTCTTCGAGCTATGTGAATTATTAGGATTCCTAGATTCGGACCTCCCGGCCCTTCGATCTACCTCGGTAGTCGCTCTACCACGTCCCATTTCCTTTGGTTGAATTTCTTCCTCGACTCGTATGCAAAACCGAAGAGGTTGACGATTCAATTGCCTCTCTACGTCGGATCTCTTCACCGAGAACCAAATCACGAATATCGTCACCCCAACTTATTGCTTCCCGATGAGCTACTCACGCCCGTGACAGTAGCATTCCAAACTTTCTCGGTAGTAGAAGACAAAAGTATCAATGCCGTACTTCTTCATCGAATTCAATACCTTCCACCGAACTCAACCGGGTTGTAACTGTGTTGAGTTCATCGAGATGTTGAGCTACCGATGCGCCCTTCCGTCATCCGCAAATTGAACAAGCGCCTCATCAAGTGCACTTTGTTTCGAGGCCGATGGCTTCTCATACATATTGGAGAGAACTGCCATAAGACTTCGGCCGTGGTCTTTTCCTTTGCTAGCGTTGAAAGCAACATTACGGGATAACGTCAATCGAATAACTCCGAGGGCTTGTCTGCAGAAGATTCCAATCTTCTTCCTTCATAGCCTCCGCTTCTTCCCGAGAGGTTGATATAGATTTCTTTGATACGTATAATCCTCTATCTGCATTTTCCAAAACCCGAATTGTGCCATCAAAATTTCTCGAGTTTCACCTTCCTTCCTTCATCTGCGGCCATTGCTCCCCACTAAAATCTAACTTCCTCGATCGTTTCGACTATTTCTTGAGAAAATTGACGTAAATCACTACCAATAGCTTTGATACCGGTTGTCGTGGAAATAACGCAAATTCCCGATAGATAAGCGGTTATGATAAAGCAAGGATAGAAAAAATAACACAAAATTTGATAACTGAGTTCGGCCAATCTTGCTTACGCCTCCGGACCCGTCATGCATCTTTTACTGAAAGGGGAGAAATTACACAAGGTGTTTACAACACTCACAACTCACAACCCAATTACACCCAAGAAAATTACTCTCAATTTTCTCTCACAAAAGCTTTTCTCTCTAAGCTTTTCTCTCAATTGGAATGAACACTTTGGATGGTTAATTCATTACAATTACACATCTATTTATAGGAAAATTCACTCCTTGAATTACTCCTTAAATTAATGGTTCCTTGAATTGCTCCTAGAATTAAGCTCCATGTTTTACTCCTTGTTTTGTTCCATGTTTTGCTCCATGTTTTACTCCTTGTTTTGTTCCATGTTTTGCTCCTTAATTTGCTCCTTAAATTAAGGAGCTTTATAACAATAATATCTAACAGTTTAATCATGATAGAACTTATATCGATGGTGAAATTAATGAGATGTGGAATGAGTGGGAAAAACTTAGACCATCTATGCGCTATTATCTACTTTTTTGTTAGATTGTACTCTTAATTTTAATATAATATGAATTTTAATATTGTAATTGATAAATTTATTGTAATTTATAATGAAAAATGGGATTCATTGAGATATATATGGTCACGTTTCAAGTGTAGTCGAGACAATAGACAAACCATTTGGTCACAATCTTATAAAAGACTGAGGCAATAGACATGATTGAGACCAAATGTATATCTATGCCTTAATCTTTTAAAGACTGACAAAATGATATGTTTATGGCCTCGGTCTTTTAAAGATCGTAACCAAATTGTATGTATATAGCCTTGGTTTCTTTATAAAACCGTGATCAAATGGTATATCTATAGTCACGCTTTTATAAAAAATTGTGACCAAATGGTATATCTATAGTCATAGTCTTATAAAAGACCAATATCAAATAATATGTCTATGACATCCATTAAAAACCGAGACCATATGTAAGAGTCCATAATCTCTCCCATTTAGGTCTCAGTTTTTATAACCATGATCATTGATCTACGGTCATGGTTAAAAACTGAGACCATATATCAATTTTATATTAATAAACATATCAATAAGTAAAAATAATAAATTAAAAGACATAATCATAATTCAAATATTATCTAGGACACAAAATTCTCCTTAATCACATATAAATATGATCAAAACTAAATATTTATTCATAAAAATAATAGAAAAGAGAATGAGATATTTTACAAATTTAATTGTAGGTTAATGGTGATAAAAGACAAACTCTAAGTTTTCAATCTTCTTCTTGATATTCAATTCTCTCTTTGTGATTGTGAGAGCTTTTTCTCTCTCTCAATTTGACTAGTAATGAGCGAAAAACAATTCATATAAGGTATATGTAGAGTCATAATTGTCTTATGAGTGATTTGAACACCATATAGTGCTTACGGAAAATTAGCCAACTTTTACATAATTAATGGAAATTTAGAGTAATCCTTATGCAGCTACGCACCCTATAGTCCAATTTGTCTTATTTTCACCCCAAATGTTTGTAAAATGCAAAATAAACAAATAAGTGTATTAAGAAGCTAAAATAAATGTAAATATGACAAGATTGATATTTTAAAATATGTAAAAATTATTACGTATTAATAAAAATGTTGACCAACGTTAGTATATAATGAACACTTCTTAAAAATCCAATGGTTTTTGGAAAAAAATGAAAAAAAAGAAAGAAAGAAAAATTCTACCTACATTCATCAAAAACCTACAAGTACATTCCCTTCAAACCAAATATTTCAATAACTTTAAACACAGGCTATCTAGTTAAAAGTTTTGGAGAGAATAAATGGCACAAAATGTAATGGCTTGACTTGTTATAGGATTCTTATGGACTTTTCAACGACATAGGTTTAGTTTCGTCTATTACGATTATGTGAAATAGTAAAACTATTTATTGCTTCCCCATTAGCTATGCTTTATAATTTTGAGCTTGAGTAACATTAATAAAAAAAAATTCCTATTTATTTTAAACTAATAAATTAGTTTTTATTTTATAATTAATGTTTGACTTTTTTGTCAAGAGTGATTGTTTTTTAAAAAAAAATACCATTACATAAATTCTAACGTACAACCAAAAAAACCCTTCAAAGGAATACCTCAACAGAAAACAGTGAAAAGACAATGATCAAGCAGCACCCTTACAAGCTAAGTGATCATAACATGCAATATTTTATAATAATAAAAATGAGAATGATTATTGTTAAAGTAGATTTGAATTTTTTTCATGAAAATGACAATATGTTTTTTTATAATGTTATCATAATTATTTTTATTATTATTAAGATAAAAAATTATGAAATATTCATTCTATCGTTATTATTAATTATATCTTATTATCGATATTATTTGATAATAATTTCATTAAAGAATTATTATTATAATAATAATAATTTAAATATCACCAAAATGCACCCTAATTTTGTAAGATTTAGATTTACAAAAATTTACTTACAAAGCCAAATCTTCCTTCAGAATAGATATCCCTACAAATCCATTATTATAGCTACTTATCTTAGCGGCCATATATAGCATCATGAAATAGCAAGTGGATGAAAAAGAAAATTGTGCTAATATTTAATATAAAGTAGCCGTCTTGTTCTACATAAATAATTGTCTAGGAAGCACTTCAATGAACATATGTAAAAAGAGCAAGATGTTAAACAAACTAATTATAGTCAAAATATGGCTATGTAGTTGGTCAACAAACAGAAAGTAGGATATATCCAAACAGAGACTTCACGCCACACATCTTCAACCTCCATCATCATCATCATCATTAGAGGCTTGTAAATCACTACCAGTTGTAGCCTTTAATCATTGGGATCAACAACAAATATATATATGAAAGTTATACTCGTCGGTTTTAATTCAATGTCTGGGTTTCAATAATCTATATTGAAGGTTATAAAAAATACCAAATAGAATTAAAGGTTTTGAATATATTATTTATAATTTCATCAAATTATAAATTCTTAACTTTATCTCAATGACGAGGCATACAATCATACTTAAACAATAAAATATAAAAATAAAAAATAACACACGAGATTTTTAAGTGAAAATAACTTAAGTTACAATAATGACTTAAGATGAAAATTATTAGTCAACCGAATCATCTAATCTATCCACTATGAAAATTTAATATTCAAGTATAAACTTTGTCTTATATTATACACCTTAGAATAATGACCCCATGTACTCTACTTATGAGCTCATGCTCTATTTTCAGAACGTTTGAGATTAGCATGAGCAGATTTTGACCAACGTTCTAATTAATTCCTCACAAATCTAACATGTTTATGGAGCAACCTGAAAATAAGATTAGTAGTAGAAACACAAGTGTACATGTGTGTTCTAGATAAATTTCAATAAAAAATAAATCATAATCCTAGTTCAAAACATTGATCAACAAATATGGAACTAAGATTTCTAGAACAAATAATAAAGTAGTAATTCAAGTAGTGACTTGTGTATCAATAATAGTAATTAATAATACTTAGAATTGAATTTGATAAGAACATTTGTAAGTGATTAAGCATGGAGAAGAAGAAAATATCTCTAAAAAATATATATTGTGTATCTATAAAAGTGAGCAACAGTTTGAATATATAAAGCATTTTGATATCCTAAACCTAGATCTCAAAGGAAATGTTTCAAATAACCTTATGGGGTTTTAAAACACTTAATTAAAACATGGATATTATGTAATTTCACACATGGGTTAAATTAAAAAAATATTATTAAATCTCGTTAACTGAATCAATCGAGACGTGTTAAGAGTTTTGACCCGAGAGTACTTGATCGAAGTAGATTGAAAGTTGATAAATATAGAAACAACATGAGAAGGACTTGTGCTTAGTGTAAAACTGCAAGTGCACAGTATCGTAGTTTTAAAATAAAGTGATAAGAAGAGTATCGTCCTCAAGGATTAATAACTTACTTTTAACAAATACCAAAATTATACTAATCTCAATTTTATCTAGAAAATTCACTAAGGTTGTTGTAATTGAAATTCATAATAAAATCAATATAAAGAAAATATGTAAAATAAAATAAAGATGTTGTTCAAAGATCAAATTAATAGGAAGAAAACTTCTAAGAAATCGATTTCACCTAATCCATCAATATGCTTTGCTCATCTAGTTAATTTAATTTAATTTTCTCTGTTTGTTAGTAATCTACAAAAAAAAGATCTAAAAGCCTCTTTCAATAGTCAATTGAAAATATTCTTGTTCATTAATTTTCACAAGAGTATGCAATTTAATAAAGCAAGAAAGTATTAAGACCAATGATTTTTAAAACTACACAGGTTCATAAAAGTCTTTCGATCTCTATTATTACCTATGTTCAAATATTTCAGATATATCTTGTAATTCCCTCTTTTGATAGTAAATAATAAGACTAAAATCATCTAATTAATATCCAGTTAATTAAAAGAAATAAACTCAGAATAAGTCACACAAACATGAATATAAATAATTCAAAGAAAATCAAGCATTGTTCAGAAATTAAATTACATTTTTTCCTAGAATAAAGAAAAATTAGTTCATGCTAAAAATTAAATTTAACATAAACAAATTTACTATAATTTTTTGAGAGAAATTGAAAGAAAATTGACTCACAAAAAGAATATGCTTTCGTGTCTTCTCCCGCATTTTCTTTTTCTTTCTTTTTTTTGTCTGCGTAGCTTTTGAATTTGTTTTTCTCTTTCTCTTCCACTCCATCAGTTTCTCTCTATTTCTTCCTCCTTTTTCCTTTGTTTTTCTTCCTTCGTTGGCGACCCTTTTTTCTTCCTGGCTACTCCGTTCTCTTTGTCCTTTTTGTCCTCTTATATATATATTATTATTACGTTTTCTTATATATATATATATATATATGTCCTTTTTTCAGTTGTCTTTTGGTTTCTTTTATATATATATATATATATATATATATATATATATATATATATTTAGAGAAATTTTAATTTAAATTTGAGAGTCCTTAGATGATATGCTTATAAAATTGGATCTTCATTATCTTCAAATCTACAATAAAATTTAAATAATAATAATAAAGTATAAATTCAATAAAAATAAATAAAATTAGACTAAAGTTAAAGTTGAGAAGTGATATATTATGCCAAATTATGCAAGTCATCAAACACCCTAAACTTAAAACTTTGTTTGTCCTCAAACAAAAATAAAATAAAACAAAAGACAACTACTATAAATAATGTCAACAAGACCACATGATAACTACCATCGCTCACAAAACCATGATCTAAATTTATATTTCATCACTAATTACTTACTCTTTTTAGATCAATGATAGCAGGAAAATCAATAAAAAATTTAGCAATTTGTCAAGAAAGAGTTAAGCATTTGCTTCAACCTAAAATTAGGTCCTTGAGTGTGTGTGTAAAATAGTAAATTTAACTCCAAACCACCAGCAAATCCAGATAAAAGTAGAACAACTTAAATTAGAAGAATTCTCTCAAAACTCAATTCCATAAGTCCAATTTTCAGAAATCTTCTCCACTAATGTAATCAAATACCAAAATTAGAGATCAAAAGGTCTTTAATCAAGGTTGTAATGACAGGCCACATGTGAGGGCTAATAAAGAAATGGATATGGAAAATCAAAGCGAATTGCAAAAATACTTAGTAGAAAAAAACAATAAAATGAATATCCATATGATTCACACCATAACTTTTTCTCGACAATATTCTCATACTAATGACAATGCTTAATAAATGGAGTGCTCTCTTTTTTTTCTCTATTTTTGGCCACTTTGATACTCATATCCTTTTTTTGATTTACAATCACTTCAACCTTTTTTCAATTTTTGCCTTTCACTTTCTTTCTTTTCACACTTTGATAAAACATAGCAAATATAATTTGGATTATTTAATTCGAAATAACTTTCTTTTTAAATGAAAATTTTCACTAAAGTATTTTCTCAAAATTTAAGGTAAGTTCATGGTTTTTTAGGTTTAGAATGAGAATGATTTATGTAGTTAAAACAAAAAATAAGGCTTATGTAAAATAAGGCTCAAGGAGGTTGACTATGGGAATACACCATGAAATGATGGCGTGATAATTAGGACAGATGGGAAAGCTTTTTGGTTGTGACAAAAAAATTGCCTAGATCATTTCTCTAATATTTGGTATCAACTAGGATTTTGCCTTAAGGATCTATCAACAGATTCTAGAGCAAAGCAAGATTGAACTTTCCTAATCCAGTTAATTCAACTTCTTTTCTTCATACGCAAAATGGAGCAGAGAAAATTTTACTATGTGCTCAATTATTTTCAAGGACTAAGATTTAAATCAAAGTACCCACAAAAATTTTCCTAACATAATAACAGATTTTGAAAAACATTTTTCAAAACCATCCTCAATCATAAATTTTAGAGTCATAGCGAATTCAATCATACTCAATACTTGCTTGATAAGAGAATCCAATAACTCAAGACTATAGGAGTTAGCACCTGATGAGTGCTCAAAAAACACTAAAATTACCATGATTTTATGCACATTAACTGATTAAAAATATATATATTTATATGTTTTATCATATATTTATATAAATTTGTCTTTTTCGGAATCACGGGTATTTTTATTGTTTTTTAGGTATTTTCGCTTAAAAACGTCACTTAAAGACTCAAAAAGAAATACTGGAAGCGATACATCACAAATATATTAATAAATAAATGAGGAAAGGTCAACAAATATGGAAAATTGGACAAAATGGATCGAAAAGGTCAAAAATGTCAAAAAGGAGAAAATCGCGCCCCCAGCTGCCCTCCGCGCGCGCCGACGCCATTTCGCCCCATTTTTCACATGCAGCCGCCCCCATGACGTCATGCTGACGTCATCAATGACCTCACCATGTGCACTACGCGTTTTCACCATTTTTTAACATTTTTTCACCCACTTTTTCTCTCCATTCTCACCTATAAATACCCCCCTTCTCTTCACTTCATACCATACCTCAAAACACACTTCTCTCTTCTTTCTTTCTCTCCATTTCTTAGTTTTTAGTTTTTCTTATGTTTTAGCTAGTTTCTCTTAATTTTAGAGTTCTTTCCTTTTTGGGAAGAACTAGTTATGTTTTTTGTAATTTATTAGCTTTTTGATTCAATAAATGGGAGTGCAAATTCCGTTTGGAGGTTTTCTAGCAACGGGAATGGCATCAATCTTGTAAGGATTTTATTTTCTTTGCAGTTATTTTATATGCTTTATTCTTACATGTTATATTTAATTTGTCTGTGATTAAATTTAACTGTGCTAGCTATTTGTAAAAATGATATAATAATAACGTTGTTATGCTTGCGAAATATTAAATAGGTAAAAATCTCTAAAATGAATTGATTTTATTTTTATTCAAGATTTTATATTAAGAATGTTAGAGAGAAATATATTATTTTTCATTACAAACTTAAATATGAAAATTAGATTTTAAGGTTTAGTTATCCGGTCTGATTTAGAGTAGTGCTCTTTTATTTGTTGGTACAATCGCCCGGTAGTTAGAGTAAAGCTCTATTTCAAAATTTTTTTTAAGAATTATTATCTGAAAATGTATTGACAACACGTGTTCAGTAGTAGTTTTAAAACTTGAAAGTTAGTACTCGGATAACTAAATTCTTAGGTTTAATTTGGACACCTTGAATAAAGTTTAAATTGTCTAACCCCACCAAATGTGGCATTTAAATGGTTCATTTTCAATCTCTTAGAAAAAGGAATTAATTTAATTAACCAAATTAGTTATCAACCCCACCCATAGGTGTTAATTGATTTGTTTAGTTAACAAAGAATATCTAACCCCACCAAAGGTGGTATTCATACAAAAAATGGAGAATCAATAAATATCAATTCATATCTTTAATAACCTAAATAATACGAGCAAGCATAATTAACTTAGTTATTATATCCATAAATACTCCACTATTTATAAAAGATAAAATTTGCATGAATGTTTATTGAATCTATGTTTAATTTTCTGTAATTAGATTAAAAACACAAAAACCCCAAAATATTGTGACAGGATGTTTAGGATTTAATTTCGTTTTTAAAAGTTTGAATAATAAATTAAAAACCACATACATTCCTTCCTTAGATCGACCTTGGGAGTATACTTATCATTTTCTACGAAATGATTCGTGCACTTGCGAGAGTTTTATAAATATTAAAGCCAAAGTATTGGCAAGAATCGGCGATGCCGGTTTTCGTTCATCAAGTTTTTGGCGCCGTTGCCGGGGATGGCATCAAAGTTTTTGGCAATCCCGATTCTGCTCATCAAGTTTTTGGCGAAGTTAGATTATTTAATTCGAAATAACTTTCTTTTTAAATGAAAATTTTCACTAAAATATTTTCTCAAAATTTAAGGTAAGTTCATGGTTTTTTAGGTTTAGAATGAGAATGATATATGTAGTTAAAAAAAAATAAGGCTTATGTAAAATAAGGCTCAAGGAGGTTGACTATGGGAATACACCATGAAATGATGGCGTGATAATTAGGACAGATGGGAAAGCTTTTTGGTTGTGACAAAAAAATTGCCTATGTCATTTCTCTAATATTTGGTATCAACTAGGATTTTGCCTCAAGGATCTACTTTTTGGTTGTGACAAAAAAATTTCCTAGATCATTTCTCTAATATTTGATATCAACTAGGATTTTGCCTCAAGGATCTATCAACAGATCCTAGAGCAAAGCAAGATTGAACTTTCCTAACCCAGTTAATTCAACTTCTTTTCTTCATACGCAAAATGGAGCAGAGAAAATTTTACTATGTGCTCAATTATTTTCAAGGACTAAGATTTAAATCAAAGTACCCACAAAACTTTGCCTAACATAATAATTGTTGCGTGTTTTTCAACACACAAACTCGTGCAAGTATACACGGTCGCAAGTAATAACATTTATAAGTAGAGTATCGATCCCACGAGGATTTGTTACTATAGTTTGTTGAGTACTAAAATTGTATCTCTCTGATTTTATCCAAAACAATCGTTGATATGGAAAACGGTAAAAAGATAATAAGAGAACTCTAGGATTGCAATTCTTCACCAAACTAATCCACTCCAATCATATTATTTTCTCTTGATTTATATTTTTTTGGTACATTTAATTTGTCAACCGAAAACTTCTTTTTTTTTATTCATACATCTCTTCCGAGCTCCGTACAAACACACCTCGTTAAATTAATTCACTATATCTCTATGAGAATTAAATTTAATAAGATTCATTAAGTTCTAAGTTTTCAATGGCCACACATACAATTAGGGTATATTCCTATCCTTCATCATACATGTCATGCTATTTACGAGCAATATACACAAAAATGCCTTTCTCAAGTTTATTTTTATGCCACAAATCGTTTTGATAAAATTCGTAAATAATAAAAAAGCATTAAGAACAAAATAGAACGAACAAATTGAACGTCTTATAAATCTATTAAAAACTTCATACAATAAAAGCTTCATAAATTTAGATCAAATGCAACCCTAGAAAAATTAAATTACTTCATAAAATTAAAATTAAAATTACAACATATGCAGAAAAATTAGAAGAAGAAGAAAAGAAATTAAAACATCACATAGAATAAATATTTGGCACACGCAGAACAACACAAAAGCCAAAAATTGGCTTCTGCGTATTCTGCAGTCCAAAACCGAACACAACAAAAACTAAAAAAAAGTTTTCTCCAACCAAACTAAAAACTCCAAAAAAAACTCAAAACTCAAAAAAACTTAAAACTAAAAAAACTCCAAAAACTTTTCCCCAACCAAAAAAAAACTTTTTCTACAACTAAAAACTATCTCCTATTTATAGCTAAAAAATACATCTAAAATATTACATTTTTATTTTATTTTTTTATCGAAAACGTGTAATACTTTTTTATCGAAAAACAAAAAAACACGCGTATCGATTTTTGTATCGAAAAATATAAATTAAAATCACGCGTAGACAGGCGCCGTTTCTGCTTTTTTTTTATTTTCTCCCACGCTGCCACGTGTCGCTTTCTGATTCGCTGAAAGATTCCCTATGGCCACGTGGCAGCAAATCATTGGATACACAAACCGGTTGCACGTAGAAACGGCGCACAGGATTGGGGCGCCGAAAACTGAGGCAACGGCTGGAAACGGGGCGTGATCCAATGCGGTCGCGCGCATTGTAAATAGCCACGTCCTGGACTTCGATTAGCTTACATATTCGTGGGACACGTGGCGCATTTTTATTCCGTAAAACCGAGACGCACGCCGCTACCATAATCCGCGTCACACAGGATTTTTACACGAGCCGCCGGCCGCGCGACACTGACGGACGCGCTCAACTGACCGTCGATCCGATCCAACTGGCCGAGATCGCCTCGGGGAATCTCGCGCACCGACATGCTGTCCCACTGACGCCGGGCCGCACGACACGCGGTGGCCCACCGTCACGCCGCCACCGCGCAAAACGAATATCTCTCGTCCCTAATCTCCTTGGTTCCAAGCTTGACGGACACGCGCGACCGAGTACCGATCCTTTGACTGACGGTCCACGTTTCGGCTAGGAGTGATGTCACAAGGCGGGACTTCATCTCCCCCGCGGTAAAAACTCAAACTTTTATTAATTATGTTTTCACCCACAAATTTAATCCAAATTACATTTTTGTACTTTCTTAAATTACACTTTAGCCCTTTTCTAATTTTAAATTAAATTTTTAACTTTTAATAATTATAATTAAGCCCAAATTTAATTTAAATTATATTTTCGATTTATATAAATTGTAATTAAGAAACTATATTATCATAAATTATATTTGTGGACAAAAATATGAAATTAAGTACATTTTCGATACAAATTATTTAATTTTATTAAAAATGTATTTTTAGTAAATAAATGGAAAATATTAATTTATTTAACAAAAATTAATAAATATTAAACGAACCTAGCAATTATCATTACTAAAATTGATGCAAATAACTGTATAAAATATAGTTATCAATAACAGATTTTGAAAAACATTTTTCAAAACCATCCTCAATCATAAATTTTAGAATCATAGCGAATTCAATCATACTCAATACTTGCTTGATAAGAGAATCCAATAACTCAAGACTATAGGAGTTGGCACCCCAAAACTTAAACTAAGCAATGTCCTCATTGTAATTTAAAAGTGAGACATATTGAAGAAATGAAAGGAACTTCTCTCGTTTTATGGTGGATCGGCATTAGTTTGTAATTTTTATCTTTTTATTCTTGCAAAATAAATCAGCATCAAAATCCAAATTATTCAAATTGATAATAATAAAATAAAAGAACAAAAGAAAGTTTTATGGGATGCTCCCATAAGCACTTGTTTTATAGTCTACATCCAGACTTTTCAATCTTCATCAATTAGGATTTTGAAGAGGAATAAATGCATAATTCCTTTCCATTTGTTCTCCATAATAGTTCTCAATCTCTGACCATTAACTTTGAATATATTTCCTTCCTTGTCCTTCAAGTATATTGCTCCAAAAGTGGAAACTTTGTCAATTGTTTAAGAACCTGTCCATCTTGATCTTAACTTATCTAGGAATAGTTTTTGTCATGAATTGGAAAGAAAAACCTGTTTTCCTGGAGTAAACTAACGCCTAAGAATCTATTTGTCAACTTCTTTGTCTGTTCTTTGTAGATCTTTGCATTTTCATAAGCATCGTTTTGGAATTCATCCATCTCATTCAATTGAAGAAGTAGCTTTTCCCCTATGGCTTTCAAATCAAAATTAAACATCTTTATAGCCTAATAAGCTTTATGCTCCAACTCAACAAGGATATGACATGCTTTTCCAAACACTAATCGATAAGGAGACATCCTGATAGGTGTTTTAAAAGCTGTATGATATGCCCACAAAGCATCATCAAGCTTCTTTACCCAACCCTTTCTATTGGTATTGATCATCTTCTTAAGATACTCTTGATTTCTTGATTTGAAGTTTCAACTTAGCCATTAGTTTGAGGATGGTAGGCAAGTGCTATCTTGTGCTTCACACCATATTTAGAGAGAAGGTTGTCAAAAAAATTGTTACAAAAGTGGGTCTCTTCATCACTAATAATAGCTCATAGAGTGCCAAATCTTGTGAAAATGCTCTTATGCAAAACTTTAAGCACTACCTTTGTATCATTTGTTGTTGTAGCATTTGCCTCTACCCACTTTGACAAATAATCAACTGTTAACAAGATATAAACAAAGCCAAAAGGAGGAAACTGACACATGAAATAAATTCCCCAAACATCAAATAACTCAACCTCTAAGATATTTGTTTATGGTAGCTCCTAACGCCTTGAAATATTTCCTATACGTTGGCACCGATCACAATTTTTCACCAAAGTATAACTATCACAAAAAATAGAGGGCCAAAAAAAACTTTGAAGTACCTTAGCTTATGTTCATGTTACTCTAAAATTTCCTCTATATGATGAGGAATTGCAATGATGGATAATAGCTTGCATCTCTTCTTCAGGTATACATCTTTAGATGATTTGATTAGGGCATCTTTTGAAAAGCAAAGGTTCATCCCAAATATAATATTTCACTTCATGCAAAAACTTCTTATGTTAGTGGTAAGTAAGATATGGCGGCAATACCTTACAAGCTAGGTAGTTTACAATATCGACATATCAAGGAAGCTTGATCTCACATGAAAACAACTGATCATCAAGGAATGCTTCTTGGATCATTAAATATGGTTTTATTTCCCTTGTTCCAACCAAGAGAATCGTCAGCGACTAAATTTTCACTTCCTTTCTTATCTCAAACTTCCAAAACAAATTCTTAAAGAAGAAGGATCCAACGAATCAGCCTAGGCTTAGCATCCTTCTTCCCAAAAAAATAACGAAGTGCTGCATGATTAGTGAACACTATCACCTTTGTACCAATGAGATAAGACCAAAAATTTTCACAAGAAAATACCACAGCAAGCATCTCCTTTTCAGTTATTGATAATCCAATTAGGCTTCATTCAATGTACGACTTACATAGTATATGGATCTAAACAGTTTGTCTTTCTTTTTTCCTAACACTACTCCAATTGCAAAGTCACTTGAATCACACATGACTTCAAAAGGTTGAATCTAATCAGGTATAGTCATTTTGGTGTTGAAATCAATTTCTCCTTGATTGCATTAAAGGCCTGCAAACAAACATCATAAAATTCAAATGCAAAATTTTTTTCAAGAAGATTACATAAAGGTTTAGAGAGTTAAGATCCTTTATAAATCTTCTATAAAATCCTACATTTCCCAAAAAACTTTTGATTCCCTTCACATTCTTTGGAGGTGGTAGTCTTTCTATGGTTGCAATTTTAGCTCAATCAACCTCAATTCCTATAGATGACACTCTATGGCCAAGCACGATCCCTTCTTGAACCATGAAATTACACTTCGTCCAGTTTAGGACAAGGTTTCTATCTTCACATCTCTGTAAAACAAGAGTTAAATTATGAAAACAATAATCAAAAGATGTACCAAAAACCGAAAAGTCATCCATGAAAATTTTCATTATATCTTCCATCATATCATAAAAAATAGGCATCATGCAACATTGAAATGTTGCTGCGGCATTGCACAATCCAAAGGATATCCTTCTAAAATAAAATGTTTTGTAGGGGCATGTGAATGCAGTTTTCTCCTGATCATCGGGGGCTATGACAATCTGGTTAAACCCCTAATAACCATCTAAGAAGTAATAATAAGGATATCCAACAAATCGATCTAACATTTTATCAATGAATGGAAGTGGAAATAATCCTTTGTTGTTGCTTTGTTCAAATTGCGATAATCTATACATACACGCCAACCTGTGACTGTTCTTGTAGGAATAAGCTCATTGTTTTCACCACCGTCATTCCACCCTTTTTTGGTACAACATGCACTGGACTTACCCATGAGTTGTTTGAAATAACATAAATAATTCCAGTATTGAAGAGCTTCAAAATTTCAGCTTTCACAACTTCCTTCATTTATGGATTTAATCTTCTTTGGGGCTTAATTGATGGTCTATAAGGTTCCTCCATTAGAATCTTGTGCATGCAAATGGATGGAATTATACCTTTTATGTCATATATAGTTCATGCCAAGGCTTTTCTATACTCCCTTAACACACACAATAAATTTTCCTCTTCTTCAGGTGTGAATGATGCTGCAACAATCACTAGAAAGGTGTAACTATCACCTAAGAATGCATAGCGAAGATGCTCAGGAAATTGCTTCAACTTTGGAGTTGTAGTTTGCTACACTTTTTTTATAGAGATTACAAAATCCATCTTTGCTACCATTGGCTCCAACCTCTCCACTTTTTTGCTAAATGATGTAACCTATTGCAATACTTCTAAGGAAAATACATAGTGGAAAAATTCTTCACTAACAAAAGGTAAATCATATTCACAAACAATAGAGTTATTGAAATCATAAGCATAGGATGAAGTGGTGATACATCATTCTAGGTGATCGACTGACATATCTTCTTGACAAGCTTCTACTTTACATTGTTCAATGATATCTACCCGAAAGTAAGTGCTTGGATCTTCTGGAAATCTCATGGCTTTGTAGATTCTAAATGTAACCTCTTCCTTGTTCACTCTCAATGTTAACTCACCCTTTTGAACATCCATTAAAGCCTTTCCCATAGCCAAGAATTAGTGGTACGTATTGGTCTTCATCCATATCCAACACCACAAAATGAGAAGGAAAAATAAATTTATCCATATTTACCAATACATCTTCTATGAGTCTATGTGGATACTTGATGGATTGGTCTACTAGTTGCAAAGAAATTGTTTTTTGTTTAATATCTCCAAGTCCTAATTTCCTATAAATAGAAAGTGGCATAAGATTAATGTTAGCAAGACAAATTGAAACTCTCTGAATCTTTTAATTTTTGAGGTAATTTCTTTTGAAGAGTGGCACTACATTCTTCAAAAAGCTTCACTATTTCGAACTCTTCCAGGCTTCTCTTCTTGGAAATGATGTCCTTTAGGAATTTGGCATAATTGGAATTTGTTCCAAGGCATCTGTAAAAGGAATATTTATGTGAATTTTCTTAAAGATATCAAAAAACTTAGAAAATTGTTTATCTAATTTTTGTTTTTGAAAGCTTTGAGGATAAGGAAGTGGAGTAGAGAGAATATGAGGATTGTCAGGAAATGAAATTGTTGGAGGCATGTGAGTCTCTCTTAGTGTATCATCAACAATCTCATTTTCCTCTACTTTATTATTTATTTGGACATTGTTTGGAGCTGTAGGCATGGACTCAGTTTCCTTTTATGGTGACCTCTAAATTCCTCTTCCACTTCTAAGTGTAATGGCCTTGCATTGTTCCTTTGGATTCACTTCTGTATTGCTAAGAAAAGTTCCTCTTTGTTAAGCATTGGTGGTTATGGCTAGTTTCCCAATTTGCTCTTCAAGATTTTTCATAGTGGCTCCCATATTGCTATAATGAGTCTCAAAATTATACAATCTTGAATCACTCTTTTTAAATCTTGCTATGGTCTCCTCAAAAAATAAAACCATGGCATCCTCAAGTGACATCTTCTTCTCAATTGGTTGACTATCAAACCCTGAATGAGGTTGCAACACATTCTTTGTGTTTCCATAAGAAATATTCCCATGATTTTGAAGTCTTGGATGGTAGTAAGTTGGCATAGGATTACCATGATAATTGTAGTTTCGATTGTTAATGTATTGAACCTATTCTTGACTTGCTTCATTCTTTGGAACTATCATACTCAGGTTTGGAACATATTCTATACATTATGGTATTCTTTGGGTTGTTAAGGATGAAATTTGATGAGATAGAGAAGCTACTTGAGCTAAAAGGGCAACAAACAGCTCCAATTCATGAATCCTATCAACTTTCTTGGCCATAAATATTTCAGTTGACAATTAATAGTTGTTTGAGGCCATTTTTTTCTAAAAGAGAAGTAACACTCTCAACTATTTTTGACATCAAAGTTCCACTAGAAGCAACATCAAATATGGTTCTAAATTGCTCATTTAACCCATTATAGAGCATTTGAACTTACAACCAATTCAAAAATCCATGTCAAGGGCAATGCCGAATCATATCTTTATACCTTTCTCATGCTTCATATATTGTCTCAAAGTCATTTTGTCTGAATTGACCAACATTTAGCCTTGTCCCTCAAATAAAAAGGAAACAATCTCAGTCTAATGGTGTATATAGTAACACCATTCATCTTTACAGTGTCACAAATTTCCAAGAACATTGCCCAATAAATATTGGGATCATCAAGTGGCAATCTGCTAAATTGGGCTTGTTGCACAATGCTGATCAACACCAGTTTAAGCTCAAAATTATTGGCATTACTGATCTAGCATCTTACACTTGAATAGTTGTCATTCACAATTGGCCTTACATAATTCTTCAAGGTGCGTTTCTATTTATTTTGTTCTACTTAAGCCATGGCTAGTATTTTCTTCTTTCTTCGTAATCTAAAGGTTCTTTCAATCTCCGGATCAAAAGGAATAATGTTTTGAGTTCTAGCACAGTGCATCCAACATCAAAAACACACTAGAGAAAAATAAAAATAAAATATAATAATAAATTAAAACCAAGATTACTTTGAATCGATATTGGAAAAAATAAGAAAAAATCAATCCACGGCAACAACGCCAAAAACTTGATCAGTGCAAAACTGTAAGTACACAGTATCATAGTTTTATAATAAAATGATAAAAAGAGTATCGTCCTCAAGGATTGGTAACTTACTTTTGAAAAATACCAAAATTATACTAATCTCAATTTTATCTAGAAAAATCACTAAGGTTGTTGTAATTGAAATTCAAAATAAAATCAACTTAAAGAAAATATGCAAAAGAAAATAAAGATGTTGTTCAAAGATCAAATTAGTAGGAAGAAAACTTCTAGGAAATCGATTTCACCTAATCCCTCACTATATTTTACTCATCCAACTAATTGAATTTAATTCTCTCTGTTTGTTAGCAATCTCTAAAAAAATATCCAAAAGCCTCTTTCGATAGTCAATATGAAATATTCTTGTTCCTTAATTTACACAATAATATGCAATTTAATAAAGCAAGAAAGCATTAAGACCAATGATTTTTAAAACTATACAAGTTCATTCAAGACTTTCGATCTCTATATTTACCTATGTCCAGATATTTCAGATCTATCTTATAATTCCCTCTTTTGATAGAAAATCACAAGACTAAAATCATCTAATTAATAGCCAGTTAATTAGAAGCAATAAACTCATAATTAATTAGACAAATATGAATATAAATAATTCAAATTAACATAGAAAATCAAGTATAGTTTAGAATTAAATTACAACTTTTTCCTAGAATAAAGAAAAATTAGTTCATGCTGAAAATTAAATTTAACATAAACAAATTCACCATAATTTTCTAAGAGGAATTGAAAGAAAATTGACTCGCAAAAAGAATCTATTTTCGTGTCTTCTTCTGCATTTTCTTTTTCTTTCTTTTTGTCTGCGCAGCTTTGGAATTGTTTTTCTCTTTCTCTTCCACGCCATCAGTTTTTCTCTATTTCTTCCTCCTTTTTCCTTTGTTTTTCTTCCTTCATTGGCGGCCCTCTTTTTTTTTCTCCCTAATTGCTTCATCCTATCTATCCTCTTATTTAAATATATATTTAGAGACATCTTAATTTAAATTTGATTTAAATAAATCTTCATTTAAATTTAAGAGTCCTTAGATGATATGCTTATAAAATTGGATCTTTATTATCTTCAATAAAATTTAAATAATAATAATGAAGTATAAATTCAATCAAATAAATAAAATTAGACTAAATTTAAAGTTGAGGAGTGATAAATTATGACAAGTTATGCAAGTCATCAACTTGACAAAAGTCAATCAAAACTTGATTGATCGACGACATCAATCGATCCATACCTGTTGTCGATCAATCAACTAATGTAAACTCTAGCACAAAATATAATCATAAGTTTTGTGAGCATGTTCTTGTGAATGTATAGGTGCAATACTATGTATGATAGTTATTAAGGATATACTTAAAATACTACTATCTAAAACTCAAGCATTTCTTCAATTTATCTTGATAGACTTGATAACTAGCTTGAAAACTAGTTTTTAACAAACCTTTTGTCTATAAAAATAACCAACACTCATAATTCCTTACAAACTATCCATTTGGCAATTTCGTTTGGAAAAAATATTACATTGAATTTCTAGATTCCATAATGGAATTATCCTATGATTTGGTGAATCTATCTTCTTTTTCATTCTTTTCATCTTATATGTAATTCTAACATTAGAAATAAAGTAAAGGAACTTGGCTTGAAAGCCTCATTGGTTTCTAGTTCAGGTAGCATTCAAGTTACAAAAAGAAGATCATGTAGTAAGCATCATTCATGGAATTAGTTCCCCTAAATGTAATCTCTCCCCTTCTGTGCAGAGCAATATAAAATACTCTCCTCATTTTTGACATACAAAAAAGACATATCAATAATTATGAGGCACTAATAAATTAGATTATAAATTTTAGAACCAATCAACCAAATTTGGAGCTATGAGCACATAAACGAAAACCAACATCAATACTCTTCCCATAATTTAACTATGAATGAAATATATATAGTTCATAAGTTCATATGAAAACACATTAAACTAGGTTCAATGGTCATTATTCTTTTGAGTTAAATAGCCCATGATTCATATTTCATCATTTATATTGAAGTGACACTATCATTACTCTATGAGAACAAAGAGTAGTCAATTGTTTTTAGGGCTTAAAAAATATCTAATTTTTTTGTTTATTTAAACCTTATTTTCTCACTTTTTAGTGCATATCTAACCTCTTTTTTATTATTTATTTATTTATTTATTAGAGGATTGTACCTAATTGATGACTTTCACACTAGTAGTAAGGTAGTCCTCTCTAATTTATTGATAGCTTCACACAATATAATTAGTAGCCATCCCAATTAGATATACTACTTTATTGTTAAACAAGATTCTTATAGATGCATATAGCGCTAGAGTTTTCATAGTATAGGGACATCGTATCTTGCGATTAACCGTAGTCCTTGAGCATATTTTTCATGCAAAACATTTGGGTACATGAGTTTCTTGCAGCAATGTATTTCACCTCAACTGTAGAGAGTCATATAGAGTTTTTCATTATTATTATGACAGGAAACTATGTTTTTCCCAATGTACAAGTATCCATCTTATGTGTTTTTCCTATCATCATGGTCGCCATCCCAATCCATATATGTATAACTATTTATCTCACAAGTATTGTCAATAGTGACATTTATACCATAGTTACTTGTTCCAGAAACATACCCTATGATTCTTTTCATATGTTCAAGGTAGGATTATCTTGGATCAACTAGATAGTGAGCACACACACTGAAATTAAAACATATATCAGGTCTACTTGTTGTATGGTACAAAGACTACCTATCATACTCCAATATAGGGTTTGACCAATACGTTTACCTTGAGTGTCCTTTGTGATTTTTGTGTTGCTACCTAAGGGGATTCTTTATGGTTTACTAAATTCAAGGCCAAATATTTTAACAAGATTGCAAGCATATTTGGATTAGGAAATGCATAAATTATTAAGTGATTGTTTAATATGAAATCCAAGGAAGAATGTAAACTCACCTACCATAAATATTTCAAATTCATTTGACATCACATGCACAAAATTATCTACTAAGGAAGCAGAATTGGATCCAAAAAAATGTCAACTATATATATTTGGGTGATGAATATATCAATACCATCTATTTCTATGGATAGAGCTTTATCAACTCCCCCTCGAACAAAGTCATTGTTCAAGAGATAGTAAGTCTTTCATACCAAGCCCTTGGTGCTTATTTTAGACCATAGAGTGTTTTGTTGAGTTTATAAATATGATTTGGTAATTTAGAATCATCAAAGCCCTTTGGTTGTTCAACATAGACTTCTTCATCCAAAAAACCATTTAAAAATGCAAATTTAAGATCCATTTGTCACATCTATTTGGTATAACTTTAACTTTATGGATCAAGAAATAACAAGTAAAATTCTAAGTGATTCTAACCAAGGGATAGGTGAAAATGTTTTTATCAAAGTCAACACCTCCTACTTATCTCTATCCTTGAGCTACTAGCTTAGCTTTATTCCTAACCACTATGTCATGCTCATCAGATTTATTTTTGAATATCCATTTGGTTCCTATTATGTTCATGTTGTTGGGTTTAGGTACAAGTGTCCACAAATTATTTCTAGCAAACTAACCTAACTCATCTTGCATAGCATTTATCTAATATTCATCTTTTAATGCCTCATTCATATTCTTAGGTTCAAATTGAGAGATAGAGAAAATATATGTTACCTCACTTATTTGGCATCTCCTAGTTACCCTGATTTTGTTTTGAATACCAATAATCACTACTACAAAAAGGGATATTTAAGTCGATATGTAAAGTCAATTTTTAGATAAAACCAACTTATAATCAATTTAAAGTCGGTTCGGTGAAAAACTAATGCTACATGTAGCATCGGTTAACACGTAATTAATTATTTTTTTTGTCAATTATTATTTTATTTGAACTGTTTGAAATTGAATTTGGATATATATATATAGTATAATTTTTTCTTATTTTTTTTAGTCAATTGGTTTTTAAAATTATATAATTGATAGAATTTTGTGTATTTGTTTGGATACATAATTAATTTTATATACATGTTTTTCATACGTAGTTATCGAATTTGGATAGCATGAAAAACACAATATAGAAAAATTTATATATGAGCTAAAATATAAAAGGTCTATATATAGTTAATTAAAATCTTAAAATATAATTGACCAAAAAAATAAAAAAAATTTATTGTCTAATTTCAATTTTAAAAACTGTTAACATAAAAAAAAACACACATGGATACGTACTTAATTTTATGTACATGTTTTTCATACGTAGTTATGGAATTTGGATAGAATGAAAAACATAATACAGAAAAATTTATATATGAGCGAAAATATAAAACGTCTATATATAGTTAATTAAAATCTTAAAAAATAATTGACCAAAAAAATAAAAATAAAAATTATTGTTTAATTTCAATTTTAAAAACTGTTAAAATAAAAAAAACACACGTGGATATGTACATAATTTTATGTACATGTTTTTCATACGTAGTTATGGTATTTGGATAGCATGAAAAACACAATATACAGAAAAATTTTCAAAAAATTATAAAAAGTCTATTGTTAATTAAATTCTTAGAAAATAATTGACCGAAAAAAAATTGTATTGTTTAATTAATTTCAATTTTAGAAACAATTAATTACAATAAAAAATACATGTGGATAACATCGATTGACGTGTTGAACTGATGTTACAAACATTAATGTTTGTTATGGGGTGATTTTTTGTAGTGCTAGTTGTCTTCTTTGCAAGTGATGTTTGTTCCTCTTCTTTCATTTCTTGATCTTGGTCGTTCTCTATTGGATTACTTGTTAATGTAGGAGGTGAAGTTGTGGTGTCTTCTATAGAGTTATTTTCAACTATTTCAAGGTTTCTTGCATCATCTCTAACATTTATGGATTCTATGATAGTATTGGTTCAACACTTGAACATTCTAAAAGCCTTACTATCTGAGGAATATCCTAGAAAAATCCCTTCATTGTTTCTAGTGTCAAATTTACCTAATTGTTTTTAATCTCTTAGAATATAACACTTGGTATTGGAAACATGCATGGATTTTGAGTTAGATTCTTTACCTCTCCATATCTTATACGATGTTTGATTCATACCTCGTCATAGATAGACATGGTTAATTATGTAACATGAGTACTTATAGCTTCTACCCAAAACTATTTTATGACTTGCTTTGCATGGAGCATTACCTTAGCCATTTCTTGGGTAACATGGTTCTTATTTTCAATTATTCCATTTTGTTAAGGTTTGATTAAACTGGAGAACTCATGATATATTCCATGCTCTTTGGAGAAATCAAAATATTTAATATTTTCAAATTCCTTTCTATGAATTGATCTCGACCTTCTTATATTAATAATCTTGTTATCTGCCTCAACCTATACTATTACACAAAATGAGGTAAAGAAGTCAAAAGCATTTGATTTCTCCCTTAGAAAGTTCACCCATGTGAACTAAGGGAAGTTATTTCAACAATAATATATTTCTTACCTCTTATGCTTTTAGTTTTCATTTGACACAGTAGGCTTATATGGATTAATCCAAGTACATT
Organism: Hippophae rhamnoides; assembly: GCA_033030585.1. NCBI lineage: Eukaryota > Viridiplantae > Streptophyta > Magnoliopsida > Rosales > Elaeagnaceae > Hippophae > Hippophae rhamnoides. The sequence goes on along the minus strand of CM065434.1, from coordinate 23,447,139 downwards.
ACTTCTGATGGATACTATTAATTTTCTTATGAGAGACCAAGTCAATTTACCTAGTTGACATGGTCCACAAATAAGTTTATCTTTCTTAGAGAGGGTGAGTAAACCATGGATAATTTCAATTTTACATAACTCTTTAAATTTCATGTGATCAATTTTTTCATGCCATAAAGAAGTTGAATAATTTCTAGCTAAATTACATGTTATTATGGGCCAAGTGTCAATGTAGCATTTATCGTGTTACCTAGTTTGCTTAATCATGAATTTACCAACTTGTATTTGATTTGGATTTAAAAGCAAAATGGACTATGAAGTAATGTAGCTCTGACTTCTTAACCCATCCTTTTTTATATTTTAGAGACTATGGGTAGGGTAGGTTTAGAAGTTAGAGCTACATAATTTTTAGTGGTCTAGCTTTTTTTCTTTCTAGGAGTAAAAGACTTTTGAGTTTTCCTAGAATCAATTTCATGCATGAAGTAATTATAGCTGCAAAGGAATCTATAGTTTGGTCTAATAAGTTCCATTCTACCACAGTGGTGGCATATAAGAACAAAGGGACTTTTTCCAGATGGAGAAGATGCATATTTTACCTTTTCTATTACAGGTATAGTAGGTTTCACAATCTATGTCTTAGATGATGAAGGTTTAGAGTCTTCATCTACATATCCAAGTCCTATCTTGTCTCCATATGACTTTCTATAGTCTAGAAAGTTATTCAAATTTTTAGCCCTTATTGTTAGGTTCCTCATTCTCTCTTTGACTACAGCAAACTCTTTCCTAAGCTTCTTATTTTTATTTTCTATTTCTTGAATGGAGGAGTTTGTTTTAAGTGTATTAATATTATCATTTAGAATAGTGATTTCTATCAAAAGTTTATCTTTTCCTTTCTTAGCACCTAGACAATCCAATAATTGTTCATCAAAGTTTTAAACATTAAGTTTGGATAATAGGGAAGAAGTGTTTACTCCCCCATATTCTTCATCCGATCTAGATGTAATCATTGAGTTGTTCAGTTCCCATCATAGTAAAGCCATGATAGTTGGTTGTACCATCTTTATATTCATTAGCTTTTTCTTGTTCACTATCTGAGTCATTAAGTGTTGATATGTTCCTATAAAGTATATATTGTAATTTATCAAAATTAAAAGAATGAATTAGGTTTTAATATCACCTTTTAACCTAAGTATTTTGTAAATTGTGTTTTCAAAATCAAAGGGTATATTTTTATGTATGTTAGGTATTTTTAAACTTAAAAGATTAAATTGACAAAAGGCTCTTTAAATCTCATAGCAAGAGATACAATTGTCATACATTTAAGGACCTAGATGCAAACATTAATATAAGATACATCAAAGAGGGGTCAAAATATTAAAGTGCAAAAATTAAGGGTGAGCCACAACATGATTATATGTGCACTGTGGCATAGCACACTTGGGATAAATTTCAGTATAATAGGAAGCAAAGTCGTGCTATGGCATGAGTTGATGCATGTTATGGATTGCTCGGATGAATTTGCATTCCAACACCTTATTTCAAGCACATGTTTATCGAAGCTATTCTAGATTCGTTAGATTAATATTTTAAATGTTTTAAATCTCTTCAACCTTACCCTAACTAATTGTAATTATATTGTAACTCTTTTACTATAAAATGTAATTAGTTTTAACAACAAAAATAGCCACAGATTATACAAATTGTATACACATAAATTTACAAAAAATATGCAAGTCTTTAGAGAGCTAAAGGAATGATAGAATTCAAAGAGTCGATTAAAGAGTTGTAAATGAGCCATTGATATCAATCATAAGCTTCTTATTCTTCTTCTTTTTCTTCTATGTTTTTTATTTATTTTAATTATGCCTAGTTAATTTATTTATGTGATTGTTGGCGGATTTCAAGCCCTAGACTATGATTTTAAGTAATAAAATGTTATGATGATTTTTAGATTACATCCTTGAGTTTTGATGTGTTTGACTCAATATTTAAATTACATGACTATGCATGTATGAATTAAAGTAGCTAAGTATTTTACTATATGTTTATGTTTAATGCTAGTTTTAAGATGTTACTATTGTATACTAAGAATATATGGATTCCTATTTGTTTTGCCAACTATGGTATACGTTAATATTCTTATTCAAGATGGTAACTTGTTGCTTTATGAAACATTGATAAGTATAGTTGATGCCTTTATTAGAGGTTACTAAGAATTGTGATATTGCAAAGTTCATTTATCTTATTTTTAGAACTTAATATGACGAATGTAACTATGACTAGGTTGTTTTGATTTAGGATTTATTTATGATGGTATTCTGCTTCAATTAAAAGTTAGAAAAGGTGGGTTAAAAGTCATTGCTAAAAGAGTCCACAACCTGTTATACAACTAGGATAAGGAGAAAAAATCTCCTAAAGGACTTGACCCCAACTCACAAGAAACAGAATAGTATAACACTTATATTGTTCACACAACAAAAGCACAGAATCACAAAAAATATAATATCAAAAACAGATAACTGTTAATCATAGATATTATAAATTAATAATAGAAAGTAAGTAAACAACAAATGCTTTCTAATTAGAATTTATGCTTCAATATGTTGATACACATACACACTAAACTCGGATTATACTAGCTTAATAAGTGATTATGCATAACAGTCAATATAACAAGGTAAACCCATATATAGATTATATGTATATGGTAACATCCTTGAGTTTCTTAAGGCAACCACTCATCAAAAAATAATTCACTAAACTGTAAACAATTTACAACTATATTAAACAGTACAACCACTATTATCTCTATCAATGAGGACCTTATTCCTAACTGCCTACTACTACTTTGTACTTGCTATTTCTATAACAATATGGTTCAACACTTGAACCTAGTTGTCTTCCATAACAAACACCACCCAATGTGGTGTGATTGGAAACCAAATATTAGTAACTAGAAGTGTATAAACTTACAACCTCAAAAGAGACACGGTCCACTACTAATGTCAAATTGCATATCAGAGATACAAAGTTAAACCACATACTCACACAAAAGCATTTGATCACAAACCACACTGAATGACCCATACTCAAATATAATCTCACCAAAATGATTTCTAAAATAGATAGAAATCTCTATATGAATTTCGGCAGAGTTTTGACACTAAAAATGTGTGTGAAGAGACATAAATGAGTGGAGTAATTATACGGCTCGGTTTTGGGGCCTCGCTAGCCATCTCACTAACGGTGTTGGCAAGAGTGGTAGTAAGCTTAGTGGAAAGCTAGTTGGTGATATGGTAAAAGTCATATCTTTTCATTTCCAAAAAATTTCAAGTAGATTCCATAAATACCCAATCTTGAAATGAGCCAAACACAAGTGACAACATCGGCTCGCTCGCTCGCCAAAAAACCAACACTCTCAATCTTAGTATGCATACTATGAAAACCAAACATGTGGTATATGTAAGCATGCTCATATACAAAGTGTACCTAACTATGTGTGTGTATGAATTATTGACCCTCTATAACAAATCTTACATAGAGGAAGATAAAAAAGACTAAGTAAAATAACAGACACCATGTTATATACACTCAAAATCAACACACAGACATGAGTACAAGTGGACTTACATTCTTTCCCTTTAGCTTTCCATGTCAAAACATAAATCAAGCATAAGAAAATCACAAAGATATCCTAGAGTTGTTTTTACCCATGAACAACACAGTGACACACAAAAACCCAAAAGACACACCTACACCAAATGAATCCTCTTGAATGCCCCATGTAACTTTATGAATCAACCCATCCAGTCCTCTATCACTTAAAAATATGAGGAACTTAGTGCCACTTGCACACAACACATCTGAAGCTTGAAGGATTCATTCTACATTTGTAACTTGCACACACAAAACAAACACATACTCCATGAAAGTATCATGTAGAAATAACGTATATTCAATCCACATACTATCATGTTACCCTCTACACATGTACACACAAACACAAGTAAACATGCAAAACTCTCCCAAACTTTTTGCAAGACAAAAGCAAAAGCAAAGAAACATATAGGTAGACATATGAAACAAGAGATTGCATATAATGCATGCAACATGTCATAATAACAATCCTATTTATGCATGGTTCATAGAAAGTGAGGTCAAAGAGAAAAAAACATCACATGAATAAGACAAAAAACAAAAAACTCATAAAATAGGATAAACATCAAGAAGTAAAACAAACACATCACTTCCCTTGACAGAAAACATAAGACACATAACTCTCCCCCTAAAAATATGCATGCGATACAATAAACATGTTATACATTCTACTCGCAAACACCCCAATAGAGATTTACACACAATAAAAAGTAAGAAAAACATAATAAAGGAAGAAAACAAAGCTTGTTCAATAAATCAAAGGGTGCATAAAGAATAAACAATACATTCAACATAAATATCCATATGTCCATCAAACCATGATTCAATCATGTAAGAGTATGACTAAATTTTTTAGGTCATGTACAATATGTGATATGCAAAAATTGTTTAATCTATATGCTATCATGATATTCTTATGTGAACCAAGCAAATCGAAATATACACTCAAGTTCAACTAAGCTTCATATGTCTATAATTAGTCTCTCTCTCCATCAATAGTAAGTGCCAACTTAGAAGAAATCAATAGGTCTTTCAAAGTTTGTAATGATAGGCTGAGGTAAGGGTAGGGAAAAGAAGAAAATTAGGTTCAAGCATACCTTTGTAAAGTATTCAACAAACAATTCATATCTATGATAGAAATACCCTCATATATGGGTTCTTTTCTCTTTACTTTTCAAGCTTCAACCAAAGAAGTTATGAGAATAGTAAACACAATTAATATGCTTATGCAACATATTCTTAATGAACTTAATATCTTTTCACTTTTCTTTTCTTTTCTCCATCATCCCCCTTTTAATATGATCACCCAACATTTTTCATCCATTTCCTCTTTGTTGATCAAAAGTAAGAGGATAAATTAGACATTCCCATAGCATACAAGCGCAACAAAGGGTGTAAAAGGTAAGTTAAAATAAATAATTGGGCTAAGCTAGTGTTTAGGTGCAAAGAAATGAAGAGATATCATAATGGCTCTCAAAGAGGGAAGACTAAGGATATGAGAATAATGGTGATAAGAAAGGATCAAACTGGAAGGCCTACATCTTTTTTCTATCCAAGTAGAACCTAGAATTTTGCCTTGAGAGACACTAAAAATGGATTCTAGAGCTTGTTAGAGAAATACAAATCATCAAAGTAGAATATTCACACAAGCTTATCAAAGTAACCATACAAATTCCTAAAGATATGGCATGTGCAAAAGACAAATTCATTTGAAATAAGATAAACCATAAAAATGTAGCCATACATGCTCTCATGGAAAATACTTGTCGAAACATCCACACTTCAATTCATATTAAAAGCATGCCAAACATATATCAACATGATCCCTCTAAAATTCATTTTACATGCAATAGATTAGTAAACAGATGAATTCGTCATTCCAGGAACATAAAGCAAAGACTAATAAGAAAGATTATAAGAAATGACTTAAAACAAATCAAAGCCCAAAAAGAAGAGGAAAATGTCTCAAAAGAGATAAAAAAAATCACATTATCCCTAGTCAAGAAACAGAAAGAAACTGACTAACTAATGAATAACACAGGTAACATCCATAAAAGAAAGTAGAAATAAGGGATGCTACAAAAAACACTAAGCATGAAAAAGAAAGACAAAAGTTTCAACACAAAAACATAAGATATGCTCAGATAGTGACAACAACACAGACAACAGGAGTGCCAACTAAACACATAAGTTTAGATAAAACCTTGTATGTATATCAAAGGTCATAAAGATAGGTAAATAATCTATATGACATACAGATGCACATGATAAACAAGAGCAAGTATAGAAAAGAGAAAACTCATAAATACATGCTTGTAAAATCATCACAATTAACTTTAATTAAACAACTCCAGCATAATAGAAGGATAAGAAGGAAAAATGTGGACAAAATCAAACAATGGATAAACAGGGAAATGACAAAAAACAAACTAGGTGTAGGGACGAAGAGCCTAGTAAAATAGGAGAGAAGCACACTATATGACATGGAATATGCATGATAATACATTAGAGACACATGAACAACATATGGCATGATACATATACAAAAATCCATAGAGGAAGAAGCATGTTGTATGTAAGACAAACACACATAAGGAATAAGTCAAAGTAACTAGCATGTGAGAAAACTAGCAAAGGATCATCCATAAAGGAGAAGCAACAAATATGAAAATTAACATACAATGCACTACAAGGAAAGAGCAAGAAAAAGAAGATAAGAAAGTCAAACATATGAACACAAACAAAATGAAACATATTCACATAAAGAAGAATGAAAACCAAAGAGAGGAAGGAAATAATCAGTTCAACCCCAATAGATCAATCAAAAATAGTGATAAAGCAGCATCCCTCTATTAAAAAAAATTGTGAGGGGAAACTGAAAATGGCCTCTTACTCATATGAGCATGAGGAGTATATAAAACTTGTGATTTTTTTGTTTAAGATCTCTATAAAATCTAGATGAGTCATCCATATAAATAGGGCAAGGTGGACCTTTTAAAGCAAATTTTATTCTTTCCACACTATGCCTCAGGTGTATAATGCAACCTATTTGAACATGCTCAGTTGAACCGTAGTAGCTACATCCAGACAAAGAAGGTAGGGGTGAATAAGGTAAAGTACTCTAAGATGAACTCCTCATATAAAGTAGGACTCTGCCTAGCAAGGTGTCCAATAGTGCCACAAAGATAATATGCATCACGAGTGAAGTTAGAGAATCTAGGTCATGACTTCGAAGGATTGTACATGGAAGAGAGAAAGAAAGAGTACTCATGTTAACTTTCATACTAAGATGAGAATTTAATTTTTCGCATCGAGGTCTTACATGGTAGTAGACTACCACTAGAGTGACAGAAAGAGTTAGCCTTAGGTGAATGGTTCATCTTGCTAAAGGAACTATGCTAGAATGTGACAACCAAGTTACTTTTAGGGATAATAACAACTGACTTCAACCTAGAATCTTGATCAAAAGACTTGACAAACTTAGAAGCAATAGAAGTAGAAGTATAAATCCCTTCATTATATCTTATATTGTGTTTACCACCAAATGACTCTGTGTTACTGATAATTTCACTCAATTTTTGGGAGTCAGAAATCATTTTGTTAATAGTAGAGAAAAATTGAGCCAATTCTTTTTCACTCATATAGAGTTTATTTTTTAAAGTTATAATCAACTCTTCCTTTTCCTTAATAAAAGATTCCAGGTATGCCATTAAATTGTTGATAATCCTAACTCTATCATTCATATGTTTCACTTCAACTTCTTTGTCAATAAGAGCATAAGTTAGATACTTCTTGGCACTTTCAAGGACAATTATCTTCTTTGTCAATTGCTCAATATCATCATTTTGATCATTTGAAGGATCATAATGGACATACAATAGAGTAACTTTATCATAAATGGAACACTTCAATTATTCCTCAAGTAACTCTGTCATTCATATGTCAAACTTGTTATTTTTGCAAATCTAGATGTCTCTTTTGACTAACATCATGCCTATTAGTGAGATCATGTTATTGATCATCAATTAAGGAATTTCTTTGCTCAATATTTTTCTTCATATCACCTATCTCGTACTCATTTCTGTCCAGGCTCTCAAAAGCCTTTGGTTTTAGCTTTTTTTGATTTCCTATGCTCTAACAAGAGTGCATTGTAAAAGTCAAGCAATTCATCTTGCTCATCATCATCATTAGCTTTAGATTTCACCTCTTAAACATCTGAAGGATCAATGGCACTACCCAAAGCAACTAAGGCTAGAAAATTAGTTTCATCCTCATCATCACTATTAGTACAATCCAAAATAGTAACCTCATCATTCATCATGTGCTTATGTGTATGTTCTTTTTTCAAAAAGCAATTTTCTATAACATGATCAGGCTTCACACATTCAAAGAATTTGATCTTAATTTTGGGCCCTTTGTTAGGTTTCTTAAATTCATTAGCTAAATAATTTAATTACCTTTCCCAATACCCTTATAAGAAGGTTTCATATTTCTAAAAAATTTAGTAAATCTTTCGGAAAGTAGAGACATTTCTTCCTCATCGAAATCATAATCGTCATTAGTAACAAGTATGGAAAAAACATCTTTTCTCAAACCACTATTCTTTGATGTCTTGAGAGCCAAGCTTATTTCCTTCTCAAAAGTAGATTGCTTTCATCTTGTCAACAGGTGATGCAATTTTAAGACTTGCAGGTCACTAACTAATTCATTGACAATAAGTTCACTAGGCTTGTACATGGACTTAAGCATGATAACTTTATCATGAAAGTGATAGGGGACGCTAGCAATGATTTTCTCAATCTTCTTTTCTTTGCTAATAGGTCTACCCAAGTTGTAAGAATAATTGATAATGTTTGAAATATGTGCATAGAATTTGTCAAAAGTTTCATCCTCTTGCATGATACAAAGTTCAAAATCTATGTTCAAGTTCAAAATTCTAGATCTTTTTATAGTTGAAGTTCCTTCATGAGTGGTCTCCAAAATGTCTCATGCTTGTTTTGAAGAAGTACAACTCCAAATTCTTCGAAATTCACATAGCAAAATAGCCCTAATGATTTCATAGAGTCCCTTGTTATTCCATTCAGATACCTTGCTCAGATCTTCAGTCCATTGACTCATAGGTTTAAGAATCGTAGTGTTATCATGTAGGGTTTTAGTGGAATACATCCAGCCATTCTCGATAAGAAACCATAAAAGGCCCTCATTTATGATTTCCAATAGGTATAGTTCAACCCTTTACCTAAATTACCTCCTTCTCCCGACTTCATCCCAGAGAATTTGTGTGTGAAAGCACATAAGTTAATAGAATCAACACCGGAGTGATTAAACCTAAAAGGGAGCACCTGTTGTGATACCAATCAAAAAAGTCTAACCCGGTATACGAATAGGGTAATGAGAAAAAGTCTCCTAAAGGACTTGACCTTAACTCAAAAGAAATAGAACAGTATAACTTACACAGTTCACATAGGAGAAGCATAGAATCACAAAAAGTATAATATCAAAAGTAGATAACTATTAATCATAGATATTATAAATTAATAATAGAAAGCAAGTAAATAGAAAATGCTTTCTAATTAGAGTTTATGCTTCAATATGTTGTGACATATACATACCAAGCTCAATATGTTGTGACATATACATACCAAGCTCAAATTATACTAGTACAACAAAGGATTATGCATAACACTCGATATAATGAGGTAAACCCATATAAATATTGTATCTATATGGTAACATCCTCGAGTTACTTAAGGTAACCATTTCGCAGTAAATAATTCACTAAATAGTAAACAAGTTACAACTTTAACAAACAATAAAACCAATATTACCTCTATCATCGTGGACCTTCAACCTAACTGCCTACTACTACTCTTTACTTGATACTTCCAAAATGATATGGGTCAAACCCTTGAAACCAACTATCCTTCATAGCCAACACCACACATGTGGTGTGATTGGTAACCAAAGATCAGTATCTAGAAATGTATCAACTTATAACCTCATGAGACATATGTTCCACTAATAATTTCAAATCACGTATAGGAGACACATACTCACACAGGAAATTATTTTATCACAAGCTATATTGAATAACCCATACTCAAAAATAGTCTCACCAAAATGGTTTCTAAAACAGATATAAATCTTGGTATGAATTTTGGCAGAGTTTGGGATTTAAAATGTGAATGATGAAGAAATAAATGAGTGGGGTATTTATAGGACTCAATTTTAGAAAATCTCTAGCCACCTCACCAGCCACATCCAACCACCTCGCCAAGGGTGGTGGTGAGGGCAGTAACGAGCTTATCGGTGAGATGCTAAAAAGTCATATTTTTTTGTTTCTAAAAATTATCGAATAGACTCCATAAATATCCGCACTTGAAATGAACCAAACATAAGTGAAAATGTCGGCTCGATCGTAAGCTCGCTTGCTAATTACTAACACTCTCAATCCTAGCATGCACAATAAGAAAGCCAATCTTGTGTTGTGTGTTATAATAACTATATGCATGTGTGAAGTACTGATCCACAGTAACAAACCTTACACAAAGGAAGATAAAAACACCTAGTAAAATAATAGACGTTGTGTTTTGTATATGAGAAGCCAACATACAGACACGAGTACAACAGGACTTACAGTTGTCGACTAGTTCCTAGATTTTTCAAACTAGAGTTGTTAATTAAAGGATGGTTTTAATATTAATTCATGATATAACTGGTTAAATAATAGATTAGAGGTAAGGATTGTTCCATAAGTACATATTTCTCTTGATCTGTGTTACTCATGTATTTATTTTTTTATTTTTATTTTAAAATTATTTTCAAAATCCCTTGATAATTTATTAATAAGTAAATAATTGGTGATATTTATCGTTGCGTTCCTCGTGGGGTTGACAACCTTTGTTCTTAAATTAATTAGCACTTGTACAATTTGATCACATATACTTACATGTTTTCAAACATATCAAGTGTTATATTGAATGCTCTACGAAATTTCTTCTTATTATTTGCACACTTTGTAGAAATATGACCAAAATAATTATAGGTAAAACATTAAGGATTAATGGGTTTAGGTCTCTTATTATTTGAACTCGAAGCATTGAATTCCTTTAACTCCCTATCCTCAAATCGAGTAAGTATCTAGTCACTTGATAGATTTGTTACCTTGTTGATTATATTGATTCTTTTTTACTAAGGAACTTATTGAATTTCCTTATAAGTAGACTTATAGATTCATCATTGATGTCCTCATCACTATCATAAATGTCATGTTTGGAGCTTTTAAATGCCATATCCTTTTTCTTCTTGGATGGATCTAGAGTAAGTTCATAGGTTTGGATTCACCCAACAAGCTTATCAATGCTCAATGTTCCCATATTCTTATTTTCCTCTACAACTATAACCTTCATCTTGTGTTCTCCTGTCAAGGAACTTAGAAGTTTACTTACAAGTATAGGTTGTGCTATTTTCTCACCATGGTTAAAACAAGCATTTATAATATCATATAAACGATCATAAAATTGACCAAAAGTTTACGTATTGCTCATTTTAAGAAAATCAAACGAGATGTTAGCAATCTCAATTTTGTTTGTTTTAGTTGGGAAGTACACTCATTAACAAGTACAAGTGCATTCCATGCACCTTTGGTAGTCTCATAGTTAGAGATGCGACGAACCAAATAGACATATTTGGTATCAAATCCTACACCAAATAGACTTAGTGATTTTGATCTATAAGTACATACATATAGACTAAAGGAAAAAAGTTGGGTCATCTACTTGACCCTCACTCTTTGATGGGTTTATTTACACTTACTAGAAGGTTCATATGTAAGCCTATCTTAAACAAGATGAAAAAGTGTGGGGTGCCTTTCTTGAAGGTTGGGAACCACCTTCGGTAATGAAAGATGGTGTAACAACCATAAAGTAATGAAAAGAATGGACCTTTGAAAAAAGAACTCTTAGTGGATCAAACCAAAAGAGGTTAAGTTCAATATTTATTGCATTGTTGATTGATGAGTTTCATCACATCTTCGACTATAAGGCCACAAGGGTATTATGTAATTTCACATAAGGATTGGGTTAAAAAGATTTTTAAATCCCGTCAATTGCTCGCTCGATTTGACCCGAGAATAATTGATTAGAGTCGATTGAAAGCCAATCGATTGAGTAAATGAAGAAAGAACCCGAGAGACACTTAATATGATTCGATTAAAGCTTGATTGATCAACTACCTCGATCAATGAATACGCTTAATCGACCGATCGATTAACACAATGTTTTACACAAAATATAATTATAAATGTTTTGAACATGTCCTAGTGAATGCATGAGTACAACACTATGTGTGATACTTATGAATGAAATACATGAAACACACTTATCCAATACTTGCATGTTTCTTTCACTTAGCACGATAGATTTGATAACCAGTTTAAAAATAAGTTTTCAAATAAAAAATTTATCTACGAAAATAATCAACACTCATAATTCCTTACATATATGATTAACTTTTCTAATTGTTGTTTACGAGGAACTTGTTAGATACAACAATTTCAGGAAATAACTAAACTTCATTTTAGAACTCAGGAATAAATTCGAAAATTAATTATCCAACATTTTAAATTAATTTTTAGAAAACAAGTTTCAATTCATATTTTAACAAATATAAAATTAAGTAATTTGTAGATTACAAAAATAAAAAACTCATAATCAGTGAAGACAAACTTTATTAATTCTAAATTAAAAAATTCACTTTTATGTGAAAATCACTTTGTAAAAATGAAATTCATTATTTTACAATTTCGAAAATCAACGGAAAGAAAAAAAAGTAAAATCCACTTATATCTTAAAACAACGAATGTAACAAATACAAAATTTTCCATTTTACAAAACAAAACTATTTATCTTTAGTGAATATAATATTCACTAATTTTTATAAATATTAAGTTTACTTATTTCGAAACTTAAAATCAAGAAATTTCATCAAAAGTAAAATTTCCCTATTTCATATATACAAATTTATTTATTTTGTAAACACAAACTCAAATAATTTATCAATTATTAAATACTATTTCATTTTTGTTTATACATAACTCACTTATCTCGTATTACAAAATTTCATAATTTGTAGGATATAGATTATTTTAAAAAATAAATTTCCAAAATTAAGATATATTCAATAACTATTCACGTATTCAACGACCTAACCTTTACCTCACGTTTGGTTGGAGGGAATGGAATGGAATCAGAATTGAGTCCTTCCATTTTGTGTGTTTGGTTGGACGAAATGGAGGGTGGAATGGAATCTCATTACTAAAAGAGAAGGAATCACAATTCCTTCTCCCACCCTTGGTAATCATTATTCCATTCCCATCTAAACTTTTTTTTCCAATTTTACCCTCACTTAAAATATAACCTTAAATTCAAATCCCAAATTCTCAAACCCAAAATTCCTAAACCCTAAACCCAAAATTTCAAAACCCTAAATCCAAATCCTAAAATCCTAAAACCTTAAACCCTAAACCATAAAACCCTAAACCTTAAAACATAAATCCCAAATCCCTAAATCCCAAATTCCAAATCCTAAAACCCTAAATCCTAAACCCCAAATCCCCAAGAATCCTAAACCCAAAACCTAAAACATCCCAAATCAAAACCTACTAAACCACAAACCCCAATTCCAAATCCTAAAACCACAAACCCCAAATCCAAAAACCCTAAACCTTAAACCCTAAACCCTAAACCTTAAACCCTAAACCCCAAATCTCCAAATCTCTAAACCTTAAACCCCGAAATCTCAGAATCTCTAAACCATAAACCCTAAACCTTAAAACATAAATCCTAAAACCCTAAATCATAAATCCCAAAACCCTAAACCCCAAATTCCATATCCTAAAACCATAAACCCTAAACCTTAAACCTTAAAACCCTAAAACCCTAAACCACAAATCCAAAATTATAAAACCACTAAACTATTTTTAGAAAAATAATAATTTTAACCCTAAACCTTAACCTCTGAAATATAACCCCAAATCTTAAATCCCTAAACCCTAAATCACACATCCCAAACCTCAAAACCATAAACCCTATTTAGAAAAATAATAATTTTAATAATATATTTCTTTTTAATTAAGTAATACTTATTTAGAACAATAATGATTTCAATAATTTATTTTGTCTGACGAAAAAATAGTAATTAAATGACATTATTTGAACTTTACAACATGTAGGGGTATTAAGGTCATTTACAGCTTTTTTCATTCCATTCCAGTGGCAAACCAAACACTATAATCCTGATTTTGAGCTTGATTCCAGTGGTCAAACCAAACAAAATTGTTTCCTTTCCATTCCATTCCATTCTGATTTTGATTCCGATTCCGATTCCGATTCCATTCCACGAACCAAACGCCACCTTAATATGCATAAGGTAAGTTCCCTATAGTCTAATAAAGTCCAAATTTTTAAAACTAACGTACAGCAACAGTAAAATATATAACGCATGCAAAGTTTTGGTTCTAACTCATGAACAAGCTAGAATTATGTCTAATAATATAATTTGTTATTTGCATTACTGGCACAAAAAGTAATAACTAATTTAAATAAAATTAATGACATACACGTTTTTTAACATAATTACTTAATTTCAATCGCAACCATAATTTTTTACATCAATTATAAAAATTAACAACTTTATATCGATTTCATAATCTACCATTAATCAAAACTAAACATCAAATTAATTGTACATAACCTAATTCAAAAAATATATGTTTTGATATTCAAACTTAAAATTAAATATATCAAAGAATTAAAATAGAAATTTTAATTAAATCATAACAAATTTTAAATGAATTCATAACTTAAAGCTTGAAATTTTCTACAGTGATAATGAATTATTTAACTAGATATAAACTTTATCAAATCAAATAAAAATAATAATTTTTTAATATATAATAAAAGAAAAGGACAAAAATCAAATTTTGTTGATGATTTTTTTCCTAAAAATCTTTCAAGAATGCTCTAAATATTAATTTTCTCCTAATTTGCTCTCTAATTTCATTTTTTTGTTATATTAATTAATGATATATGGGGTGTTATTTGTGAATGTAAATGAAATAATTAGGTTTTTATTATCATATCAAATCAAAGGCAATGGATGGAAGCCAATGGATAGACACATGTGTCCACGTGGCTTGAGTGAACAATGTAACGTATACGAGGTGAACGATGAACAAATAGAGCAAAGGATGAAGAACTGGATGACACATGGTGCACATGAGAGGTCCACATGATTGGGGATGGCTCGTCTAAGTTCATCCATAAGCTCTCATGATTTTGACAACGGTCTATAAAAATTTTTAGAAAAATTCAAGACAATCTAAAAAATTTATATTTTCCAAAAAAGCTACAAAATAAATAATTATAGGACTTAGAACAATAAAATAAGAATAAGAATTGACAAATAAGAAATATATATAAAATAATACTTATCAAAATTACCAGAGGTACTATTGTTAGTCTTTTGAGCAAAGTCAAAACCCTTAGTAGGGAGAATAAGATTTTTGACATTTTATCGCATGGATTTAACAATATGTTTGTCTCAAATTCTAGTCGATGTTAGATTTTACCTCTAATCATCCATTTACTTTGAAAACCGTAGAATAATCATATTCAAAGTGTGTGTAATGTAGCATTCATTAGCAATATTCAATAGAATATGTTCAAATTTTATTATTTTTGACCCAAAAATTTTTAAAAGTTTTTTTTAATCATTTTCACTGTACAACCATTTTTTATATTTCTTTTTCGCTTGTCCCTTTTATTTATTTATTCATTTATTGATATTTTTTTAATTTGGGGCATATATCAAAATAAGGGGTTGTCTTGTATGTATTAGGCATTTAATCAACTATGGCATAACTTACATTCTTAAATCTTATTCTAACATTTTCATAGAATCTATTATCTTTTTGTACAAGTCCACTTATTCTTGAACTATAGAGCATGACTAATGTATTTGGTTCAAAGGGTAAGAAATGTGTACAAACAAGTGGCTTATATAGGCTAAAATTGGTTCACTAAATGGTTTGTCCTTATAAGGAAAAAAATTAATGGTAAGATAAATTAGTCAGAAATTAACCCTATTACCTTAATAATTTTTTAAGAAATACATCTTACACTCGCGTTGATCAACCTAAAGTAAAGTTATACCATCCTCATCATATCCATTAAAATTATAGCATGATTACGAGATTTTTGTAACATCGTTCACAAGATCAAACACATAAATTTTCATATCACCAATTTAGCTACTATGCATGCAAGTTTTGAATAAAATTATCATAAAGTAGCCTTTGCTTAAGAACAAGTTCAAGACCATATCAACATCCATTATTGTTTAAAACTTACATTGTTTAGCTAATTTCATCATAAATGCCAGAAAAGAAAAAGGGAACATATTATTAACTCCAAGCCCATGTATTAACTCTAACTAAACCTAAATAATGCAATAATCAATGACAAAATTAAAAATATTTATGCCTCCTAGAGCATACTAATCCTAAAACATAATAAACTAATGAAGCAAACAAAATAATACTAATAATAAAGATATAAGACATGTTTACACTCTCATACAACTAATTCTTCCATTGCCCCTAATGTAAGCATATGCTTCAATATATTGTAAAACAACAAGTAGAATGGAGTATAAATAAAATATGGTGGGTTTTTTTTCCTACATAGTACTTGGTTTAACATCGGTTTAACATCCTTAACCAGGCTCAGCCACAATGCAATGTTCTTTGGTGATTGGCTTATATTATCGAACTTCTTCCAAATGGCTTCTATCAAATGTCTCATAATAAGGTTTGAACTTGTGTCCATTGAATTTAAATTCTCTTCTAGTTTCTCACTCCAAATTTCCACTATACTATGAGAAATTACTATAAAAGGCCCAATCCAATGAGAATGTAAATAAGAGCACTCTTGCCCAAATTGGAGGTTCTTTTTGGATATCTTCGTATCACCTGCCACCATAATTTTCTACTTATTAATCTGTGCATTCAGAGGCTTCATTACGGATCTCTTCTAGCTCTTTTATTTATAACACCATGTGGTATTTTTGTTGGGTCTCACTGTCTTTTCTAGGATGGACATGACTTCTTTGTTGGACATTTCATCTTGACCACTTGTTTATGGATTGTAAGATGTAGCAACTTTGTGGTTGACATGGTACTCTTTTTTATATAGACCTTAAATTTCTATCATAGAAGTGTAGTACACTATCAATAATGATGGATTTTATTGTCCTAAACCTAACAAAGATGTTAGACTTCACAAAACAATAACCACTTTAGAGTCGTTAGTTTTTGTGGCTTTTGCTTCCACCCATTTAAAAACATAATTCACAGTAAGTAAATATATGCTTAACCATTGGATGAGAGAAAAATTCCCATGAAATCAATACATCAAACAACAAAAAATTCAAAAAATAGTATAGGGTTTGGGCATGACTTATGACACCTATATTACCTATTTATTGATAGCAGTCACAAGCTGTACAAAAAAATGTGCATTATTGAACAAGGTGGGCCACTAAAATCCACTCTTAAGAACCTTGAGAGTGGCTCTTTTGGCACCAAAGTGTCATCCGCACGCATAAGGGTGGTAGAAGATGAGTACATAATGGAATTCAATTTCAGGTGTGCACATTTTTAATACAAGTAAACCTACAAAAATGTCATCAAACTATTGCATTTGTTTTGCTCATATCACTAAACTATTTTTCATCTCATTTATATCACCCAACTATTATATTTATTCCATTTAAACCATTATCTTAGTCACCTTTTAACAGCATCACATGTAAGATAGTTAAATGGTATATTTGAAACAAATCAAATTATTAAGTGGTACATTTGGAAAAACATTTTTTCTAAATATATCACTTAACTATTTAAGTTATTCTAAATATATCACTTAACTATTTGAGTTATTCCAAATATACTACTAACGTGTGACATCATTAGACAAAGATTAATAAAATGATATAAATGGAATGAATTCAATATTTGGGTGGTATAAATGAGATGAAAAATAGTTTGGAGGTATGAACAAAACAAATGCAATAGTTTGATAATATTTTTGTAATTTTACAATTTTAATAATTGATAGGGATAATGTTTCTATAGGTATGGATCATACATATAATTCTTTCCCTCCTTGTTAAGCTTATTCTATTGTGCTCATGGTACTTGGTTGCTAGGTAGTTGATGAGGTTAGCATACCCAGGTGGTGAATCCTTCATTGGGAATAATAGTTCATCTAGGAACTATTCTTATAATAGTATGGAATTTTCTTCATGTATGATTCAACTCAAAGAGTCGGCCATTAAATTCTCACTCCCTTTTTTTCCTTGATCTCTAAGTTCAAATTTTTGTAGTAGGAGGATTCCCCTAAAAAGTCCAATTTTTCCATCATTTTTTGTTAACAAATACCTAAAAGTTTCATGATCAGAAAATACAATTACTTTTGTGCCTACTAAATATGATCTAAAAAATTTCCAAGTAAAAATAACTACAAGTAGTTCTCTTTTAGTTGTGGAATAGTTGAATTAAGCATCATTAAGGGTTTTAGAGGTATAATATATGACATGTGATTGTCTTCCAATCTATTTTCCTAGCACTACTCAAACTACATAGTCACTTGTGTTGCACATCAACTCAAATGAGTGACTCGAGTCAAGTGCCTGATTGATCATATATACGGTGAATAGCTCCTTTAGCTTCTTGAATGTGTCCTTCCACTTCTTATGAAATATATATAGGATGTCTTTTTTGTAGTAGTGTGCACAGTGGTCTTGCAATTGTTGCAAAGTTGTTGATGAGCCTCCTATAATAACTTGTATGACCAAGAAAAGAACGAATCCCTCTCACAATAGTGTAAGGTGGTAACCACGTGAAATATCTATTTTTTATTTATCTACTCTTATGTCCTTACAAGAAATTACATGTCCTAGGAAAATCTTATAGTCTATCTGATTAACAAAATCGGCAATGCCAATTTTGTAAATACTTTGGTTTATTTTTGTAAAACTCTCACAAGTGCTCGAATCATTTTATAGAAAATGACAAGTATACTCCCAAGGTCGATCTAAGGAAGGAATATATGTGGTTTTTAATTTATTATTCAAACTTTTAAAAATTAAATTAAATCATAAACATTCTATCGCGATTTATTGATTCTCTCTTTTTTATATGAATACCACATTTGGGGGGGTTAGATATTTTTTGTTAATTAAACAAATCAATTAACACCTATGGGTGAGGTTAATAATTAATTTGGTTAATTAAATTAATTCCTTTTTCCAAGAGATTAAAAATGAATTATTTAAATATCACATTTTGTAGGGTTAGACATTTTAAACTTTATTCAAGGTATCCAAATTAAACCTAAGAATTTAATTATCCGAGTACTAACTTTCAAGTTTTAAACCATTATTGAAAATATGTTGTTAATACATTTTCAAATAATAGTTCTTATAAAAAAGTTTGAAATAGAGCTTTACTCTAACTACCAGACGATTATACCTTATAATCTAATTTTCATATTTAAGTTTGTAATGAAACATAATATATTTCTCTCTAATATCATAAATATAAAATATTGAACAAAAAAAATCAATTTATTTTATAGAAATGTTTTACATATTTAATATTTCGCATGTATAACAAAATTATTATTTTATCACATTTACAAACAACCAGTCATCTTAAATTCAATCATAAACAAATTAAACATAACATATAAGAATAAAACATAAAAAATAACTGTAAAGAATTCATTTTAAAATTATACCTCAAAAGAATCCTTACAGAACTTTGATGTTAATTCTGTTGTTGAAAAACCTCCAAATGGATTTGCATTTCCATTTATTGAATCAAAAACTAAAAATCTATAAAAGCATAGCTAGTTCTTTCCTGAGAACGTTGCTCTATCTAGGATGATGGTTTTTAAGGAGGATTTTCCCCACCATTCTTTCCTGTGAGCACTTTTGGTTAATACTGGTTATCTTATTTAACTTAACTTGTTTGTTTAGTATTTTTATTTTCTCTAAATTTTTGTATAGTTATTTTATTATTCTTTTCCTTTTTAATTGCAGGTGTTTTAAATTTATATTTTCACTAGTCTATGCATGGTAGGATATTCTTAGGAAACCCTCTTACACCATACATTCATAATATTCATAAATTTAAACAACTGTCCATGATGTTGGATTCTAACCATCAGCCAATTTTTGAGCCAAACACAAAACCAAGTCTTAATCCTCTACCAGAACCAATAGAAATGGGAGAAAACCCATATGTTAGGGAAACCACCATGAAAGAGTTTGCACGGCGACTGCCTCTATCCAACTGGGCAAGGCTGCTCAGAATTTTGACTTGAAAAAAATTCATATTTCCACGCTTCCTTCATTCTATAGGCTATCTAATGAAGATTCTCTTTCCTTCATTAGGGACTTCTATGCCATAGTCCAAACTTTCCCCCTCAGTATTCTAAACGAGGATCAGCTTAGAATGAGGTGTTTTCCCTACACCTTGAAAGGTGTTTTCCCTACACCTTGAAGGACAAGGCTAAAGCTTGGTTGATGTCACTCCCACCATATTCTCTGATGACATGGGAGGACTTTTACAACAAATTAATGGAAAAATTATGTTCCCACCAAAAAACATCAGAATTGAGAGCAAATATTTCCACTTTCTCTCAAATAGAAGAAGAACCATTCCATGAAGCCTGGAATAGGTTCAAACTATTCCTCACTCAATACCCCCATCACAGCTTCCCTCTATAGTTATAGAAGCAATTCTTTTATGATGGACTTACGCAACAATTCCATTTCATTATTGGCAACACTATTGGATGAGCTTTGGGGGAGAAGACAACCTCATAGATGTACAACCTTTTTTCAGATTTTTGGTACGAATTACCAACAGAAAAGATCATGAGTGTGAAGATCTGGAGTTTATGAAATCGATTCCAGCAATAAAGTTAAACAACAACTTGTTCAACTGACCAAGCAAGTTACCCTTCTCACTACACAAACCAACACCAATAATGAATATTATGGTTTGTGTAGCAACATAGGACATGGTACTAAAGCATGTCTATATCAAGGAGAAACAACAGTTGGACCTGAACAAGTTAATGTTATGGGAGTATATCAACAGAGATCAATATTCGACTCCAATTTAAATACTTACAGTCCTAGGTGGAGAAATCATCACAACTTTTCCTGAAGGAAAAACAACCGTCCTTTTTTCCAAAGCTCAAATCAGTCAGGCCAACAATTCCACCAGCCTATTCCAAAAATCCTTCCTAGTAAACCAAACTTTTGAGGACAACTTGAATACTTTTATTCAAGTCTGTAGAGATAACCAATCTAAAACCAATCAATGGTTGGACTTTGTGGAAGCTTCTATCAAAAAGGTGGAAGTCCAAGTGGAATAGTTAGTTGAGCATTTGCAAAAACAAAGCAAAGACTAACTGAATGGTCAAATTAGATCAAATAAATTCAATGAAGATGAGACATTGAGTTTTTCATTCTGAAACTTTTAAGCAAAGTCTTACTAGAAGACGATAAATTTTAGTCCTATGTGGGACGTCAGCCATCATTGTATTTTCCTTGCTTTTAGTTTGTTTTGTTTTTAATTTAAGAATGTATGTAATAAAATAAAATAAAAATTAATTTACTATAACTTTATTAACTTAGATTTTCACTAAAAAAATAATAATTCAGGTTCCCTACGTCTCTCGTCTTTTTTAAGCCTATATATTTTATCAAGTGAGAAATATTTCTTAAATAATTCTACTATTTTTCAATTTAGGAGCTAGATACGTAAAAGGAAGAAGATAAATTTCAACTACAAGTAGCCATGGGAGATACTAGAGGTAGGTAGAAAATGATGAAGGACTATGCAAAGCCAATCATTGGGAAAGCAACTTTTGACATACAATGGAAAGAGGTTGCAAGGAACTATGAATTGAAAAAGATTCATTATTCTTTGTTGCCTTCCTTTTACGGTATCCCTAATAAAGACCCTTTTCATTTTATTAGAGAATTCTATGCTATTGTCTAAACATTTCAATTGTAGGGAATTGATGAAGACCAGCTTAGGATGAAATGTTTTCCTTACACCTTCAAGGATAAAGTTTGGTCATGGTTCATTACTCTACAACTGGGTTCTCTAACAACTTGGGAGTCAGTCTATGAAAATTTTATGAGTAGGTTCTATTCCCATCAAAATACTACTGATTTAAGGACGATGATAGCAACATTTTCTCAAATGCATGAAGATCCATTTCATGAAGCTTAAGAAAGATTCAAACTCCTTTTCATTCAATATCCTCATCATAGCTTTCCATTACATCTACAAATTCTTTTATAATGGATTGAGAGTCAATACATGGTTGATAATGCTATTGGAAAAGCTGTGGGAGAAAAGACTGTAGGAGTTAATGAAGTTTTTGTGTTCCAATTCCCAATAAAGAAGTACTAGAAGAAGGAGAGCATAAGTCAATGAAGTTGGCTCAGATAATGAAATGACCTTGCAACTTGTTTAATTGACTAAGCAAGTGCAACTTCTCACTACCCACCAAATGCCAAATCAAGAGGTGTGTGATGTGTGTTTTTCAATTGGGCATGATACCCGTAATTGTTCATATACTTGTAATTCTAGCTTGGATTCCATAGAGGAAGTCAATTACTTTCAAAAGTATTATCCAAACACTAATAATCATCTTAACCATCATTGGACACTGATAAGTGGTCAAAAAGCACTAAAATTATCATGATTTTATGCACGTTAATTGATTAAAAATATATATATTTATAAGATTTTATAATATATTTATATAAATCTATCTTTTTGGAATCACAAGTATTTTTATTGTTTTTTAGGTATTTTCTCTTAAAAAAGTAACTTAAAGACTCAAAGAAAAATACCGGAGGCAATACATCTCAAATATATTCATAAATTAAATGAAGAAAGGTTAACAAATATGAAAAAATTGGACAAAATAAGTCAAAATGGTCAAAAAGGAGGAAATCGTGCACGCAGCCACCCAGTAGCGTCGGCCAACGCGCGCAGCACGCCTAGCCGCAAGGAACAATGTGCGCACATCACCCAGTCCGCGCGCACGTGCGCTCGGTAAGTGCACGCCGCATCACCCAGTCCACATGCACCTACTCTCCATTCCGCGTGCGCCTGCGTCCATCTGCGCCCAGTCCGCAGGTGCCATCGCATCCCACGCCACTATGACATCAGTAATGATGTCATCATTCACTACTCTACATTTCCACCATTTTTAATCATATTTTTACCCACGTTTTCTTTCCCTTCTCACCTATAAATACCCTCATTCTCTTCACTTCAAAACACACCTCAAAAACATCTTCTTCTCTCTTTCTTTCTCTCCATTTCTTAGTTTTTAGCTTTTCTTAGTTATTTTTTCTTAGTTTTAGAGTTTTTCTCTTTTTGAGAAGAACTAATTATGTTTTTGTAATTTATTTTCTTTTTTTGATTCAATAAAAGGAAATGCAAATTCCGTTTGGAGGTTTTCCAGCAACAGGAATAACATCAAAGTATTATAAGGATTTTATTTTCTTTACAATTATTTTTTATGCTTTATTATTATATGTTATATTTAATTTTTCTATGATTAAATTTAACTTTGCTGGCTGTTTGTAAACTTGATATAATAATAACATTGTTATACTTATTAAATAGGTAAAAATCTCTAAATTGAATTGATTTTGTTTTTATTCAAGATTTTATATTAAGAATGTTAGAGAGAAATAAATTATTTTTCATTACAAACTTAAATCTAAAAATTAGATTTTAAGGTTTAGTTATCCGGTCTGATTTAGAGTAATGCTATTTTATTTGTTGGTACAATCGCCCGGCAGTTAGAGTGAAGCTCTATTTCAAAAGTTTTTATAAGAATTATTATCTGAAAATGTATTGACAACATATTTTCAGTAGTGGTTTTAAAACTTGAAAGTTAGTACTCGAATAATTAAATTCTTAGGTTTAATTTGGACACCTTAAATAAAGTTTAAACTGTCTAACCCCACCAAAGGTGGCATTTAAATAGTTCATTTTCAATCTCTTAGAAAAAGGAATTAATTTAATTAACCAAATTAGTTATCGACCCCACCCATAGGTGTTAATTGATTTTTTTAATTAACAAAGAATATCTAACCCCACCAAAGGTGGTATTCATATAAAAAAAGAGAATCAATAAATATCAATTTATATATTTAATAACTTAAATAATATGAGCAAGCATAATTAACTTAGTTATTATATCCATCAATACTCTACTATTATAAAAGATAAAATTTGCATCAATATTTATTGAATCTGTGTCTATGTTTATTTTTATGTTATCAGATTAGAAACAATAAAAACCCAAATATCGTGATAAGATGTTTAGGATTTAATTTTGTTTTTAAAAGTTTGAATAATAAATTAAAAACCACATATGTTCCTTCCTTAGATTGACCTTGGGAGTATACTTATCATTTTCTATGAAATGATTCGTGCACTTGCGAGAGTTTTATAAATATAAAACCAAAGTATTGGCATGACCAGCGATGCCGTTCTGTTCATCAGACACCAAAAAATTACCAAGCCTACACTCAATGTAAAACACTAAGGTTAAATAAAAACCACCCTTATCCACAAAATCAATCTTTTAAGCCAACCTTAGAGGATAGCTTGAATGCTTTTATTCAAGTTAGTCATGACAACCCTTTGAATAATAATCAAAGGCTAAGCACTATAGAGGCTTCGGTTAAAAGGATTGAAACTAAAGTTGGGTAGCTAACAGAATAAATGCAAAAGCAAGAGCTAGGAAAGTTTCTCAATTAAGCCGAACAAGCGAAGGATGTAAGAACCGTTCGAAGTGGTAAGGTAGTCAATACTAGTTTACCTAAAATATCTAAAGATCTACCTTATAGTTCAAGTAACAAAGAAGGTGAAATTCTAGTCTCGCAAAGAGGAGAGACAAGTTCTAAACTTGACAAACCTTCGGAAAAACTCATTGGGGAGTCATCTGACATCCCCAAAATTAAAAAGACAATAGAACCACACCAGTTGAAAGAATCCACACAAGATAAGCAATTCTATGGTATTTTTAATATGATTTCTAAAGTAAATATCAACTAACCATTATTAGAAGTGATTATGAATGTGCCCTCATATGCTAAGTTTTTCAATGAGTTGAACACTAAGAAAAGGAGGTATGAACTTAATGAGTGAGTAGTAGTATCATAAATTTCTAGTGTTGTACTTCAGCACTGACTTGCCCCTAAGTTCAAAAACCCTAGAAGTTTTATCATAAACATAACTATAGGGGATAGGAATGTCTTTAAAGCAATGCTTGATTTAGGTGCTAGTATAAACTTGATGCCCCACTCTATATTCTTACAGCTTGATTTAGGAGATTTAAAACCCACAACTATGTCCCTTCAACTTACAAATAGATCTCTTAAGTATCCAAAGGGAATAGTTGAGGATGTGGTGCATGTAGATAAACTGATAATACCTATTAACTTTGTGGTTCTAGATATGCAAGAAAATCCAACCTTAGATAGAGAGGACATAATACTACTTGGTAGACCATTTATGGAAACTACCAAGACTATTATTGACGTCCAAGATGGAAATTTTACATTGACAATCTTAGAAGAGACAGTTCATTTTAAAGTTTTTGATTCTTCACATTTTAAAAATTATATTTTTAAGCTCCTTAATGCAAGCAACACACTTCTCAATATCACGAAGGAGAATTTGAAGTGACTTAATGTGATTATCCAATTTCAACTACAAGTTGTTTACTTCCTTTTCACTATCACATATGAGATTGAGTAGTTAACCATATAGGTCTAAAAGCTCCTTATCCTTTTCTATAATATTGTTTTGGATCTTGGGCGTAACTTTCACCAACTTGAGGTTAACATACACAAGTTCGTCAAAGGATTCTTGAAGGGAGAACTTATCATTATCACCAGTATTAGTCCAATAAGAGGAATTATAAAGGAAAATCTCAAAGTGAGAAGCAATAAGGGCAGTTGTCTTTTCTAAAGTCAAAACACTCATTTGATGAGAGCATCCATCATATTTCTTTTCTAAGAAGTCCCAAGCTTTCTTGACATTCATAAAATTAACAATTAGATAAGAGTCATCTCTAGTAACTGAGCTGATGAGAAGGTGTAACCCTTGACAATCTAAATTGTTAAGATGAAGCTCCTTTTTGCTCTAGACATTAAATGGTTTGGGTTCAATGCCACTAGTTTTAGGAATGTGCATAGGACACATCCTTGATTAAAGAACAAACATCACTGTTTGTAGATCTCATGTAGGAAAACATTTGAGAGCTTTAGTAAAAACAACACATTCCATTGAATTAAGGTGGTCCACTGCCCAAACCTCTCGTATCATCTATTATAGGATATTTAATAAAATTAAACACACAGAAAAAAAAGGAAAGGATCAACACCAAAACGATTAAGCACAAAAAGGATGCACTCACTTCGATACTAATTGAAAAAAATCCATAACCCAGTACTCGACTAGGGTAGGAGATATAGACTCTTAAAGGACTCATCCCTACAAGCAACGAAATGACAAGGATAGCAACATTAAATAAAGAACACAAGTAAACAAAATAGTATACATAATAGATAAATCATCCTTTAGACAAAAGTATATATATTAGTATAAAAAGAATTCTAATTAGAGTTTAAGCCCTAGTATATGGAAACATATACGATGTAAATTCATATTAGTATAACAAAAATAAAGCATACATGACATATAATATAACAAGGTAAACCCACATAGAGACCATATCTATATGATAACACCCTTAGGTTGCTTATAGAAACCACTCGAAAGCAAACAATTCACTAAAAAATAAATAAATACAACTTTGAAAGAAATAAAAACACTATTACTTCTATCAATTAGGATCTCTATCCAAACTATATATTACTGTCCTTGCTTGCTGCTTTTATAATAACCTAATTCGACACATGAACTCGACTCTCCTCCACATCGAACACCACATAATGTGGTGTAATCAGTAACCATAAATTAATAACATGAACTATAAATAATGGGAAACCATAAGGATCACTTTCAATCTCAAGGCATCAAAGGACACATTATCTTTCATAGATCTCAAATGGGGTACGGGATACATATAGTCAAACCACATATACATACAGTTTACAAATTGATCACTAAACTTAATAGTTGACCCACACTCAAATGTAAGCTCTCCAAAATGATTTAAGAAATAGATATAATTCTTAGTGAGAATTTTGACAAAGTTTTTGTACTAAAATCATTGGTAAAGAAAAGGGAAAAATAAGGAGTATTTATAGGACACAACTAGCCACCTTGCCAACCATCACAACAAAGGTGGTGGCGAAGTGCTAAAAAATCATATTTTGTTTATTTCCAAAAAATTTCAAGTAATATTCATAAATACCCACAATGAAACTAAGCCAAAAATTACTATTCACAACCTAGTATACATATTAAAAAACCAATCCCATGGTGTGTGGAAAACATGATTTCAAACATAATATTCCTAACTTTTTACGTGTCTGAATTACTGATCTATAGTACCCAATATTATATAAAGAAAGACAAAAATCTGAGTAAAAATAAATCAACATCGTATTTTGTATAGAGGAAGCCAACACATAGATACAGAGTACCAAAGGAGTTACATCTTTCAACTTATATTTGGTAGTGTAAATTTTTTTTAAGAAACTTAGTATACCATGGTACCTATTTGGTTGCATCCAATAATGAGATGTTAACCTGTATTTACGAAGGTCTCAAAAATCTCTTGTTTATACTTCTCGCTATTTGATTTAGCAAACTTACTAGGAAAATTTAATGTATAACTATCAATATAAGTAGATGATTTAGAAGCTACTTGAGGGTTTTCAATGTTCTCCTATGGAGTAGTCTCTCCCTATTTCTCTCCTTTATGAGATCTCTCTTTAGATTTGGAATATTTAGGACCTCAAAGGAGCTTCTCTAGCTATTTTTAACTTTTGTAAGTTATAGCATTGACATTCTCTTATGGGTTCACTTTAGTTTGGAATGAGATTTTTTTAGATGCATATGCATCTAACCTTTCAAAAATTATGGCCAGTTGGCCCATTGTATCTCTACATTATTGATAACAACATAAGTGTCAAGTTGGAATTTAATATTGGTAGTAGCTAAGGTAGTTACCAAGTCTTCTAGAGACTTACCTTTGGGTTGTTGAGGTGGTTGTGTCCTACGATGGTATTGCTAGGGTGGTCTTGGATTAAGGAAGCCAGATGGGTGGTTGGGAGCAACTGTTTTACTATTACATGCATAACTAACATTTAGGAAATCCCTTCATCTAAGATTATATGAATTACTATAAGGAATACCTGGCCTTTCTTTCAGAAAGCTACCATAACATTATCATGTTCTTCTTGAAGTGTGGGATAAATATAAGTTGTGCCTCCCAATGTAGCATCTACCACATTGTTTCACCTATCCTACAACCAGTTGTTGTACCAAAACAGTTTAGATTACTTATTTTTTTCTCAAGGTGAGAAGAAGTACTTACCTTAAATACCTTTCCTAGTGGATTAGGTTTGGTACTAAACTATTGAGAGTTTATAGCTATGGTTATAGTTAGGTTTGTGCATCTATGGTGTTTATTAACCAAGACTACACCACTTGTAACATCGATGATATTTCTCTCATAAGTGATAGTCATTTATAAAGTAATGAAGTAGAAATTGATTGCTAACTTGATGTAGTGGGAAATTAACACAAAACTTTTGGAACCTTTCCTAATATTCATAGATTGTCTCTCCATTTATTGTGTAATTTAATATATTCTTTTCTTATTGTTGTGGATTTTGAAGTTGGAAAGTACCTCTCTAAAAAATATTTCATCATCTCATTCCAAGTGATAATTGATTCAAATAGGATGTAGTAAAATCATTCCTTAGCATTGTTCACCAAGGAGAATGGAAAAACTTTAAGTTTAACATGTTCTTTAGTGATCCCTACTGGATTAATACTTGAAAAGACCACATAAAACTTCTTGAGATGTTTGTTTTGGTTCTCTCTTGTCAAGCCCTTGAAAGTAGGTAATAAGTGAATCATATCATATTTAAGTTTAAATGCTACCTCAAGTGTATGGTAATAAATGTATAGAGGTTGTTACTCCAAGTCAAGTACAACTAACTTTTTTAGTGTTTGATTGATCAATGTTATAAAGTTTTGAATCACTTGAAGAAGCAGGTTTTGTTATCATTTCTTATAGTTGACTAATTGGCCCTCTTAATCTCAAGTGGTAAGTATATTGATGTTGCATTAATTGACATCTTGAAAATTAAGAATAAGAAAAGTTAGTAAAAAGACCATTAAGTAATAGAAAAATTATTAGTTCAATTTTTGATGATATGATGCCAAAAT
Source organism: Hippophae rhamnoides (assembly GCA_033030585.1). Taxonomy (NCBI): domain Eukaryota; kingdom Viridiplantae; phylum Streptophyta; class Magnoliopsida; order Rosales; family Elaeagnaceae; genus Hippophae; species Hippophae rhamnoides. The sequence continues at coordinate 23,417,942 of CM065434.1, read as the reverse complement.
TTTGACACACCCTAAAAGGGCATGTCAAAGATTAATTTCTTATTTTTTAAAAAATTTATTGAAAATAATATAATTGCAATAAGGGTCATTATATGTAAAAGATTGAAAAAAAAAATTTAATATCAATTACCAATCAACTAACTAAGTTAATAAAAATAAAAATGAGGGCTTTTTTGAATATTTTTGCATAAAATAAAATAACATAAAAAGAAATAAAATAAATAGCAAAAAACATTATTTTTTATATCAAAATAAGAAAACTGCGGACTATCCTTCGTACTAGATTACAATTATATTTATTAATATATGATCCAATTAGTTTTCAAGTTTTAAATCATTTTCATAATTTAAAATCCTTTTAATTTATCAATTTTAGCTTCATGAATTTAAATTTGTCTAAAATTTCTATCTTTGATAATTTCTAACATAAGCATTTAATTTCAATTGTAATAAAAATCACAATTTGTTATTTTAATTGTAAAAATTTAATAATTTTATACCAACTTCATAATCTAACAATAAATAAAACTAAATATCAAACTATTTATACATTTAATTAAACAATTAATATTAATGAGTTATTTAATTAGACATAAAATTCATCAAATTCATTAAAAAAATTTGTAAAATATAATCGAGTAAAAGTATAAAAATCTAATTTTGTTTTCGAACAAGTGGAGCAAAAAGAACCAAATGCAACTATATTTACCCTTTCTTGAATCTCCTTTCATTCGTCTTTCAAGAATGCTCCAAACATAAATTTTCTCTCGATTTTCATATTTTTTGGCTGCTCATATGATATAATGGAAGTATTGTTTGGGTATTTTTAAATGTAATAATTAGGTTTTTATTGTATGATCAAATTAGGAGCATTGGATGGAAGCCAAAGGACGCAGATTCGCATGTCCACATGGCTTGAGTGAACAGTGAAATGCAGATGAGACAAATAATGCATGACTAGAGTTAGGGATGACCGATGAGACGATAAGTGGTGCACAAGAGGGGCGTGCATTCGCGCGACGCATATAGGGATGTGTTAGTCTAATAAGTTAATTCACGAGATCTCTAAGTTAACGCTACTTATTCAAAATAATCTATAGAAAATTTAGAAAAATGTCAAAACAACTAGAAATTTTTTTTTTTTTCAAAAATTACAAAATAAAAAAATTATAGCACAAAAAAAAATAATAAATATAAAAAAATTAATATCTAAAAACATGAATAAAATATTATTTATGGCAAACTCATTTTACTATGCAATTTTTAGGTATCAAATTAGTCTTGAAAGAAATAATAATTGACTCTAAATTAATAATTTTTTTCTTTAGAAAATAATTTTCAAAAACTAGTTGTTGATCGGCTAATCTATATTAGTCACAATATTCATGATCGAACATCATTACTAATACTTGCAAGTTAGACGAGTAAACATGAAGATATATAGAAATCAAAACGTAGATAGACAATCCAAGCAGCTCAAGGAGTTCGAAGAACTTTGACAAAAAAAAATATATATATAATTGGGTCCTTAAATATTTTTTTTATACTAAATTAATCACTAAAAAGTATTTTTTTATTTTTTTATTTTTAATAATTTATTTAGATACATACAAGATGATATACCAAACAAATAGTCAGTTTATATTTTTCTTTGTTATTACTAATTGAAAGTTTTTCTCATACAATATAAATAGCAGCATACATTTTTAGTAAGCGTAGAAAAAAAATGAGGAGTTTATATACTTAATATATAAAACTAGATAAAATTTATGACATTAGATAAAATTAAATTGATATTATAATATTTTGTCAAAATATAAAAAAAAGATTTAGCAGCATACATTGTAATATTATGTTTTAAATATAAATAAATATATATATATATATATATATATACTAAATGTTAACTGTTAAGTCGCCAAGAAAGAACAACGATGCTTTATGTTTCAGTAATCCTAACTCATGCTTTTGGGTTAAGAGTTAAGCGCAGGTTTACAGATGGTATCAGATTCTTGGCTTCGCTTCTCAGATTCATCACGTCCAGAATCATCTGACCGTCAGTAATCTGACTTTCTGGCCGATGTGGAGGGGATGTTAAGTCGGCCAAGAAAGAAAGCAACAATGCTCCTTATAAGTTTAGGCAATCCTCTAACTCACAAGCTGACTTTTTAGATTAAGAGTTAGGCCTGGGTTTTTAAGATTAACAAAAACATTGAGACTATTTGGTTGGGCTTAACACAACTATCTCTAGATGCATTCGCTATAGGACGAACCCTATGATATACAGTTAATTTTCTAGCTGCGATTTCATGCACTACTATTAATTGTCAGATAAATCAAAGTAAATGGAGATTAATGATAAATTCATCTACAAATCATCATACGGTGCAAAATCCAAATAGAATCTAATTACAAACGGAAAAATAAATTAGTTTTTTATTTTTTTTACAAAGAATTAGATTCCCAAAAGAATTTTTTTTTTATTTCTCAAATTTATAATTATAAAAATAATATTTATTATTTTTATTATTAAAAAAATCTGATAATTAAAAATTAAACTCGTTAAATATTATTAATTTGTTATTTTTATTGTTATAAATTTTAATATTGTTATATTTTTTAAAATATTTTTAGAATGTTATTTTAATGACATAGAATTAATATATAATTAAAAATAAAATTATTGATAAATCATAAATTAAATAAAAATTGAAAAATACTAAATAAAAAGTCTTAGATTTAATCGAGGCTCTTGTCAAAATAGAAAGATTTAGACATAATCAAGGCGCAGTGTTTGAGATGATGTTTTTAAAATAAATTCTTTCTTTCACGTAGATTTTAGAATGCAAAAATTAATACCAACAACTAACAAATACATTATTAAATCAATTTCAATAAATAAAAATTATCCAATCCTCGATCAATTTGAAGCCTAAAGACCCTGAACATTATTGAAAAGGGATATGGAATTTTTGGAAATTAAGATGATTTTTGGCCTCAATATATATATATATATATATATATTATAATAAAAATAGTATATTTGTATTCAATTAAGAAGTCACTCATACAAAATAATTTAATTCTAATCTAATTTAAATGATTATTTATTTATAGACTGTAATTAAAATACACATCTTATTAAGAATTATCCAACAAACCAAATATTTATGTTAGATCAATTTATCCAACTTCTCTTATGACTATCTAAAAAGGGTGCTTCACTTTTTTTTTTTAATAATAGGTATTTTAATAAATACATGAGAAGTAGGTTCACGTTCACTTAATTTATATAATTTTTTGTCTCATTAAATAACTTTTTAAAAGTTAATTTTCCATTTATCTAAATAAAATTTTAAATTTATCAAATCACTAACATAAAATGAGTAATGGTCAAAATTAAATTCCAAAATTAGCTTCTCTAACGACAATTTTTCTCCTTGGTCTTTTCTATAATTTCCTTTCCTTTTTTTTTTCTTTATTGAAACCTTCCTTTACCAATTTAGCACATTACAGACCACAATGTCTAGTGCAATGTGCACCCAACGTTCACATAAATAACTTTTTAGCATTTAAGGTAGCCTTTTACAATCCAACGGCTATTAGAGATGATAATTAATTACTTTTATATAACAGTTAAATTGTTAAATAACATTAATTAATTATCCCCCATTTAATTCATATAATTTTTCTGATTTTTTATTTTACTTTTAATATATGATAACAGACGAAATAGCTATTTTTTTTTCGTAAGAGTTTGTTCCTCTGTTGGTAGTTTATTTATTATTAGGTTTAATAAAATCAACATAATTTATATACTTTTACTTAAATTTTAATTTAAGATAATTTATTTTTCATACATATTTATTCTAGTATAATTATTGGGTATCTTTATGCGTTAATATATTTATCAATTTTTATTTATTTGCTTCTTATAATTGAATTTTTTAATGTATTACAATTTTAATGAATCAATACAAGTTTTCCTTTCAAAAAAAAAAAAACTTTATATCTCCTCGTTAAAACTACATCTGGTTAAAAAATTAAATTATATACTCCATAAATATTTATGAATCTCACTTGATTTAACAATAAGATTGTGTTTAAAAATTTGTAAGTTGGTATGTTTGGTGCCCTTTTATTGCAAAAAGATTTACTTAAAAAGAGAAAAAATAATATATAATACTAATAAATAGAGTATTGATTATAAACATATTATTTATTATTCTTAAAATATACTCTATATCCAATCATATTGATTGTTCTCTTTACCGAACATTAAAATATTAAATATTTATATTTTTTAAAAACAAAATAATAGTTTCATTAATATTGTATTTCATTAATATGGAATATCATATCACCATTTAATCTATAAATAATGAATAATTCTTCGTATCTTTATTATCAATTATATCACAAATAATCAACGAATATATATTATTATAATTCATATTAGATTTAATGATTGATTTATATAAATTATAGATTATAAAATAAAGTAAGTAACTACTAAATTGAGTAGTGTTTTCTAACATTATTAGTGAAATGAAGAGCACTTGTAATGGAAATTTTTTCCCTTAAAAAAGAGGGCATTTACATTGACTAGAAATACTAATGAAACAAATTTGTGAGTATATTTGTACTCATATTTGTTATACATGATATGTCGGAGCAAAATGAAGATGCCTAGATCTACTTGTCTTCATTATTCGTATAGAAATTATTTGATGAAATCTATGCCGTCAATAATATTAACGTTAGGGAATCAAAAAGGCTAAAGAAATGATAATAAAATGCAGTACAGCTGTACAACTAATTTTTTTATTATTAATATAAGTATCAAATGTTAGATAAAGAAAGATAATAATATGGGTGGTCGAAATTATATTTTAAAAATAATAAATAATATTTTATTTTATTTATTTTTATTATTACGTTTGATTGAAAAACTTAATTTATCCTTATCTTTATTATTATGTTTGATAGAAAAATTTAATTTATCCTTATTTTAAAAAAAAATTATTTATATAAATAATATGATATAATATTATTAGTAAACATAATATAATTTATATAATTATATTTAATAAAAAGTTTCGCCATAATATAATTATGATATATAAAAATATTTTTATTTTTAAGAATAAATTATTTATTATTAATAAAATAAATAATTATCTTATAATAACTTACAGATAAAACTAGTGTATTTATTTTCGTAAAAAAACAAATATTTGATTAAAAAATTAATTATTAAAAAATATCACTTTATCTGTACAAAGAATTATAGGGATCAAACGAAAGGCTGGCTACGAGGCTATGACTTCGAGAATGGGGCATATATGAGACTAGGTCAACTCAAACCACCCTTCATACAAGACAAGTTATTGAATCTTTTGTGGCGACTCTCTCTTGACTTTAATCTCTCGCTTTTTTTCTTTGCCCTTCTATGTAGTTCTCATGCACGTTTGACATTTCATTTTCCTAACAATTTTCTTTTTTTCCGATTAGATATTATAAAGAGGAAGGCAAAGGAAAACAAATCGAGAGAGTCACTAACTATTAAAAATACGCTCTTTCAATTGTGCTATAGCATTATTGGCTCGGTGCACAAAATTAACTTACTCAATTCAAACAAACCAATAAGAAAGATTAGAACTTAAGATTGAAAAAATAGTGAAAAAAAATTATTTGAATCGTTAAAATCAATTAAAATAGTTATGTAAATTAAAATAGTGAAAAAAAATTATTTGAATCGTTAAAATCAATTGACTCAATTCAAACAAACCAATAATAAAGAGGTCAAAATTCATACCATCCAGATAAGTAGGTAAGTTAAGGTTTCTAACAAAGAGTTCAAAATCCATCCTAGAAAAAACTATGAAACCCAATAAGAAGGATTAGAACTTAAGATTGGATAATGGCTTTGAGCATACCACATTATATAAAACACTCATTGGGATGTCACTATTTTGATTCGTGTATGGTAAATCTTATAATAATTTAATTGTATTGGAACACAGAGCTTTTTGAGAAGTCAAATAATACAATATGGATTTAGAGAAAGTAGATGATTGATGCATAAAAACTTGATGATTAAATTTTATAAATTTATAAAAAGTTCGTAAGTATATGAATCATTTATAATAAACGACAAGTATATTATCAAGGTTGATTTAAAGAAAAATTACATGGTTTTAAATAATTCAACAATTTTTTTAAAAATAAATACGAAAATTAAACCTAAATATTCTATTGCAATATTTTGATTTTTGAAAAGATTAAATTAATGAAAAAAAATAATAAAATGATAAAAGATATATTGGAATAAAATAAATTCAAGGAAAATATGAATTTAACAATCAATGGAGAATTAATGAAAAATTTAACTAGTTCATCATGTTTGATAGAATTATTCACGTTAATTAAGTATAAATATAAATTATTAATTCTCCCTTTTATATATAAATAATACTTTCAATCGGTTTATTATTTGTTAATAATAAAAACATTTAATACATTTTATTAGGTAACTAATTAATTTGATTAAATTATGCTTAATGTCCAAAGAATTAATAAATCATCTAATTCAACACCTTTAGTCGATTTACCAATTTAAACTTTTATTCAAGTTGTCTAAGTTAAATTTAAATGATATATTTGAAATTTAATTTATATATTTTAATTTTTTTTAAGAAAATATATTGTCAATATATTAATTAATAATAAATTTTGTAGAAATTTTGAAATAAAAAATAACTTGTATTTATTAATTATTAAAAAATATTTGCGTAAATAATTTATACAAACATAACAATAAAACTAAAATTTCATCACAATCATCGAGACATACTCAAAATTGATAAGTGGTTAGTAAATTAATTTCAACAAATTCAAGAAATACAAAAAAGTTTACTGAAAAGAAATAAGAATATTGATCAAATTTTAATACTAAAACTAGATTAATGGATGGATATGTCTTGGTCCACGACTATAATCTTGATGTTCATAATAATCCCTACTTTTCAGCAACCTTTTTGTATTATTTGATATGAAAAATCTTCCTATTGTTGTCTCTTATTTGTTATTGCCTAATCTAAATTGAGTATAAACTACATTTAAATTAAGAAATAAGATAAGAGCAATGATAAAGAAAAATAAAACTATATTATAACCTGACTCTATTCTTTATATATAGGCTAAGGTTGGCACAAAAAGGCTTTAGCTAATTTAATGAATGCACATTATGGCCCAGAATTTCCTATGTTGCAACCTAAGATACATAGAGGCTCAACAAATCCTACCTAGAATAAGTCGCATTGTGACACACTATTTTCATGTTGTGACACAGAATGAACAATATGTCCATGGAATCTATGCAGAGAGAAATGCATCGCAGACCACAATGATCCTCACGACGGCACAAAATGCTCTACTTTAGATCTTACCTTGCACCCTTTACTTACTAACTAGTTAATAATGTAAGGTTTACATCCTTATTCCTTTAAACTTTTAAGATACAAATTAATTGAGTGCTTCAAATGTTGTTTTTCGTGTGCTAACCAATTTATATGTTTGAAGGTAAAAACACCTGAAATACAGTAAAAATATTCATGGTTTCAATCATATAAATTTACATAAATGAAGATAAACGCATGCATAATCAAATATATTTATTACATTTAAGTGCAATAAAATAAAGAATCTTTTAATATTTTTCAAGCCTTGAATAGGGATTATAGAATATTGCAACCGAATGAGCTAGAAAAAATCCATAACAAAGCCTATGAAAATATACACATTTACAAGGAGAAAACTAAGGCCACACATGATAAGATAATATCAAGAAAGAACTTATAAGATGGGCAAAAGTGCTTTTATTCAAGGCATACCACAAGTTTTTTCTAGATAAACTTCTTTCTCATTGGATTGGATCCTTTATTATTACCAAAGTGTTTGTTCTTGATGCAATAGACACAGGTTGAAACCTTATTATGAAGAATTCGATGAGAGTCATATGGACAAGGTCCAACTCTATGAGCCAACTAGCATGGACAATTGAGATATGGTAACGTTGGGCTAACATAAATCAAGTGTTTTGTTAAAGGCAACCCATTATACTTGTGAGGATAATGTAAGAATTAGTTATGAGAGAGTATCAATTAGTTATGAGAAAGTGTTTATATATATATATATATATATATATATATATTTACTTTCTTATACTTTATTAATTTAATGTGTTTAGGATTAGTATGTTCTTTTTTTTTGTTTTCTCGCATTTGTGATGAAATTAACAAAATAATGTTAGGTTAAAAAGGATAATGGATAATGGATGTTGATAGGAGCTTGTTCTTAAATGAAAGAAACTTTATGATTTTTTTGCTCAAAATTTGCATGCGGAATAGCTGGACTAGTGATAAGAAAATTTATATTCTTGAACTTGTTGTGAATTCCTTAGAACTTTGCTATAATTTTAATATGACAAGAACAATAGAATTTTTCTTTAGGTTTATCAAAGAGAATGCTAAATACATTTCTTGAAAAAGATTTAAGGCAATAGGATTAATCTCTTTGGTCAATTTGTCATATCCCTAATGTTATTGTCCTTATAAGGGCAATCCATTTTTGTAAAATAAAATTACGCGTACATAAACTAATTGTTTGTGCCCACTCTATACCCCATGAACCAAACATATTAACCATATTCTATTGTTAAAGAAAAAGTAGAGTAGCATAAAAAGATAATAATTTTATGAGAATGCTAGAATAAGAATCAATAGTATTAATTGTGTTATAAATAACTAATTGCCCAATACATACAAAATAGCCTAGTTACAATATGTATCCCTTTAATAATAATAATAATAATAATGAGACAAGATGAAAAAAAATATCAAACATGGGTTAAGCGTTGAAAAAGAGTGGTGAAAGAAAAAAAGAATAATGATTCTTGGGTCCAAAACAAAGAAATTTGACCCTATTTATTAACATAATTGATCTTAGGATAGTGTTATCTATTGATTTCTTTCTCGCACTTAACTGTTCTTTATTTATTTTTTAATATTTTCTATTCACTTTCATTTGATTGAACTAACAAACCTAACCCCATTACAACTAAATGAAAAATCTTTTAAGTTTAGGGAATACTTTTGGTGAATAGAGATATAATTTTAAGAAAACACTTATGGTATTCAATTCAATTCTAAAAGAATAGTGAAGTTTTATGGGGAGGATTAATGTTCTAACTTGTTTAGGTTACATGGTATAACTATTGCTAATGGATGCTACATAATACACATATTTTGAGAGCGATTATTATACAAAAGTTAGAGTGAACGGATGACTACAAGTAATATCAAACATTTATTAGAATTTAAGACTATAATATTATTAAGCTCCTAAGATAAAATATCAAAACAATTATATTATCTACAATGTTTGTGATCTTTTATTTTACCTTTGCTCGAGGACTAGCAAAGAGTAGGTGTGGAAGGGCTAATCAATGTCATGTTATAAACATATATGTGTATAAATTCCCACATAATTATAATGGACTAATGTTTCCTATGTATTTTATGTGTTTTTTATGTGTTAGACAATGTTTAGGGACAAAATGAGAAAAAAAAGCAAAAATATGTACCTTGAGTAAAAACAAGACACTCGATCAATCGATCTTCGATCAAGATTGATCGAGGACTCTCTAATGAAAATTATGAATCAATAGGCTCGATATATCAAGCCATAGGTCAATAGATCGAGAAATTCTTGATCAATCAAGGATAGATCGAGGAGTTAGGGTAAGAACGACATTAGTTTCTAGATCACTCAAAAAGGGTATCAATCAATCGAGAAATATGTCAATCGATTGAGCTTCCATCAAGCTCTCTCGGATTGAAAATCACAATGGGTAGATCAATTTAACATGAATCTCGATCGATCGAGACATCTAATTAAAACTTAAGTCTGACATTTTTCAACACCAACGTTTAATCATGGTCATTGGATCAACTAATATCTAATCCTAATAAAAGTAGACTAAAAAATACACTATAAAAAAACCCAAGAGGTCATTAAACAAAGAAAACTTCAACAAGGAAAAAGGAAAGATCAAAGAGCATATCAAAGGTAGCTTTTGAAGGATATTTAGAAGTGAAGATTGAATATTGGAGATTGGAGTTACGTTGGTTCATCCTTTACATTTTATAAGATTTTTCTAATTTCTTTTCTTTATAGTTTCTATGAAAATAATGATAATTTATTTAGATTTCATGTCTAGCTAAACTTGTAATGTGATTGTGGGTAATTCCAAACCCTAGACTATAATTTGGTTAATTAAATGTCATGATGAATTTTAGTTTCAAATTCTTAATTCTTGATATGCTTAATTCTATGTCTAACTGCTAAAAGTATACATGTTATGAATTAGGTGTATAACTAATTTTTTGTACGAATATATTTATATCTAGTATAAGATATTAGTAAGTAATTGCTAATATATTGTTTTAAAGTAGTACTTTGTGGCTGCTATCATAATTAAGGTTGAATGTTTATGTTAAGTTAAGCAATAACTAGTATTGTCTGGTTTAGTTATCATCTTTTTAGAACTTAATTCAATGAATGAATAAAATCTAATAAGTGTACTTCTAAATTGTTTAGGAGTTAGGTTGATTAGCGACTATATCATTAATTTAATACACGGTAAGAAAATGTGTTAAGTATTAAGCAGACCTATACTTTCAAAGTTAAAATTAAGAATTCAAAAATCGTTTTAAATTATGATAGTAATTTAAAACTTAAGAAACTAAACTCCATTCATGACATATTCAATTAAATCATAGACTATTGTTGAGGATAGTCCTATAATCACACATCTATTATAATTTTTATGTAACCAACTTTATTATTTTATATTATTTTCTTCAAAAACAATCAAAACACCCATTTTGTTAACTTTAATTAAATTATTAACAAACTAATAATTAGGAGTAGACATTATTATCAATCTAATGGGTACAACAACCATTATTCTTAAATAACTTATCACTTGGGCATGACCATGTATACTTATATGTTTTTAATCATATTAATTAGGCTTCAAGGTATGATCTAGACTCTGGCCTTTTCCGTCAACGTAAGTAGGAATGCCCAATACATGAACACATTGATGTAAGCATAAAGGTTCATCCAACCCTTAAATCACTAGGTTTGGGAGCCTACCTTGGCTTGGTTCAGCCTTTATTGAATCCCTCGTAGTTGTTCAATGAGTTGATCAATGGTTGGACGAATGATAGTTGATACTTTTCTTGGATGATGATTTCTAGAGAAGCTATTAGCTCTCGATATTGATTTTTCCATATGATTGGCTTGGATATAGTGTTCTTTCTTGTAGGCCTAGAGATGGTTGCATAGATCGCGATGGACGAAAGCCTCTCAAGTTAGCCTTAACTACTCTAGGATAGATGGTTGGAGGGTCTATGTCTTGGTGTTCGTGGTTGGATGCATTTAGATAGTTTCGATAGACCTTGTCTAGTTAGCCCTAGGACTTTGGTCTTGATGTAGTCAACCACCTTGTAGGTTAGACCCTTGATGGCTGCAAGTTTGGCCTTATGCATTCTTTTCATTGGAGGACGTCGCATATACATTTTTGGGACAAGGATTGTCTAAGAGCTGGTGGCTCTTGTTGACAAGCTGGACCTCATGACTGTTAGTCGGAATCTGAGTGGTGGAGCTAACTAATTGGTTCATGGTTTCTCTTAAAATCTCAAAGGTTCGGATTGGTAACTATGGTATATTGGATATATACGAGGCTTTTTCTTAGAAAACCTTATTGTCACTTGATTTCTTTTAAAAGACCTATGTTTATTTATTGCATATAAGGAATTGGAGAACGTTTATAAAATTCCTACAACTTATGATCTTTTCAGCTTGGAGCTAAAGGTTGATAGCAATTTTTGTCAACATCAAGTATGATTGTCTTTCGTGAATCAACAAGATGAAACAAATTGTTAAGGTTTCAGACCATCATGGATGGATCTTTGATCTTCCTATGCTTAAAAGTAAGTAATGTGATGACAAATTTAGAGAAGATCTAGGTCTAATTCTGTGATTAAAAGGAAACATAGTATTTAGTTGTGATTATAAGATATTAGTTCTTAGATTTCTATAAATGTATATATACCAGGAGAAGTTCTTATATGTAAATAAAATAGTAGGTAACTCAATTATATTTTTAATAGAATTAGTGAATAATTATGTTCTCTTTATCATTTTAATAAAGGTAGTTATATTTATTGGATGATTTAGCGTTTATTAAACTTGATTTATAAGAGTTTCTTTTGTATGAAATTATATTATATTTATTATGTAAGATTTACTGGATTATAAGCGACACATAATTTAATATATCATGCCTGTAATATTACTCACGACAAATTAGCAATCCTATGGGCTTGCCACCTTAATAACGCGTGGGCAGCCGGGTCAAACAGAAGCGCGAGCAATTAGAATAATATTTGAAATTGTTGTGTTTTTTTTCCAAAACAAAATAAAACATTCTTAAGTGCCCAAAAAAGCGAAAAACACAAAAATGATAAAATAATAATGGTTTTAACGATATTGTAATGAATTAAGACAAAGGAGATGAAGGGAATAAATTAGGATTCTCATATTACCAAATTCAATCGCGTAATACGGAGTTGTTGCTGTCTCAATAGTCTTCCCATTTAAGTAAAGTTAGCTGAACACACATTGAGTGAGAAAGTGGCCAACCTTCTCTCTCTCGATCATTATCATTAAACCAAAATAAAATTATAAATCCCACAAAAGGTGAAAGGTGAAAGGTGAAAGGTGAAAGGTGGCAAAGGAAAAAAGATATTTCACACAAACAATAACCTGATTCAAAGTTCTAGAGAGAGAATATCAAACAAATTCAGAGAGAGAGAGAGAGAGAAGGTGGTGGGTTGGTTGGTGGTAGCCATAAACTAAAAGTTATGTGGGTGAGAAGCATGTGGTATAGCAAATGAGAGGGAGGCTAGAGCAAGAGACAATAAGAGAGAGAGAGAGAGAGAGAGAGAGAGAGAGGCTCTGCTTTACTCTATTTTGCCCTTTCCCTCTTCTTGTTGCAGCTTTTTCAATGATTTTTACAATTTTGAAATTAAGCTCTATTGATTATTGAGGTATGTATAAATGATCATCTTATGTAATTGACCTCTTTATTTGAGCTTCTGAGTTTTCCCAATTATATATGTCCATGAATTCGTTTTTTGTTAGAGCTGATTTTAGATCTTATGGGGGAAGGGAAAAGGTAGCTCTGCTGTCTCTTCTGGAGATGACGAGTAATTTTCTACTTATTTTGAGGTAATTTTTTTTAATATAATAATCTTTCTTGGGATCATTCCTATATTCAGATTTCAGGTGTCAGATGATGATTCTTGAATAAATTAAATTAAACAGTTAATGAAAATCAATCTTCTTTAAATAATCGACATTCCCCTTTCTCTCTTTCTTTTATGTTCTTGAAAATGTTAAAAATACATAAATATCTGTTTTTATACCATATTTGGTGTTTCATGAGTGTTATGTGGTTTAGTGTTTCTCTTACGCTGTTTTCGTGAGAATCTTTAGATAGAATGGGATAATTAAGTGTATGATAGAAAGGAGTGATCTTAACAATTTATTTTATAAAATTGGAAAAAGTATAAGAAGTGTCTAGATCTGATATTAATAAGGTATCCAACTTATTGTATATAATATTGGGAAGAATTTATTTGATTTGCAAATAATAACAAATTGAATATTATTATTATTATTTTTTATGAATATCAAATTGAAATTGATTAGAATATTCTATTTTGGCATTATGTATTTGTTTGTATTTCTACAAGTAAATATAAAGCTTTGACCTAAAATGTTAAATGCTATAGAGCAAAACAACTTGGATTTTTAAGTCTAAGATTGTCAGTGGTTGTATCACTTGGTAGCATACTGGATGATGTCCTCGTTTCATAGGATCCAATTATCTAACAATTCAGCTTCTCTTAATTTCATTTCTAACGAATTAATTGCTTTCATTCGTTTTTCATTTCTTTTCTGGGGACTAACAACCTGGAATAGAACTCTTCTGTCTCTTTTGCAGATCAAAATGATATGTTTGAATCTTAACTAACTCTGATTATATTGGAATTGATCAAATATGATATAAGTTAATTGTGATAATTGACTATACAATGTATTCTTAGAGAGAATGCAAGTATATGTGGTTTGTAAGGGAACATGTACAGACAATTACAAGTGTATTTGCAAATCTTAGACTGTTTGATTTCAATTTATATTGTATGTAGGGAGAAACAGTAATGCGAGGAACATGGGAAAGAAAGGAAGTTGGTTTTCAATAATCAAGAGGGTGTTTACGCCCCATTCCAAGGAGAAGTTAGCCAATGTAAGTCGATTATTCTAAGTCATGTTGTTTCCTTCTTTATGTGATAGGACTTTTGGGAGTATTGAACTTGATATGTGTCTTTTAGATAGCGACACTATCGAAAGCTGTGCATTTGTTGCTTGTATATTGAAAATCATCTACTTGCTCAATCTGAATAGTGTTTCGTCTTGAATCATAAGGATGATGTTTTAAAAGATTACATAAGTTGTATTCTGCATTAGTTTCTTCAAGAAAGGAGTTTTGTTTCTCTCTCTCTCTCTCTTTTTATTTCTTTGGATTTTGGGTTGATTTAGTCTGTAATTTACCCAATTGATACTTTAGTAGGTCCATTTAGTCTTGTAATTTTAACTTTGGGTCATTAAAAGCTAGAATGACATACATGTCCAATAGAAATTACATTGTTTATTTTGTGGCGAGTGGTTGTGTACTTAATCTTCCTGTAACAGTCTGTCATAGATGATGATAAACTCCTCACACTGCTATGGATGTATTAAACTCTTGGATGAAAAAGTTTAAACAATTTTCATTACTTTTGCAGGATTCAGATAAAACTGGCACAAAAGAGAAGAAGAAGAAAGGAGGGAAGTTAAAGTATGGAGAGAAGAGTTCCTTCATTCCGCTCTTTAGAGAGCCCAGCAGCATTGAGAAAATTTTTGGGGATTTTGAAAGAGAGCAGCAAAGCCTAACTTTTAGGCCTCATACACCTCCAGAACAACCTAAAACACCTCCTTTCGTTCCTCGTAGAGTCGCTTCTCCCAGGGCTTCTTCTCCAAGAGTTGTCACTCCTAAGGCTGCATCCCCTCCAAGAGCTGTTTCACCTAAGGTTGCTTCTCCTCCAAGAGCTCCTTCACCTAGAATTGCCTCACCTTGTGTTCCTTCCCCCCGAGTTCCTTCTCCTGTAGCTTCTGCTTCTCGGAATTTTCATCAACAGAAACAGTTTATGTATAGACCCGAACCCACGATAAGGAACCATCATGATTCTGCAACAAGGATTCAAACAGCATACAGAGGCTATATGGTAAGTGTGCACCCTTTTCATATATTGAAAAGTTCTTAGCAGTTAGCACAGTTATTCAATGGCCAATGTGTCACTTGAGGCTTGTAAGGGCAAATTAAACGACACGAGTATCAAATTTTTTAAAAAGTATACAAAATACTAAGCTTTTTGTATTGTGGTTCTTCGGAGGGCGGATGACAGAATATGAAGAATAAGCCCTTGCATAGAAGCATAAACTATTTAGTTTCGCAGAGTATGAAGTCAAATTCTTAAATTATCCGAAAGCAAATACATCATGTAAGAATCCCATGTATAATCAAGCATTTCCTTCCCTTTCTATTCCAATAAGCGAAGCCTTGGATCATAGTCAGTGTAAAGGTCTCTTCAGGATTATAGATTTTGCTAGTAATATGTATTTGGTTTGGTTTGCACAAACCTGCAATGAAAATATGCTATAAAAACAATTTGATTTTTGAATTCAGTATTAAAACTTTTTGACACTGAGTTGGGCTTCAAAGAAGAAACTTTCCATCACTACCTCAAGACTAAAAGTCTTTCTATTACTGTCACACCTCAAGCTATGAAAGAGGTTCTTAAAGCTAGTTATCTAGAGTAAATCCATCTTTGTAAGGTCTAGGGTTGGGTTACATCAAATGTTCAGGGCCTCCCAGACTCTGAGACCTTTTATCTTTATCTGACAAACTTATTATTTACTTTTATTCAGGCTAGGAGGAGCTTTAGAGCTCTCAAGGGACTTGTGAGACTTCAAGGAGTGGTGAGAGGACAGAATGTGAAGCGGCAAACAGCGAATGCAATGAAATACATGCAACTCTTGGTCAGGGTTCAGTCCCAGGTTCAGTTCCGGAGGATTCAGATGTTAGAAAACCAAGCAAGACACCAAACTCAATTCAAGAGTGATAAGGAAGTGGAAACTAACTTTGGAAAATGGAGCCAAGCTGTAAGTTATCTTCTGTGTGATTTCTTGGTAAAAGTTCCTCTTCATTTGATCCCAAAATTACTATAACACACCATGCCTAAAACATAGAGACATTGATCATTTTGGATGTTTGGAAAAAAGAAGATACTTTAAATATCAGTGTATCCATTCTATAAGCGTATTTAATATCGACCACTAACAGTTTATAGTACCGGTATAGTCTGAGGCAGGTAATAACGACGAATCATGGGATGATAGCTTGCTAACGAAGGAGGAAAGAGAGGAAAGGATGCAGAAAAAGATTGAGGCTATCATCAAGAGGGAGAGAGCAATGGCTTATGCATATTCTCACCAGGTTTTCTTTTTGCTACACCTGTTCATATGAGTGCTCAACACCTTTAGTTTTTGAGAATGTTCCACAAGGGGGTGCTTGCTGTAATTCCAACTTCATATTTCTTTTCGACTAACTTTCATAAGTTTCATTTCACGTAAGTAGCTGAAAAACACATGTATCCTGATATTTGTTCTTTCCCTTGTTGGCAGTTAGGGAAAGGCACTCCTAAATCTGGTCGAACACAAGCAGATATACGAACTGCAGGATTTCCATGGTGGTGGAACTGGTTAGAACGACAGCTTCCTTCGGAAAATCCAGCTGAAAGCAATGCATTGAAGAATTTCCGGCTTACTCCTCCAAGATCATATTCAGAGTTGAAACAAAGCCCAAGGCTTGAATCAAGTAACCAGAAGCAGCATCATTATGGATTTGATTATATGGATACACCCACACCCAGATCCTCAAAATCAACTATGCTTACTAATTCAAAGCTAGCTCGAACTCCGCCACCAAGTCGAACACAACAAGGCAACAACTCAGGTCTATCAAGGTATTCAAGAGCAAGAGGCAGTGGAGCTGAATCACCTTTTAATGTTCCACTGCAGGATGATGATAGCTTAACTAGCTGCCCACCATTCTCAGTTCCAAGCTACATGGCTTCTACAGCTTCTGCTAAAGCAAAGGCTAGAGCTAGCAGTAATCCAAGGGAGAGGTTTTTGGGGACTCCAAGCAGCGAGTCGAAACGAAGGCTTTCATTTCCTTTGACACCAGGCATTGGGTCTTTCAAGTGGAACAAAGGCGACCTTTTCTCAAACAAAGATACTAGTTCTCCAATGATTTTAGAGAAAAAACAATCTTTGCAATCCATAGAGAATTTGAGTGTGGATTCAACTGTTTCTATGCCAGCTGGAGTTGGAAGGAAGAAGCCGTTTAACCGATTTGTGTGATTTTCTTTGATATATTTTTAACCTTTGTTACCATCCTTGTGGCTGGTGGTTATCTTTGTTTGAGTGTATGGTGATAGTTTGAGTGTCTGGTGATAGTTTGAATTACAAAAGCTCTGATGTAAAATAATAAAAGACAATAGGAAATTATGGTTTGAGTAATTTGATGTATGGATTTTGGGTTTCTGATAAGCAGGAATGCAGGATGGTAATGATTTTTTTTTTTTTTTGGTTTGGGATTTCACTTCTGTATGGATGCCACGGAAGCAAGAGGTATTACTCTGTTCTTGGAGTTAATTAGTATTTCACTATTAACTAATAAACAGAGTTTCTCTTAACTCTTAACAATTCATGCACTTTCTTTGGTCTCTCTCCCAAGTCCCAAGATCAAATTCAAAGTTTCTTCCAATAACTTCTTTATGGCTTCAAGTCTCAAGTCAAAGTATTTTCCTACTTATTAATCCCGTTGGACAATTGTACACAAAGTTGAGGACATGACTGGTGTGGATGACTCACTCTTGGGCTATCTGGACTAGAGCTTGGATTGCTGAAGAGGAAGGAACTAATGACGATATAGAGGCCAAGTCTAATTTTTATTTTATTTTATCATTTTGACTAAAATCGTTTTACGACTTCGTTTCAATGAGAGCTATTTTACTTTTTGATCCTTTTAGTTTTTGTCTCGTAGTTTTGGGAAATTTCACTTTTATTTACACGTACTACAACAGATTAATTTTCACTATTTATTTTTATAAAAAATAAAAAAAAATATTAAACATATTTATGATTATAAATAACATAAGCATACAAAATATTTCATTTAAAAATTTATCCTTAGTTCAATCTTATTCCACCTGTTCATATCTTTTTTACTTGTTTCATTCTAGATTGTTCTAAACTAGATCTCTCATTTTTTCTTACTCTTTTTGAGTTGTTATTTTTGACCGACGAAGAATAGTGTCGGAGATTGATCAGAATTCTTCCCCATCGCGACCATCACTCTTGATCTACTATCTATTTTTTCATTTTTGTTTCACCTCTCTTTCTCACAGCTCCCACCAGTTCTCCTCTTTGCCGTACCATTGCTGGATTTATCCTTTGTTGGAGACCACACACAATCACCATCCTAGCATCTTAGATGAAAAAAAAAACTATTTGGTAAATATATTATTTTTAATTTTATGAAATTATAAAGTTATAAACTAAACATAACTATTAAACATGAGATAGTGTGTGTGAATAATAAAGCGTAAAAATTTAAAAAAATACACGATATTTTAAAATGAAAATAATTTAAATCGCAATCATAATATGAGAAGAAAAACACCTATCCACAAAATCACCTAATATTTCCACTATGTTGTAGCAATTATGCAAGTATACAAGTTATCTAAGTAATAAATCTCGTTATGCATGGGTATTGTCTTATTGGGAGTGATTTGTTTTTATAACTAAGTATAATATATAATAGTTGCATTACTATTTAAACCAATAACAAGGAAAAATTATTTAAACTAATAATTAAACCTAGAATTAATTCAAAAACACAAATAATGTAAGGTAAATAATATTTAGAGACTTGTTATCTACAAATTCTATAATCATTCTATATGTAATATCAAATATTGTTGTTTGGTTTCTATATCTAATTAATTAGCTATATGCTCTTATATACCTATGAATTTTTATCAAACATTCTTTTCAATTATGTGCAAACAATCACATTTTTATACTATTTCATTGACACATCAACTATGAACACATGTATCAAGCCACATATTCATTAATCATATTATCATACCGTTTCAATTTATATGATAATAATTCTATGACTAATTTAAAAACTTATTTTATCAAGCTAATGCATGAATCTCAAATCATATAATTATTGGTCAAATAATCAAGTATTAAGATTAAAATTATTATATCAATTATTAATAAAAAAAATATTTCAACTAAATAAAATCAATGACATGATTTTGTGGCTAGGTTTATCAAAAAACTCAAATGAAAACCTAGCCATCCATAGTTCTAAAAATAATAATTAAGAACATATGAGTGCATAATGGTTACAAGAATGATGAAGAAAAAGATGAAAATTCAACTTTGATGAATAATCTAACTCCTCGTTTAATCTCATTGCTATTTGCTTTACTTGATCTCTCTTTGTAGCAATGAAAACTCTATATTCTCTTTTGTAAATTATAAATCGTGTGTTGTTTATGCTCTCTTTGTAGTATTATAAAAAAGCTAAAATTGATTCTAATTAGATTATGATTCTTATTAGTTTTGATCCATTGGATAAGATTGAAATTTTAGAATTCAAATAGGAGCTAAGTCATCAAAATCTGCTTCACTCAATCCATCAAGACTCTTTTCAATCAATCTAACAATATTGTTACAACCCGAGAGCACTTGATTGAAGCTTGATCGATCTACCCATACTCAATTGATCAACACCTTTGTCGATCGATCTAACTATGCTTTCCCAATTCGAGACATAGCTCGCATGTATCCTTGACCGATCTTCGATCAAATCGATCGATTGATGTGTCGATCTATTGATCCTAATAATGCTGAATTTTTCCCAATTTGCATATTTTTACTCTGTTCAATACATTTTTACCTACATTTCCATATTTGAACATAAGACAAGTCTTTTAAACAATATTCATTGTAAAAAAAGATAAATAGCTAGATTGAAGTAGCCAAATAATTACTTTTATATAGTTATCAAACCCCCAAACTTAATTCTTTGCTTTTCCTCGAGTAATGACAAAACTAAATTCTAATAAATTAAATACTAAATACCAACATGACATGTGAAGCATATTCATAACACATATCCTTCGATGGATGCATGCCTAACAAGAATTGATTCCCCTTAAAGATTGTACATTTTTATGATTCAAAAGTTTACATGACCATCAATTAACATTCCATTAACACAAGGGTATACAACGTTTTTAACACAATAATCCATTATGTGTGACTTGTAAATGATTTCATTCAATGCACTAATGAGATAAACTTATGTAAGCATGGCAAAGATTAAATCCTAGTGCAAGTTTCATAGGTCTATTTTCACACACCCTTCCACTCATATTGGTTATACATTTAGGTAGAAATCAAAAGGACTTTGCAAGTTTATAATATGAGACTTAGGTGGGATAGATCAATGATTATTTTATGTTCAAACCCACACCTCTTTTCTTTTCATCATTCAATTGAACTTTTCTTTAATTAGTGCTCCTTCTTTCTTTCTTTTTTTAATTTCTTTTAACTAAACTCTCCCACACTTAGTTTTATGTTTATTTTTTACCTTAGGGTTTAAGATGTTTAGAGTTTAACTTAGCACTTAATTGCTCACTCCAAAGCCTAAATCATTTCTCTAACTAAATGCTATTTATGACTTCATCTCAAGGTTTGATAAAATAAATTCTAAAACATGGAAGATTTGTATCATATGACATTATCCACACCAAGTGTTTACCCACTACGTAATAAACTAAAATACATCAAATAGTCAATCACGTGCATTGCACATAAGTAATGGATGATTTTGATTAAAAATAAGCAAGCATATCACATGGTTAATGTAGTCATCTCAATGGGTGTATGAAAGATTCTTTATCATAATCAAGACAATCAATTCTATCATTAGGTTCATATATTTCTTATCAAGTATACATGGATATGGTTTGAATGTATTTATCAATTTCTACCAATATCTTAACCAAAAATATTAAACGAATAACTTAAAATAAACTAATAAACTAAAGTAGATAACCAAATTTCCTCCCTCATACTTGAATTGTACATTATCCTCAATGTGTAAAATATTAAAGGATATAGGAAAAGAAAAAATCCTTTGACATTGATGTTGGCCTTCATCACCAAATATATCATTGTGCTTTCCAAGTGTATCTACATTTATTTACCTACAAAACAATAAAGGAATAAAAATAAAAATACAATGGGTTGCCTCCTAACAAATATTATGTTTTAGGCCTTTAACTAGACCTTCCTTATCGAGTTTTATGGTTCATTCAAATATATCAATGAGACAACTCTTCGTTGGCATTACCTAAGTAAAGCTTTAGACATTGGCCATTAACGACAAACCTTGCTTTGGCTGTTTCATCTTCAATTTATATTGCTCCATATGGAAATACCTTTATTATTGCAAATGGTACCAACCATCTTGATTTAAGTTTACCTAAAAATAGTCTCAATTAAGAATTGTATAGTAACACTTTATGCCTACTTCAAAAGTGAGGCTCACTATTTGCTTGTCATGCCATTTCTTAGTCTTCTTTTTATAAATCTTAGCACTTTTATATGCTTGCAACCTAATTGCATCAAGTTCATTTAGTTGCAACATTATTTATGTCCTCGCATTTTTGAAACTCAAATTCAATTTCTTTATAGTCCAAAAAGCCTTATGTTCCAAATCCACTAGTAGATGAGAAGCTTTCCCAAATACTAATCAGTAGGGAGACATACCAATAGGGGCAAATATGGGTCTTAAAAGCTATCTTATAAATCCAAAGTGCATATTTTTCCTTGAAGTGCTCACTAAATTCTTCAAAATTATTTATTCTCCCTATTTGAAACCTTAACTTGACCACTAGTTTGTGGATGGTATGGGGTAAACACCTTGTGTTTTACACCATAATTTGATAATAAAACTTTGAAAGAGCTGTTACAAAAGTGACTACTTCCATCACTAATTATTGCCCTAGGGGTTCCAAACCAAGTGAATATTGTGACTACCTTTGCAACATTAGTTGGGGTGGCAATTTCTTCTACCTACTTAGGCATATAGTCCATAACCACTAGAATATAAGAATTTTCAAAAGAGGGAAAAAGAGACCCATGAAATCTATAACCCAAACATCAAATAATTATACTTCTAAAATAGCATTTTGAGTCATTTCATGTATCCTAGAAATATCTCCCACCCTTTCACATATATCACATTGTTTTATAAGCTTAAAGACATTTTTAAAGAGAGTGGGCCGATAAAATCCTAAATGTAATACCTTAGATGATGTTCGAGTTATTCCAAAGTGGCCCCTATAGTCCGAAGTGTGGAAATGATGTAGGATATCATTTGTCTCTTCCAAGGGAATGCATCTTCTAAGTATACCGTCATTAAACCTCTTGAAAAGGTAAGGATCATCCCAAATATAAATGTATGAATCATGTAAGAATTTCTTCTTACCTTGGCTTGACGATCTAGGTTGCATAACTCGACTTACTAGAAAGTTACCTACATCTCCATACCATGGCATTTGCATTGTAGTAATGGTCCATAATTTTTCATTCAGAAAATATTTGTCAA
Organism: Hippophae rhamnoides; assembly: GCA_033030585.1. Taxonomy (NCBI): domain Eukaryota; kingdom Viridiplantae; phylum Streptophyta; class Magnoliopsida; order Rosales; family Elaeagnaceae; genus Hippophae; species Hippophae rhamnoides. The sequence goes on along the minus strand of CM065434.1, from coordinate 23,394,940 downwards.
TGGATAATTCTTTTGTATCCATTCCACTCCCCCTTCCAGCATTGATGGATAATCTGCTATTTGATTTTCATTCCCTTTTTGTCATAGATATGCAAGTCAAACTCTTGAAGTAAGAGCACCCATCTAATAAGTCTTAGCTTGGCATCCTTCTTTGAAAATAAAAATCTAATAACATAATGGTTGGTGTATAAAATCATCTTTGCACCAAAAAAAAAAATCCCAAAATTTATCAAATGCATAGATAATTGCTAGGATTTTACTTTCAGTGCTGGCATAATTTACTAGTATAATTTATGACAGCGAATGACTTACCTCTTCGCTACCCCAAAATTTCACGAATAAAAAAAATCACTAGCATCACACATCACTTCAATGTGCTCCTCACAATTCGGTGTAATGATTACTTATGTGGAGGTTAGACTCTTTTTTAATGTCTCAAATGCTTGATTCTCCCTTTTTTGTATGAATACCACCTTTGGTGGGGTTAGATATTCTTTGTTAACTAAACAAATCAATTAACACCTATGGGTGGGGTTGATAACTAATTTGGTTAATTAAATTAATTCTTTTTTCTAAGAGATTGAAAATGAACCATTTAAATGCCACCTTTGGTGGGGTTAGACAGTTTAAACTTTATTCAAGGTGTCCAAATTAAACCTAAGAATTTAATTATCCGAGTACTAACTTTCAAGTTTTAAAACCACTACTGAAAACATGTTGTCAATACATTTTCAGATAATAATTCTTATTTGTACCAACAAATAAAAGAGCACTACTCTAAATCAGACCGGATAACTAAACCTTAAAATCTAATTTTCAGATTTAAGTTTGTAATGAAAAATAATATATTTCTCTCTAACATTCTTAATATAAAATCTTGAATAAAAATAAAATCAATTCATTTTAGAGATTTTCACCTATTTAATATTTCGCAAGCATAACAACGTTATTATTATATCATGTTTACAAACAGCCAGCACAGTTAAATTTAATCACAGACAAATTAAATATAACATGTAAGAATAAAGCATAAAAAATAACTGTAAAGAAAATAAAATCCTTACAGTACTTCGATGCTATTCCCGTAGCTGGAAAACCTCCAAACGGAATTTGCACTCCCATTTATTGAATCAAAAAGCAAATAAATTACAAAAACATAACTAGTTCTTCCCTTTTTGGGAAGAACTCTAAAACTAAGCAAAACTAACTAAGAAAACTAAGAAAAAAACTAAGAAATGAGAGAAAGAAAGAGAGAAGAGAATGTGTTTTGAGGTGTGTTTAGAAGTGAAGGGAAGGGGGGTATTTATAGGTGAGGATGGAGAGAAAAAGTGAGTGAAAAAATGTTAAAAAAATGTGAAAACGCGGAGTGCAATTGCTGAGGTCATTGATGACGTCAGCATCACGTCATGGGGGTGGCTGCACGTGAAAAATGGGGCGAAATGGGCGTGGGTGCGCGCGGAGGCAGCTGGGCATGCGCAGATGAACAGTACCAGCGCGGGCAGCTTGCGCGGATAAACAGTATCGGCGCGCGCAGCTTGTGGCGGATGAACAGTACCAGCGCGCGGCTGGGCGTTGGGGCGCGGTGGCGCGATTTTCTCCTTTTTTACCCTTTTGACCCATTTTGTCCAATTTTTCCATATTTGTTGACCTTTCCTCATTTATTTATTAATATATTTGTGATGTATTGCTTCCAGTATTCCTCTTTGAGTCTTTAAGTTGCATTTTTAAGCGAAAATGCTTGAAAAACAATAAAAATACCCGTGATTCCGAAAAAGACAAATTTATATAAATATATGATAAAACATATAAATATATATATTTTTAATCAATTAATGTGCATAAAATCATGGTTGTTTTAGTGCTTTTTGAGCACTCATCACAACCCCCAACCAGCTTCTTATTAGTCCCTTAGCAAGAGAAGCGATAAAAACTAAAAATTAAACTATCCTAAATCACTTTCGTGGATTGAAAAGGTTGCATTTAGCCTATGCAACAAGCCTTTAAACCCCTAGGTTGCCCTAGTGGATGAGTTTAAGTCTCGTGAGGGTTTTCAGTAATGATACCCACAAACATTGAACTAAATGTAAAAATGAAAACAATCAAATCAAAAACTAAAATTATAACAAAATTAAAAATTAATTTAAGAATAAAAGAAAACAACATATCACAAAAATGTCTCATACTTTTTTAATCTCTTTTAAGATCATAATTAAAATCTCAAGCATAAGTTATTTTAATCTCTTTAAACAACAATGATTTTATTATAATAATTAGTCGAAAATCATTTTCATATTTCCTATAAAAAATGTATCAATTTAATTTTACCCAATTTCAATGTCATGAATCAGAATTCACTTCAACTCTATTCCTCACAAGTCAATACTCTCAAAACACTGAATCCTATGGGTTCAAACACTCATACTAATTTATATGCGAAAGAGTTGATGTATAGAAATGAACTAATATGTTCACATATGTATAAAGAATAAAGGCTCAAAGTGTTATTTTAATATTGATCTCATGAAAGGAAACAAATGTATAAATTATAAAGATATCATATATAAAAATTATTTTCATGCATAAATCAAACTCATTAAGAAAGAATTTCAAGATATATGCCTTTACAAATGAAGAGAATGTGTTTTGAGGAGTGTTTAGAAGTGAAGGGAAGGGTGGTATTTATAGGTGAGGATGGAGAGAAAAAGTGAGTGAAAAAATGTTAAAAAAATGTGAAAACGCGGAGTGCAATCGCTGAGGTCATTGATAATGTCAGCATGACATCATGGGGGCGGCTGCACGTGAAAAATAGGGCAAAATGGGCGTGGGCGTGCGCGGAGGCAGCTGGGCGTGCGCGGATGAACAGTACCAGCGCGCGCAGCTTTGCGCGGCTGAACAGTACGAGCACGCTTAGCTTTGCGCGGATGAACAGTAGCAGCGCGCACGGCGGCACGATTTTCTCCTTTTTGACCTTTTTGACCCATTTTGTCCAATTTTTCCATATTTGTTGACCTTTCCTCATTTATTTATTAATATATTTGTGATGTATTGCTTCCAGTATTCCTCTTTGAGTCTTTAAGTTGCATTTTTAAGCCAAAATACCTGAAAAATAATAAAAATACCCGTGATTCCGAAAAAGACAAATTTATATAAATATATGATAAAACACACACACACACACACATATATATATTAATCAATTAATGTGCATAAAATCATGGTTATTTTAGTACTTTTTGAGCACTCATCAATAATGGATCCAGTAGGTAAAGAGTTTAGCCATGCCTTTAGCTTTATCTTGTCCCTAATTGAAAAAGGGAACAAGTGAAGATGAATGGTATCTTTAGAAATTCCATTAATTTTGAAGGTATCACATAACTCAAAGAATATGTAAAAGTGAGAGTTAGAATCTTCATTGTCTAGGCCTTTAAATTGATTGCATTGTACCATTTGGATCATAGTAGGTTTTAACTCAAAAATATTTGCTTTAATAGAACTAGTGAGGGATGATCGAAATCAATCTACCTATGGTACTGTGAAGTCTCGAAGAAGTTTAGGAATAATGATTTCCTATTGATTCTCTATGTTTTTCATATTCCCAAGATGAAGTTGGTGTAGTCTTTCTCTTCTTAACCTATGAAGCTCTCTATCTCAGGATCAATAGGTTTAAGGTTTATACTTGTTCCCCTAGGTATATGATCGCTACACACGAAGTGTGTGCAATGAATACACAAGTATACGTATCACAACAAGTAATATAATGATAAGAAAAGATCATTCCTACAAAGATTATTTTATTAGAAACTAATTTTTTAAAACTAAAAAGAATAGAAATCAATATTTTTTATGTTTTTATATTTTAAGGAAGCAAAATTAAAATAACTAAAAGTAAATAAAAATGATTACTTAAATCAAATTTGATAACTAAAAAGATATATGAGAAAATATCTAAGAATGCTTAATCCTTCAATTTTCTAAAGATGCAAATTGGTAAAATTCTCCCAATATAATTATCAATTAATTACATGATCAATTAAATCTAACCTAGTATGTATTTCTCTCTCAAGTAAACTACACACCATATAGTAATTAATTTAATCACACTCTCATGCCAATTAAATTGCATACTACTCATTAAGTTCATCAATTATGGATCATATACATAAGAATCATACATCTCTGTCTAGAAACTATGCATGTTATTTAATCAAGACAAACAATTAAATAATTCTCTCAAATCTATTTAAGCCTCTATAGATAAATGTTGTCCAAACAATTAATAGCATACAAATAAGATTAAATAATATAATTAAATTATAATTATAATTGGGGTAAAATATTAAATCATCACATGGTGAAAATTGGGTTCATAAGATCCCTAGATTAATAAATTAACTACATATAATTGTGTTCATAAAGCCCATATATTTTTTCATAAAAAAAGACATAAAATTTGATAAAGAAAAGAGTAGAAAAAGAAATACAATCAATCTCTTGAATTGAAGTATTAATCTCCTCTTGAATCTCTACAAAAATTACGTCTTCTTTTGATTTTTTTTGTATTTTTATCTCTTTTTAGCTCCAAAAATTGACCAAAATTATGCTAATGGAGGCCACTTAGAGTTTATGGAGTGATTAAGGGCTTAAATATTGCTCAGGTGCGGTCTAGACCATTAGATCAGCTTCAGATCAAGGGTTATGATCAAAACAAGCAAAATTGATAGGGGAGACCAGTCAGAGTCAACGATCACTGAGTTAGCAACATATGGTGCAACGTGATTTGTGGAAAAGGATGACGTGACACACGGATGGAATGTGCATAGAAATAGCATTACAGCACTTGGCATGGCACATTGACCGATATCTGAACTTGGATTGAACGTCGTGCTCACACGTGGCATGCGTTTCATCCTCCTTACAAGCAGTGTAACATGATTCGCTCTCCATGATTGCGTGGTGTTTGCATGGCTTGCCCAGTCAGATCCTTTGTTTGCATGATAGGCCATGTGGCAGCTTCTGATTGGCTCTACGTTAAAAATTAAAAAAATCCATAAATATTCCAGAAAAATTCCAAAAATTATATTTTCACCCCTTTTCACTAAAAAGTTTATATTTTAATATTTTTGGCCATAAAAATATTATTTATTGAATAAAACAAATAAATATTAAGTAAAAAAGTGTGGTAACGACTCTACTTTCATAGAGTCATTAGTATACACAAACCTACAAAGAAAAATTAAATTTGCCTAAACTAGTACTATTATACAAATACCGAATAATTATAAAAAATATATTGCACTCCTTGATAAAATTGCTAAAAACTTGGTAGCGATTCCACAAGTATATGGATCATCCAAGTAATATAGTGCATTAAGCACGAGTATCATCTCACAGAGAGTGATTTGTTTTTATAACTAAGCACCAATACTATTTAAGTGAGTAACAAGGAAAAATTATATAAACTAATGATTAAACCTAGAATTAATTCAATTACACAATAATGATGAAGTAAATAATATTTGGAGATTGGGATCTATGAATCCCTTAACCATTCTACATGCAATATCAAATTTTATTGATTGGTTTATCTGTCTAATTGATTTGTTATATGCTCTTAATATACCTAGGAATCTTTATCAAGCATTATTTTTGATTATGGGAAAACAATCATATTTTCATGTTATTTCATTCACACATAAACTATGATCATAAATATATCAAGCCACACATTCATCAATCACACTTTGTACTATTTCAATTCATTTGAAAATAATTCTATGACTATTTCAAAACCCTACTTTGTCAAGTTATCATAGGAATCTCAAATCATATAATTATTGGCAAAATAGTCCTAGCATTAAGATCAAAATTATTATATCAATTATTAATAGAGAAATTCTTTCAACTAAATAAAATCAATCACATGGTTTTGTGGTTAGGTTCATAAAAAAATCCCAAAAAATCATAATTAAAAACATATGAGTACATAAGAGTTCCAAGAATGATGAATAAAAATATAAAGATCCAACTTTGATGAAGAATCCAACTCCTCCTTTAATCTCCTTCATATCCTATCTATATAATTTCCTTTTTAATTTGCTTTACTTGATCTCTCTTTGAGCAATGAAACATTTATGTTCTTTCTTATTAATTGTAAATTGTGTGTTGTTTATGGCCTCTTTGTAGTATTTTAAATAGGCTAATATTAATTTGTTTTGATCGATTGATCTAACAATGATAGCATTACAACCCAAGAGCACTTGATTGAAGCTTAGTCGATCAATATATAATCGATTGATTGACACCATTTTTGATCAATCTAACTCTACTTTTCCCATTCTGAGGCATAGCTCCCCTATATCCTCGATTGATCATCAAATGATCGACTATTTTGTCTTAATCTACTGACCCTTGTGATCCTAAATTTCAAAATTTTCCTATTTTTTCTCTGTTTGATATCTTTTTCCCTATATTATCATAGTTGAACATAAAATAGATACTTTAAACAATAGTCAACTTAAAACAAGACAAATAGCTAGCTTGAAGTGGCCAAATAATTTTACTTTTGAAGTGAACAAATTTATATAAAAATTTGATAAAATTATACAAATATAAATCTATTTAATCAATTAAAGTAAATTAAATAATGGTAATTTTAGTGCCTTTTAAACACTCATCAGTCATAGTGTAGAAGCATTCACTTGATGTGCTTTTCCTATCATCTTGGTTGCCAGCCCAATCTACATCTATGTAACCATTAATCTCATATGTAGTGTTAGTAGTGAAATTTATACCATAGTTACATATCCTTGAAAATACCTGATGATTCTTTTGATATATTCAAGATAAGATTCCTTTGGGTCAATTTGACTATGAGCACAAATTCCAAAACTAAAAAATATATCAAAGTCCACTTGCAATCAAGTAAAGTAGACTACCTATCATGCACCTATAAAGAGTTTGATCAATACTCTTAACTCGATTATCTTTCATGTGATTTTCCTATCATCTTCATTTCTAGCCCAACCTACATCTATGTAACCATTAATCTCACATGTAGTGTTAGTAGTGAAATTTATACCATAGTTACATGTCCTTGAAATATACTTGCTGATTCTTTTGATATGTTCAATATGAGATTCCTTTTAGTCAATTTGATTATGAGAAAAAATTCCAAAACTAAAAAAATATGTCAAGTCTACTTGCAATCAAGTAAAGTAGACTACCTATCATGCACCTATAAAGAGTTTGATCAATACTCTTAACTTGATTATCTTTCATGATTTTTTTTATAGCACCTAATGGTTTTCTTAAGGATTTTGATGGATTGAAGCCCCAAAATTTCAATTAAATTACGAGCATACTTGGTTTGGAATTAAATATTCCGTCAAGAGATTGTTTAATTTTTTGGTCATGAAAGTAAGTTAATTCACCAACCATGGACATTTCAAATTCTTTTGACATAACAAGAACAAATTCATCAACTAGTGAGATATAATTAGATCCAAAAACAATTTCATCAACATATATTTGTGCAATAAAATGTAATCACCTTTTTTTTAATGCAAAGCTTATCAACTCCTCCTCAAACAAAAGTCTTATTCAAGAGATATATAGTATGTCTTTCATTCCAAGCTCTTGGTGCTTGTTTCAAATTATAAAATTCTTTGTTGAGTTTATAAACATGATATGGAACTTTTGAATCATCCAAACCCTTTGGTTGCTCAACATACACTTCCTTTTTTAGGTAACCATTCAAAAAGAAGATTTAACATCCATTTGGTATAACTTGAATTTCATGTAGCAAGCAACAACAAGTAAAATCCTAATTGACTCTAGTCTAGTGACATGTGCAAATGTTTCATCAAAGTCAACATCTTATACTTGTGTATAGTCTTGAGCTACTAGTTATGCGACCATTGTAACATCCATGGGCCCATTGTTATGGGTAACATCCAAGGGCCATTTAGTCTGGCTTGTGTGGCATATTATGGGTAACATCAATGTGACTTGGTGTGGGCTTCCAACTTGGGTTAAGTGTGATGGTCCTGAATAAAGGGAGAATCAACTTGCTTATAAAGCTAATATTCAAGGATGAATCTTTTCGAGAAGGAGGGAAATAATGGAGATTGAGGTGCTAACAAGTTGATGTTTACAAATATTCTAAAGATTCTCAAGGTCCTACAAATATTCTTAAGATCCTAGACAAGGGATAGATTTTGAGTATTAAATTGGATGCAAGGATTAATTTAGGAAGCAATATTTTTTATTTTAGTTAATTATGGGCCTTATATGTTTAACAATTTTATTTTAGTGAATTGATGGATTTTTATTTTAAGTTTTTAGTCTTTTATTTTTAAAGGTTGGATTAGGCCCAATGCATATCTAAATAGGTCCATTAGGCCCAATTCATCTAGGGTTTTTTCTTTTGGGGCTTTTTTTGCTTATAAAAAAAGAAGATTTATATAAATTGGAGGCAAGAATGAATATCATTAATGAAAAGTTTATTACATAGAGCTTTTGCTTTGCCTTCTTGTGTTCTTGATTGAATACTCGAATTTGACTTATCAAAGGGAGTGATCATTCTTTATGGCATCTCAAGATTGGGGTTTTAAGGACTTTTTTTCCTTAGGATCCTAATTTGATCATCTTAAACACGTTCTTAGCAATTAAATTGTTCCTATTCCTTTGAGTTTGTGGGTTCCTAGGGTTATTTTCCTAGAGGGACCGCATAAACTAGTCTACCCTTATTCCTATCTACACTATTATGCTTATTATATTTATTTTTGAATATCCATTTAGTTCCTATTATGTTCTTGTCACTAGGTGTAGGAAAAAGTGTCCACACATTATTTCTTGTAAACTTTTCTAACTTACCTTGCATGACATTTATACAATTTTCATCTTTCAAGGCTTCATTCACATTCTTAGGTTCCAATTGAGAGATGTAGCAAAGGTATGTTACCTCATTTATTTTGTTTCTCCTAGTTATCATGCTTTCATTCAGATCTCCAATAATGTTTATTGTGGGATGATTTTTTGTAGTTAGTGTTGCCTTTTCACAAGTGATGTTTGTTCTTCTTTTGTGTATTCCTGATCTTTGTCATTTACATCCTTGTTTGTCATGCTTATGTTATATATTTTTGAAGATGGTGTAGTGAAATTTTCCTTAGTGTTAGCCTCAGTAGCAAACATGTTTAACGCATCATATACAACCACATTTATGGATTCCATCACAACATTAGTTCTATAGTAAATACTCTAAAAGCTTTACTATTTAGAGAGTGTTAAAGAAATATCCCTTTATCACTTCTATTATCAAACTTACCCATTTTTTCTCATTCCCTTAGGATGTAGCACTTAGTTCCAAAAGCATGCATAAAATTTAAGTTAGGTTTCTTACCTCTTAGATTTCATATAGGATTTGACTTGTACCTGGTTGAAGATAGAACTTGTTGATTATGTGGTATGTAGTACGTATTACTTCAGTCCAAAATTGTTTGGAGACTTTTTGTGCATAAACCATCACTCTAGCCATCTCTTGAAGCACACAGCTCTTTCTCTTAATGATACCATTTTATTGAGGTCTAATATGAGAGGAGATGATGAGAATCATCGAGCTCTACAAATTCCAAGTGAACCAATCACAAGGTCCTAGGAAGGCACAACTGGAAAAGGCTTTAAATGGGCTCATTCAAGAGGTCATGCATAACCAAGGAGACCTAAATTGGGAGTGCAAGGATTAGGACAATCCTAGGATGGAAATTAGGGCAAAATTGGCAAAAGAAAACTAAGCATATTGTTGTGCCATTTGGACTTTTTTGGGCAGCTTTATTTTTTAGCCCTTAGATGGAAACAAGAGTTAAGATGTAATATTTTATAGGGTTTCTTTTGTTCTCAGCTGCTCCATATTTTGCTCCGATTTTGGAGTGCCATTTGGACTGATTTTGGGAAGCTTTCTTTTCAGCCATTGGATGAAATCAAAGGTTAAGATGTAATATTTTATAGGATTCCTTTGTGGTCAGCTGCCCAATTTTTTTCATGTTTTGGTCAATGTTTTATGCTACCTTTTGTGCTTTTTGGTTGTTTTTATTTTCAACCCTTGGATGGGATCAAGGGCTATGATATAGTAGAGCTTAGGGTTAGTTTGTATCCTATTAAGAGCAGCTCAGCTACTATAAAGTACAATATGAATGAAGTTTGAATTTTCAGATCATTTGAGAGCTCATTTAAGCTCTTTGTTCCTCTTTAAGCAACTTATCAAGGGATTGGCAACCTTTGTGGCATTGTTTAGCATCCAAGCATTTGTGGTGAGTAATATCCATACTTGTTTGGGTGTCATTTATGCTAGACTTATCAAGGAAATAGCAGCTCCTTGTGGCGTCTTTTCTCCTCAGAAAAATGGTGAGTAATATCCATTGATTTGTGGAGAAACCCTTTGCTATATAATCTGAAATTAGCTAGGTCCTAACCCCTTGGATCATATCATTTGGTATCAGAGCTTTAGGTGCTAATTTTCAGATTCCTATCATTTATATTTGTTCTTGTTCTTGTGTTCTTATTGTATTTCTGATACCTAGAAAAAAACGAAAAAAATATCATTGTGGTGTGTTCTTGCTGAAATTTATTCTGCAGACCCTAAATATATTACTCCTCTTTGTTTCCACGTTTTTCATTTTCTACATTTTACTTGCAAATTCTATTGTGTCCAAAGTTTTCAGTAGTAACCTTGCATATCCTGTTGTTTATGAAAGTATTCTGAATTTTCCTTTCATATTCTGCACTTTCCTTGTAAATTCTACTATTTCGGAAACTATTCTGCAATATCTGATATATTCTGCAGTTTTTGGTTGTTTTCTAGTATTTATGTGGTAGTTCCTGCAGAAATTTTAGTTTCCCTTTGTGTCGTAATTTATGTGCTATTTTATCTATCTTAAGAATTCCTTAAACTCATCTTGAAAGTATTGTATTGATTTACTCTTGAGTTATTAGCATATTTGTTCCAAAAAGAAAAAAAAAATAGAAAAAGAGTGGCGAGAATTAATTAAAAAAAAGACAAAAAAAAGAGGGCAAATTGCATTTGCTAATTTCTAGTGAGTCATAGTTTCAAGAATTTTACACTTTGATTATAAATCTCCCATTGTGTGCTTAGTTCCTTTGGTTAAATTGTTGTTTTCCAATCGTGTTGATCTATTCCTTTTCCTTGTGCTTACTACTCTTAACAATTTGAGTTAGTTTCCTTTGTGCTTTAACAAGTGGGATATTATGAACTACTTTTTTGGGTGTTTGATAATTCTACAAATTGTTTGGATTTCCTGGATTTGGTTGCTTTGATTAGGAACTAGGAGGGTTTAAGCGATCAATCTGAGCGCTAAACACGTGAGGTATTGTGTGAATTTACATTAGTTCTATTTTATTACACTAACCTCTTGTGTATAATTGCAAAAAAAATATGTCAAACAGTAGTCCCGAACGAAGACCGGATATGATGTTCATGATGAGGGCGTTGTAACAATCTTTTGAGAGGATGAACAACTTGGTGGTTGATATGAATGAAAGATTGGAAAGGCAAGAAAATTCCTTAGCAGCTTTACAACGAGAAACACCTCCACCCAATGTTAGGAGGGTTAATAGGCAAGCTCATGTTGGGGATGATATAGAGGAAGAAGATTGGGAAGAAGAATTGGAGGAAGAAGAAGGAAGAATGCCTAGAGGAGGAAGAAATGGTAGAGGAGGTATGTGGAGACCCCCACCTAGAGCCCAAGATGGAGTTGATAGAGATCTAAGTAGTATAAAAATGAAGATACCACAATTCCAAGGAAAGAATGACCCAGATTCGTATTTGGAGTGGGAGAAGAAAGTGGAGCATATTTTTGAATGCCACAACTACTCCACAAAGAAAGAAGTAAAACTTGTTGTAATTGAGTTTTCTGACTATGCATTGAATTGGTGGGATCAATTGGTCATTAGTAGGAGGAGAAACTATGAAAGGCCCATAGATAATTAGGAGGACATGAAGGCCATCATGAGAAAGAGGTTTGTGCCTAGCTATTACTATAGAGAGTTACACCAATGCCTACAAAGATTGACTCAAGGATATAAATGTGTTGATGAGTACTACAAGGAAATGGAAGTGGCTATGGTAAGAGCTAATGTTGAGGAAGATAGAGAGGCAACCATGGCTAGGTTTCTTAGTGGGTTGAATTCGGACATTGCCAACATTCTGGAACTTCATCATTATGTGGAGAGGGAGGACATGGTCCACATGGAAATCAAGGTGGAAAGGAAATTAAAGAAACGGAGTTTTTGATCCCAACCATTAAGGTCTAGTCCCATTACTCCAAAACCAAACCTTACTAGTCCTTGGAAGTCCAATGAGAAAAAAAGATGAAATAGCTACATCCAAACCAAGATTTGAACCTTACAAAGCCAAAGAGATGGGGGCTAGTAAGGACAAAGGTAAAATCGACACCCCAATTCGTAATCATGACTTAAGGTGTTTTCAATGTCTTGGTAATGATCATATAGCCTCTCAATGTCCTAACAAGAAGGCAATGATCACCTTAGCAAGTGGTGAGGTTGGACCCGTGGATGGGGAAGCACTTGTAATAAGGCGATCTTTGAGCACTCAAGTCAAGGACGATGACCTTGAACAACAAAGAGATAACATATTTCACACAAGATGTCATGTGAGTAACAAAGTGTGTAGTGTTATCATAGATGGGGGAAGTTGCACCAATGTGGCTAGTACTACCTTAGTTGAAAAATTAGGGTTGCCTATATTTGAATACCCTAAGCCTTACAAGTTGCAATGGTTAAATGATAGTGGGGAAATGAAAGTTAATAAGCAAGTATTAGTGAGCTTCTCCATTGGAAAGTACAAGTATGAGGTTATGTGTGATGTGGTACCCATGCAAGCTAGACACATCTTTCTAGGTAGGCCTTGGCAATATGATAGGAGGGTCACACATGACGGATATAGAAACAAGTATTCGTTTGTGAAGAATGGTAGAAACATCACACTTTTATCCCTTTCACCCATGCAAGTCTTTGAAGATCAATTGAGGATGGTTAGGGAAAAAGAACAAAAAGAGAAGAATGAAAAATAAAAAAAGAGTGAAAGAAAAAAAAAGAGTGAAGAAAAAGGAAAGGAGAGGAGAGTGGAAAAATAATAGAGAAAAAAAAATGTGAATTTTTATGCTAAGGCAAGTGAGGTCAAAAGGGCTTTTTATTCAAAACAGCCCATACTTGTACTTTTGTACAAGGAGGCTAATTTTTCGATTAACAATCTTAACCAGTCTTTGCCTAGTACTGCTATTTCTCTTTTGTAGGAATTTGAGGACGTGTTCCTTGAAGAGATTTCGGATAGGGTGCCACCAATTAGGGGGATTGATCATCAAATTGACTTTATACTGGGGGCTTCTCTTCCAAACCGACCTGCCTATAGGAGCAACCCCAAAGAAATTAAGGAGATTCAAAGACAGATTGAAGAGTACTTGATCAAAGGTCAAGTTAGGGAGAGCCTAAGTCCATGTGCTGTTCCAGTGCTACTCTTTCCGAAGAAGGATGGATCAAGCAGGATGTGTGTTGATTTCCGAGCCATCAACAACATTACGGTAAAATATCGACATCCTATCCCTAGACTAGATGACATGTTAGATGAATTACATGGTTCTTGCATTTTTTCAAAAATTGATTTGAGAAATGGATACCATCAAATTAGGATGAGAGAGGGTGATGAATGGAAAACCGCTTTTAAAACTAAACATGGATTGTATGAGTGGTTAGTCATGCCCTTTGGTCTAACAAATGCACCTAGTACTTTTATGAGGCTTATGAATCATGCTCTATGTGCATTTATTGGAAAATTTATTATTGTCTATTTTGATGATATTCTCAATTACAGTAAAAATCTTGAAGAGCATGTCTTACATCTTAGGTATATGCTTGAAATTTTGAGAAAAAAACAATTATATGTGAACCTAAAAAAGTGTGTTTTTTGCATGGACAAATTTGTTTTTCTTGGTTTTGTTGTTAGTTCTAAGGGGGTAGAAGTAAATGAGGAAAAGGTTAAGGCTATTCGAGAATGGCCTACACCTAAATCTGTAACCGAGGTTAGAAGCTTTCACAGCTTGGCTAGTTTTTATTGAAGGTTTGTCAAAGATTTTAGTACACTAGCTGCACCTCTAACCGAGGTCATTAAAAAGTCTGTTGGTTTCAAATGGGGCGAGAATCAGGAGAGAGCCTTTAAGGATATTTTGTGTTTTGCACGTGTTTTATCTTTACCTGATTTTACTAAAACCTTTGAAGTTGAGTGTGAAGCACTAGGAATAGGTATAGGAGCTGTTTTGATGCAGGAACGGCGACCTATCGCTTATTTCAACGAGAAACTTCACAGAGCAGCCCTTAATTATCCAACGTATGACAAGGAGCTATATGCCTTGGTTAGGACACTGGAGACATGGCAACATTACCTTTGGCCAAGAGAATTTGTCATTCATACCGATCATGAATCTCTAAAACATCTGAAACACCAAGGTAAATTGAATAGGATGCTAGATAGATGGAATTCATTGAGATGTTTCCTTATATTATTTAATATAAGAGAGGTAAGGAGAATTTTATAGATGATGCTTTATCACAGAGGTATGCCTTACTCTCAACTTTAAATGCTAGATTGCTAGGATTTGAATATGTTAAGGAAATGTATGCTAATGATGATGACTTCTATGCTATTTACCATGCATGTGAAAAAACTTATTTTGAAAAGTTTTATAAATTAGATGGGTATTTATTTAAAGAAAATCAATTGTGTATACCCAAATGTTCCATGCGTGAGTTGTTAATTAAGGAGGCCCATGGGGGGGGATTAATGGGGCATTTTGGAATTAAGAAGACTTTAGATGTTTTGCATGAGCATTTTTATTGGCCAACAATAAGGAAGGATGTGGGGAGAATATGTTCTACATGTATCACTTGTAAGCAAGCAAAATCCAAAGTCCTACCACAAGGACTATATACTCCCTTGCCCGTACTAAGCACACCTTGGGTAGATATTTCCATGGATTTTGTTTTAGGGTTACCTAGGTCTAAGAAGGGTAGACACTACATTTTTGTGGTTGTAGATAGGTTTTCTAAAATGGAAAAATTTATAGTGTGTCATAAAACCGATGATGCCACTAATGTAGTAGAGTTGTTCTTTAGAGAGGTTGTTAGGCTTAATAGAGTTCCTAGGAACATTGTGTCTGATAGGGATGTTAAATTCCTTAGTTATTTTTGGAAAACTCTTTGGGCTAAAATGGGTACTAAACTCTTGTTTTTGACTACTTGTCATCCTTAAATAGATGGGAAAATTGAGGTAGTCAATAGGACTCTGTCCACGTTGCTTAGGGCGGTAATAAAAAGGAATTTGAAAAATTGGGAGGATTGTTTACCTTTTATTGAATTTGCTTATAACCGGAGTGTGCATTCAACTACTTATCATTTTCCATTCAAAATTGTTTATGGTTTCAATTCACTAACTCCTTTGGACGTATTACCTATACCTATTTCAGAGAAAACTAACTTAGATGGTGCTAAGAAGGCTGAAACGGTGAAGAAGCTCCATGAATGAATTCATGAGCAAATTGAGAAGAGAAATAAGGATTAGCCTTACAGAGCCAACAAAGAGAGGCGAAGAGTCATTTTTGAGCATGGTGATTGGGTTTGGGTGCATATGAGGAAGGAACGGTTTCCTGAAAAAAGACGGTCCAAGTTTCAACCTCGTGGAGATGGACCCTTTCATGTGATTGAGCGAATCAATGACAATGCCCACAAAATTGATCTTCCTGGTGATTATAATGTTAGTACCTCTTTTAATGTTTCTGATCTTTCTCCTTTTGATTATGCAGGTGAGGATTCGAGGACGAATCCTCTTGAAGAGAGGGGGAATGATGAGAATCATCGAGCTCTACAAATTCCAAGTGGACCAATCACAAGGTCTAGGAAGGCACAATTCGAAAAGGCTTTAAATTGGCTCATTCAAGAGGTCATGCATAACCAAGGGGACCTAAATTGGGAGTGCAAGGATAGGGACAAACCTAGTATGGAAATTAGGGAAAAATTGGGAAAAGAAAACTAGGCACATTGTTGTGCCATTTGGACTTTTTTGGGCAGCTTTCTTTTCAGCCCTTGGATGAAATCAAGGGTTAAGATATAATATTTTATAGGATTCCTTTATGGTCAGCTGCCCCATTTTTTCCATGTTTTGGTCAATGTTTTCTGCTACCTTTTATGCTTTTAGTTGTTTTTATTTTCCACCCTTGGATGAGATCAAGGGCTATGATGTAGTAAAGCTTAGGGTTGGTTTGTATCCTATTAAGAGTAGCTCAGCTGTTGTAAAATACAATTCGAATGAAGTTTGAATTTTCAGATCATTTGAGAGCTCATTCAAGATCTTTGTTCCTTTTTAAGCAACTTATCAAGGGATTGGCAACCTTTGTGGTATTGTTTAGCATCCAAGCATTTGTGGTGAGTAATATCCATACTTGTTAGGGTGTCATTTATGCTAGACTTATCAAGGAAATAGCAACTCCATGTGGCATCTTTTATCCTCAGAAAATAGTGAGTAATATCCATTGATTTGTGGAGAAACCCTTTGCTATATAATCTGAAATTTACTAGGTCCTAACCCCTTGGACCATATCAGGAGAACTCATGAAATATTCCATGTTCTTTGCAAAACTGGGCATACCTGACATTTTCAAACTCCTTACTATGATATGATCTTAGCCTTCTAAAGTTATATGTGGTTTTATTTGACATCATGGTCCCTTTAAAACTACTTCTACTTTTTATCAAAAGTATCTTCAAATAGATCAAAGCACTTTCAAGGATGTTTGACAATATCTATGAGAAGTACATTAAAAAGTTTGAGAAGCACAAATTATGCTTTTAAGAGTAGTAATACTTATTTTTGGAAGACGTATTTTTGAAATCATGCTCCCATCAAATAATTATCAATGTGCCACTCAAAACCACTTCTAACATTTTAATCCCAAATACGTAAATTCTTCTCTTAAAATTACTTTTAATAAAACTACTTCATTTTAAACCAATCTCTTTAAACTACTTCTAAAACGAGCACATCCAAGCATGCCCCATAATTTATGTGATATTTGCTTTCCTTTTTATGTCTAAATCTCCTTTTTCTTTTATGTATATTATCTATTAGTCTATATATAGTAGTAGAAGCATGTGTTTGGTTATGTTTTTAGCTATTGTTATGAGTGAACAAATGTTACTTAAATGTGTAACTATGATTGTTGTACATTGGGAAATTTCTATTGCAAGTCTTGTGTAAGTCTTGTATAAATCGTTCAATCACAAATAGATTGAATTGTATTATTTTTGCACTATTCAATGAAGTATTAGAAATAACTTATCTCTTCCTCTCAAGGTCTTCGTAGGTTTTTTATCTTGGTTTTAGTTTCTTGAATGGTCTCAAAGCCCTTTAAATGGAAGATAAGGGAAATCAATCGTATATAGATGTTGTTTCTATAGATTCATGACCACCATTGTGAATACCTAATTCCAATGTTTCTTTTTCAATTTTAAATGTGATTGACACATTACCACAAAGTTTATTGCATTCTCCACCCATGGATGTTCATCTTGTTGTCAAATTAGATGAACAAAAAAATTATTTGATTGGGAAAGATTAGTTATTGACAATGTCACAATGTATAGACTTGAACGAATTATTGACGGTTCCTTGTGTCCACCTCAATGATTTGTTGGATTTAGTTTAAATCCCACTTTCTTGAACTTCGATCGCCTTAACTCAATTGTTAAAGTATGGATTAATGGGTCTATTTTAGTTGGGATATTAGGTTATCTAAGTAGTGGCATAAATGCTCATGAGCAATGGGTTGCATTGGAAGAGTATTTTGCAGCTGCTGTTTAATCTAAGGTGATGGACTTGCATTTCTAACTCTAGAATCTATCAAAAGATGGACTAACTATCTCTTAATATTGCACAAAATCTAAGAAAATTGATGGCTAATTGGCTTCAGTTGGTGAGCTAGTTAGTGAGAAAGATTTGCTTTTGTATGTTCTTAGTGGATTAGTACCAAGGTACAAAAACTGTCTCTGATATAAAGATGAGAGATGTTAGACCATCTATCAACACAATTCATAATTATCATGAGGATTATCAATACTTTTTGTGATCAAGGAGGCAATTCTACTAGGTCAGGATTTATTAGAGGCAATAATGATAGCAATAAACATGAAAGATGGAGTTTCAAAAAGTTCTTGGATCAATGTGCACAAGGTCAACAAAATGCAACTTCTTGGAAAAAGTCTTTATTGATAATGTCAAGAAGGGAAATCTTGAGAGGCAAGTGTCTTAACTCTATGAGAAGGTCGGTCATAGTGCCTCAACTAGTTTCTTGTTGAGATATATGCTAACTGAAAAATCCCCTTCTCTATTTTCAATGGTGGCTTATTATCCTAATGAAAGTACCCTCAATTGATAGAGGTTGTTCTTGGCTTCTACACACGGATGATAGTCACTAAATTACCTCTATCTGAGTACTCTTGTAAGAGTTGCTCCTTTTACTAAAAATAAGGAGTAATACTAGGCAATGGTCATAAAATATCTATTGAAAATATTGGTTATAGAGATTTGTATGCCTTTGGTCATTGTCCTTAGAAAATGTATTACATTCACATCATGGTACTTCAAATCTTCTTTCTGTTAATAAACTCTATTTTGTTAATAATGTATTGGTAGAGTTTGATCCTTATGGTTTTTATTTAAAGGACCTGCATTCCAAGGAAGTGAAATTGCAAGGCCAAAGTGATCATGGATTGTACAGGGTAAACATTGCTATTTCTAATGAGATTGAACATGTTATGCTTTATGCTTCTCTTGAATGGTGGCACTATGGACTTGGACATCCATCTTTTCTTGTTGTGTGTTCTGCATTAAAGAAGTATGGTATAAGTCATAGTAACAATACAACTTATACTCATGATAATTCTCTTTTCTATAAGGTTTGCCAATTAGCTAAATTCAACAAGTTGCCATTTCCTTTTATACATACTAGGGTTTATACACCATTTATGCTATTATACAAGGACTTGTGGACAATTCCCAAGGATATGAATACAAATGACATGTATTGTTTTTCAATAATGGACAATCCTTCTCATTTTATATGGTGTTTTGTACTTCAAACCAAAAGTCAAGTCACAATTTTTTTACAAGTTTAAGGCTATGTTTGAACAATAATTTGAACTTAAAATCAAGTCTATTTTGTATGATGAAGATACTAAATTCAAACCATTAGCTACTGTGCTATGATAAGTGCCTAGAAAGCACTTATATTTGTTAATTTTATTGTGTTTTTTTGGAACGAATAGGTTTGATTATAGCATTTTATTTGATTATTTACACAAATCTATCTCTTTGGAATGATGGGTATGTTTTTCTGTAGTTCAAGTGTTTATAGCTTCAAAAGAGAGAAATAATGTTAACACACAAAGATGCAAGACTTGAGGCACTCAAATAACACCTTAATAGCTTAAAAGACTAAGGTATGTATGTCGTACATCAAGAAATGACTAATATGTAAGGGGCACAAGGCAAATTCAAGACAAATAATGTGTGCTACATTGAATATTATGTGTGTCACGGTGGTCAACTCTTGGGAAAACCTGCTGAGAACATTGAAATTTTTGTACTATATTGTGATAAAAAGTGTGTTGCAGATTGTTTCTCTCAGGTTGTCTTATGTGAGTGATGTTTACCCTTTTGCAACAGAAAAAAATGTAAAGTTAAATTTTGACTTTGACCCCTGTTTGATGATTTTTTATAAATGGAACAATATGTATTCATTAAGTTTTAGCTTTCATTTTTACATAGTTCATTCGTTCATAGTAGTTTTAGTGTAGAATTTAGAACTAGTTCACATACCCGTTCCATCATATATAGATACAGAGAGAGAAGCTGCTTCTTATGAAGAAGATCTAAGGATTTGAATAAGCCAGTGATAACTTATTTAGAGATCTAGAGACATATTTCCTAAGAAGGGACACTTTTATCATTTTATATTATTTTTCTCTCTATAATTTGATGTCCTTTATAGTTAAATTGCCTTTTGTTAATTTATCTTTGATTGGCTAATTTTGTAATATTGGATTTTATTTTCTCCTTTCATTGATTGGAAGAACAATTTTATGGTTGAAATAAATAAAATTTTTATATTTATTTCTTGTTCATTATTTTTAGATTTTTAATTATAAATTTATGATGTGTCAAATCTTGATTTATAACTAAAGAAAACATTTTAGAATTAAGCATTAAAAGAGTCATATGTGCTTAATTGTGCATAATGAATAAGAGTCTAATTTAATTTCATTAATTTGTACTAAATTAGATGGTTAAAAAATATCTTTAATGATAAATTAATGATTGGCCAAATCTTGATTTATAATTAAAGAATATATTTTTCTTCGTTTGTCAATTAATCAATTTCAAGAACGGTCAAGAAATTTATTAATTAATTGAATTTGGGGTTTGCTCATTTAAAAAAAAAGAAAAAAATAATTAAATTTGGCTTATATTTAAATTAAATAATTTTTTTTTATGAAGGGTTATGCTTGCTAAAATCCCATATGTATCCATCATCCAAGGTTAAGCTATAGTTTAGTTTACTCGCTTTCTTTAGATATTAATTTAATTTAGAAGTTGAAATAGTTTTTTCTTAACTATATTAGAAAATAATTTTAACTTTTTTAAAAAAATGTAATTTCTTGAGAGACCAACCTTGGGAGAGGTGGCTTGGAACTATGAATTAAAAAATATTCATTTTTCTATGTTTCCATCTATTTACAAAATTCCTAATGAAGATGCTTTGACCTTCATTATAGATAACTATGTTTCTCATACACCTTCAAAGAAAGGGCTAAGGCTTGACTAATGACTCTCCCACCAGGTTGCCTAATAACTTAGGAGGGACTCTATAATAAATTCATGGAAAGATACTATTCCTATAAGAAAACTTTTTATTTGAGAATAATATTACTAAATTCTCTAAAATGGAAGGAGAACCATTAGATGAAGCTTGGGATGGTTAGAATTAATTCACATTCATTGCCCATACCACAACTTCCCACTATAGTTGTAAAATCTATATTTCTATGATGGATTAACACAACAATGTTGATTCACAGTTAGCAATGCTACAATGGAGCTATGGGGGAAATAATAGCCTTAGATACTTATGATCTCTATGAGATGTTGGGTACTAATTCCAAAAAAGAGTACTAGAGATAGGCTCCAAG
The DNA here is from genome assembly GCA_033030585.1 of Hippophae rhamnoides. Classification (NCBI taxonomy): domain Eukaryota; kingdom Viridiplantae; phylum Streptophyta; class Magnoliopsida; order Rosales; family Elaeagnaceae; genus Hippophae; species Hippophae rhamnoides. The sequence continues at coordinate 23,373,613 of CM065434.1, read as the reverse complement.
AATGAGATGGCCTTATAACTTGTGAAAGTGACAAAATAAGTTCAACTCCTAACTACCAAGAACACACCAAGCAATGAGGTATGTGGTATATGGGTATGGTGCTAATGTTTTCTCTTTGTAGGTGATTCCTATGCACCTACCAATCCAGATGTTTATCTTATGTATGGGTACATGTCTAGACCTAAAAGTGATCTTTATACCAACAACTATAATCCTGGATGGAAAAATCACCCTAATATCTCATGGAAAGTAAACACTAATCCACCATATGCCCAAAATAAAATGTAAGGCCTAAATTTAACCCAAAACATGATACCCTATCCAATAAATATGCTAATCTTGGAGAATAACTTGAGAAATAATCAAAGGTTGGACTCTTTAGAGGCATATATGAAGATGGTAGAAGGACAAGTTGGTTAAATAGCTGAGTATTTAAAGACATGAGAAAGGAAAGCTTTCCAATCAATCTTAACAAGTTTATGCTACTAAAATTCATAGGAGTGGTAAGGTTTTGAATAAATATTTTTGTAAAATTTCTAATGATTTATTTAATAATGCAGGAAATTTAGTTGAAGTATAGGTAGCTCCCAAGGAAGGAGAGTCATCTGACCCACTTACATTGTATAAGGCACCAAAACCATACTGACCGTCCATATCATTCCCACATCATTTTGAAGACGTTAAATAAGATAAGCAATTTTCTTTTTTTTATATGCTTTCTAAGATTAAAATTAATTTACCTCTCGTAGATGTCATTAGAATGTTCCTTCCTATGTAAACATTTTTAGAGAATTAGACACTAATAGGGGAAAGTATGAAGTTAATGAAATAATGATTTTATGAAAAGTTACTAGTGTAGTACTTCAACCAAATGTTCCACCAAAATTGAAGGATCTTGTTAGTTTTAACATTAATATTACTATGGGGGATAAAAATATGGTTAAGGCTATGCTAGATTTGGGTTCAAGTATTAATCTCATTCTTTACTCAATATACTTGGAACTAGGTTTGGTGGAATTGAAGCCTACAACCTTGTCCCTTCAATTAGATGATAGGTCTATCAAATGTTCTAAGGGCATGGTGATGAGCAGAACCAACATCGTCGATCCTGCCAATACTTTGGTTTTATATTTATAAAACTCTCGCAAGTGCACGAATTATTTCATAGAAAATGATAAGTATACTCCCAAGGTCGATCTAAGGAAGGAATATATGTGGTTTTTAATTTATTATTCAAACTTTTAAAAACGAAATTAAATCCTAAACATCCTGTCATGATATTTTGGGTTTTGTGTTTCCAATCTAACAACATAAGAATAAACATAGATACAGATTCAATAAATATTTATGGAAATTTTATCATTTATAATAGTGGAGTATTTATGGATATAATAACTAAGTTAATTATGCTTTCTCATATTATTTAGGTTAATAAAGATATAAATTGATATTTATTGATTCTCTCTTTTTTATATGAATATCACCTTTGGTAGGGTTAGATATTCTTTGTTAACTAAACAAATCAATTAACACCTATGGGTGGGATTAGATATTCTTTGTTAACTAAATAAATCAATTAACACCTATGGGTGGGGTTTATAACTAATTTGATTAATTAAATTAATTCCTTTTTTCTAAGAGATTGAAAATGAAAAATTTAAATGTCATCTTTGGTGGGGTTATATAGTTTAAACTTTATTCAAGGTGTCCAAATTAAACTTAAGAATTTAATTATCCGAGTACTAACTTTCAAGTTTTAAAATTACTACTGAAAACATGTTGTTAATACATTTTCAGATAATAATTCTTATAAAAACTTTTGAAGTAGAGCTTTACTCTAACTACCGGGCGATTGTACCAATAAATAAAAGAGCAATACTCTAAATGAAACCGGATAAGTAAACCTTAAAATCCAATTTTCAAATTTAAGTTTGTAATGAAAAAAAATATATTTCTCTCTAACATTCTTAATATAAAATCTTGAATAAAAATAAAATCAATTCATTTTAGAGATTTTTACCTATTTAATATTTCGCAAGCATAACAACGTTATTATTATATCATGTTTACAAACAGCTAGCAATGTTAAATTTAATCATAGAAAAATTAAATATAACATATAAGAATAAAACATAAAAAATAAAATGTAAAGAAAATAAAATCCTTACAGTACTTTGATGCTATTTCTATTGTTAGAAAACCTCCCAACAGAATTGCATTTCCATTTATTGAATCAAAAAACTATTAAATTACAAAAAACATAATTAGTTCTTCTCAAATATAGAAGAACTATAAAACTAAGAAAATCTAACTAAGAAAAAATAAAAATTATGAAATGAAGAGAAAGAAAGAGAGAAGAAGATGTTTTTGAGGTGTGTTTTGGTGTAGAGAGAATGAGGGTATTTATAGGTGAGAAGAGGAATAAAAATGGTAAAAAATGTAGCAAACGGGTGTTAGGTGAATGATGACATCATTGGTAGGTGGGGTGCGACAGTGCACGCGTAATGGAGCAGAGGAGCACATAAGCGCATAGACTGGGTCCAGATGGGCGTAGGCGCGTATAAACTGGGCGTAGATGGGTATAGGCGCGCACGAAGTGGGTAAAGGTGCGCGTGGATTGGGCATTGTGTGAGCGATGAATTCGGTGTGACTAGGCGATGCACGCGCATTGCTCGATGTGGCTGGACGTTGTGGCGCGAACTGCCCGGCATTGTTGGGCACACTGTACACATTTGCCGGCACTACTGGGCAGTTGCGTGCGCGATTTCATCCTCATTTATTTTATCAATATATTTGTGAGGTATTGCCTCCAATATTTTTCTTTGAATCTTTAAGTTACTTTTTTTAATTAAAAATACTTGAAAAATAATAAAAATACTTGTAATTCCAAAAAGACATATTTATATAAAATATGATAAAATCATATAAATTTATAGATATTTTAATTAATTAAAATGCATAAAATCATGATAATTTTAGTGCTTTTTGAGCACTCATCACATGGTTGAGGATTTACTTGTACATGTAGATAAAGGTAGATAAACTAATAATAGCTATTGATTTTGCTGTAATGGATTCAATGGATAAGGACTACACTATTCTTCCTATTTGGCCATTCATGGCCACAATTGATGTCCATACTAGAAAATTAACTATAACAAATCTTGGGAAAGATTATCATTTTAAAGTTTTTTATTCTTGTCCTATTCCTTCTATTTTTATTATTGATGAGTGTTCATATATTGATTGTATGGATACACTTGCTCGTAAAACTTTATTTACAGGATGATATGAAGAATAAAATTCAATATGCTTTAACTATTAATAGGTTAGAGGAGGACTTAGATGAGGGGAATAAGGGGTTCCATGAATTGTTAGATAGTGTTGAACCAATAAAAGAGCCTTACACACTATTATATCTACCTAGGACCTTATTTGAGGAAGAGAGCAATCCACCTAAGCTAGAGTTGAAAGAGTTATCTAAGAATATTAAATACATGTTTTTGGGAAGGGATAGACCTACCCCATCATTATTTCTTCTACTTTAGCCCCAACCCACGAAGGAAAACTAGTGAGACAGCTTAAGAAATTCAAGAAAGTTGTAGGTTGGTGCATTGGAGACATTAGAGGTATTAGTCTGGCTATGTGTGTGCATAAGATTAATTTAGAGAACAATGACATACTTGTGAGAGTAGCCTAACAATAGTTAACCTTGTTATACAAGAGGTAAGAGTTATTTATCATATTTCTAATAGCAAGTGGGTTAGTCTGATACATGTGGTACTAAATAAATTAAGCATTACCGTTGTAAGAAATGATAAGAATGAGTTAGTACCTACTAGAATCATCATGGGATGAAGGATGTGTATTGATTTTTGAAAACTAAATTTGTACATTAAGAGAGATCATTTTCCCTTCCTTTTATTGATCAAATAATAGAAAGATTAGCTAGGCATGAATTTTATGGTTTTCTTGATGGTCTTTCATGATATTACTAGATATCAATTACACTAGAAGATCAAGAAAATAACACGTTCACTTTTTCATTTAGGACATTTTCCTTCAAGAGGATACGGTTTGGTTTATGCAATGCTCCTGCCACATTTTAAAGATGCATGATGTCTACATTTTTAGCTATAGAGGAGAAATTCATTGAGGTATTCATGGATTTCTATTCTATATTTGGAACCTTATTTGATGATTGCTTGCATAAGTTGACTTTAGTTCAAGAAAGATGTATCGAATGCAACTTTCTTCTTTGGAAAAAAAGTCACTTTATGGTCAAACAAGGCATTGTGCTAAGAAATATTATTTCAAGTAAAGGTCTAGAAGTGAATAAAGCTAAAATAGATTTAATTACTAAATTTCCACCCCTATCATAGAACATGCATGTTTTTATATTTTTTCTAAAATAAGCCATCCTTTATGTAATCTAAGCCAAAGGTCTCTCTTTTGTGTTTGATAATGATTTCCTTATGGATTTTAATACCTCGAAAGAGAAATTAACTTATGCCTCAATTATCATGGCAGTTGATTGATCTTTAACTTTTGAAATTATGTGTTGCTTTTGATTTTGCTAGAGATTATTTTGGGATAAATAGTCGATAAGCATTTATATGTTATTTATTATGCTAGTAAAACACTCAATGATGCCCAACTTAATTGTTCTACCACTAAAAATAAATTTTTGGCTATTATGTTTGTATTGGATAAATTTAAATCTTATTTGGTAGGGTCTAAAGTAATTATGCATTTTGATCATGCTGTGTTGAGGTGTGTATTAAGTAAAATGAATGCTAAGCCAAGATATATTAGATGGGTGTTTATTTTGCAAGATTTGACTTAGAGATCATAGATAAGAAAGGGACTATAACTGTAGTAGTTGTTCATTTATCTAAGTTAAGTTCTGATTTTGACACTATTAAGAGTGAAAAGAAAATGGATATTGTTGAAACTTTCCTGATGAACAATTATTTACAATAGGCCCAAACCCATTGTATACTAACATGGTCAATTATCTTTCTAGTAATATTTTGAGGCCTAATATTCATTTTCAAGAAAAGAAAATACTTTTCCAAGATTACATACACTATTTTTAGGATAATTCTTATTTGTTTAAGCTTTTCCAAGATCAAGTCATCTGAAGTTGTATGCATGAGGAGGAGCATGTAAGCATTTTGGCCTTTTGCCATAAGCTTCATTGTAGGGGTTATTTTGGTTGTAAGAAAATGGCCCTAAAGGTATTGCAATCTGGTTTTTACTAACAAACTTTGTTTAAAGATGCTCTAATTTTTACATGTGTTATGATAGATGTCAAAGGACTAATAACATAGGAAAATGTGATGAGATACCTTTGATATCTAATTTGGGTATTGAACTTTTTGATGTTTAGAGGATCGACTTTATAGATCTTATTCCCCTTGTTTTGGGTATAAATATATATATTGGTTGTATTTGACTATGTATCCAAATGGGTTGAAACTATACCACTTAAACAAATTATGCTAATTGTGTTGTAAAATTTTTTAAGGATGTAATATTTCCTAGGTTTGGGACACATAGAGCTATAATCAGTGATGAAGGGGAGCCACTTTTGCAATAAGCTCTTTCATTGATTACTAAAAAATTATAATATCACATACAAGGTGGATACTCTATACCATCCACAAACTTTCGATTAAGTAGAGGTAAGCACTAGACAAATCAAGGGTAACTTCAAATGAACAATGCAGCCTTCAAGGAAGGATTGGAAAACCAAGTTAAATAATGGATTATGGGCACATTTCATAGTTCACAAGACACCCATTGTTATGAGTCCTTACCAGTTGATTTTTGGAAAGACTTTCCATTTATCCATTAAGCTCGAACATAGGGCGTATTGGGAAATCAAGTAGTTAAATATGGACCTTGAACACATAGGAGAGAAACACTTGCTTCAACTTGATGAGTTTAAAGAGATTAGGGATGAATCTTATGAAAATGTAAATATCTACAAATAACTTACTAAGCATTACCATAGCAAAGGCCAAATTAGTAAATTTCTTTATCCTTGAATGAAAGTAGTCACGAGCATTTTCGGGGACTAGATCACTTCCCATTACTCAAGAAGTAGATGGGATGCTCTGACTTTGCTTCTGTTGGTGATAGTGATGGTGCGGTAATTATTGTTTTAAATTGTTTCCAAGAAAGTTGAAGTTAATAAAAAGTGGACCATTTCAAGTTGTCCAAGTCTTTTCCCCTGGAGCTATAGAATTGATAAACCCAAAAGCTTAAAATTCATTCAAGGTCAATGGGCAATGTATGAAGCCTTACTTGGAATAAGTCAATAAAAATGAGGTCATTGAATGCATTGAGTTGCACGGGCTTCCTCCTTCAGTAATGTCTTGCAAGGCGTTAAACTAAGAGCTTGGTGCGAGGCAACCCATTGTTTTAAGTAATATTCTTTTATTTTATTTTAATTTGTTTGTTTTCTTTTATTTATTAATAGTTAATTTTCTATTTGGCCATTTCATTTATTTTTTGAACATATGCATAGTTGAAAACATTAAGGAAAATGTTTAGTTTAGGTTTATGGGTGCAAATTGGACCTAATAAAAAAATATTTATGCAAAATTATTATGCTTTTATTCAATTTAAAGTAAATAATTGAATTTATGCATTGTTTGTTTGATGTTTTACATATGTTCAAGGATTATTGTAAGTGTTAGTTCTATTCGGAGTTTAAGTTTTGTGCTTGGATGTTGAGATTTAAATCAAACCCAAAATTGATGTATAAGAGTCAAATAGTGGAGACAACCTTGTGACATTATTATTGAGCCTATATAATTTTATTCTAAATGATAATATTTATTCTACTCTTTTAAACATTTTTCCTATTATTTTGAATTGTTAGATCTTCTCTAGATTTTGTATTGAATGTTAGGACTTTAAACATATGATGATGTATCATATACTTATTTTCATTGCTTAGATTAAAAGATTTGAGTAGAAATTGAAAGTGTGTGCTTATCTTTATATATATATATATATATATATATATATATATATATATATATATATATATATATATATATGCACACACACACACATATATACACATACATACATATACATATATATATACACATACATACATATATATATATATACACACATTTATATATGTATACACACACACAGATATATATGTGTGTGTGTGTGTGTGTAGTTCCCTTAGAAAAGAGAGAGGCAAAATAGCTACTCACTAGAACTCATATAAGTATATGGGCCTATATGCTTCAAAGAAGTGACATGGTTATTACCAAAAAGTATGAATAACCCTTTCAAGTTAAATGCTTTTTCATTCATCTAGAGGCCTATACTTGGTATTTTTGGTTAATGATTTTGATTGAAGTATGATATTAGTAATTGTTGTGTGTTTTGCAACACACAGAAATCGTACAAGTATACACGGTCACAAGTAATAAAGATTTGTAAGTAGAGTATCGCTCCCACGAGGATTTGTTACGATAGTTTGTTGAGTACTAAAATTGTATCTCTCTGATTTTATCCAAAACAATCGTTAATTAAGAAAAGGTTTAAAAATAAAATAAAAGAAATCTAGGATTGCAATTTTTCACCAAACTAATCCACTCAAATCATGTTATTTTCTTTTGATTTATATTTTTTTAGTACATTTAATTTGTCAACCGAAAACTTCTTTTTTATTCATACATCTCTTCCGAGCTCCGTATAAACACACCTCATTAAATTAATTCTCTATATCTCTATGATAATTAAATTCACCAAGATTCATTAAGTTCTAAGTTTTCAAATGGCCTCACATACAATTAGGGTATATTCCTATCCTTCATCATACATGTCATTCTATTTAGGAGCAATATACACAAAAATGCCTTTCTCAAGTTTATTTTTATGCCACAAATCGTTTTGATAAAATTCGTAAATAATCAAAAAGCATTAAGCACAAAATAGAACGAACAAATCGAACGTCTTATAAATCTATCAAAAAAAATAATTAAAATCAAAGCTTCATATATTTGAATCAAATGCAACCCTAGAAAAATTAAATTACTTCATTAAATAAAAATTAAAATTACAACAGATGCAGAAAAATTAGAAGAACAAGAAGAAAAATTAAAACATCAAGTAACGAAAATATTTGGCACACGCAGAACACAACAAAAGCCAAAAAATGGCTTCTGCGTGTTCTGCAGTCCAAAACCGAACACTACAAAAATTCTAAACCAAAAAAAACTCTCAACTCTATCATAATATCACCTATTTATAGCTAAAAAAATACATCAAAAATAATACATTTTTTTTAAACGCGTAAAAAAATTATATCGAAAACAAAACCCCGACATTCCCCTTAAAATCCGCGGTCACGCGAAAATCAAAAACATATTTTAATTCACGCGAGACAAGGAGCCGTTTCTTCATTTTTTTATTCATTGTGCGTGCCACGTGTCAGCGTCTGATTCGCTGAAACAAATAGTGGGACACGTGGCAACATCTGATTCGTTGAAGCGAATGGGCACACGCAGAACTTGTCGCACAGAATCGGGGCGCGTGAAACAGAGGCAACGGCTGGAACGAGGAAATGATCCTATGCATTCGCATTCATTGTAAATAGCCATGTGTCGGAACATGATTTGCTTAAATATTAGTGGGACACGTGGCAGATTCTTATTCTGTAAAAACTGAGGATGCACGCTGCTACCATAACCCGCGTCACACACGATTGTTACACGAACGGTTCAGTGCGCGATAGCTTGGTTCCACGCGCTTCAATCTGGACCGTTCAAGAGATCCAACGGTCAACGATACGCCTCGGGGAAATCTGTGCAGCCGACTTGTGGGTCCTACTCTGACGCCGGCCTGCGCGATAGGTGGGGCCCACTGGCACGCCGAGCCGCACGAAGAATGATCTCCGTACCCACTCTCCTTGGTCGGGCTTGATGAACACGCACGAATCTGATCCGTTGATTCTTTGATCGGACGGTCCACGTTTCGCGTTTGGAATACGGCGCGTGGCCTTCTTCTCTCCTGCGCAGAATTTATACTTTTATTAATTATATTTTGACCCACAAATATATTTCAATTTACATTTTCAACTTTCTTTAATTGCAATACAGCCCTTTTGGTAATTTAAATTAAATTTTAAACTTTTAATAATTGAAATTAAGCCCGATTTTAATTTAAATTATATTTTCAACTTTTTTAAATTGCAATTAATAACTCTTTTATTTGAAATTATATTTTTGGACAAAAAATATGAAATTAAGTATATTTTCGATACAAATTATTTAATTTTATTACAAATGTATTTTTAGCACATAAAAGGAAAATATTAATTTATTTAACAAAAATTAACTAAATATTAAAAGAACATAGCAATTATCATTACTAAAATTGATGAAAATAACTATATAAAATACAGTTATCAGTAATATAATATATTAATAATCCTAGCATTTGATTCCATTCATGAGATCTATGTTGTGCATATTTGAGCCTTTCTTATTTATCATATGCAGACCCTTTTACTTCATTCTTTACATAACTTTAGTTCGTATATAATAGCTTGTTGAGTGCTTGAACCCATGGAATCAATGTGACATTGAGATTATATCTTGTAAATATGTTTGAATTGAATTGGAATTCCTTACACTAGGATTGGGAAAGCCAATGTTTATATGCTATCATAATAAGGCATGAATTTATGATGTGTAAGTAATTTAAATGATGAACTTTGATGCTTTCAGATGTTGATGAACTTATGTTTGAAATTTTAATTATAAACTGAAAAGAAACTAAAGCATGAGAATTTTTGTTAATTTTAGTTTGTAGTTTTGTTTTTAGCTTTTGCTTATTAGAATGTTTGTGAGTATCATCACTGGGAGCCTTCACAAGACTTTAACTCATTCACTAGGGCCATCTAGGGGTTTAAAGGCTTGTTGCATACTCTAAATGAAACTGTGATAATCTACGAAAATGATTTGTGTTAATAAAGTTTAGTTTATTTATTTTTCTTTTATGTTTTTATATTGCTTGACTTGCTAGAAACTAGCAAGAAGATGGTTTGGGGTTATGATAAGTGCTTGAAAATCACTTATATTATGTGATTCTAATGTTCTTAATAGGAATGAATAGGATTGATTATGGAATTTTAATTGGTTATTTATGCAAATATTTCTTCATAATCATGGGTATATTTTGTTGCATTTTAGGTATTTTTAACTTCAAAAGAGAGATATATTGTCAATACACGAAGACACAACACTTGGAGTACTCAAATAGCACCTTAAGAGCTTAAAAGACGAATCCATGTAAGATTACATCAAATAAAAACTAATATGTAAGGGGCACAGGGAAAATTTAAGACAAACAATGAATGTTATAGTGAAAAATATGTGTTACAGCGGTCAATTATTGGGAAAACATACTAGGCATGTTGAAATTTTTATGTGGTGATGTGATAAAAAGTGTTCCACAGGTTGGTCCTCTCAAGTTGTCTTGTGTGAGTGATGTTTAGCCTTGTGCCATGATGAGAAAAATGCATGTCGTGGCATGATTAGACAAGATCGGCATGCAATGCCGATCTTGTGGATAGTTTTATTTTATATTTGTAAAACTCTCGCAAATGCACGAATCATTTTATAGAAAATGACAAGTATACTCCCAAGAGTTTTACAAATATAAAACAATATTATCCATAAGATCGACATTGCATATCGATCTTGTCTCATCAAGTTTTTGGCATCATTGCCAAGGAAGGAATAGTGTTTTTAAATTATTCATCACAATTTTGAAAACTTTTGTGTTGTAAATAATTTTGATTTTTTTTATTTAGTTTAAGTTCAAAAACAATTTCAAAAAAAATTAAGAAAAATGAAAAAAAAATTAGTTAAATAATGAGCTCTTAAAAATAAATAAATAAAAATCATTTAACTTAGATTTTAATAGCATGAAAAGTAAAGATCTAAGGGAGTTCTGTCTAGGAGACTAGATCTTGGAAGCCTTTGTACCACTAGTTATTGTATTATTCTTTTCCTTTGACAGGTGTTTTAAATTTACGCTTTCACTAGTCTATGCATTGTAGGAGATCTTCAGGAAACCCTCTTGCACCATACATAGGTAATATTCATAAATTTAAACAACTTTCCATAAGGTTGGATTCTAACCATCAGCCAATTTTTGAGCCAAACACAAAACCAAGCCTTATTCTTCTACTAGAACCAATAGAAATGGGAGAAAACCCACATGTTAAGAAAACAACTATGAAGGAGTTTGCACAACCAGTAATTGGCATGACAACTACCTTTATCCAACTGGGTGAGTCTACTCAAAATTATGACTTGAAAAACATTCATTTTTCCATGCTTCCTTCATTTTATGGACTACCTAATGAAGATTCTCTTTTTCCTTCATTAGAGACTTCTATGCCATAGTCTAAACTTTCCCCCTCGATATTCTAAACGAGGATCAACTTAGAATGAGGTGTTTCCTCTACACCTTGAAGGACAAGGCCAAAACTTGGTTGATGTCACTCCATCTAGGTTCTCTGATGACCTGAGAAGATGTTTACAATAAATTCATGGGAAAATTCTATTCCCACAAAAAAAATCAGAGTTGAGAGCAAAGATTTTCATTTTCTCTCAAATGGAAGGAGAAGCATTCCATGAAGTCTGGGATAGGTTCAAGTTGTTCCTCACTCAATACTCCCATCATAACTTCCCCTTGCAGTTGTAGAACCAATTCTTTTACGATAGACTTATGCAGCAATGCCATTTCATTGTCGACAACGCTACTGGATGAGCTATAGGGTAGTAGACAGCCTCAAAGACATATAACCTCTTTGAGATGCTGGGTGCGAATTCCTAACAAAAAATCTCATGAGTGAGAAGAGCTAGAGTTCATAAAATTGATTCTAGTAATAAAGTTCAACAACAACTTGTTCAATTGACCAAGAAAGTTGCCTTCTTACTACGAAAACCAATACCAATAATGAACATTGTGGTTTGTGTATCAATATATGACATGCACCTGAAACCTATCCATATCCAGGAGAAACACTAGCTGGTCCTAAACAGGTTAATTTTTTATGAGCATATCAATAGAGACCAAGATTTGACCCCAATTCAAATACTTATAATGTTGGGTGGAGAAATCATCCTAACTTCTCATGGAGGAAAAATAACCCTCCTTTTGCCCAAAGCTCAAATAAGTCAGGCCAACAATTCCACCAACCCATTCCAAGAAGCCTTACCAGTAAACTAACCCTGAAGGACAACTTGAATTCTTTTATTCAATTCTGCAGAGATAATCAGTCTAAAACTAATCAACGGTTGGACTCTGTGAAAGCTTCTATCAAAAAGGTGAAAGTCCAAGTGGAACAGTTGGTTGAGCAATTGTAAATACAAAGCAAAGACTAGTTGAATAGTAAAATTGGATCAAATAAATTCCACGAAGACGACACATTGAGTTTTTAATTATGAAATATCCAAGCAACGTCTTACTAGATGATGATAAATTTTAGTCCTAAGTAGAAGGTCACCCATTATTATATTTTCCTTTCTTTTAGTTTGTTTTGATTTGTTTTCATTTGTTTCAAAAAAAATTTCATTCTTCAAATTTTGCATTTAAAAAAACTTAATTTATTAACTTAGATTTCAATAAAAATACAAATAAAAAAATAAATATTTAGGTTCCCTACGTCTTTCGTCTTCTTTAAACCTATACATTTTGTTAAGTGAGAAATCTTTTTAGAGAAGTCTACTATTTTTCAATTTAGTAGCTAGATAGGCAAGAGGAGGAGGATCGATTTCAACTACAAGTGGCCATAAGAGATGTTGGAGATAGGTAGAAAATCATAAAGGACTATGCAATGCCAATCATTAGCAATGAAACTTCTGACATACAATTTCAAGAAGGTGTAAGGAACTATGAGTTGAAAAAGATTCATGATTCTTTGTTTCCTTCCTTTTACGGTATCCCTAATGAAGACCCTTTGCATTTCATTAGAGCATTCTTTGATATTGTTCAAACCTTTGCACTACATAGAATTGATGAATACCAGCTTAGGATGAGGTGTTTTCCTTACACTCTCAAGGATAAAACTTGGGCATTGTTCATTACTCTACAGCCGGGTCTCTGACAACTTGGGAGGCACTCTATGAAAAGTTTATGGGTAGGTTCTATTTCAATTAAAAGACTACTGATCTAAGGATGAAGATAGAAACGTCTTCTCAAATGGATGAAAATTCATTGGTCTTAATGATTTCTTGCTTAATTAAATTGCATATTCTTGTGTAAATTAAGGAACAAGACTATTTCCAATTGACTATCGAAATAAGCTTTTGGATATTTTTGGAGATTGCTAACAAACAGAGAGAATTAAATTCAATTAACTAGATTAGTAAAGCATAGAGGACACCATAAAATCAGGGAAGTTCCTTTCATTTCTTCTATCTGTCTCACTTTTAAATTACAATGAGGATACTATTTAGTTTAAGTTTGGGGGTGTCAACTTCTATAGTCTTGAGTTGTTGAATTCTCTTATCAAGCATGTATTTAAGTATGATTGAATTCGCTATGACTATGAAATTTGTGATTGAGGAAAGGTTAGAGAATGTTTTTCAAAATATGCTATTATGTTAGTTAGAGTTTTGTAAGTACTTTGATTTAAATCTTTGTCCTTGAAAATAATTGAGCACATAGTAAATTTTTCTCTACTCCATTTTGCCTATGAAGAGAAGGAATTGAATTAACTGGGTTAGGAAAGTTCAATCTTGCTTTTCTCTAGAATCCGTTGATGGATCCTTGAGGAAAAATCCTAATTAATACCAAATATTAGAGAAATGAGCTAGGAAATTTTTTTCACAACTAAAAAGCTTTCCCAATCATCCTAATTATCACGTCATCATTGCATGGTGTATTCTCATAGTCAACCCCATTGAGCCTTATTTTATGTAAGCATTATTTGTTCTTTTACTACATAAACCATTCCCACTCTACTTTATATTCTTACAACTTCATTTAGGAGATTTAAAACCCACAACTATGTCCCTTCAACTTTCAAATAGATCTCTTAAGTATCCAAAGTGAATAGTTGAGGATATCTGGTATAGGTAGACAAACTGATAATACCTATTGACTTTGTAGTTCTTGATATGCAAGAAAATACAACCTTAGACAGAGAGCACACAATACTACTTGGTAAACCATTTATGGAAACTACCAAGACTATTATTGATGTCTAAGATGAAAATTTGACAATGTCAGTCTTAGGAGAGACTGTTCATTTTAAAGTTTTTGATTCTTCACCTTTTCCTTCTATTTCTACCATTGATGAAATATTCAATGTTGACCCTTTGGATAATCTTATCCAAAGCATCTTTTCCCTAACTAGAGTAGAACAAGCTTGAAACTATTCTTACACTTGAAGTGGTCAAAGAAGATTTAGATGCGGAAACTAAGGGGTACCTTGAACCACTAGATAGTGATGAACTTGAACTCAAAGACTTACGTAAGCACTTAAAATACATGTTTCTTGGAGAAGGAGAAACTTATCCAGCGATCATTTCTTCAACATTTACCAGAACCCAAGAAAAATAAATTATAAAAATGCATAAGAAGTTTAAGAAAGTCATAGGTTGGAGTATCAGGGATATAAGAGGCATTAGTCCTACCATGTGTATGCATAAGATTAACTTGGAGGATGGTGCTAAATCCATATGAGAGGCCCAAAGAAGAAAAAAGCCAAACATGGAAGATGTAGTTAAGAAATAAATTCTTAAATTGTTATAAGAAGGAATTATCTACCCTCTTGTAAGTGGGCTAGTCTAGTGCATGTAGTTCCTAAGAAATCTGGGATAAGAGTTGTTAAAAATGACAAAAATGAATTAGTTCCTAGAATAATCATTGGATGAAGGATGTGTATATATTTTAGGAAACTAAATTTATATACTAAAAAGGATCACTTTCCTCTTCCATTCATTGATAAAATGTTGGAAAGATTAGCTGGGCATGAATTTTACTATTTTCTAGATGGATTGTCCGGATATTATCAAGTACCCATAGAACTAGAAGATCAAGAAAAGACCAAATTTACATGTCCTTTTGGGACATTTTCTTTTTGAATATTTCCATTTGAGTTATGCAATGCCCTCACCACATTCTAGAGATGTATGATGTCTATCTTCTCGGACATGGTGGAAAATTTCATTGAGGTTTTCATGGATGATTTCTCTTTGGAAACTCATTTGATGATTTCTTACATAAATTGACTTTGGTTTTAGAAAGATGCATTGACTGCAATCTAACCCTTAGTTGGGAGAAATTCATTTTATGGTTCAACAAGGGATAGTGTTAGGACATATCATTTAAAAAAAAAAGGTATTGAAGTGATAAGGCAAAAGTTGAAAATATTTCCAAATTACCTCCCCTACATTTGTCAAGGGGATAAGAAGCTTCTTAAGACATGTAGGATTTTACAGGCAATTTATTAAAGATTTCTCTAAAATAAGTCATCCCTTATGTAATCTGTTATCAAAATATGTTTATTTTGATTTCAATTATGATTCCCTTATTTCCTTTAATACCTTGAAAGAGAAACGAACACCTACCCTAATTATTATGGCACTAAACTGGTCTTTACCCTATAAAATAATGTGTGATACTTCCGATTACGCTATCGGAGTAGTCTTAGGATAGAGAGTGGATAAGAGTTTTCATGTCATCTACTATGCTAGCAGAATACTCAATGATGCCCAGATGAATTATACCACCACTGAAAAGGAATTCTTTCTTATTGTGTTTTCTTTAGACAAATTCAGGTCTTATTTAGTAGATCTAAAGTGATTTTGCATTCTCATCATGCTATTTAAGATACCTATGAAGTAAACTGAATGCCAAGGCAAGATTAATTAGGTGGGTCTTACTCTTACAAGTATTTGACCTAGAAATCAAGGATAAGAAAGGTAGTAAAAACTTAGTAGTTGACCACTTGTCTAGGTTGATTTCTGACTTCAATTCTCTTAAAGGTGAGAGTAATGAAGATATAATTGAAACCTTTCCTGATGAAAAGTTATGTTCAATACGTACAAACCCATGATATGTTGATATTGTAAACTATCTTGCCATTGGTGTTTTGAGACCTAACACTTCATATCAAGACAATAAAAGGTTCTTTAAAACTATCAAGGATTATTACTAGAATGACCCTTATTTAAACAAGATTGGTCAAGATCAAGTCATCTAGATATGTGTACTTGAAGAAGAACATAAGAGCATTCTAACCTTTTGTCATGAACTTCATTATGAGGATCATTTTAGTGGCAAAAATACAACCCATAAGATATTATAATATAGATTCTTTTGGCCCACTCTTTTTAAAGATACTCATATGTTTTTTGCACAATGTGATAGATGTCAAAAAACAAGAAACATAAGCAAAAGAGATGAAATTCCTTTAACATCTAATTTAGTTGTCTCTTTGATGTATGGTGGATTGACTTTATAAGTCCTTTACCCTATCCAATTGTTTTCAATATATTTTGGTTCCTATGGATTATGTATCCAATTAGGTAAAGTTATCCCCACTAAAACCAATGATGTTAATGTTGTTGTAAAATTCTTGAAGGATTCAATATTTAGTAGGTTCGGAATGCCTAGAGCTATGATAAGTGATGGAGGTAGCCATTTTTGTAATAAAATCCAGTATTCAAAAAGTACAACACACATAGAGTCACTACTTCATATCATCCTCAAATTTAAAGTTTAGTTGAGGTAAGTAATAGGAAAATCAAGGGAATTCTGGAATATACTGTGCATCTTTCAAAGAAGGACTAGGCATTTAAGTTAAATGATGCCTTTTGGGCATACCACACAACTTACAAAACACCTATTGAGATGAGCCCTTACCAGTTAATCTTTGTAAAAGTGTGCCACCTTCTTGTTAAACTCAAACATAAGGCTTATAGGGAAATTAAAGAGTTAAACATGGACTTAGATAGAGCGGGAGAAAAATGGTTACTCTATCTTAATGAGTTGGAATAAATTAGGAATGAATGTTATATTATTTAACTCTTGTCTGAGATTGTTTTCATGAAAACTGAGATCAAGATGGGATGGACTATTCAAAATATACTAAGTATTTTCTCATAGAGCAGTAGAACTATTGGATTCCAAGACACAGATAACATTCAAAGTCAATGGGCATTGTGTGAAGCCTTAGTTAAAAGGACCACACAACACTGCCAAAATTAATTGCATGTGGTTGGGTAATCCTTAGCACCAATTATGATGTGTCTTGCTAAGACGATAAACTAAGCGTTGGATGGGAGGCAACCCATCATTGAAAGGTAATTTTATTTTGTTTAGTTTGTTTTATTAATTTGTTTTCTTTTATGAGCACTTTGTTTATTTTATTGCATAAAATAATTGCTTGTTATGATGTGTTAAAGTACCTGTTTGTATGATTCAAACCTGATGTTGGATGCAACTAGCGTTCTCCATCAAAATCCTTAACACGTAAAGCAATTTAGTAACTTTTCTATCCCTTCTCTTTTCAAATTTGCATTTTTTTACATTGACGACAATATATATTTTAGGTCGGGGTGGAAGGAATTAAAAGTTACACAAATTAGGCGAAATTTAAATTTTTTTATAAACAATATGCCCTTATTTTTCTTATTTAGTTGTGTATTTTCACATTAATTGTTTCCTTTAATTTATTTCTTTTTCTTTTATATATGTGTCATTTTCTTTATTTGTGTGTTAAGGTAAATTAGAGTAGTGTTCAAATTATTTTTTTTTCACAAAAATTGATCATGTCTTAGAATTAAATTTAAACGATGATTAAGTATTTTTTCACTATTAGATTAATTTCCAAAAACATATCATGAAATAATGTTATAATTAGTTAGTTTTTGTCATGACTTATATTTATTAATAAGGTGTGAAAATTATATTAAACCCAAAATTAATGTTTAAGAATCAAATAGTGAAGACACCGTTGTGAGAAATATTTTGAGCCCATTATCTTTTATTTTGAGTGATAAATATTATTTTTTCAACATTATTAGATTATCTCTATAGGACCTAGCATTGAATATCTGGATTTTTACATCTTAATGAAGTGTTATATTTTTATTTTTCATTTATAGATTAAATTATTTAAGTAGAAATTGATAGTACATGTCTTTCTTCATTCATATATAACTTCTACTAAAAAAGAGTTATATCTAAGGTTACCTATATAAATACAAATAGAAAAGCTAAATATTAACCACTCACCCTACATGTACATGGATCCACTCTCTAAAAAAATGGATTTTCTAAAAACAATGGATTCTCTTATAAAAAAGGAATGTAAGAGAAAGAAAAAAATATAGAAAAAAAGAGAGGAAAATGAATAGTATAATCTATATATTATGACAAAAAAAAGCCTAAACAGTTGTGAGAAATGGTTTAATGCAATAGAAAATATAGGAAGTATTTCCCTATGAAGTCATTACATTTTCCTACATTTTCTAAAAGGCATATTAGTTGATATTTTTATTTGATGAATTTGATTGATGCATGAAAGTAATGTATTTTATAAATCCTTACATTTGATTCCTTTCATAAAATCAATGTTAAAATAACACTTTGAGCCTTTTCTTCTTCATACATATGCCAACATTGGTTCATTTATATACATCAACTCTTTCGCATATAAATTAATATGAGTATTTGAACCCATAGAATTCAATCTCTTTGAGAGTATTGACTTGTGAGGAATAGTGTTGAAGCGAATTCGGATTCTTGACATTAAGTTTGGATGAAATTAAGTTGATACATTTTTGATATGGAATATGAAAATGATTTTCAACTAATTATTATAATAAATAATGAATGTTTAGGAAGTTGAAATAATCTAGGCTTAAGATTTTAATTATGAAATTTAAAAGAGATTATAAGCATGAGATATTTTTGTATTTCATTTATTTATTTTATTTTAGACTTTTTACTTTATTTTAAATTTTAATTAACTTCTTATTTTATTTTTTTCATTTTTTGTTAATGTTTATGAGTATTATTACTGAAAACCCTCACGAGACTTAAACTCGTCCACTATGGAAACCTAAGGGTTTTAAGGCTTGTTACATAGGCTAAATGCAACCTTGTCAATCCATAGAAGTGATTTAGGATAGTTTAATTTTTAGTTTTTATCGCTTCTCTTGCTAAAGGACTAGCAAGAAGTTAGTTGAGGATTGTGATGAATGCTTAAAAAGCACTAAAATTACCATGATTTAATATAATTTAATTAATTAAATAGATTTATATTTTTATGATTTTATCATATTTTTATATAAATTTGTCTTTTCGAAATCATAGGTATTTTTATTATTTTTCAGGTATTTTCGTTCAAAAATAACTTGAAGAATCGAAGAAAAATACTAGAGGTAATACATCACAAATATATTGAGAAAAGAAATGAGAAAAAGTAAAAAAGATGGAAAAATTGGACAAAATGGGTCAAACAGTTAAAAATGCCAAAAACGCTAAAATTCTGCACATAGCCGCCCATTCATGCCGAATTCCCGCTCACACGCCTTGCACACGCCCACACGTACACATCCATCACATGGCCAACACATTCCTGGTAGACACACAGCACACACCCGAGTCGTGCCCCACGTGGCCCAGCACACGCCACCTCCATGTCCCTCGCACGTCAAACGCCCGTCTACCACAATTCCCACGCCCCACACGTGTGCCAGCATGTCCTAACGCGCCCAAAATCAATTTTTGTAATATTTCCCCCCTTTTTTTGTTCTTTTCCTTACCTATAAAAGGATCATTTTCTCCCATTGTAAAATACACAATTTTCTCAATTCTTTCTCTCTCTAGAAAGTTTTCTCATTTTTTTAATTTTTAGTTTTAAAGTTTTTCTCTTTTTGAGAATAACTAACTATAATTTTATAGATTTTTAGTTTTTGATTCAATAAATAGAAATGCAAATCTATTTAGAGGTTTTTCAGCAACAAAATTAGCATCAAAATTCTATATGGATTCTTTTGAGGTATAATTTTAAAATGAATTATTTACAGTTATATTTTATGTTTTATTCTTATATACTATGTTTAATTTGTCGGTGATTGAATTTAACATGGTTGGATGTTTGTGAAACAATTAATATGAAAATACACAACTTAATAAACAAAATAAGGGTACATTGTTTATAAAAATTTTAAATTTTGCCTAATTTGTGTAACTTTTAAATCCTACTACCACTAACCTAAAATTTACATTGTCCTCAATGTAACAAATACAAATTGTAAAAAGATAAGGGATAGAAAAGTTACCAAATTGTTTTGTGTGTTAAGGATTTTGATGTATAACGCTAGTTGCATCTAACATTATATTTGAATCATACAAACAAGTACTCTAACACATCTTAACAAAGTAATTATTTTATGCAATAAAATAAACTAAGTGCTCATAAAAGAAAACAAACTAAATTGCTTAAAATAAAATAACCTTTCCATGATAGGTTGCCTCTTATCCAGCACTTACTTTAACGTCTTAGCAATATGCATCTTTATGGTGCTAAGGATTACTCAGCCAAATGTAATCTATTTCAGCAATGCTGTGTGGTTCTTCTAAATAAGGCTTCATACAATGCCAATTGACTTTGAATGTTGTTTGTGTCTTGGAATCCAATAGTTCTACTACTCTATGTCAAATATTTGGACTATTTTGAATAGTTCATCCCATCTTGATCTTAGTTTTTCTATAAACAAAATCAGACGAGAGTTAAATAAAAAACATTTCATTCTAGGGTTAAGAGTCTTAGGAACTAGCCTCTTGTTATGATAGCGCTTAGTATGCTCTTTGTATAATTTGGCATTCTCATAGGTTTTGTTCCTAACTTCTTCCAACTCCTTAAGATGGAGTAACTATTTTTCTCTTACTTTATCTAAATCCATGTTTAACTTCTTAATTGCCCATTAAGCCTTGTGTTTGAGTTCAATGGGAAAGTGGCACGCTTTCCCAAAGATTAATTGGTAAGGTCTTATCCTAATGGGTGTTTTGTAAGTTGTATAGTATGCCTATAAGGCACCATTCAAATTAAATGCCTAGTCCTTTCTTGAAGGATGCACAATGCGTTCCAATATTCCCTTGATTTGCTTATTACTTACTTCCATTAAACCAGAAGTTTGAGGATGATATTTAGTAGTTACTCTATGTGTGATGTTGTACTTTTTCAAAACTCTATCTAAGATTCTATTACAAAAATGGCTACCTTCATCACTTATTATAGCTCTAGGCATTCCGAACCTATTGAATATTGAATCTTTCAAGAATTTTACAACAACATTAGCATTATTGGTTTTAGTGGGGATAGCTTCTACCCACTAGGATACATAATCCAGAGTAACCAAAATATATTGAAAACCATTGGATGGGGGAAAAAGACCAATAAAGTTAATCCATCATACATCGATGAATTCAACAACTAAATTAGATGTCAAAGGAATTTAATCTTTTTTGCTTATGTTGTCTTTTCTTTGACATCTATCACATTGAGAACAAAACATATAAGCATATTTAAAAAGAGTGGACCAAAATAATATAGACTATAATACCTTACAGGCTATCTTTTCACCACCAAAATGGCTCTTACTATGAAGTTCATGACAAAAAGTCAGAATGCTCTTATGTTCTTCTTCAGGTACACATCTCCGGATGACTTGATCTTGACCAATCTTATATAAATAAAGGTCATCCTAGAAATAGTCCTTCATAGTTTTAAAGAACTTTTCCTTGTTTTGATATGAAGTGTTAGGTCATAAAACACCAGTGGCAAGATAGTTTACAATATCAGCATACCATGGGTTTGGACTTATTAAAAACAACTATTTATCAGGAAAGGTTTCAACTATATCTTCATTACTCTCACTTTTAAGAGAATCAAAGTCAGAAATCAACCTAAACAAATTGTCAGCTAATAAGTTTTCACTACCTTTTCTATCCTTGATTTCTAGGTCAAATTGTTGTAAGAGTAAGACCCACCTAATTAACCTTGGTTTGACATTCAGTTTACTTAATAGGTATCTTAAAGCAGCATGATCAGAATGCACAATCACTCTAGATCCTACTAAATAAGACCTGAATTTTTCTAAAGAAAACACTATAGCCAAGAATGCCTTTTGTGGTGGTATAAGTTATTTGGGCATCATTGAGTGTTTTCCTAGCATAGTAGATGACATGCAAACCCTTATCCATTCTCTGTCCCAAGACTACTCTAATAACATAATTGGAAGCATCACACATTATTTCAAATGATAAAGACCAGTTTGGTGCCATAATAATAGGGGCATCCACACTAGAATCACAAGTATATAAAAAATTACAAGCATCATTACCAATTGAAAAACACACTTCACACAACTATTGACTTTTAATTTGGTGGGTACTGAGAAGTTGCACTTGCTTAGTCAATTCATCAAGTTGCAAGGTCATCTCATTATCGGAGTTTCCCTTTAAACAGTTAACACAAATTTCTATAAAATCTAAAAGATCTAAAATTTCATCAGATATAAGTCATTCTATTCTCTATCTTGAGATATGACCTAATCTCTTATGCTATAACGTAGCAAAATTCTCACTTATTAATTTTCCTTTTATACCTAGTGTACATAATTGTAGCTTCCTTATTCTTCTTCCTTTTCTTTCCCTTGTTCTTGTACTTGGAAGGTGAGACCAATTGGGCACTCTTTGTCTTATCTTGCTTCAACTTTTCCTCTTCCTAAACACAGTATGAGATGAGCTCATTCATAGACAAAGTCTTTTTTTGAAAATTATAGCTCACCTTAAATTGGATAAACTATGATGGAAGGGATATCAAAATTGAATGCCCCAGCAAGTGCTCAAAGAGCTCTAGCTTAAGTGCTTTCAACTTGAAAACAAGATGAGACATCTCCATGATGCACTCCTTGATATTGCCTTTGTTTCCCATACCTCATTGAAATTAGACTTGTCAAGAGTATACCTATTTTATATTTTTTTTCTTAACAAAACTCTTTTCAATATCTAGAAGGAAATCCTTAACAATAGTTATTTTCCAGACATTGTGCCCCTCGTTGCTTCCAAAATTGCTTTATTCATTATCATCATACATATGTGATTGTTTTCTCTCATTTTTCCTTTTCCTTCTTTTCATCAGAAATACTCTTACCTGTAAGAGGTGTAAGAGAATCAACCTTTTATCATAAGTTCCAAGTCTATGAGGACTATCAAAAGGTTTATCTTGTCATGACTTGAAGTTAGTGTCATTTAACAACATATGAATAAAGTTGATTTTTGCATTAATATTTGCAATATTATTAATAGTTGAATTTAAAAAACTATAAGCAAACAAAATAAGCTTATATAACTCTTCAAACTAAAATAACAAATTTAAACAAAGGTAAATCACATCTAAAGATACCAGACACTCTATTAATATTTTATCTTTGGATAATAATATTAACTCATAAGTGATATCATGAGATAGTAATCAAATACTCACAATAAGAACTTGTTAAACAATAATTCTTCATTTGGGCGAAATTATTATTTACATGTAAAAATTGAATAATTATCACATTTTTTACTATAATTGTACATATAATTATATTAAATATTAATTTTCTTTTGGGTCGATCAATATTCACATAAATTACATGCATCCAATTGTTTATATTCTAAAAAAATTAATTTTAATGAAAAATGTCACTTTAACGACATGTCACTTCAATTAATTTATCTTAAAATACATATAAACACATCAATACTCGAATTTAAAGTTGTACAAAAAAATAATTTTTTTTATCAAAATCAACAATCTAACCTAATCAATGTCAATCAATTTTGGTCAAACATGATCATCATTTTAACGCTGATAAACTTTAATCAACAACTACCAACATCAATCAAATCTAATCAAATATGATCAATTCTTATTAAGTTAAAGTTTATTGGACCATAATCAAATCTGATCAAATCTGATCAATTCTTATTAAGTTAAAGTTTATTGGACCATAAAACTCATATTCATATTTTGATCCATTAACTAAAATTCATATTTTAAAGCCCATGAAAATTTTCTTTTAAGTTCATAAAATATTTTTGGGTTTTAAAAAAAATTACTTTCACACCTCAATATAATATATTATGTAAGAATCATAAAGGAAGTCTTTTACTGACTGATGAAATTATTTCTGAGATTTAAAAAAAAAATTGTGGGCTTTTTCTTTTTCTTAAAAGTATATAATTATCAAAACCTTAATTCCAACGTAAAAGAAACCCTAATTGTAATAGCAAAAGAAAATCCTACTTGCAATACCAAAAAAGACACTTTTTGCAACGAAAAGAAAAAATAATTATATTTGCAACTTACCTAGCAACTTTTTTTAATTATGCAATAATTAAAACGTAATTGCAACATAAATAAAACCTTAATTACAATATATAATAGTTACTCCTTATTAACATTACAATCAATGTTAGAAAATGGCTGGCTAGATTGGAGGAGACAAGTGATAAAAAAAGATTAATCTATATATGAATCCATATTAATGCATCTATGAATGATTATCGTTCTCTCCTTTTTTTAATTCATAATGAAAAAAAAAACTTTATCAAATTAAATCTGTTTCTAAACATGAAGAGTATCTAAAATAGCTTTTCTAAATATTTCTTTAATGATAGAAATTTTTTTATATCAAATCCAATATTAAATAATCATAATTAATATAAAATATTCTTGAATTTGAATTGAAAGTCAATATTAATTATTCTTAAATCTAATAATACTAAAACTAAAATCAACATATTTAGAAACACCAAAATTATCATTAATCGAAAATAAATCTGATTACTAATGATTTAACATGGAGAGACTATGATACCACTTCTTAGAATAAAATAATCTTTAATAAAAATTATCACCTAAAAATAACCTAGAAATATTCATGTTATATTTCTAAGAATCAAAAACAAATGTAGAAATATCCAATAAAATTAAAATAATATGTGTGATACGAGGAGTATAACTATTATATATAGTTAATAAACTAATCTCTATTTCAATTCATCATTAAAATAGATATTAATATTTAGTTTTTATACATTAAAAACTCACGTTATATTAAATACATTCAAGTTTAAATTATTTAAATCTTAATAGATGAAATTAATCTTATATAATATTTTAAGATAAATAATTATTCCCTTATCAACTCAACTTACATTAATCATACAATATTATTATCAAATCACTAAGAAAATAGCAAAAGATGAGGGACGTTGAGACAATCGAGAGAGATAAAGGAGAACTTTGCTTTATTTTTAATAGAGCATAAAGATTGTTTTATTTAATATACTCCAAGCACGTATTTCAACAAAAACAGAAAGAAAAGAAAATGTACTGTTTTCTATCCATTTTGTTTTAAGCGTTACTTTTCCTATATATAAAACCTTTTTTTCCCTGATGAAATATTTAAATTTGTTAAGTATCCTTGTCCCACATCGACTAGGAACAAGTCAGCAAAACTGCTTATAAGCTTGGACAACCCTTAATTCTATGAGATCTTATTGGGTTGAGTTAGGCCTGAGTTTCTAACATGGTCTCAGAGCCACTATTCTTTTCTTTCTAGCAGTGTTTTCTTTTGGTGTTATTTAACCCTTATAGCTTCCGCTGTCACAATAGCCGCTGTAATCATTCACCGTTTAACCTTCAACGTCTTTCGGCCGTTGTCCTTAGGTTCCGGAATTACAGTAGCCGTTCTTAAGGAGTTCCGCACCATTCAAACAACTACAATCACCGCCGCCGCCGTGCATATTGTTCCGAAATTTTTTCTGCATATACCACTGAGATCGGCTCGACCAGATCTACACAATCGTGGAAGTTGCGAAACCATCGGAAACCGCACGCTCCATCACGCGCCGCACAACCAATCTGCACGTCGCTAACGCGCCGCCGCCGCCGCCGTTCATCTTAACCCGACGACTTATCTGCAGATACCACTGTGATCGGCTCGACCGGATCTACACAACCGTGTAAGTATCACAGTCATCCGACTCCGTACGCGCCCTCACGCGCCTCCAACATCCACTGCGCGTGGATCTGACGCGCCAAGCCGTCGCGCACTGCTCGTGACGTCACCAGTACTTTGCGTAGGGCTGACGTCATCATCACCTCCATCTGACGTCACAAAACCGATCTGCCGCCGTTGACCGTTGACCGGACCACCGTTGACCGTTCACCGGACCTCCGTTGACCGTTCACCGGACTGCCGTTGACCGTTCACCGGACCTCCGTTGACCGTTCACCGGACCTCCGTTGACCATTGACCGGACTGCCGTTGACCGTTGACCGGACTGCCGTTCACCGTTGACCGGACTGCCGTTGACCGTTGACCGGACTGCCGTTGACCGTTGACCGGAATTTTGCAATACAGGTTCACCCTACCCAGTTTTTCGCGTAGATCTCGTTTTTGCAGTCTGTTTTTGCATATTGTGTTTGCAAATGGATAAAAAGGATACTTTTGTTTCTTGCCCTATTAATACTATATTGGAGGGGACTAAGAATTATTTATCATGGTCTCAAGCTATGCGCAGTTTTCTTAAGGGTCGTATGCTCTGGCATTATTGTACTGGTGCAATTAGTATTCCTGATAAAGGAGCAAGTGAAGAAGATGCTATCTTTCTTCGTCGCATGATTGAATGGGATAGTCACAACCACATGATCCTCACATGGATTCGGAATACTTCCATTCCATCCATCTCCAATCTGTTTGGCAGCTTTGACGATGCCAAATCAGCATGGGATATGTTGGCCAAAAGGTACTCCACTACTCACGGATCCATGAAATATCAACTAATAGTTGAATTGCATAAACTGCAACAGGGACCAGGGCAATCCATCAATGACTACTTTGATCAACTTCGCTTCCTTTGGGACCAAATTGACCTTTGTGATCCAATTTGGGCATGCTCAACAGATGCTCAGCAATATGCTACTATTAGGGATGAATTTCGTCTCTATGAGTTCTTGATGTCACTCCACAAGGACTTTGAGCCAATCCGAGGTCAGCTTCTTAATCGTAGTCCTCCTCCCTCTCTTGATACTGCTGTAAATGAGTTGGTTAGAGAAGAAGCTCGACTTGCAACCCTTCAAGCCCAAAATAAGCTTAATGTTTTGGCTATTACTCCTCCTGCTCCTACCATTGAACAACCTCAGCAATCAGGTGATTCCTCTGGTTCTGGCTTTTACAATCGTCGCAGGCAGAGCAATAAAAGGTTCTGTAATTATTGCAAGCGTCATGGCCACACCATTGAGACTTGTTACCGTCGTAACAAATCTACTGCTGCTGTTGCTAATACTGAGCCTACTTCGTTGATGCCTTCTAGTTCAGCAGAGTCCCAGTCTTCTGAATCCACTATCAACCTCTCCTCCATGGAACTACAGAAGATCATAACTCAGGCTATTCAAATGGCTGGTAATGCATCTCTTTCCACTACCCTCTCAGTTTTGCCCGGTAAGTCTCAAACTTGGCTTTTTGACTCTGCATGTTGCAATCACATGACACCTCACTCTTCTTTATTCTCCAAACTTGACCCTGCACCACATCCCCTTAATATTCACATAGCTGATGGTTCCACCATTCATGGGAATAGTCTAGGTTTTGTTTCGACCTCTACCCTCTCTGTTCCTGGGGTTTTCCATGTACCTGACCTATCCTATAATTTATGCTCTGTGGGCCAATTAGCTGAACTAGGATATCGCCTTATTTTTGACTATTCTGGGTGTATTGTGCAGGATCCGAGGACGGGGCAAGAGCTTGGGACCGGTCCTAGGGTCGGGCGTATGTTTCCCGTAAACAATCTTCATCTTCCACCTGTTGCTCCTACCTCTGTTGCTGCTGCCACTGCTGCAGTTTCTTCCTTACCTTCTCTCGCACTTTGGCATTCTCGTCTTGGTCATGCCCCATCCTCTCGGGTACAACAGTTAGCTTCTAAAGGTCTATTGGGTTCTGTGTCCAAAAATAATTTTGATTGTACTTCATGTCAGTTAGGAAAACAACTTGACTTTACCTTTCAATAATAGTAAATCTATCTCTAATAGTATTTTTGAGTTAATTCATTCTGATGTTTGGGGACCTTCTCCTGTTACTAGTATTGGTGGATCTCGATATTTTGTTGTTTTTATTGATGATTATTCTCGTTATAGTTGGATCTTTCCAATGAAATCTCGTTCTGAAATCTTATCAATATATAGTAACTTTGCAAAAATGGTTGAAACACAATTCTCCAAACATATCAAAACTTTTCGATCTGATAATGCTCTCGAATATACTCAAAATGCTTTTCAAACTCTATTACACTCCTATGGCACTGTACATCATCTAACCTGTCCAGGAACCTCTCAACAAAATGGTCGAGCCGAAAGAAAACTTCGTCATATTCTTGACACTGTTCGTGCTCTTCTTCTCTCTGCCAAAGTTCCTGCCCCATTTTGGGGTGAAGCTGCTCTTCATGCTGTTTATACCATTAATCGCATTCCAAGTGATGTCATTCATAATCAGACTCCGTATGAGCGCCTTTTTGGATCATCTCCTAACTATCATTACCTTCGCTCATTCGGATCTGTTTGTTTCGTTCTTCTTCAGCCTCATGAACACAACAAACTTGAGCCTCGATCTAGACTTTGTTGTTTTCTTGGTTATGGTGAAACTCAAAAAGGGTATCGATGCTATGATCCTGTCTCACATCGTCTCCGTGTTTCCCGTAATGTTGTCTTTTGGGAACACCGCTTATTTGTTGAACTTTCTCACTTTCGTTCTTCCCTAACTAATTCAAATGTTTTGGAAATTTTTCCAAATGAGTCTCTTGTTCCTTCTACAGATACTTCTAATCCATCTTTGGACTTCACTATTCAATCTTCAGATATTTTTGATGATTCTCCTAGACAGGTCGTAGAAGAACAGGTTGATAATGAGCTACCTCACCTTGAACATAGGTCCCTTGCTCCTGCTCCGCCTGAAGATCCTCAACAAGACATTCCACCTCGCCACTCAACCCGGGTAAGATCCATTCCTACACATTTACTTGACTATCATTGTTACACTGCTCTTGCTACACTCCATGAGCCTCACACCTATCGTGAGGCATCTACTAACCCTTCTTGGCAGATTGCAATGAAAGAAGAAATTGATGCATTAACCAAAAACCATACTTGGGATCTTGTTACTCTCCCTCCTGGTCAATCTGTGGTTGGTAGTAAGTGGATCTATAAGATCAAGACTCGCTCTGATGGGTCTATCGATCGCTACAAGGCTCGTCTTGTAGCAAGAGGCTTTACACAAGAGTATGGGATTGATTATGAAGAGACTTTTGCTCCAGTTGCCCGTATTTCCTCTGTTCGTACCCTCTTAGCTGTTGCTGCTGCTAGTAAATGGGACCTTTTTCAGATGGATGTTAAAAATGCATTCCTTAATGGGGATCTGCATGAAGAAGTCTATATGCAACCTCCTCCTGGTCTTTCTGTTGAAACAAATAAGGTTTGTCGCCTTCGACGTGCAATTTATGGCCTTAAACAAGCTCCACGAGCATGGTTTGCCAAATTCAGCTCCACTATCCTTCGCTTGGGTTACACTGCCAGTCCTTATGATTCTGCCTTATTTCTTCGTCGTAATGATAAAGGCACCATTTTGCTTCTTCTATATGTGGATGATATGATCATAACTGGTAATGACCTCAGTGGCATTCAAGAACTCAAGGATTTTCTTAGTCAGCAGTTTGAGATGAAAGACCTTGGACATTTAAGCTATTTCTTGGGTCTTGAGATCACTCGTTCCACAGATGGTCTTTACATTACTCAAGCAAAGTATGCATCTGACCTCATATCTCAAGCTGGACTCACTGACAGCAAGATTGTTGACACTCCAGTTGAACTTAATGCGCATCTGACACCATCAGAGGGGCAACCATTGTCTAATCCCTCTCTTTATAGACGATTGGTTGGCAGTCTGGTTTATCTTACAGTTACTCGTCCAGACATCTCTTATGCTGTTCATCAGGTGAGCCAGTATCTATCTGCTCCACGATCAACTCACTATGCTGCAGTTCTACGTATTCTACGATACTTGAAAGGCACTATCTTCCATGGCCTTTTCTACTCAGTTGATTCTCCTTTAGTACTTCGTGCATTCTCTGATGCTGATTGGGCCGGAGATCCCACTGATCGCAGGTCCACTACAGGTTATTGCTTTCTCCTTGGTTCTTCTTTGATTTCTTGGCGAAGTAAGAAACAAACCTTCGTGGCCCGCTCTAGTACTGAAGCAGAATATCGTGCTCTTGCTGATACCACATCTGAGCTTCTTTGGCTACGATGGCTTCTTAAGGATTTGGGTGTGTCCACATCCTCTGCTACTCATCTTTATTGTGATAATCAGAGTGCAATTCATATTGCTCATAACGATGTCTTTCATGAACGGACTAAACACATCGAGATTGATTGTCACTTCATTCGCTCTCATCTTATCCATGGTGCTCTCAAGCTTTTCTACGTTTCCTCCAACGATCAACTTGCAGATATCTTCACTAAGGCACTTCCCAAAGGACGCACTCGTAATTTGGTTGACAACCTCAAGTTGGTCTCACATCCACCTTGAGTTTGAGGGGGGATGTTAATGTATATCTAGTAACATATTAATGTATATATATATATCTACTAATGTATATCTATTTACTTTAGGGATATCTATATTTAGTTACTTTAGATATATCTAGTTTA
Source organism: Hippophae rhamnoides (assembly GCA_033030585.1). Lineage (NCBI taxonomy): Eukaryota > Viridiplantae > Streptophyta > Magnoliopsida > Rosales > Elaeagnaceae > Hippophae > Hippophae rhamnoides. The sequence continues at coordinate 23,342,781 of CM065434.1, read as the reverse complement.
CTTGTAATTCCTATATAAAGGCACCATGTATATTCATTTGATTACAGAATAGAATACAATCATTAAGTATTTCTAACTTGGTATCAGAGCTGGGCCTAGTCTTTATGTGTTTGGACCTAATTGGGCTCTACCACAGTCTCACCGTGGCGCTAATGTCCACCTTTGTCCGCCGTGTGGAGGGGGACTGTTAAGTATCCTTGTCCCACATCGACTAGGAACAAGGCAGCAAAGCTGCTTATAAGCTTGGGCAACCCTTAACTCTATGAGATCTTATTGGGTTGAGTTAGGCCTGAGTTTCTAACAAAATTATTATATATTATTAGACTTATTTGGGAGATCATATAATAAATAATTTTAACCCTAGAATAATGTTAATTAGGAGTTGGCATTTAAAAAAAACTATCCAACTTATTAAATCTAATTCTAAACTTACACTTTTCTTTTTTATGGATGATTCACTTGTCCCCTTATCCATAGGAACATGGTGGTATACAACTAACAACTCATTTTATGAATAAAATGTGATCAATTAGATTGATTGATCTCTAATATAAGTAGTAAAAAATTCTGTGGTTGTGAATGCATGAAATTACATTCTTATTTTGATTTTAAATACATGTAGTTCTTTGGTTGGAACAAGACGGGTTATGACCAGCAAATTTTTGATGATTTACGAGAGAAATGGGCAGAACACATGGTTCAAATTATATCATCACAAGAAGAATTAGGAGAAGATTCTGATGATCTTGAATAGCAGATTACAACATAACGGTAATTTTTTAATGATTTAATTTCTCTATTCCTATGTCTGAAGTCCCTTATTTGATGGATGTTTTGTTTGATGGATGGTTATATGCCCATGTATTTAGGGGAATGTATTGTTTTATGGACCTTTTTTTGCCCAAACTTCATCTCATCTCTCTTGCCTACTTTCCTTATGAAAACATCATGGTAGCACTTTATTAATCATTTGTCTATAAATATGAAGCTATCTGGAATCTCTGTTGGTATTTTTAATGCTATAATAAGCTCTAAATATGAAGTCAGGTGTAACTCATATTTTGTTACTTGGCTTGTATGAGTTTTGGTGCCCATAAACATATTACAAAATTGTTCCATACGTTTAAGGGCACCAAAACTCATACAAGCCAAGTAGCAAATCGGAGTTACACTTGATTTCATATTAAGAGCTCATTATATTATTAAAAATACCAACTTGATTCCAAATAGCTTCATATTTATAGAAAAAATATTAATAAAGTGTTAATATGAGTTCGAAGGGATAAGATTATTATTATATCACTCGGATGTTGTTGTGGTAATCTATTTTTGATGATTTACAAGAAGAATGGACTTCTTTGTTCAAACAGGAGAAGAATATGATGATCTTGAATAACATAGGACAATATCATGGTTATATTTATAATGATTTAATTTCTCCATTCGTATGTCTCTGAAGTTTAGACTGCTTGTTTGATGGATGTTTACGTGCTCATGTATGTAGGGGAATGAATTATTATATGGACCAGCTTATTTTTGCCCAGTTTTCTTATCACAACCAAGTTTGCTAGCACAATCCAATTATAGTTTAACAACATTATTTTATTTGTAATTTAAGTTAACTATATATACATGTATTGTATATACATTATTTGTTTTTGTAATAAATTTAATTATCAAGTAATTAATTATATTTAAATTTTTAATTATTTGTATTATTATTTATATTTTGATTTTTTTATAATATATTGAATATAGGTTAGTAGAGTGAAAAATGAAAATAAAAAAAATCAATACACGTAGCATAATCCTTTTTGTAGTAGTCAATTAAGTTAGTCAATTTAAAGTCAGTTTTTAACTTACTTTAATAATCTTTTTTGTAGTAGTGATTAACAAAGTGTTGCAATTAATTAAAGTTGAAGACTTTGAAGAGACATTAGTAATAAAAATTTCCATGGAATCCAATAACAAGAAAGGTGACAAAAAGATGGACAAAAGAAAATCAAAGAAGTTTGAAGTTGGGATTACTAGTAGCATAAATGGAGACCAAAATTTTGAAAAGAAACAGACAAAATTCAAGCCTTGAAACAAGCCAATCCATACCATATAAGCTGTTATATTCTTCATCTTGAGCTTAAGGATAATGAAAATGAGAACCGAAGTAAACGAAGGGAATAGAAGAACGATTTGAATATTAATAGAATTATGAAGGCTTTATAAATGGTACAATTGGAACCAAATTTAACTCTCATGATATAAAGGTTTATTCATCTAGAAGGTCACGAAGAATTGTTTAATTTTCGAATATAAGTGAATTAAGGTTTCGTAGACTCTATAATTTATGTAAGAATTCAAAAGAATATCATTGCAAAGGCATTACTCCAAAAGTTGTAGTTAACAACTCCTCTTCATCCTAAATCATACCCATTGAGATGGATCCAGAAAGACATGGAGTCATAAATTACTAGACAACGTACTTTAAATGTTATAGTTACTGTAGATTAAATTAATGAAGTAACTTGTGAGGTGGTGTCATTAGATATATGCAAGTAATTTTTGTTAGCCCACACTTATGGGATCGTGATGAACCATCATATTGATATGACTTCAAATTATCAATTTTTGAAAGATGGAATGGAGTACTTCATTCATGCTAGTGAAATTTCCTTAATCATAATTTGATAATTGCTTATCAAGTTAAAAAGACGATGAACTCTTGTAGTAAGTTTGTCTTATTGATGGTTCGACCATGTGAAAATATTCTATATTCATGTGTGTTATCTATTATGATGCTTATTCTTAGATAGCAATTAGGGATGCTAAAGTTTCAATCACAATTCCCAAACTTTTTTTAGTTTGATGTTTGTGGGTATCATCTTAAAAGCTCTCACAAGATTTAAACTTGTCCACTAGGAAAATCTAGAGGTTTAAAAGCTTGTTTAATATACTAAATGCAACCATATCTTTCTATGAAAAGGATTTAGGATAGTTTAATTTATTTAGTTTTTGTTTTTAGTTTTTCACTTTCCTTACTAGAGACTAAGAAAAAGTTGGTTAGAGGGTTTGATTAGTGCTTGAAAAATACTTAATATTAAATGATTTATTTACACTTTCTTGTCAAAATTTATTTATATTTGCATAATTTCATCATTATTTTAATAAATCTATATTTTTGAAATCATAGATGCTTTGTTATTTTTCAGCCATTTATAGCTTTAAATTGATTAAAAAGATCAACACATGAAAAATCATGCCTAAAACACTCAATTGCAACCATGAAAAATAAAAAAAAAATAACTTATGTAAGCCTTACATATGTTCTAACCAAATGTAAAGGGATAAAAGACAAAGAAATTTAAAGAAATATAGTTTAACGTGTGCCACAGTGGTGATTAATGTGTGATACAACAAGAGTGCCTTGGATGGTAATTGAAATATGTACCATACCGACACAAGACAAGGCAGGAAAAAAAGTGTGCCACGATATGATCCACTTTTCTCTCCTTTTTACAATGTTTTCTCACCTATAAAAAGGACCCCCTCAATCCCTTAGAAATCATCCCATAGTAGTTGTCTCATTTGCTACTTTAGTTTTCTAGTTTGCTTTATTTTTCTTTTAAAGTTTCCGTCAATTTTGAGAGATATAAATTTTAGTTTATGTTTAGTTTATAAATAATTTAGATTATGTTATCACAAACAAGTGATAATATTAAAGAAATTTTTTTGGATAATAGATTATTACAAAAAGTTATCTATAAAAATATAGTTAAGGTATTAATTTTTTGGATGTTATTTTTAATAGACTAATTATTTATTAAATTGTGTAGTCTTCCTGATATTGATAATAGGATTTTAGTTATATTATTATATTTATGTGAATTATTTAGGTGAATATTTTTCATAATTATTAAACACAAATTATTTTTTTATTCAAGAAATTTACAAAGTTTATTATCGAAAAATATATTGATGGTATATTTTTCTTAATAGATTTAAAATATGAAAATTGGGTTTTGAAAACATGAATTTAGATTTAATTTAGAATTATATTCTATTTCAAAGTTTTTATAAGATTTATTATTGAAAATTATATTAACGATATATTTTTCATAATAAATTTAAAACACGAAAGTTAGATTTAAGATACATCGACCTAACAATTAATTTAGATAGTTTGAATTAAATTTTAAATTATTGGGCCACTAAAAGTGAAAAGTGGAATGATTTGATAATTTCTTAGAGAATAAACATAATTTAATTAAAATTAATTATTGTTTCATCAAATGTTAAGTGATTTTAATTAATAAATAATAACGATTCTTAAATGTATTATTTATATATATTGCTAATTAACCACATCTCAAAGATTTATACATATCTTAAGACATTTTATATTTTTTTTTTACCGTGTAATAGATTAATGATAGAATTGTTAATTAATTTAAATCTTGAAAAACTTATAGATATACTTACTATATTTAATTCATTAATGACATTAAAATCTATAAATTTATTATGATATTAAATCAATTTAACCATAATTTAAGGTCGAAAATTACCTACAATTACAATAAATAATAACTAGATATAAATTTATCAAATTTATAAAAATAATTAAATATTCTAACATAAAAAAAATTGGCAGAAAAAAGAATATAATTTTATTGGATTATTAAATCCAAAGTAGCCAAAATATCAATATTTAACTTGTTATGGAATCTCCCTTTCAAACAAAGTCATAAATTTTCCTAACTTTTCTCTCAATATTAGTGTAATTTGAATGTATGTTTTTTTTTTCTTTTTTTGTTAAATGAGAGGTCGTATCGATATTTATACGAGAAAAATGAAATTTGAACAGTGGGATTATTAGGATTAGTTTGCACGCAAGATTTTCACCGGAGAAGCGAGAATCACGCGAGAGTAGTAGAAAGGTGGCACCACGTGTCGATTAAATAGATTACGTGTTGAACAGTGCATACTTGAAATGCTAACGACGAAGTTGAGGAACGACATGTCGCTTGTAATGACGCCAAGGAAACTACGGTTTAACGTTCGCACTGATAAAATGTAAATGTGCTAATATTGACACTCTTTGTTTAAAGGTTAAATTTTTATGGATGCAATGCCTATATAAGTGATGAGCCTAAAGCCACATTGTTGTTCATGTATCCTTCTGACCTTAATGTAGCAGAAAAAGTGGTTGGGAGATAATATCCCTTATTCCTTTGCCCTTTTATATCTATTTTGGGTAACATTAATTGGCCGCTAACTAGGTAATCTGATCCATCATTCAATTTTTTTTCTTTAACATGTTTTATACTTTGTATTAATTCATATATATTTATTCATGTCTACAAGAACAATTAATAACACATAAATTTTTCTATATTTTTATACCTATACATTTTATATCGTGATATGTTTCAGAAGTGTTGGAAAAATCGGGTATATTTTCCCTATTCTAAGTAGTTACTATTCACTTATGATTTAAATGAATAGAACTCAAACTAACCCAACAAAATAATGCTATTGTAAATATAATGCTAAAATAAACTAAAACAGATATCAAACGTAAATATTAAAAGAGAAAAATAATAACACCAAAAATTTAACGAGGTTCTGTGATAAATGTTACCTAAATTCTGACGTCGCTTATTACCACTTCCACTATCTCTAAATGAATGAACTTCAAATATTACAACTAATTGGGCAAAATTGAGCTAATCAATTACCCTTACAAAGAGAGGAAGATTTACAAATTTTGGGATGTTTACAAATGGTACGAGGGTCTTTATTTATACCCAAATCCAACACCCATCTTCATTCCTAACCACGCTGGACTTTTCTAATTTTCTCACTAAGGAGCAATATATAACAAATCTCCACCTTAGCGACTTAGTGGTTTTAAATGATTTCTTCAATTGCTAGATCAACGACGTCGGTTGCTAATTCATATTTGTAGGATGTTAATCAAGTCCAGACAATGTTTGAACTTGATCACGTTACTAATCGTCATCATATCTCATGGGGATTCTTTGTCGTACTAATCTTCCGAACTAGTACTCCACCTTCTTCAATAATCTCTCATCGGAAATGATAACGAACGTCAATGCCGTACGTGCATGGTAGACTTGGTTCTTTGCTAAATGAATAAAGACTCGACTATCACAAAACACCTTAATATGTTTTTGACCAACTCCCAAGTCTTCAAGCAAACCTCAGTAACCAAATAGCTTCCTTCACACTCTTAGAATCGCCATATACTCGCGCCTCGTAGTAGACAAAGCAACTGTGGATCGCAAGGTAGACTTCCAATCGACCGGTGCTCTAGCAAGAGTAAACACATAACCGTAGTTGACCGACGCTTATCTAAATCTCCCGTAGTCGAATCACAATATCCGACCGCACCATTTGACCAATGGTATTATCCTCGTTGAAATACTAAACCAACATCTACAAGATTTATAATATACCGTAGAATCCATTTCACAGCAACCAATGTCTTTTACCAGATCGTGCACGTACTGCCACAAAGACTCAACCGTACGTGAAATGTCGGGTCTTGTACACACCATTGCATACATCGAGCTACCAATTTCAGATATGGTACTTTTGCCATATATTCTCGTTCTGCATCATTCTGAGGAGATAATTGAGCACTAAGCTTGAATTGAGGAACTAGCGAAGTACTTACGGGTGTTTCTCATTCGTTCATTCATACCAAAACGTTGTAGTATCCGCTTCAAATATTGACTCTGGGTCAAACTAAGCTTCCCCTTCTTCCTGTCTCTACTTATCTCCATACCGAGAATCTTCTTGGCTTCTCCCAAATCTTTCATCTCGAACTCCTAACTTAGTTGAGCCTTCAACTTTTCAATTTCTATTTGACTCTTCGATGTAATCAACATATCACCGACGTACAATAGGAGATAGATGAAAGACTCATTTTCAGAAGCTATAAAATACACACAATGATCGTGTGTGTTCTCGGGGTATACTTTTGTTGTAAATACAACCGATCAAATCAAGCCAGACACAGCTTGGAGATTGCTTCAATCCATACAATGATTTGTTCAAATTTTACAAACCCAATTCTCTTTACCAAAGAACAATAAACCCTTCGTCGAGACATATAGATTTCTCTTCTAAGTCACTCATGTAGAAACGCAGTTTTTCACATCAAGTTGAACTAGTTCCAAATCAAATTGTGCTACCAAGGCCAACAAAATTCTAATGGAAGAATGTTTTACAACCGAGAAAATACCTCATTATAATCGATTCCTCCTTCCGAGCGTAGCCCTTAGCCACCAACCTTGCCTTGTAAATACCATCTTTGTTAGGAAATCCATCTTTCTTTGCATACACCCATTTGCATCCAATTGCCTTCTTGCCTTTAGGTAGTTGTGTCAACTTCCATGTTTTATTCTTTCCGAAGCGGACAAAAGTTCTTCATCCATGGCTTCCTTCCATCTTTCAACTTCGTGGCTTTTGATTGCTTCTTTATATATGGAAGGAACATCATCATGCACACAGAAAGTGCACAGGCCAAAGTATTCTTAAGGGCGAGTAGGTCTTCAAAATCCTTGTATCGAGCGGTACCTTGACATTTTGTCATCGTGGCCTATCAACTCAGCTTTCTTCTTGTTCTTTGTGGAGTGTTCCCTTGGGTTAAAACCTCTTCATCCGATTCATCTTCCGTCAACGGAGGATCAACTGCCTTATCTTCACTAACCTTTGGATTAACAATTTTGCTTTCAAACTCCACTTTGTTTCTGAGTTTGCTCCACCGCTTCTAAAGTTGCCATCAATCTTCTTAGTTACCTTTCTCAACAATGTAGATTCATCAAAGGTAACATCTCTCGCAAAGATTATCTTTTTCTGCTTCAAGGCACCACTGGTCGATATCCCTTAGAACCGAGAAGGGATCCCCAAAAAAAATGGCTTTCGCTCTTGGGTCCAACTTTGATTCACATTACGGTAGTATGCAATTGAACCAAACACATGTAAGAAATCGTAATCTCTAGCAGGTTTTCAGACCATACCTCCATAGGCGTTTTGCCTTCAAGCGACGATGGTAGATGGTTGACGAGATGGCATGCATAGGTCACACTCAAATTTCACCGCTTGCCTAAACCGATTTGACAACATACACCGAACCTTCTCCAAAGAAAGTCCGGTTCATACGTTCGCAACTCCGCTTTGTTGTGGTGTTTTTCGAATAGTGAAGTGTTGCACTATCCCTTCTTCTTCACAAACTTTCATAAATGGATCGTTTGTGTACTCGGTGCACATTATCGGACCCTCAAACACTTGATCTTTTTACCACTCGAGTCTCGATCATCTTCTTCCACTTGAGAAAAATCCCCTAAACACTTCATCCTTTTTCTTCGTGAGATACACCCAAACTCTTCTCGGGAGAAGTCATCAACGAAAGTGACATAATAATGTTTGCCACTCATGGATGGAGTTCTTGTTGGCCCCCATACATCGCATGGATGTAATCCAAAATGCCGCTTTGTATTATGAAGCAACATGTCAAAGCTTACTCTTTCTGCTTCCCCAATACACAATGCTCATGTAATTCTAACTTGCCGGTTCGCACCTTTTAACGAGCCTCGCTTTACTAGAATGCAGTGCTTTTTCACCAACATGTCCCAAACGCATATGCTACAACTTGGTAGTTTCTAAATCTCTTTCTTCATTCGAAACTATTGCTGATGCTATCCCAATAACCGTACTACCAAGGTAGTAGTACATGTGTTATTCTTCCGAACACCTTTCATTGCCAAGTGCTCTAAGTAACCTTCAATGCCCCATTTTGTATGGTCACAATGAAGCCTTTTGATTCTAAGACTCCCACAAAGAATGAGATTCTTCTTCATATACGGAACATAATGAACATTTGTCAAGACCTCAAGGTTGAATCCATCTTGATTCTTCAAACGAATTGTACCGATTCCCAAAACTTTGCATGGATAATCATTACCCATGAAAACAACTCCACCGTCTAGTTCTTCAAAGTTAAAGAACCACTTTCTTGTTAGGAGACATATGGAAAGTACATGCTGAATCAAAATCCAATCACCAGGATGAGATGTCGCGAACTGAATCCAATGCAAAATGCACCAACTGAATTGCTTTCAACTACACATGCATCGACAGGCATGACTTTTCCTTTCTTTTTGAAGCTCGGACAATTTTTTCTTCCAATGGCCTTTCTCGCGACAAAAAGGCACATTCATCTTTACCAAGTCTTCCTTTTGATAGTAGATCTACCTCTCCTTCCTTTATGTTGTGTTATGGACGTCCCTCTTACATGACAATGCCTCTCATTGCTTCATTCCTCGCTTTCTCTTTATCTTTCTTTCTAATTTCATAACTATACAAAGCAAGGTACAAACTTCCTCAAAAGACACTTTATCCTTCCCAATGCAGTAAGCTTCGTAATAAGATGATCAAACTCATCGTAGCGGAGGCTAACAACATCAAGGCTAAATCTTCATCTTTAAAAGTTTCATCCATATTTAACAAATGCTACTAATTGATTAAAGCAAGAATGTGGTCGTTTATTGTAGTACCTTCGGAAGGTATTCAAACCTGAACAACTTCTTCTTCAACAGAGCCGATTTTGTCCACTCTTAACTTCATGAACTTGTTCTCCAACGCCTTCCACAACTTACTATGCGATGTCTCCTTCACGAACGTGTACTTTTGTTCTCGAGAACACGAACGGATTGTACCACATGCCAATCGGTTGATATTTTTCCACTCTACTTCATCTCGCTCCATCCGGTTTCTCTTCTTCAATGGAAATGTCTAGACCTTGTTGAAACAGAGCATCTAGAACTCTGCCTTGCCACATGCCGAAATGACCTGCTCCATCAAACTTCCACCTCGAACCTGCGTTCATCACCATAGTCTCCGCTTGACGTGGATGATTAGCCTTTGTTTGAAAGAAAATTTTCTTCCGCCATTTCTTCAAATTACAACAACTAGCAACTATATTCCAATAGCAAACAAACGGAATACAAACAAATGCCTAGGTAGAAAACCTTTGGCTCTGATACCAATTGTTGGGAAAATCGGGTATATTTTCCCTATTCTAAGTAGTTACTATTCACTTATGATTTAAATGAATAGAACTCAAACTAACCCGACAAAATAATGCTATTGGAAATATAATGCTAAAATAAACTAAAACAGATATTGAAACAGAAATATTAAAGCAAGTAAAAATAATAACACCAAAAATTTAACGAGGTTCGGTATAAATGTTACCTAGGTCCTCGGACGTCGTTGACCACTTCCACTATCTCCAAATGAATGAACTTCAAATATTACAACTAATTGGGCAAAATTAAGCTAATCAATTACCCTTACAAAAGAGAGGAAGATTTACAAATTTTGGGATGTTTACAAATGGTGAAGGAGGTCTTTATTTATAGCCCTAAATCTAACACCCATCTTCATTCCTAACCAATGTGGGACTTTTCTAATTTTCTCACTAAGGAGCAATATATAACAAGAAGTATTTTGAAAATTAAAAGAAATTATTTTTTTAAAATAATAACATGTAACAATATAAAAATTGTGAGTGAATTTTTTTTTTTTTTTGCAAAGTTATATTCACTTATATATATATATATATATATATATATATCTAAAAAGTATTTATTGTAAAAGAGGGACTACTCACCATATACTGTAGTTTTTACTTTAAATTTGTTTATCATGTAAGAGAGTAAGAATAGTCTTTATTTGATATGATAAATTTTTTAGTTGCTGTTTAATTAATTGTTTTTTTTTAATATCTATATATATTTACCTTTTACACATTTATTTTTATCCTATGTATTTTTTCATTTGTATTTTGATATAATAAGTGTATCAAATTATAGCTATTCCAACAACTCCCTAACCAGAAATAATGATAACAGGAGAATGGAGAATGGAGAAAAGAAGAGGAAAAAGGTGAAAGAGACAGTGTGAAAGTTATGTTAATATTAATCACATCTCACTAACTATATAGTTGAATACGTAAATCATTTACCTCTCTTATCATGTGTTGTCTCCTCCTCCTCCCCGTTAATTATTGTTTTACTTTTGTTCTTGTTAACAACATATATATCATGAAGAAATTTCAATATCACAAAAATTATCACACACATTATTGATCTTGAATAAATGTTAATACGTTGGTTATTAAGTACGTGGTTAAATTTTTTTGCAAATTTTAATTGTAAAAGTGGGATGTTTTCTTTATTCTCAGTCGTTGATATCATGTTATATACCATTAGTTGGAATCATTTATCCAAAATTAATGTCTAATTCCTCATGGTACAACATGAAGTGGATGCAAATTTGTGCCATTAAAATTCTTCTATACGTACGAGGACGTAGTTTTTGAAGCAGCAAACAAGCAAAAGGGCTCCAAGTATGTCAATCCAAACAGCTAATGAAAAACTTTTGAAAGCTAGGTAGAAGACTTTAATTAAAATTATATTAAAGAAACCAGAAGTTCGTTGTTGTGCATGGAAGCAATAAATAACGGTATATGAATATATCAAATCGATAAAATGAAACACACAGAATTTACATGGTTCGACAATTTGTCTAAATACATGAGAGACAACAGATATTATTAAACTAAGTAGGAAATATATACAATACAGTTACAGATTTTCTCACTAATAATATCTCTCAAGTGTTTTCCCAAACTCATAGAAAACTCTTACACTCACTAAGTATTTTCTCTCTTTGAGTTTGCTTATGCTTTCTCTGATTTTTTTTTATTTTTATCTTATTCTTCAATGCATGAATTCTTCCATATTTATAGACTCTATTTCCCTAAATTATACCATAATTTAAGTCACAAATTAGGTTACAAATTTCCTTAAATTATGGTACAAATTAGGCCATAAATTTGTTACTTTAGAGCTCCTTAAATTATGCCACAAATTAGGCCATTAACTTGTTACTTTAGAGCCAATATTCAACAATCTCTACTTTGGCGAAAAAAGTTCATAGCGTTGCCTCCAAATGCGCCCTAGGCGCTCTAAGCTTGAGAGATGTTGATCAAGTTCAAACAGTGTTAAAACTTGATCCCTGTAACCACCTTTGTAAGCATATCTATAGGGTTATCTACAATTTTGAATTTCTTCTGGAGTATAACATTCCCTTCATCAACTTTTTCTCGAACAAAATGAAGTCGAACATCGATGTGATTGGTGCGAGCATGATGAACTTGGTTCTTTGCCAAACAAATGGCACTCTAGCTGTCGTAGAAAACCTTCACATTCTTCTGAACAATACCCAAATCCTTGGTTAACTCGAGAATCCATATAGCTTCTTTGAATGCTTATATTACATCCATATACTCTGCCTCGGTAGTAGACAAAACTATAGTTAATTGTAATGTTGATCTTCAACAAACTGGTCCTTCTACTATTATGAACACATAACTAGTTGTAGATCAACGCTTATCTAGATCTCTAGCATAGTCAAAATCCACATATCTGACTAGGTGTTTGCCTTCAGTCTTGTCTCTCTCAAACTTCAAACCAATATCCACAGTACCATAGATGTACCGTAGAATTCACTTCACTATTTGCCAGTGTCCTTTACCAGGATTGTGCATGTAGCGACTCATCATACTAATAGCTTGTGAAATATTAGGTCTGGTGTATACCATTGCATACATCAAAGGCACCAATGGAATTTGCATATGGAACACGCTCCATTTTCTTCTTCTTATCAGCGGTGCTAGGTGACATCAATGCACTCAGTTGAAAGTGAGGAGCAAGCGGTGTACTTATTGGTTTGGTTTTCTCATCAATGTCAAACTTTTGTAGTACTTTCTTCATATACTGAGTCTATGTTAGATAGACTATACTTGCAACTCTATCTCTTCTAATCTCCATCTCAAGAATTTTCTTAGCTTATCCAAGATCTTTCATTTCAAATTCTGAACTCAACAGAGCCTTCAATTTGTCGATCTCTACCTTACTCTTAGATGAAATCAACATATCATCAACATATAAGAGCAAATAAATGAAGGTACCATCTTGGAGTTTCCGAAAGTATACACAGTGATCAAACTAGCTGCATGTGTACTTTTGTTCTTTGATGAAGCTATCAAAGTGCTTATACCACTATCATGGTGATTGCTTCAAACCATAAAGTGACTTGCTTATCTTATAAGCCCAATTCTCACATCCTGGAACTTTAAAGCCATCTGGTTGAGACATATAGATCCCTTCATTCAAAGTACCATGGAGAAAAACTGTTTTGACATCGAGTTGAGCTAACTCGAGATCAAACTATGCTACCAAAGCTAATAGTATCCGAATAGATGAATGCTTAACAACAGGTGAGAATACCTCATTGTATTCTATTCCTTCTTTCTGAGCATAGCCTTTTGCTAAAAGTCTAGCTTTGTATCTTATGTTTTCTTTACTAGGAACACCTTCCTTCTTGGCATAGACCCATTTGCAGCAAATAGTTTTCTTTCCTTTGGGAAGTTGAACCAACTCCCAAGTCTGATTCTGGTGTAGAGACTTCATTTCTTCATCCATTTCCATCTTTCACTTTATACTATCAACTCTCTACATGGCTTCTCTGTAAGTGCATGGGACATCATCATCAATTACTAGAAGTGCAAATGCTACCATGTTTGTGTATCTGGTCGAGTAATGGCAATAGATTTTTGCTACTGATTGATCGGTGGTGATGGTGAAAGAACCTCCACCTCAACTGAGATCTCTTCTTCATCATTAATTTCATTTCCCCCAAAATTGGCATTCGGTGCAATCATTTTTGGATCTTTTGGAATCTCAAGCACCACTTTAGAAAGAGTGTTTGAACTTTCATTCTCTTTCTCAAAATTTTTCTATCTTAGCATAATAGACTCATCGAATGTGACATCTCGGCTTAAGACGATCTTCTTTGATTGACCACACCAAGTTGAAACCTTTTAACTCCTTCATTAAAGTCCAAGAAAACAACTTTCTTTACTCTAGGATCTAGTTTGGATTCACTAACATGAAAATATACAAGACATCCAAATATTCGTAATGAATCATAATCAAAAGTAGGTTGTCCAGACCATACCTCTTTAGGAGTTTTCCCATCTAATGTAGTAATAGGAAGTCTATTGACTATATAAGTTGCATATGACAAAGCCTCAGCCTAAAACTCAATTTGGATTGAGATGGCATACATCAAAATTTTTCAACCAAAGCATGATTCATTCCTTTTACAACTCCATTCTGCTGTGGTGTACGAGGAACTAAAAAATGTCTGATTATCCCTTTATCTTGACAAACTTTGAAGAAGGGATCTGATTTGTACTCGCCACCATTATTAGATCTAAGCCTCTTAATTTTCTTGCCTATCTGAGTCTCGATCATTTTCTTCCATTTAAGAAAGACATCTAGAACTTCATCTTTGTGACTCATGGTCTATATCCAGACATATATAGAGAAATCATCAATAAAAGTACCAAACCAGAGTTTACCTCCAAGTGAAGCATTCTGGGAAGGTCCCCAGACATCCGTATGAATATAATCAAGATTTCCCTTAGTGCGATGAATGGCAGCGCCAAACTTGACTCTTGTTTGTTTTCTCATTACACAATGTTTGTAAAAATCAAACTTTCCAGTCTTAGCACCTTTCAGAAGACCTTGCTTCATTAAACCTTGCAAAGCCTTTTCACCAACATATCCTAAGCACATGTGCCATAGATGGAAAGAATCATCTCTCTTTTCTTTAGAACTGCTTGAGACAACAAATCTTCCTTTCAATGTTACCTTGTAACCATCAGAATCTAGAACACCTAAAGAAATAAGGTTTTTCTTTAGGTCAAGAATATACCTTACATTTGTAAGTCGTCTGATTGTACCATCGTGCATATTTAGTCGTACTATTCCGATCATTTTTGTCTGATAGGAATTTTCGTTGCCCATAAGCACAACTCCTCCATCAAGCTCCCCAAAACTTGAAAACCAATGTATGTTTGGACACATATGATAAGAACATCTAGAATCAAGGATCCATTTGTCTTAGTAGGTACCTGATGATAAAACTAAAAAAGATGATTCTTAATCTTCATCGACCTTTTGTGCAATGTTTGTATTTGACTTGTCCTTGTTTGGGCAATCTTTCTTCCAGTGCCTTTTCTAGTGACAATAGGCATACTCATCCTTCATAGGACGTCTTCTGGATGACTCTTCTCTAGACTTTGATCTGGATCGCCCCCTATTATTTGATCGGCCAGGTTTTTTGTTGTTCGTCCTACCTTTGGCTGCAGTCAATGCTTCTGATATTAAGTCTCTATGATCATGTTGATCCTTATTATAGTACTCATTATTTAAAAAAAGCATTTGAAACATCTATGAATTTAACCTCATCTTTACCATATAATAGAGTTGTGGTTAAATGCTCATAGCTCTCAGGTAATGACTTCAGTAACAACAAAGCTTTATCTTCATCAATAATTTCAACATCTAAATTTTACAAATCAGCCAAAATTTTATTGAAATTATCTAAGTGCTCAATCATAGTGATACTTTTCTTGTACTGGAAATGAAAATATTTCTTCTTCAGGTAGAGTCTTTTCTCTATACTTTTCGTCATGTACTTGTTCTCTAGCTTCTTCTAGAAAAATACAGCTACATTCTCTTTTATGACAAATTATTTCTGATCTTTTCCTAAGCACAGTTGAATTGTGCCACAAGCTTGTCGATTGACATAATTCTAATCTTCATTAGAATAATCTTTCGGCCTAGTTTCTAAGGCTGTATAAGATCTTTCTCAGAACAATAGAGCTAATACTTCACATTGCCACATGCCAAAGTTATTGGTGCCGTCAAATTTCTCTACCTCAAAATTTGCGTTAGATAACATAGTTCTTTGAGTAGAACAACTTGGTTTGCCAAAAATTATAAGATCAACTTGTTCACCTTCTTCGATCTATCTTTTATCAACTATAAGTACAAACGGATAACAAAAATTTTGCACTTACAACTTAAAATAGTAATTTTCCAAAATTTATACCTTATTTGAAAAATCAGAATCCGCGATTGAATCCAAAATGGTCCAATTAGCAAGGAATAGGTCCGATTTAGTTAAAAACGGGTGGAAAATGGAGCAACTCGGTCCAAAATTCACTAATGACTGAGTTGACTCAATTGCTAGCAGCAGTACTCCGATGATGATTCTGACCTATGATTTGAGCAATTCTTTCTCCATTGTGTTTGTATCATCGAGAGCTTCGATTGGCTCTGATACCAATTTGTTTTCTCAAGAAGCAATAAATAGCGGTATATGAATATATTAAATCTGTAAAAGGAAACACATAATTTACATGGTTCGGCAATTTGCCTAAGTCCACGGGAGACATGAGATATTATTGAACTAAGTAAAAAATATATAGAATACAGATATAGATTTTCTCACTAATAATATCTCTCAAGTGTTTCCCCAAACTCATAGAAAACTCACACTCACTAAGTATTTTCTCTCTTTGAGTTTGCTTATGCTCTCTCTGATTTTTTCTGATTTTTTCCGTGTTCTTCAATATATAAACTCTTCCATATTTATAGACTTTATTTTCCTAAATTATGCCATAATTTAAGCCACAAATTAGGTCACTAATTTTCTTAAATTAGGTCACTAATTTGTTACTTTAGAGCTTCTTAAATTATGCTACAAATTAGGCCACTAACTTGTTACTTTAGAGCCAATATTCAATAGTTCATCCCATCAAATAATTGACAACCAAACATGGAAATATTTTATTAACGTTTAAACTAAAACTAAAATTAAAATAAATTCATTAAGTGTAAATAATAAGATATGATTTACGTATTCAACTACAAATAAAATATTTCTTGATAAACAACTCAAAATTGAAAAATAAAATGATTATTAAAATAAAAATGAAATAATATAATCACTAATAATGTAAAATTAGACGATAAAATATTATAATAAATTTTGACAGAGTGAATGAAAATTTTGTTGGCATTTTATTAGTCTAAATAGACTAAAAGTTAAGTATTTAAACTAATTTTAAGTTATAATATATTATAAACTTTATAATTAACAAATATTATGATATGATATATATTGATGCAAATAAAATACATATATTTAAGGTTAAAATATGTACACATTATAATAAAAAGTATTTAAATCAAGATTTAAAATCGATTTTAAGAAAAAACATACTTATAATGAATTATAAGTTGGTATGCTTATAAACCGACTTAAAATTTAAAGTCAGTTCAAGTTGAAAACAAACTTCAAATGGACTTAAAATTAAAAAATATTAAAAAAATAAAAAAATAGTGTTGATTGTACACGTGGCACATAGCATTTGTTATACACAACAACTGATGATAGGTCACATATATCATTGGTTGTATGTATCAACTGACGCATAATATAGCATCGGTTGACATGTAGGATCAATGCTACACAAAACCTAGCATTAGTTCTACGCATCAACCAATGCGACGCCACGTATAGCGTCGGTTGACACGTTAGATTTACTCACCATATGTAGCATTGGTTTTACATATCACTCAACACTACACGTGATGTCACGTGGATTGATGCATAAAATCGATGTTATGTGTTACATATAGCATCAGTTGACATGTAGAATCGATGTTATTTGTTTATTTTTTCCCTTTTCTTCTTCTTTCCCTCCTTGTTTCGAGAATTTTTGCTACTGCCTCCTAATTCTTTCTCACCAAAATAATTTGACAATTTTCATCAATGTTTTACCACCATATTTTGCATTGTCAATTGGGTTTTATTCCTCTCAACTTTATGATCTAGATCCACCTTTTTTTAGCTTAACACTTAATATTTTCTTACCCATTTTTCTTTACTTTCTCACTTATTAAACACATTTTTCCTTTATTTTTTCACTTGTTTGTTTTAGGTATTTTTTATATATTATTTTACATTTATAATGTTTTATATTTTAATTTAGCTTTTGTAAATTATTTTTTATTTTTATGTACATTGTGTGTTATTGATTATTTGTATGTATTTTTGTTTTATGTGGTTATTTTATGATGTTAATTATGAAATACATTTTGTTCATTTACGTTCTAGAATCGTAATACTTATGAGGTGTTATTTGATGTGCTCACTTGTTTCATAATCATACTTTAAACTTATTAACCTCAACGACCTTAAATTTAATATTTCATGTAATATGCAAGTTATTTAGGTTTTTTAACCCTTTTCATTTTGAGGCAATGAGAATATTAATAATGCTACATTTATACTTATTAAGTTACTAGTATATTGATCTTTTAATATATATATATATATAAAAGTTATTTTTTGTGAATTTATTGTACTAAAATGTTATCTTGAATTTAAAAACATGTAATTCTTTGGTTGGAGTAAAATTGGTTATGATAGGTAAATTTTTGAAAATTTACGAGAATAATGAACGGAACACATATTTCAAATTATAATATCACAAAAAAAAATAAAAAGAAATATTTAATGATTTTAAAAAACATAGATATCTTATTATTATACTACTCCACTATATTCTTCATACACGCTAATTTCATACAAGTTTATATCTATTGTTAAGTATATTTATGTTTCAAAATTATTTTAAAAATTAAAAAAAGTAATTTACTTTTCTTAATAACATTTACAAGTGTCAAAAGATAACGAATATGAGTGCATAAATAAATTTAAATTTATGTATATTATCATTTCACGTATTACTACTGTATCATGTAAGGAATGTTAAATTTTGTTTCTCTCATCATTCTAATGCCCCGTATTTTTCTACCTTTGAGTTGTCCATGTGTAACTCTTTTTCAATATAATAAAAATAAATAGTTATGTGTTATAAAATTAAAATAAATTAATGAATAGAATAATAAGAAAATGAAAGAATAGGGAATCTAGAGAAAATAAATTTTATTATTTTTGGTTTCACTAATACAATATTAAAGTTTCTATTTATAAAATTCTCAAGATATTATATTAATTTTAAACTTGTGATTTGATAATCAATGAAACTTTAATGGATAATAATCAAATCTCTTTTTAAAATTATTCTCGTAATGATATAATACTCACCACGACAGATAAATATTGTTTCAATACATAATAGGGAAAAGTGCCCAGATGATCTTCTTGTTTAGGCTAAAGATGTTATTTAATACCATAGGCTTACTTAAAATATGTGTTTATTTCTTTGTTAGTAAAAAAGTGTTTCATTTAAGTCCACTTGTTTGTAAAGAATGTGTCAGCTAACAATATAGTAAACGTTTTATATAATCTTTTGTTAAATATAAAGGAATAAAAAATGTATTACATTTATTTTTGTATTTTTTATAGGTATATATATATGTAAGAAGTTAATATTTAATTAAAAATTATTCAAGATATTAATAAAATCTTACAAAAAATTATATAAACTAACGTTACTAAAATATATAACAATAAAAATAGTATTCCAATAATATAATATTCAATGAGATTCAAATGAATAGTATTTAATATTGAATGATTTAAATGACTATAATTCAACTTGAATTGTGCTCAATGCGAAATGTTGGGATTTTTTTAAGGTTTAAATATTTTTTATATCCCTATAGGTAACAAAAATGTCCCTAACATTTATTTATTTATTATTATTATTATTATTTGTAAAAATGCTCCAAACATTAAGTTTAGCTAGCATTTTATGTCTTTTTAATCATTTTTGTTAATATAATTAATTTTTTAATATCATATTTAATTGTCAATTCTTTAGCCAAAAATGATCAAAATGATGTAAATGCTAAAAGCATTAAATATCAGGGACATTTTTTAAATAAATTAAACATTGAGAGCATTTTTACTATTGGTCCAAATGATAGAGCATAAAACTTATTTAAGTTTTTTTTAATAGTAAAAATATATGAACTTGATATAAATAATATTATTTTCGTGGTTACAAATTTATAGTTGCAATTTTTGTTTTTTTTCAAGAAAACAATCTTTCAAACTTTCATATGAGATTTATATGAATGGGAAAATATTAATATAGTAACTCAAATAGCTCTAAGAAAATAATATTCTCTTAACAGTTTTTAAATTTGTTTTTATTGAATAATATTTCTAGTATTCTAATTCTTAATAATTTTATACTTTTGTCCCTGTTAGTTAGAATGTATATGTGATGATTTACTTCACAAGCAAGGTTTCTGATTCTTTGTTCCCTAACTTTCTAAATTCTACAAATTTGATCCTCAAATGTAGAACGTATGTCCTATAATTCTTTGTCTTTGTTGGAATTGTCATATGCAAAACATGTAGTCTATATTAAGTGTATTTATTTTCCTCTATGTAAGGTTATTATCGACAATTAGTAATGCACATATATACAAAGATAGGTACACTTTGTATACGAGCATGTTAGTTTTCATAGTGTGCATGCTAAGTGGAGTGTTGTGGTTTTTGACAAGCAAGCCAACGATGTTGTTGTTGCGTTACATGTGCGAGTATTTATAGAAATTACTTGGTAATTTGTTTGAATCAAAAAATGGACTTTTGGTGTGCCTCAATAAGGTCCTCGTTGGACTTTTCATTGAACCACCTCATTGGGTTGTTGGCGAAGCCATAGTAAGGGTGGTCAATGAGCCCTTGACGAGGCACCCTGTCAGATTGAGTGATTTCTATAAATACACCCTCTTAAATGCTTTCTTAATGAGAAAAATGTAGTAGATTTCTATCAAATTGACATCACATTTTTCTGATTTCGAAACACTATTACCTGAGTATTTGTTCAATATTAGTGATTCATGAATGTGTGAGTAAAATTGTACTATTGATCGGTAAGTACTCGAGGCATTGTTTTCTGGTGGGTTTTAGGTGAGGTGAATATTTGATTCCATTTCACAAATCATCTTGAGTGAATTTTGGTGATTGTGATACATTTCATTAAGAGTAAAATAGCATTCTTAGACTATGAGTGACTAAGGCTGTTTTACTAGTGTAGTTTGGATAATACTATACTTTTTGGATTATTGAGTGTTCCCAAGATAGTGATTGCGGGTGATTGTGGTTGTGATTGAGGGAGCTTTCACATTGCTAACCATTGGTAGGTGATTGCACTACTATGTATGGTGTTGTCTTTGGAGGAGAGCGGGATCCGTATGTATGATTAAGTTGTTATGGAGGCAACAAATGAGGGTAGTAATACGCATTTAGGGCAAGGTAATCCCAACTGATGCAAGTATTTGCATTTATACTTTTATCAAGTTATATCTATTTATTATTTTTAGTGGATTATTTGATATCGAATGCTTACTATAAGCAACCCAAGGATGTTACCACTTAGGCAGGGGTTCTATGTAGGTTTACATCATAATATGTCTGTGTTTGTATGATCAATTATTGTGTTAGTATAATATAAGTTTCTATCGTATATGTACCAATATACTAGATTTAGACTTTGATTAGAAAACTTATTTGATTTATGTAGTTGCATGCTTTCTTTCCTTTCCTTGTAACATACTTATAGCTTTCTATTTATTACTTATACTGATTTAAATTAATCTGTCTGCATCCAAGTTTGATGTGGGTTTTAAGAAGTCAGTATCTCCTTATCCTAGTAGTGTATTACTCTTTCTTTTAATATATTGTATTATGTATAATTGCATACTATAAGAGTACAATCATCAGTTATCAAGTATGTTTTCACATGTGAGGTCTTATAGTGATTGGATATATCCTTTTTAGCTTTTTAGTATATATGCCTACTTCACGTGATGTGTAATGCTTACTCGTTTATACATGTTGCTAGTCTAGATAAGAACCTATGAGGCATACCATCATTAATTCATTTATTGCATATTGTTGTTTCTTATCTGTTGGTTATTTTAGTTATATGTTAAAGTAAGTATGTTGATTTGTAGTTCTTTTGTGCTTTCTACTTAATTCACATTATGAGGCATGCTTGATCGAGTTACAATAAAGCTTGTGAAAAGATTCTATGGGTTGACATTTTTACCTCTCATCTAGGTTCTAGATGCCTATTTGGATAAGACGAATAATTGATATTTGTGCAATTGTTCTTATATATGAAATTCTCAATTGGTATGAGAGTGATGTCAACCCTATTTAGGCATAACCGTCTGGGTGCTTGATTTTAGAGCTCTATCTTCACATACATACACCTTGTATGTTTGTACCAAATGTCTCCCTTGTATGGGTTGTTGTTGTTTTGTGAGATTGTTTATCTCTATAAACTTTTGTTATTTGCATGTTCCCTTTTTTCTTATTCATGCATATCTCTTTCTCACTATTTCTATGTCTTACATAGTATGTTAATTGTCTTACTTGTTGATATGTCTGACTATTTGATCATTTATTAGTATTCTCCTTTGCCAGTTATTTTGACATGCCGTTTTTGTTGGTGTTTTCCTTGCTTATTGCTTGCTTCTTCTTCTATGGACTTTTACATAAGCATCACGTCACATGATTTCATCATATAGTTTCAAAGTATTAAGATTTTTCTTTCGATAGTCTTGTCATTCATATGCTGATTACATCTCCTCTATTTTACTAGTTTCCTCTCTCTTTTTTCTGGTCTGTCTTATATGAATCTCTATTTTTCTCTTATTGCTTAAAGTTCATCTTTTACTTGCCCTTCCTTTTATTGTGCTTTTGATGTCTTTTTGAGAAACACGTGGCATGTATACAAGCTTGTATACATGAGTGTTTCTTGTTTTGTCTCTATACTATACATATTCAAGTATTTTGTGTTCATCTATATGTCATATAGATTATTTATCAATCTTTAGGACTCTTGACTTACATGCATTATTATGAATAGACTTGTGTGTTTAGTTGGATTTCCTAATGGTTAGGGTATTCACCCTTTCTAAGCATATCTCTTGTTTTTGGTGTTAGAACCTGAGTCTTCTTCATATACTTAGATATTTTAATAGCATCCTTTGTTTCTCCAATCTCTTAGGGGTATTGCTTGTGTAGCTCACTAGTTAGTCAATTTATTTCTTTCTTTTGACTAACAAAGATGTGAGTGTTATCGGTGACCTATTTTGAGGCAATAGTGTGCAGTTTGTTACCAATGATTTCTTTAGAGGAAACACTTTATGGTTCATGCCAATGATCTCTCTTAAGACATATTCTTATCTTTTTGGCATATGATATCCTTTGAGGCTATCTTTGTCTTCTCACTTATTTATTATTGTTTTGCTTTATGAGACTGATTGTTTCTCTCTTTTACTAGCTTATTTCTCTTGTGTGAATTTATGAACTGCTTCTCAATATGATTTGTATGCTTTTTGATTTGGTTTATTTGTTTTCTACCATGCGTAGATGTTGTTATTTTGAGAGAATGTTGATATTGTAGATGTTGTTATTTTGAGAGAATGTTGATATTGTAGGATGTATAACATCTTTTCTATCTCACATGTATTGTTATGTTATTATGTTTTTGTGATGCTTCTTTTTCCGTTGTTATTTATGACATATATTCGCATGAACAACACATAAAGAGGACAATTAGTATGACATGTTATGCAGTCTCTTATTTCACATGTCATCTTATATGCTTACCATCTTTCTTGTTATAGTAAGTTATTAAATGTTTCTTGCATGCCATTGATTACCTAGTATTTATTTTTAGAATGCACGACACATGTTTTTTGATAGATTTGGACATCTTTCCTTATATGTGCATATAGTATAGGGTGAGGTTGTAGGATTGAATCCACCCAAGTGTCATTAGGGAAAGATAGTTGAGCTTTTAGGAATGTGTTAATTGAGAAGATAGTTAGACTCATATTCAACTTCTTCTTTCAGGTTTGTTGGTACATTTATGTGTCATTGGCGTTTGATCACACTTTCTGTTGATGTGTTATAAGCACATTGTGAAGCCCTTTATGCCCTCTACAACACATAGTGACGTAGGGCTCCATGCTATGTATCGCATCAAGGAGATATTTTTTGTATGTACTTCTCTTGGTTTATATGTGCAATCTCTTTATTGATTATTGCACGTTTTTACCTTGGTGTTGTTCTTTGTCTGTTTTTTATGATTGCATGTGTTACTTCTTATTATGCTTGCTCTAATCTTCTCTGCTATGTTACATGAGTGTTAGGATAATTGCGTTTATGTTTTACTTCTCTCCTATATATATGGGTAGGGAGTGTTGCATACTGTGTATGCAACACTTTTTGACATTTCATGTCAAAAAAGGAGAGAAGTGTGCAAAACATATATTTGTAAATGCATTGTGTTTGTTTGCTACATTATTTGCTGCATCGAATGCGAGTGTAGAATTTCATTTCATCTTATTAACTTACTTGCATTCACTTAGAGAGAGTGTTGAATGAAGTGAGAGGGTGTTGCGTACTTTACTTGTGTTTCTAATGCATGATTTTTTATGTTTATCCTATCGGTGTGTATCTATATAGGAATAACACGATAATATATGATAGACTACACATTTTTAACATGATACATTCACAAGATATGTGTCTATATCGTATGTGTCGATTATAAATGTAGATTGAAGTTATCGAGCTTTAGACTTGTTATGTGCAGTTGTGTTGGGACACTCGTGTTTCAAACTAAAAGAGTATAGATGAGTTGATCTAAGAAGATGTATGGAGAGAACAAGATATATGCATTTGAAGTAGGTGTGTTTTTTTATTTAGGTGTACATCGATGTTTTATTCATAGGATTAAACATCTTTAGATCATCTTCATGATCAACTCTTGATTAATATGTGTCAATACTTAACTGTACATTTCTTTATCACAGAAAGTCAAAAAGGGAGATTGTAAGACCTATAATCCTTGTCTTTGTTGGCATTTTCATATGCAAAACATAAAGTTTGTTTATTTTACTTAGGTGGTGTTTGGTTTACTAGAATGAAATGGAATTAGAATTGTTTCCTTCCAATTTTATGTTTGGTTGTGCTAAAAATTGAGAATGAAATGAAATGAATTCCTAAAAAAGAAGGAATGAGAATTCCTTCTCTCCTCCTTAAGAATCGTGATTTCATTCCCAACTCAATTTTTTGTTCCAATTTTATCCCAACCTCAAATATAATCCTAAACCCTAAACCCTATTTAAAAAAAATTAACCCTAAACCCTATACCATATATCTTATACCCTAAACCCCAAAATCCTAAACCCTATTTAGAAAAATTATAATTTTAACCCTAAATCTTAACCCACAAATATAATCTTAAACCCTTTAGAAAAATAATAATTTTGACAATAAATCTTAACTCATAAATATAATCTTAAACCCCAAATCTAAATCTTAAACCTTAAATCCTATACCCTATAACATATACCTTAAATCCTATAACCTATACCCTAAACCTTAAACATTAAATCCTAAACCCCTAAATCTCAAACCCTATTTAGAAAAATAATAATTTTAATAATATATTTTATTTTTAAGTAATAATTATTTATAAAAATAATGATTTTAATAATGTATTTTGTTTGACGAAAAAATAACAATTAAATGATATTATTTAAACTTTGTTGAATATAGGGGTACTAAGGTAATATATAATATGTTTCATTCCATTCTAGTTATAAACCAAACATTGTAATATTGATTCTATTTTTAATTCCAATGGTCAAACCGAACAATATTGTTTCATTTCTATTCCATTCCCATTCACATTCCAATTCCATTTAGTGAACAAAATGTCACCATAGTATATTTGTTTTCCTGGTCAAACCGAACAATATTGTTTCATTTCTATTCCATTCCCATTCACATTCCAATTCCATTTAGTGAACAAAATGTCACCATAGTATATTTATTTTCCTCTGTTTATTTTACACTTTTTCATTGTTGCATTGCATGTGTGGGTATTTATGAAAAATAATTTGAATAGAAAAATGGACTTTTGTGTGGCTCAACAAGGTCCCCGTCAGACCCTTATAGAACCACCCCGTTGGGTGGTCAATGAGCCCTTCGCGATGTATCTTGTGAGCTTGGGTGATGTCTATTAGTACCTTTTCATAAATGCCTTCTTAATGAGAAAAATATAGTGTCAAATTGACATCACATTATTTTTATTTGGAATCACTATTACCTTAAGTGTTTGTTCGATATTAGTGATTTATAATTGTGTGAGAAAAACAGTGTTCTTGAGTGATGAATACTTGAAGTGGTGTTTGCTAGTGAGTTTTGGGTGAGGTTAATATTTGATTCCGCATCACAAATCATCTCTGAGTGTATTTCGGTGATTGTGATATGTTTCACTAAGAAAAAAAATAACATTCTTAGATTGTGAATGGCTAAGATTATTTTATTGGTGTGATCTGTGCAATACTATGCATTTTGTATGCTATGTTAGGTATGGTTGCATACTGTGAAAGTATAATCATCATTAACAAATATGTTCTCATATATGAGGTCTTATAGTGATTAAAAATATTTTTCAATTTTTTTAATATGTATGCATACTTCATATGCTATGTGATGTTTGTTCTGTTTACATATGTTGCTTGTCTAAATACGAGCATGTAAAATACACGATCACTAATATGTTTATCATAGATTGTTGTTCTAGTTGTATATTGAATTAAGTATGTTGATTTGTACTTCCATTGTACTTTCTACTTAATTCATATTATGAGGTATGTTTGTACGATTTGGAATAGAACTCGTAAAAAGATTTAATAAATTGACGTTTTTATCTCTCATTTAGGTCTTATATGACTATTTTGATACGAAAAAGAATTTATCTTTGTACAATTGTTCCACGTATATACTAAACATAGAAAATGTGTTTAAATTTTACTATTGTAACACTCAAATGCAACTTTTAAAAATTACTTTTTTATTATAATTTACTTCTTTAACTATAAATTTAATATAATTATTCCATTTTGTATCTAAATTTTGAATATTAAAATGTTAGAAATAAAATCTAATAAAAAATTAAGAAATCAAAATATAAAATTAAAATAATTGTTATTTAACCTATTTTTCTGATTTTGTATGATAAAAATACTCGTTACAAAACATATTACTAGGCTGTTTAAGTCTCCTGGATTGAAAGTACTTTCACTTATGTTAATGATAAAGGTCTCCTGGATTGAAAGTAATGTCACTTATGTTCACGATAAAAGTGAGTTCCCAATTAAAAGAAACCCATTAATTTTTTTTAAAAAAATAGCATTTTATATTCATAAAAATACATTTTATGTTTATCTTGTATATTTTTATTATTGAAAAAAATTTAATCAATTATTTTACGTTAAATTTCATTCAATTGAATATTATTTAAATTTTTAATTTATCCAAAAAAAACAAAACAAAAAGAATCTATTTATATCAATTACAAACAAAAATATTACTTAAAAAATACTTCGAAACAAGTTACTAAATATTCTATAATTATTTAATTTAAATAGTATAATTTGATGTTTATTACATTGAATGCTAGAGGTGTTATAATTTTTAAAAAGAGTTTTTTGGTTAAGTATAAATGTATATTTTAATTCTCTATTTTTGAGTTATATCTATAATTTTATTTATTTATGAAAGTTAAATATTAAAATATAAAAATTATTGAATTATAAAATATTTAATTTTAATAATTTTGATGGATCATGGAAGATCTTTATTCACTGTTATCGGGACAGGACGGGCAAATCAAAACTGTAACGATTTTTAACCAGTATCAGCCATTGAATATAGGGTTCTTGAATCAAGTATACAACGATGCCAGAGATTCAAACATTTCTCAGTATTTCTTGATGTTACACCATCATCTACTAAAAACAAAGATGAACGGCATTTCTAGCTAAAATCCAAGTCTTACCTTCACAAGAGTTGAATTCGACGATGATAAGCTCCTGACGGTAAGTTGAGTTGAGCAAAATGGGGCTGGGATTGAGAACTGTCAAACTGAGAAGTGGGAAGACTCGCTTTTTACACTAGGATTAACCTATTAACAACTGGGGGACAGCTAATGAGCTGACTAATAAATTAAATTTTAACTTTTATTATTCTTTTATAATTTTAAATAATTAAAATATTTAATATAAAATTAATAAATAAAAGATAGATATGTATAAGTTGGATTGAATTTTAATATATTAATAAGAGTTTCAAGCTTAGAATCTTTTAAACTTAAGAGTATTAAATTAATTTTATAAATATAATTATATTAGTTATAAATATAGATAAAATAAATATAATTATATTAGATACAATACATTTCTTGTAAATGTTTTTTTTTGTATTTGAATAATATCTAAATCATTTAATTTTATTAAAATTAATCTCATAAAAATCAAATATACTTGTAATTAAGATACCTATTTTTAAATGTACTTAACTTATAAATTATTTTAAAAAGTTATAAAATTTAATGTATTAATTAAATAATTAGAAAATTAATACCTAATAAAAATTGCATATCTTCGTGAACCTTTTGTCGAGTTTTTAAGGGGTTGGAGTTTGAGCTTTCGATCATGTCATATTGTGAATACAATTAAATTAATAGTAAAATCGTATTGAAATATAAATGAATGAAAAAATAAAAATGTAGCTAAATTAAAACAAAAGAGCTGGCAAATTAAATTCTTAAAAATAATATATAATTTGTGATTTTAAACGTGATACTGTAATTAAAAATATATTTTAATAAACAAACATTTTGAGATTGACAAATAAAAAATGATTAAAAAAAACATAATATAAATAGCCAAAGAAATATTATAAATTAAATAAAAACAATGATATAAAGATAAATAAAGGCACAAATCTCGATGATTGTATTTTTGTAAATGAGTCGTGAGTCAACATGAAGGCAACTTAAGAATGAACACATATTAAAAGAAACTTCGGTAATTAATGAATGAAGAAAACCTTTAATTAATACTTTGGTATTAAGCTTGTCATGTAATACCACCCAAATTACTCCATTTTTTCATTTATTTACAAATGAAAAGTCAATAATACTACCCAAATTAATATATCTTTCAAATAAAATTTTAAAAAAGACAAAGATACCACCCAATTTAATACATGATTCAAATATTTTTTTCAAATATCATTTCTTTTAGTGCATTTTGTAACTCCATTTTTTTCATCTATCAACAAATTAAAATTTGTTAATATCATCCAAATTAATATTTTGTAATCCCTATTATTATTTTCACTAAAAGAATAATCTTAATTAGCTTTTATATATACATAAACTATTAATTATAATTCTTTAAATTGTAATTGTGTAAGTTGTAATTGATATCATTAATTTAATTAAAAATCTATTACTATTAACAAAATTAGTATTAAATTTTTATTATTGAATAATTATTTTGGTAACTCCTCAAATTCTAAAACGAAAACGATAATTAAACTAAAAATATTATCAATGGGTAACATTTTTCATTCCATTAATGTTTAAAATCAACACCAAAATAATAATTGAAGAGGTAGAGAAATAAATGAAGTGGTTGAAGGTTGTAGAAATAAATGAAGTAGTTGAAGGTTGTAGAAATAAATGAAGTAGTTGAAGGTTGTAGAAATAAATGAAGTGGTTAAAGGTCGTAGAAAAGAGAAGTGTGTAGATAAGATTTGTATGGCTAGGATTATTTCTTAGTTTTATATTTGTGTGGTGTAGATTGCATGGTGAGGACTATAAATAGCCTACCTTGCATTTGGTTTAATCATTCCATCAAAAACAAACAAGTCTTTGTATTCTTAGTTTGAGTGTGAGTTGAGAGCTTTCTCTTTAAGTGTTTGTATTTCTCTTCAATTTGTGAGTTGCCTTTGAAAGGTGTTATAGTGAGTATAATACAAGTAGTTTGTTTACTTGTTTGGATCTAATATTAGTAAATTTAGAGTTGTTCATTCTAAATTTTACTCAACAATTGGTATCAGAGCGGGACGGTCAGAGATCGTTCTTAGTGGAGTTATCTTGAGTCGTGAGGAGTTTGGTACTCTGCAAGTTTATTAGTCAAGCTTGTTCGGTATAGTCGAAGTCTTGCCGACACGATGGGTGATCTACAAGTAGTTGGAGGAATCAAGAAGCTCAACAACAAAAACTATAACACATGGGCAACATGTATGGAGTCTTATCTACAAGGTCAAGACTTGTGGGAGGTTGTTGGTGGTGGTGAAGTTACACAACCAACAGTGGAAGATGCAAACGGCATCTTGCGGAAGTGGAAAATTAAAGCAGGCAAAGCGATGTTTGCTTTGAAGACCACAATTGAAGAAGAAATGTTGGAGCATATTCGGGATGCAAAAACACCAAAGGAAGCATGGGACACTCTTGTTATGCTCTTTTCAAAGAAGAATGATACAAGATTGCAACTTCTGGAGAATGAGTTACTATCAATGGTGCAACGCGACATGACGATTTCCCAATTCTTTCACAAGGTAAAGTCATTATGCCGCGAAATTTCAGAGTTAGATCCAAAAGCTCCTATTGGGGAAACGAGGATAAAGAGAATAATTATTCATGGTTTGAGACCCGAATATCGAGGGTTTGTTAACTCTATACAAGGATGGCCGACACAACCATCTCTTGTTGAGTTTAAGAATTTATTGGCCGGTCAAGAAGCTATGGCTAAGCAAATGGGAGGAGTCCAACTCAAGGGTGAAGAAGAAGCGCTCTACACTAGCAAAAGCAAAGGCACTTTCAAGCGGTACAATGGAAATAGATATAAAAATGATGGCGATAAAGGAAAAATTCCTCAAGGAAATGGAGGCTTTCGTCCAGGGGGAGCTTGGAAGAACCGCAATAACAATAGAAAATTTGACGGTGAATGTTACAACTGCGGAAAGATGGGTCACATGGCAAAAGATTGTTGGAGTAAGAAAAAGCCTATTGAAAGCAATACAGCTACTTCCAGTTCTAAGGAGCATAGCAAAGATGGTTGGGATGCCGAAGCATTATTCGCTATAGAGGAAGAAGAATTGGCTCTTACGGTGACAACATCAAAACAAATTGACTACAAGAATGACTGGATCGTAGATTCGGGCTGCTCAAATCATATGACAGGTGATAAACAGAAGTTGGAAAGCATGTCTGAGTACAAGGGAGGTCGTGTAGTGGTAACAGCTGACAACTCAAGGTTACCGATAGCCCACATCGGTAAGACGATAGTTACGCCTCGATATAGTACTAACCAAGTACAACTTCAAGATGTTTATCATGTCCCAGGAATGAAGAAAAATTTTCTATCTATGGCTCAATTAACATCATCAGGCCACTATGTCTTGTTCGGTCCCCGAGACGTGAAGGTGTATCGTGATCTCAAAATCTCAGAAGCACCGACAATGGAGGGGCAACGATTGGAATCAGTCTACGTGATGTCAGCAGAATTTGCATATGTAGACAAGACAAGAAGAAATGAGACAGCAGATCTATGGCATATGCGGTTAGGTCACGTTAGCTATTCCAAGCTAAATATGATGGTGAAGAAGTCAATGCTTAAAGGGCTTTCTCAACTAGACGTGCGTACAGACACAGTCTATGCAGGGTGCCAATATGGTAAAGCTCACCAATTGCCATATGAGGAATTGAAGTTTAAAGCAAAAGAACCATTGGAGTTAGTTCACTCTGATGTATTCGGTCCTGTTAAACAACCATCAATTGGCAGTATGCGATATATGGTGACATTCATTGACAACTTCTCAAGGTATGTGTGGGTTTTCTTTATGAAAGAAAAATCTAACGTATTATCAAAGTTTAAAGAGTTTAAAGAGTCAACTGAAGGAGAAGTTGGAAAGAAGATTTGTTGCTTACGCACTGACAATGGCGGAGAATATAGCTCAAGCGAGTTCTCTCAATACCTAAGGGAATGTCGTATACGTCATCAATACACTTGTGCCAACACGCCACAAAAAAATGGTGTAGCAGAGAGAAAGAATCGACATCTTGCAGAAATCTGTCGAAGTATGCTACATGAAAAGAATGTGCACAGGATGTTTTGAAATTTGACGATGAGGACTACATCCTTTGTGATCAATAGACTTCCTCAACCAAGGTTAGAATTTGTTTCACCCTTTGAGAAACTATGGAATATGAAACCTACAGTTAGCTATTTTCGAGTATTTGGCTGTGTGTGTTATGTATTTGTTCCTGATCATTTATGGAGCAAATTTGACAAGAAAGCTGTTAGATGTATCTTTGTGGGATACGATAGCCAAAGAAAAGAGTGGAAATGTTGTGATCTAACGAGTGGAAGATGCTACACTTCACAAGATGTGGTGTTCGATAAAGCATCTTCTTGGTGGTCTTCAGAGAAGGAAGCATTGCCAGACTCAAGAGAATTTGGAGATAAGCTGCAACAAAAGATGGAGGAGCATACTATTCAATTCCAACCAAGTTTAGATGAATCCAAATATCCAGACGATGATGGTTCCAAACAAAGAGTAGCTCAGAATCCTTGGCAAACTGGCATATATCAACAACTAAATGAAGAAGGTGGGCCTAGTGAAATAGAAGAATCAACTCCACAATCTCAACTCCGTAGGTCAACAAGAACACGAAGGCCAAATCCCAAATATGCCAATGCATCCATAATTGAAGAAGCAATAGAACCTGAGACGTTTGAAGAAGCATTGCAAAGATCTGAGTGGATGACAGCTATGAGAGAAGAGATCGATGCACTTCAGCAAAATCAAACTTGGGATCTAGTGCGAAAGCCAAGAGATGTGAAACCTATATCCTGCAAATGGGTTTACAAGATAAAGCGTAGACCAGATGGGTCAATCGAGAGATACAAGGTACGATTGGTAGCTCGTGGTTTCTCTCAACAGTATGGACTAGACTATGATGAAACGTTTAGTCCAGTGGCGAAACTTACAACTGTTCGAGTCCTACTTGCACTTGTAGCAAACAAAGATTGGAAGCTGTGGCAGATGGATGTGAAGAATGCTTTTCTTCATGGAGATTTAGATCGGGAGATCTACATGATCCAACCAATGGGTTTTCATAGCCAAGATCATCCTGAATATGTGTGTAAGCTGCGGAAAGCACTCTACGGATTAAAACAAGCACTCAGGGCATGGTATGGTAAGATTGCTGAATTTCTAACACAAAGTGGTTATTCAGTAACACCTGTAGATTCCAGATTGTTTGTTAAAGCCAATGAAGGAAATCTAGCTATTGTGCTAGTGTATGTGGATGACTTAATCATAACTGGTGATAATGAGGTAGAAATTCTTCGGACAAAGGAGAATTTGTCAGTCCGTTTCCAGATGAAAGAACTTGGCCAACTTAAGCACTTCCTTGGTTTAGAGGTTGATCACACACAAGAAGGAATATTTCTTTGTCAGCAAAAATATAAAACGGTTCGGAATGCTTGAATGCAAACCAATTTCGACGCCAATGGAGCCAAATGCCAACATGTGTGCACATGAAGGAAAAGATTTGGAAGATGCGACAATGTATCGAAAATTGGTAGGCAGTCTGATCTACTTAACCTTAACTCGGCCTGACATTTCTTATGCAGTTAGTGTAATGAGTCGGTACATGCAAAATCCAAAGAAGCCACATTTGGAAGCAGTTCGACGAATATTGAGATATGTGAAGAGTACAATTGACTATGGTCTTTTGTACAAGAAAGGTGGAGACAACAAGTTAGTTGGTTACTGCGATGCAGACTATGCAGGAGATCAACAACTGGGTATGTGTTTAAGCTGGGTTCTGGAACAATTTCTTGGTGTAGCAAAAGACAACCAACAGTATCATTATCAACCACTGAAGCTGAGTATCGAGCAGTGGCAATGGCAGCTCAAGAATGTACATGGTTGATATAGCTAATAAATAATCTACATCAATCACTAGATTATGCAGTACCATTGTATTGTGACAATCAATCAGCAATTCGTTTGGCAAAAAATCCGGTCTTTCATGCAAGAACTAAGCATGTTGAAATACACTATCACTTTATCAGAGAAAAGGTTCTGCAAGAATAAATTGAAATGAGGCAAATCAAGACAGATAATCAAGTTGCAGACTTGTTCACAAAAAGCTTAAGTGTTGGCAAGTTCGAAATGTTTCGCCATCAGCTTGACACAGTAAAAATAGTGAGAGTTGGTGTTGAGGGGGAGTGTTGAAAATCAACACCAAAATAATAATTGAAAAGGTAGAGAAATAAATGAAGTGGTTGAAGGTTGTAGAAATAAATGAAGTAGTTGAAGATTGTAGAAATAAATGAAGTGGTTGAAGGTTGTAGAAAAGAGAAGTGTGTAGATAAGATTTGTATGGCTAGGATTATTTCTTAGTTTTATATTTGTGTGGTGTAGATTGCATGGTGAGGACTATAAATAGCCTACCTTGCATTTGGTTTAATCATTCCATCAAAAACAAACAAGTCTTTGTATTCTTAGTTTGAGTGTGAGTTGAAAGCTTTCTCTTTAAGTGTTTGTATTTCTCTTCAATTTGTGAGTTGCCTTTGAAAGGTGTTATAGTGAGTATAATACAAGTAGTTTGTTTACTTGTTTGGATCTAATATTAGTAAATTTAGAGTTATTCATTCTAAATTTTACTCAACAATTAATTCATTTACTAAGTATTAAAATGCTAGCTAATAATGATAGTGAATTATTTATATTTCTATAAAATAAATATATATCTTCTGTCCTTCGAAATGCTTCATGTTCATTTCTTAAAGATTAAAGTTTTGTTTTCCTCATTATACCATTTGTGTCTTATCATTTTTTAGCTTCTCATTATACTCAATTGCAGGGAAATATAAATATATTACCTTGGAAAAGTGGGAAGAAAAAATACATTTGTATTTGTAAAAATTATGACTCTCATTTTATATATCTGTACTTGTTAAATTTGTTTCTTTTTTTTTTCTTCCTTTATTACTTTATACAATTTTGTTTTCTTGAATTGGTAATCATTTATACGCAACATTTTTTTTAGTGACTTAATTACTAACCACATCCTTTTATTAATCCATATCATCATGGCTTTATTAATTTCATTTAATATTACTATATAAGTTTTTTTATTATTTTTTTTCGTTTTTTTTAATTCTTATTTAAGATCCATTAATTATCATCATTATTATTATAGACAAGTGCATATTTACTGTTTGTTTTTGGTATTATTTTCAAAAGTTATTGTAAATCGATATTAATTTGTTAAGTTGGTGATTGTTATTCAGAAGTAGAGATTATAGATTTAAAAATTATACTCCAATATCGGTGTTAGAAGACGAAGCTAGAGATACCAATGTTGTACCCAATAATTGCTAGTTATTTGTTTAGTTGGTGACGGGTGTTTATATCTAAAAATTGTACCCTCAATTCCTTTTATTTTTATCCCTACTATATCTTCAACTTAAATAGAATATTAAGTAAAAGAATTTTACTACTTTGTAAACTTTAAACATTATATATTTTTAAAATATATAAAATCAAACAAATCAATCATTAATTGTGAGGTAGAAAACTCACAATGTCATACACATTCAAATGTATTCTTTAATGGTAATAATATTTAAATAAAATAATTATCTATTTTTATGGTTATAACGTTTTTTTTTCTTCATTTTTATTATCTTTTGAAGGATATCGTACTTGAATCTCTTTATACTTTAAGTATGACTCCAAGATAGTAAGACAAGATTATATTTGATTCATTATAGATTAGATTATAGAGTCATGATTCAAGAAACCATCTATTAAATATTAATGTATCTAGAAATCTATGACTTTACTTACTCTAAAAGAGCTCTTAAAAAGGAAGGGTTGTCATAGATTTATAAGTACAATGGAAGTAGAGTTTCTGACCGATGTGGGACTTAACATCTCTATCTGCATCAGTTGGTGGTCTTAGTCGGTACTAGATGAGCTAAGCCCGAGGATGAAGACACCGCCAGGCTGTTGAGCGTCGATGAGAGCGAAGAAGCCAACGAACCCAACTCTAATATAATTTAAAAATGTATGGCTTTACTTCCTCCAAAAAAGCTCTTGAAGAGGAAGGATTGTCATAGACTTATAAGTACAACAGAAGTAGAGTCCCTAACCGATGTGAGATTTAATATTGCCCAAGATGATATACAAGTGAGTATTGATTTTAATTATTTGACAATATCTTATATATTTTCTAAATCATTCTGTAAATTTTTTAAAATATATTACTTAATTATTTGAGTTATTCAAAATCTAATACTTAACTATTTTTATTTTTCTAAATATACAAGGTATATAAGTCAAGTCATTGGATGAAGATTATCAAAATAGTATAAATAGAACAAATATAATAAATAAGTGGTATAAACAAGACAAAAATAATCAATGATATGAATGAAATAAATGTAATAATATATAGTATTTTGTAGGTCTATCCAAAAAAATATTAATGTTTAGATACAAAATAATTATTTTATTTATTATCTATTTCTACTATAAAGAGGGAGTTGGACATTTGAATAAAAAAAGTATAAACTATTCTTACTTTTAACAATCAGAGGATGGTTGATCAATTCGATGGACCCCTCCTTGATTGCAAATTTTATCCGATTCCCAACTACGAAACAGGTTTGGGATTCTACTGCTACCACTTACTATGATGGGACAGACACATCTCAAGTGTATGATCTTCGCCGTCGAGTTACTCGTACGAAGCAAGCGGGTGGATCCATTGAAAAATACTACAATGACCTTCAAGGGTTGTGGCGTGAAATTGATTTCTGTCATCCTAATCCAATGGAGTGTGCGATTGATATACAAAAATACAACTCCATCATACAGGAAGATCGAGTGTATACCTTCCTCGATGGACTTGACGATAGATTGGATAAAACTCAAAGTAATGTGCTTCAGATCAAACCATTCCCTACGGTGGAACAAGCCTATGGATTCATCCGTAAGGAAGAGGTCAGGCAGACCGTGATGATCACAGGTGCAGATACGACACCCGGATCAGTTATGGCTTACAAAGGGATCAAGGGACACCACAATCCGATGCCACCAAAACCAGAAACCTTTTTGGGTAGCAAGAAATCCACGGGAAATCCACCGTCTGTTGACATGAAATGTGGTCATTGTGGAAACTCTAAACACACCCTTGAAAACTACTTCAAACTACATGGGTATTCAGAATGGTGGAATGATCTTCAAACACGGAAGAAGAGGGAAACCACTGGGAAAGCTGTTGTGGCTACCAATACTACATCACTATCCCTTATTCCTCAGGCCGAATCTTCCCAAGATCCAAGTATTTCGAGTAAAGCATTTCATACTCATTGTGATAATGAGGATTGGATTTTAGGCTCTGGAGCTATGGATCATATGACATTTGACCCAAAAGATCTCTCTAATACAACTCAGCCGAGACGGAGCCGTGTTGCCAATGCCAATGGGGTCACTTATCCAGTTATAGGGGCCGGAATAGTGACTTTATCTCCTTCATTATCATTATCTAATACATTACTTGTACCCTCTCTTTCAAACAAACTAATGTTTGTAAGTCAAGTCACTTTAGATCTTAACTGTGTAGTATTGATGTATTCTACTTTTTGTCTCCTGCAGGATATTCTCACCAAGGAGATCATTGGGCGTGGTACTAAGAAGTGAGGGTTATATTATATGGATGACCTCAGTTCAGGAAGAGCCAATCACATGCAACACACCGTTAGTAACAAGGAATGACAGATTTGGCTATGTCATCGTCGATTTGGGCATCCATCATTTGGGTATTTAAAGCATTTACTACTTAGTCTATTTTCAAATATTGCACACTCAGATTTCAAATATGATACCTGTATTTTAGCAAAGAGTCATAGGGCATCTTATCCTATGAGTAAGCATAAAAGTATGATTCCTTTTGCTTTAGTACATTCTGATGTTTGGGGACCTTCCCCGGTAACTACATAGTCGGGTCATCGTTGGTTTGTAATTTTTGTTGATGATTGTACACGAATGACATGGATTTAACTTCTCAAACATAAAGATGAAGTATTTTCTACATTTCACTTGTTTCATACCATGATCCAGACACAATTTTCTACAAAGATTAAGATCCTTCGGTCTGATAATGGGACTGCAGAGAGGAAGAATAGACATATTTTAGAAACTGCTCGGGCCTTACTAATCAGTGCACATATGCCTAGTTGATACTGGAGTGATGCTATTACTACAACTGTGTATCTACTGAATCGCATGCCCACAAAGACCTTACAATTTCAGACTCCATTAAAGGTATTATCTGATCATGTTCCCCTGCCTATTATTTTGATGCTTCTGCCTTGCATATTTGGATGTGTTGTTTTTGTCCACCTCCACAAAAATCAATGAACTAAGTTAGATCCATGTGCTATCCAATGTGTATTCTTGGGGTATGGCGTACAAAAAAGGGGTTACTGATGCTATGATCCAATTACTAAAAGAACCTATATTACCATGGATGTCACTTTCCTCGAATCAGAATGCTTTTTCCCATCATTGGTATCCAATTACACTCTTCAGGAGGAGAGTTATGGTGAAGAACGAAATTGGCTTGATGTTGAAATATTAGACACTAGTCCAACATACTCGGATCGTGCCAATAATATGGAGGAGCCAGTATCTAGACCCGAGCTTGAACTTCCAAGAACTGAAGCTGAAGTAGTAATTGAATCTCCAGAAGATGAAGTGGTTGATGTACCCCTCCACTCTCTAGTACCCAATGATCCTCCTGCTGAGAATACTCCTGAGGTAAGCTATCCTATCACACCTTTACAAACTAATGCTATAGATACATCTGTTGGTTATGTTTTACCTTTCAGACACAATCGAGGCAAACCTCCAAATCGATACTCCCCAGAAAGAGAAGAACGACAATCCAAGTATCCAATAGCAAATTATGTATCTACTCAAAGGTTATCAGAACCTATCAGGGCATTTGCACAAACACTCTCCTCGTGTCAAATTCCAAGTAGCATTGAAGAAGCCTTATCTGATCCAAAATGGGCTCAAGCTATAAAAGAGGAATTTGAGGCATTGTAGAAGAATAACACATGGGTGTTAAGCGAGTTGCCTCAAGGGAGGAAGATGGTAGGATGCAAGTGGATTTTCTCCATTAAGTATAAAACAGATGGGTTAGTTGATCGATATAAGGCGAGGCTTATAGCAAAATGATATACACAGAAACACGAGATAGATTATCAAGAAACCTTCTCACCTGTGGCTAAACTAAAAACCGTTAGAGTCTTGTTATCTCTTGCCAAAAATTTAGATTGGCCATTGCACCAAATTGACGTATGAAATTCCTTCCTTTATGGTGATCTTGAAGAAGAGATTTACATGGATATCCCATCAGGATATAATGTTACATCAGGAAAAGAAAATGCATGTAGATTACAATGAGCATTGTATGGACTAAAACAATCACCTCGAGCATGGTTTGGTAGGCTGAGTTCAGCAATGAAGAAATATGGGTTCCAACAAAGCAACTCCGATCATACTCTTTTCCTAAAACATCAATTAGGGAAGATAACAACCCTTATAGTCTATGTAGACGACATGATCATTACAGGGGATGATAAAGAAGAAATCTCTAAGCTTCAAGAACAACTGTCAAATGAGTTTGAGATGAAGAATTTGGGAGGGCTCAAATACTTCTTAGGTATTGAGGTAACAAGATCAAAACAAGGCATATGTCTTTCCCAAAGGAAATATACTCTAGACCTACTAGTAGAGGCAGGACTACTAGATTATAAACCTGTCGATATTCCAATGGTTCAAAATCATAAACTTGGAGAATATGTGGACCAAGTACCAGCAGATAAATAGAGATATCAACGGTTAGTAGGTAAACTCA
This sequence comes from Hippophae rhamnoides, assembly GCA_033030585.1. Classification (NCBI taxonomy): domain Eukaryota; kingdom Viridiplantae; phylum Streptophyta; class Magnoliopsida; order Rosales; family Elaeagnaceae; genus Hippophae; species Hippophae rhamnoides. Next base: position 23,302,958 of record CM065434.1, on the reverse strand, counting down.
TATATTTATCTCATACTCGACCTGATATTGCTTATGCTGTGAGTGTCATGAGGTAGTTCATGCACTGCCCAAGTGAAGACCATATGGATGCTGTCATGTGAATACTTCGTTATTTAAAATCTTCCCCTGGGAAATGACTTATGTTTTCAAGGAATGGTCAATTAGAAGTCATTGGATATACAGATTCAGACTGGGCAGGGAATATCAAGGATAGGAAATCTACTGCTGGGTATTTTACTTTTGTGGGGGTAATCTTGTTACATGGAGGAGCAAGAAGCAAAAGGTAGTTGCCTTATCTAGCGTTGAAGTTGAATTTCGAGGAATGGTCAAGGGAATATGTGAGCTCCTTTGGTTGAAAAAACTTCTAACTGAGATTGGGGTTGCTTCTAACACTGAAATGAACTTATTTTGTGATAACAAAGCAGCCATTGCCATCTCTCACAATCCAATCAAACATGATCGCACAAAGCATGTTGAAGTGGATCGGAACTTCATCAAACATAATCTTGAAGAAAAAATTATTCAACTTCCATTTGTTAAATCAGAAGATCAATTGGTTGATATACTCACAAAATCTGTGTCTGCAAAGAACTTTTACAACTCACTTGACAAGTTGGGCATAAGAGACATATATGCACTACCTTGAGGGGGAGTGTTGGCATGTGAGTAGTATGGCAGACAACAAGTAGATAACAATGCAGTAAATTGTGGCAGATAATGAGCACCAATGTGCCAGACAAGAATAATAGTGGAAATTAATAATGTTATAATTTGTTTTCTTTTCGTTTCCTTTGTTTACAAATACTATACATTTGTACAGAAAAATCAGAATAAAAATAATATGAAATATATATGATAATTATCAGAAAACACAATAGTTGACAGATTGTTGATGGATGTGTCGTTGTTTTTGCTGATATTGAATAATATCCTACGGCTGTATGATACGTTTTTTGTATGAGGTAAGCAGGGAAAAATGGAGCAAGGATTTTTGGTCAAGTGGCATTTAATGAATTGTATACATTCAATAATAAAACTTAACTAAATTCTTTAATAGGGTTATTATACAAAATAATGTAAAAATTTTATGGTAGATATTATACAAAATAAATTTTAATATTAGAGTACAAATATTACACATAAATGTGAATTATTATTTCTTAAAATAAATTAAAATTTTGCAATTAAAAGAAAAAAAACTTAATATAAATTAAATTATAATAAAATTCAATGTATATGAATTAATATTTTAAAATCATAAATTAATAAAAAAAATCGCCTCAAACTAGTTATCCACTTACCATTCTTCACTTCTAAGCAAAACTTTAAGCAAAACTTTCCAAAATGAAGTGGTTTTTTACTAGTCAACAATGCATTTTGACTCTCAAAAAAGCATTACTCACTCTTACATTTTGTACACTCAACTCGATTTTTGAAAAATATGAGAAAAACTTTTCTTTGATGTCCTATATCTTGCATATAATACACTATTTTCTAAACCTAGCATTCAAAAGGAAAAATAGACCAACAACGGATCGAGAAAGTCTAGTGTCAAAATGGATAGAATCTCTCTAAGGATTCTCATAAAAGAAACAAGAAGGAAAAGAAGGGAATTTCTAGAAATATTCCAAGCCTCTTGGACATAGTTGGCTAGAGTAAAAAGGGCAATAGCCATTACATACTCACTGGCCACAATGGTGGGCACCACACGAGAATGTCAATGAGTATAGAAAAGCATTTCAAACACCGAAAAATGTCAAGTTCTTAACATAATAACACAACCAACAAGTAAATCCTTGACAGGACAACAATATAACAAAAAAGTCCCTAATAGAACAATACAACAACAAACACCTATCAATACAAACTATATGAAATCTAAGAAAGTAAATGTATGTAACAAATAACACAAAATTGTGTCCTGAACAATACTAAATCATTAATAACTAACTTTACAAAGGATAAATATAAATATCAAATAAAATATAGACATTATATTTTAAAAACAAAAATGTCAACTTCAAAACTATTAGACTTAATAAAAAAACTACTCTTTTAAGTAGTTAAGAAATCATAAAAGTTTTAAAAGATAGAATAATATTGATGATAAAAACGACGATGACGATGAAGACAACACTTATAGTTAGGTGAGGTAGTTGTCTTTTTTTTTACCCTTAAATCCTACAAAGTATAGTAATAATCATGTTACATACAATGAATAAATAATGTTTATAATGAACAAATGATCATATGAAAAAGATTTTTGGTTTGTTATTCTAAAGAGGACAAATATGTACCTTTGTTAGATGTTTTTTGAAATATTATGGTGTTAATTGATTCATTCAAATACTAACTCAAACAAGAATACAGAGTAAATAAGAAATACCTAATAATTTTTTCTCACATATCCTATCATACAACAAATGATCAGTTTTGATTTCTCTTTTAAAATAATTAAAAAAATCAATTTTGATTTTGATATTACTTTTATTCTATATTTGTTAACGAAATCTTTGTAACTTATTATAATAGAGAGAGAGAAAGTAAGAGTGCACATGGCTAGGTACCTTTGCTCCATACTTTGAACGGGTACGCAAAGGCACGAAAAAAATAAAAAAAATAATTTTTATTAATAAATAATTCTACCATTACTTAAAAATTTACCTTCCAATTAACGTTCGATAACATAAGCAAATAGTAGTTTCAAAAATATAAAAAAGGGTGAAAATGTGATTTAACATAAATGTCTAGGCGTTCGCATTAATTTGTTGCTTGCCGTCCCCACCGAGTTATACTATTAATTTAGCCATAGTGAGTGCTTTGGTGTTGGACAAGCGTTTTGTGGAGGAAACTGAAAAAGAAAGCCTAAGTGAGCGACCAAATTAGGCAAACCAGAAATGGCTCTCAAACTCAACCCATTCGTCTTTCAATCTCCAAAGTCGCTATCTTTTTCTCTTCCACCAATGGCCAGCCTCAGATCTCCCAAATTCTTCATGGCCTCCACCCTCCGCTCTGGCACCAAGTAAGTGCTTCTTGCTTCATCGTCTTCAACTTCTTCTCGCTTTCTTGGAATTATCAATGGATCTTTGTGCATTCTATTCTTACTTAGCTTGTTTTGGATCTGGGTATTTCTATTCTCTTAGTAATCTTGTTTCATCTTATTGTTTCTGTTGCGGAAATGCACTTCCCTTATCCCCTGAATCCTATTTTCTGTATAACCGGGTCTGAAATTCATTCAGATGGGTTTGATTTACTCTTTATATGCTCGTCGTGATTTCCAAATTTCATATATTGATGAGTTTCTCCTTTTTGTGCTCTGTTTTGTCCCTAATTTTGATTGCTTCTTCTTGGTTAATATTTATAAATGACTCTTTTTTACCTGAACTCTCCTACTGATCTATCTTCTTCGCTTATGAATTTTATCGAGCACGTATGAAATTGCACCTGCCGGGCTGCCCCTTAGGTCCTTTTCTGTTTACTGTTTAATTATTCTTCCTTTGAAATGGATTTAGTTGGAATATTTATGATTTTCTTTTTTAATATCATCTTTGAAAGATTGACCTATTTAATATTTAATTGTTGTTAATTAATGCCTGCGACATTTTTTTATTTTATTTCTCATAACCTTAAAATATTTCTTGATTTCGCCAAAGAAAAATTTATTTTATGCAAACAAGAGTCTTTGTATTTTTATTTTTTTTTCATTTTTTAGTCTGACTAAAATGGTTTATAAATTCATCTTAAAAACCTTCATTGATGAATGGTGAAAATTTTCTATCCATTATAGGTTAAAAAAAACAGAAATGTTTGCTCTCAATCATAATGTGACTTAGGGGTGTCCAAAAACCGGATTGGACCGGACCAAACCGTAAAACCGGACCGGACCGGACCAAACCGAACGGTTTTACTAATCAAACGGTCCGGCCCGGTTTGTATTAATTTTAAACCGTTTAAACCGGACCGGACCGGTTTAATAATATATTAAAAATTTCACATTATTCTTCATTAAATTATAAAAAAATCGAACCAAACCGGGATTTAAACCGGACCGAACGGTTTTATAAGTCAAACGGTCCGGTCCGGTTTTTATTTTTTAAAACCGTTTCAAACGGTTTGGTCCGGTCCGGTTCAAGTAATATGAACGGTTCGGTCCGGTTAGATTTTTTTAAGGAAAAACCGGACCGAACCGGACCATGGACACCCCTAAATGTGTTGTGCAACTATGTAATTTTAAAAAAAGCACTCAAGTCCCCTTTTAAAATGAAGCATCAAGATTCGAACTTGAGTTTATGATGGTGAGAGTGAAGAGTCATACCAACTTTACTACGAACAAATCTCAACTTTTAAAGAAAATGAAGTTGCAATTTCAATCATGTGCAACTTTGTACTTTTTCACGTAGAGTTTATTGTTAAACGGCTTTTCCAAATTGGATGTTTTAGTGGTTGCATGGATGTCCACCTGTTGGTCTCTTAGGTTTATGGCAGTTTATTTCTTGTCCACATCTGAAAGTTCAATGCAGATGGATGTCTCTGACGAAAAACTTTTGTATGAGCCAGTACGTAGTATGTTTTCATAATTTCAAGAAATATCATTAGTACCTATATAAAAATGACCCCTGATATATAAATAATTGTGAAGCAATTAATGGAAAGGTTCTCCACGTCACTCACTAGTGTAAAAGTCTCTGGTCTCTAAGACTCATTTAATGCAAGAGCTTGTAATTTTTGGGTATTTGTTTTATAGTCTAACCAACTTCATAAAGTCAACTGGTGTTATTTGTATTTATTTCTACAACGCCTCACAGTAAAATTATTTACAGAACTCTGTCAAATAAGATGATTTACGAGAGTAACTGCAACTTGTTAAACATAATTACTATTTGTTGTTGATCCGATGGATGTACTCAGTGTACTATAAAGTGTTCCAATCATACCTAGTATTATATTATGTTAAGTAAACAAAAATTTTTTCTTGAATTTATTATATTGTCTAATTCCTATGCGTTAGTGTATGTGCATTTTTGTTTTTGGCATAATAGCAAGTAGCGTCATCTGTATTTGTATGAGAGATGAGATTGTCTTGCTTTCTTGTGGAAGATCATCTGGTTTGCAGATGTTCCAATTTTCCATTTCTCTTTCCATTTCAATTATACTAGATATGTTCTGTTCGTTGCTGTGAATTCGTGGATTTGTAGGTGGGGTAACTTTCCGTTAAAACCACTATATACTCTATTAGAGATTTAATGATACTGTCTTTAGCTAAATTGGGGCCAATTTTTATGGTGGTGCTGTTGTTCCCGTACAGAGCATATAAGCGGCTCATGGACTATTTTGGTTGAAAGTTCATGGTCTGATGCATCCCTTTTGTCTATGTTCTGTGGTTTATGTTGTCACCTTGGTATATGGCATGTGACATGGGCAACTAGGTCATTAAAATGGGTTTGAATTGATTAAGAATGCATACTTGTTGCCACATACACTCTTTCAAATGCAAGTAACTGAAACATAATCTATTGTTTCTTGTAGGGAGGTTGAGAATATCAAAAAGCCTTTCACACCTCCCCGCGAAGTTCACGTGCAAGTAACCCATTCGATGCCACCTCAAAAGATTGAGATATTCAAATCATTAGAGAACTGGGCTGAGCAGAACATTTTAGTTCACCTGAAGCCAGTTGAGAAATGCTGGCAGGCTCAGGACTTTCTGCCGGACTCTGCATCTGATGGATTTCATGATCAGGTGAAGGAACTAAGGGAGAGAGCAAAGGAGATTCCAGATGATTACTTTGTTGTCCTGGTCGGAGATATGATCACAGAGGAAGCCCTACCTACATACCAGACAATGCTCAATACCTTAGATGGGGTTAGGGATGAAACAGGTGCCAGCCCTACTTCTTGGGCCATTTGGACTAGGGCATGGACAGCTGAGGAAAACCGACATGGTGACCTTCTAAATAAGTATCTCTACCTTTCGGGACGAGTGGACATGAGGCAAATTGAGAAGACTATTCAGTATCTTATTGGGTCGGGAATGGTTGGTTATCTAACATAAATTGTTTTTTCTTTGATATTTTCTGCATTCAAGAAGCATGCAAATGCACACAAATCCACAGAGAAACTGTTGTATCTTTGTTTGGATGCTTTTTATCCACTTTCAACATACGGTGACAATCTTGATTGGGTAGTGCTATTCTTTTCACTTTGCTAACCAGTTACGATAGCCATGCTATTTATTTTTTATTTTTTAGTAGAATCCTTGAAAAAGGCTTTGTTTAACTTTTCATGTGTTTCTTTGTTGATTTTTGTAGGATCCCCGAACAGAAAACAATCCATACCTTGGTTTTATCTACACTTCATTCCAAGAAAGGGCCACTTTCATCTCCCATGGGAACACTGCCAGGCATGCAAAGGAGCATGGTAACATGAACTTGGCACAAATATGTGGTACAATAGCCTCAGATGAGAAGCGCCATGAGACAGCATACACTAAGATCGTGGAGAAGCTCTTTGAGATTGATCCCGATGGGACTGTGGTAGCCTTTGCTGACATGATGAGGAAGAAGATTGCTATGCCAGCTCACTTGATGTATGATGGCCGCGATGATAATCTTTTTGACCATTTTTCAGCTGTTGCACAGCGGCTTGGGGTTTATACTGCCAAAGACTATGCAGACATATTGGAGTTCTTAGTTGGCAGGTGGAAGGTGAAGAATCTGAGTGGACTTTCTGGTGAGGGGCGTAAAGCTCAGGATTATGTTTGTGGGCTAGCCTCAAGAATTAGGAGGCTAGAGGAAAGAGCTCAAGGAAGGGCCAAGGAAGCACACCCCATACCCTTCAGTTGGATTTTCGATAGAGAAGTGAAGCTTTAAGGAGTGAAGAATTACATAGTCTCTCCGCCAGGTCTCATGCATGATGATGATGATCAAGGAAGAATAAATTTTGGAGTTGCAGTTTGTATTCGAATTCAATTCATTGTTCAATCTGGTAAGAAGGTGATATTGAGAGTGTGACTTGGGTCTTATTATGTAGATACAATTGTCTGTGGAGTCACTAGATCTTCAAGTTAGGGGCAGCTGTAGTTCATTATGTTCATTTCTTCTTGTTCTTTTTTTTGTTGTTGTCGGTAATATCCTTATGTTCTGTTCTGCTAAATGGTTATTTGTACTGGTTTGTAGCACAGCTATTTTAAGAATAATATTTACCATTATTAATCAGTCTATACCTTTGTTTCATCAAACATCTGGTTATTAGCTTCACATATTGTGTTGTGTTGTGTTGGTTAGGTTTTGAGGTAAAACTTTAACCAATTCAATAAGTATAAGTTTAATCAATACCTTAAAAAGGAATTTAGTTGTATTATAAATGAGAAAATAATTAAACCTAACAGTTTTTCTTGTTTTTTTCTGTCATTGTTTTTTCTTGCCTTTTCATCTCAACCTTTTATTTCATATCTAATTCAATTAGTAGGTTTGTGATTATTAATATATTATATTTTAAAAAAATTACTGGAAGAAGAATAAACAAGGAGAGAATCTAACTCCCCTTTTTTGAAGAAGTGGTTGTACTCCATCCTTTTGTTTTAAGCTTAGTGTTTGATTTAGGTACTTGTCCAAATTTATCTTGTCTTAAAAAAATACAAAATAAAAAAATCAAAGTTTTTGAGTGCGTACATTGAAGGGCTTTCAAGTGAGACATATATGTGATTGTTGAGATTGGTCTTATTTGTAGAGAGGAAACCAGAGAAAAGTTAGACTAATTGATGGAATGTATGGATCTCTTAGGGAGTATGTATATATAGAGTTTTACATGTATATGTGTCGGTTACATAATATATATATATATATATATGTGTGTGTGTGTGTGTGTATCAAGGGGGCATAAAGGTAAAAATTAGTATATTTATAAACTGAGGTTGACTACCGCAATGCTTGTGCTAGTAGTCGACCTTCTAGATGCTGAAACCCAATAGGAGAGGTCTCTCTCACGAGTGTATTCATGGATGTGGGTAGAGGTAGGTCTTTGGGGGGTGATTCGTCTTACGGCTTGGACTGTCTTTTAGGCTTGGGTTGAACTCCAAGTCGATCCATATGTCTAAACATCCATTCCCCTTACTCTTTTATCTTGAGTTCTAAACTGAGGTGGAAGAGTAATGCTTAGACAGTGAATTTGAACCGTTCAAATCCCTTAATAAATGCATGTTAGTTGATGGGAGAGAAAAATTCAGGCCTTTATATAAGGAAGTGCACGGGTTGAGCTTTATCTTATCATTTCTTGCATATCAGTTAAAAATCAAGAGAAAAATGCTTTGTCGCATAAGCTCCAGCCATAAAAAGTTTTCAATTTGGTGGTAAGAAACCAACTCGGCACATAGATTACTTGCTTGAGTTTTAAAGTGAAAAATTCTTTGAGTCTAACGTCTTTCTACTTTCTTTTCAGGTCGGTTTTAAAGAATCATTCTCCTTTTTATTTCAAACTCGACCTTAGGTAATCTATTCTTCTCGTGCCTTACCTTTTTTGTGTTTTTTTGCTATTTTTGTAGAGACCATTCTTAGAGAAGAGACTTTAGGTTCGGCCTTCTAGAAGAGTCCACAGTATCCCAACTTCTCGGGTCAGGTAGAGAGTGACAACACGAGGTCCTCAAGTGAGACGAGCTCTTCGAGCAAAAAGGGTCCAACTATAACCTTCCACCTTTCATCCACAGGCCGTACCAACTATTAGGTTAAATGTACCTCAGACTCAGATATCAGTCACTAGGTCATGGAGGAAGAAAACAAGGAATCTAGGGATTGGGAAACCTATAGGTCGTACCAAAGATTGATCGGCCAAGGTCAAGGCTAATGGTCTGTCACCTCAAGATGAGGAGAGGCTGAGAAAGACCTACAACATCCTTGCCTTAGTCCAAATAATGATTCCAATGTCTAGGGCTCGTGATAGTGATCCACCCCTAACTAGGTGGCCGGTCTTTCATAAAAAGGCTTTATGGTTGGGGTCAGGTTTCCTCTGTACCCTTTCATAAGAAGGTTTTTGGCCAGGACTTAGCTCGGGCTAGATCAGTTAATACTGTTGGAGGTACTTGCTCTACCTTATGCTGATATGTAAAGAGCTTAGGGTGGACTTGGAGATGCATGAGTTAGCCTATGTGCTAAAGCAGAACTCCATAGACCCGAGGAGGGTATATATGTCCATGAAATAGAATCGAAGTATAAATGTGGCACTCCCTAAGAACGAGAAGAATTAGAAGGAATATTTATTCTACATCTTAGGTCGGTGGTAGACCTCTATTAGTGACACGAGGCTAATAAGGAACACTTGGAATGACACAAAGGTCTTGATAAGAAACATGGGTTCCTTCATAACGACCTTAAGTAAGGACGTGAAGCAACACTTGGCTGATGTCCAGAACTATATGCCTGAGTGAACCCTATAGAAATAGCTATTAAACATCCCGTGTTTTGTTGCGTGTGGGTTGATGAGGAAATGTTTAGTGGAGCCCCCTTACCAGATCATAGACTATGGGGGAAGGTTTGAGGTGGTTGCTGACGATTGTGAACTAGCCTTGATACTTGAACTTTTCTCCCTTTTTTTGTGGACCTGCCCCCATAATATTAATACCTTATCGACCTTGTTTTGTAGTTACTATGGAGTTCGATGCTACCTCTTTCCTGACCCATCTTAAGAGTAAGGTCACTCCCCAAGGGCCGAGCTCGTAGAAGACTAATCTTCCCATACTACGGAGGGACTCCTCTGATGACCTGTATAATATGGCATAATTTATCACTTCTCAACTTTAAACTTTAGTCTAATTTTATTTATTTTATTGAATTTAGATTTCATTATTATTATTTAAATTTTATTATAGATTTGAAGATAATGAAGATCCAAAAGTTTAGAAGCATATCATCGAAAGACTTTCAAATTTAAATAAGATTTATTTAAATTAAATTTAAAATAAAATCTCTCTCTTTCTCTCTCTATATATATATATATAAACGAATTCACATAAAACGTAGGAGAGAGGGCTAGAGAACAAAAAAAGAAAAAGAGCACAAATCAAAATAAAAAAGAAATTAGCGATGCTAGAACTAAGATAGAAAAAAAGAAAAAAAAACAGAACATAGCGCAACAGAAGAAACAAGAAGAAAAATCTGGTTAGAAGTGAAAGAAAATTAGAGCGCAATGGATTAACGCGAAAGCATATTTTTTTTGCGATTCACTTTTCTTTCAATTCCTCTTAGAAAATTATGGTGAATTTTTTTATGTTAAATTTAATTTTTAGTATGAACTAATTTTCTTTATTCTAAAAAAAAGATATAATTTAATTTTGAACTATGCTTGATTTTCTATGTTAATTTCAATTATTTCTCTTCATATTTGTCTGATTTATTCTGAGTTTAATGCTTCTAATTAACCGACCATTAATTAAATGATTTTAGTATTGTGATTTACTATAAAAAAAAAGAATTATATGATAGATCAGGAATATTTTGACATAGGTAAATATAGAAATAGAAAGAGTTGTATGAACTTGTGTAGTTTTAAAATCATCTCTTAATGCTTTCCTGTTTTATTAAATTGCGTACTCTTGTGTAATTTAATAAACAAGAATATTTTCAATTGATTGTCGAAAAAGACTTTTGAATGTTTTTTGGAGATTGCTAACAAGAAGAGAAAATTAAATTCTATTAGCTAGATGAGTAAAGCATAGTAAGGGATTATGTGAAATCAATTTCTTAGAATTTTTCTTCCCATTAATTTGATCTTTGAACAACATCTTTATTTTCTTTTGCATATTTTTTTAAAATTGATTTTATTTTAAATTTCAATTACAACAACCTTAGTGACTTTTCTAGATAAAATTGAGATTAGTATAATTTTGATATTTGTTAAAAATAAGTTATCAATCCCTAAAGAGGATTCTCTTCTTATCACTTTATTATAAAACTATGATACTGTGAACTTACAGTTTTGCACCAGGGATTGATTTTTTTCTTATTTTTGTCAATATCAATACAAAGTAATCTTGGTTTTAATTTAGAATTAGAATTTTTTTATTATTTTATTTTATTTTTCTTTAGGTTTGTTTTTGACGTTGGATGCGCTGTGTTAGAACTCGAAACATTATTCCTTTTGATCCGGAGATTGAAAGAACCTTTAGATCACTAAGAAAGAAGAAAATACTAGCCATGGATGAAGGTGAACAAAATGCTCAGCTATACACCTTGATGGATTATTTAAGTCCAATTGTGAATGACAATTACTTAGGTGTAGGACGCCAGACCATTAATGCCAATAATTTTGAGCTCAAATTGGCATTGATCAGCATAGTGCAACAAGCCCAATTTAGCGGATCGCCACTTGATGATCCCAATATTCATTTGGCGATGTTTTTATAGATTTGTGATAATGTAAAGATGAATGGTGTTACTGAAGACACCATTAGATTGATATTGTGTCCTTTTTCATTGAGGGACAAGGCTAGAGGTTGACTACAATCTCTACAACTAGGAAGCATCACTAGTTGGCAGGACATGGCAAAAAGGTTTCTTGCTAAATTCTTTCCACTTACAAAAATAGCCCTACTCAAGAGTGAGATTAATTAATTCAGACAAAATGATTTTGAGACACTCTATTTAGCATGGAAAAAGTATAAAGATATGATTCGACGTTGCCCTCAATATGGATTGTCGAATTGGTTGCAAGTTCAGATGTTGCTTCTGGTGGAACTTTGATGTCAAAGATAGCTGAGGATGCTACTTCTCTATGGGAATAAATGGCCCCAAAAAACTATCAATAGCCAATTAAAATATCTATGGCTAAGAAATTTATTGTGATTCATGAATTGGAGCCGTTTGTGCCCTTTTACCTTAAGTAGCTTCTCTATATCATCAGAATTTAGCCTTCACAACCCAACAAATATCACAAAGTGCATAATATGTTGCAGATTCAAGTATGTCAGTTCCAATGAATGAAGAAAGTCAAGAACATGTTAAATACATCAACAATCGGGACTACAATTATCGTGGTAATCCTATGCCAAATTACTATCCAGGGCTTCGTAATCATGAAAAGTTTTCTTATGGAAACACAAAGAATGTGCTGCAACCTTCTACAAGGTTTAATAGCCAACCAAGTGAGAAGAATATGTCACTTGAGGATGCCATTGTTTCCTTTGTTGAGGAGACCAAAGTAAGGTTTAAAAAGAGTGATTCATGGCTGGATAACATTGAGACTCATTGTAGCAATATGAGTGCCACTATGAAAAATCTTGAAGTTCAAATTTGGAAACTACCCATAACCATCAATGCTTAACAAAGTGGAACTTTTCCTAGTAATACAAAAGTGAATCCAAAGGAACAATGCAAGGCCATTACACTTAGGAGTGGAAGAGAAATTGAGAGGTTACCATCAAAGGAAACCGAGTCCATACTATAGCTCCAAACAATGGCCAAAGCAATCATAAAGTATAAGAAGATTTATAAATAATATAGTGCCATTCTTCAAAAGAAATTACCTCAAAAATTAAAAGATGTAGAAAGTTTTACTTTGACTTGCACTATTGGAAATTCATTTTTTGATAAAGTTTTATGTGATATTGGTATTAGTATTAATCTTATGTCACTATTTGTATTGAGACTTTTAGAGATGAAACAAACAATAATTTCTTTGCAACTAGCAGACCGATCCATCAAGTATCCATAATGTCACGACCTTAATTTCTCAAGTAGCGATCGTGCGGCACTTAGCTCGGTCCGTTGCACTAAGCCTGCCTCTAAATCCGAAATGTAACTCCAAAGAGAATAGAAAGAGTTTGCAAAGAATGCTTTGTATTGCTCTAGAGAGAGTTTATGTTACAAATGCTAAGAATTCCCAAGGATGATTACAAATGAAGACCAAGTGGTCTATTTATAGTGTGGCAACAAGCCTAGGAGTATGCCACATTTCTCTAGATCCTTCTAGCTCTAGAATATACAAGAGAGTTCTATGTACAATCTTCCACAAGGCTCTAGGACCTTCTAGCCAACTCTAGAGTCTTCTAGGTTTGTCTAGCTCCTTCATGCACCTTCCGGGATGTTCCGTAAGCTTCCAGCAGCTTCTACAACCTTCCCGAACCATCCGGCGCGTTCTAGAATATTCCAGTCCATTCTAGCACTCTCCAGCGTGCTCTAGAACATTCTAGGGTCTTCAAGCTTGAGTTGAGTCCGTCCAACTCTAGCCCTTTCTAGACTTCTCTAGGCAACTCTAGAACTTTCCATATGTCTTAGATCCTTTAGGCAGCCAACATTTGGATTTTTAGGGGCAGTTTGGGCGGGACGTGACACCCTCCCCCACTCAAGTTCGCGACGCCCTCGTCGCGCCTTCAAGTTGAAACCTCTCTATAGCATCTCTGAATTGCCACAAGGAATCCTCAGGTTCCCAACTTGTCTCTTCTTCTGGGGCGTTTTTCCATTTGACCAAGTATTCCTTATAACTTGGTACGCCCCTTCGTCGGATCAAGCGGTCTGCCAAAATTGAGTCCACTTCTCTGTCAAAGGAGGTTATCATTGCGGTAGGCGCTCTCTTTGATACTCCCCGACTTATGTCATCCTCGTCTCCATGGTAAGGTTTTAGCATGCTTACATGAAAAACCGGATAGATTTTAAGCTTTGGAGGGAGTTGCAGTTTGTATGACACCTTTCCGACTTTCTTAAGGACGGGAAATGGTCCCTCATATTTCCGTACCAACCCCTTATGAACCTTCCGCAAGGACTTGAATTGTTGGGGCAATAGTTTTACCAGGACCAAATCACCTTCCTGAAATTCTACCATCCTCCTCTTCTTGTCAGCCCATTTCTTCATCTTTTTAGACGCCTTATTCAGATAGGCTCGGGCCAACTCCGCTTGTTCATGCCAGGCCTTGGCAAACTTGAAAGCAGCAGGGCTCTTCCCTTCATAACTCGTGGCCAAGGCATGGGGAGTCATGGGTTGCTGCCCCATGACAATCTCAAAGGGACTCTTTGCTGTGGACTCGCTTCTTTGCAGATTATACGAAAATTGGGCTACATCCAACAGCTTCGCCCAATCTCGTTGATTGGCACTCACAAAGTGCCTGAGATACAACTCCAGCAATGCATTGGCACGCTCCGTCTGTCCATCACTTTGAGGATGAAAGCTTGTAGAGAAGTTCAAGTCTGATCCCAACAGCTTGAACAATTCCGTCCAAAATTTCCCTGTGAATCGTGGGTCTCGATCACTTACTATATTGGATGGAATCCCCCAATGCTTCACAACATGTTTAAGGAACAAGCGTGCTGTCTCATCTGCCGTGCAGTCCGTTGAGGCAGGTATGAATGTTGCATATTTGCTGAAGCGGTCGATAACGACAATTATGCTGCCAAAGCCCTCTGATTTTGGCAAGCAAGTGATGAAATCCATAGAGACACTCTCCCATGGTCTCTCTGGAATAGGCAATGGTTCTAGCAATCCTCCGGGTGCATGCTGCTCTATCTTGTCTTGTTGGCATACAAGGCAAGTCTTCACATAAGCTTCGACATCATCCCGAAGTTGAGGCCAATAGTAGATGGATTTGATCAAAGCAAGGGTGCGCCTCATTCCTGGGTGTCCAGCCCATAAGGAATCATGGCATTCCTTGATAAGCTCCTTCCTTAAGCTCCCCCATTTTGGCACGAAGATACGACTCTGCTTGGCATAGAGTAGTCCGTCACTCAGCCAAAATCGTCTCGTCTTCCCTTCCTTGATGAGGGCAAGGAGGTTTTGAGCAAGGGCATCATGCTCTAACCCTTCTTTGATCCTTTCTAACAAAGGACTACTTGGCCTGCTTAAAGCTGCTAGTTCCGTCTTCCGGCTCAACGCATCAGCCACCACATTAGCTTTGCCAGGCTTGTACTCCAACCTGTAGTCAAACTCTGCCAAGAAATCCTGCCATCGAGCTTGCTTAGGACTCAACTTCTTTTGAGTCTGGAAGTAGCTTGTTGCAACATTGTCCGTCATGATAACAAAATGAGAGCCCAATAAGTAGTGTCGCCACACCCTTAGACAATGAATGATAGCGATCATTTCCTTCTCTTGTACGGTGTAGCGGCGTTCGGTGTCGTTAAGCTTGCGGCTCTCATAGGCTATCAGACGTCCTTCCTGTATCAATATTCCACCAATGGAAAAATCTGATGCATCCGTATGCAGCTCGTAGCTCTTGGAAGGGTCTGGTAGGCAAAGCACCGGTTCTTCACTAACGGCCTTCTTCAAGTCTTCAAACGAGGCTTGGCATTCACTTGTCCATTCCCAAGCCTTGTTCTTTTTGAGTAAGTTAGTGAGTGAGGCTGCTCTCGCTGAGTAGGACTTGATGAACCTTCTATAGTAGTTCACAAGTCCGAGAAAAGATCTTAACTCGGGAACTTTGGTAAGAGGTTCCCATTCTTGGATGGCTTTCACCTTAGCTCCATCCATCATCAATTTCCCATCCTTTATCCTATGCCCTAGGAACATCACTCTATCTCGGGCAAAGGAACACTTCTCCTTCGACGTATAGATCATTTTCCCCAGACCTCGAACACCTTCTTCAAATGCTCTAGATGTTCTTCCATAGTCCATTTATAGATAACAATGTCGTCAAGATATACTACCACGAACCGGTCGAGGTAGGGATGGAAAATCTTGTTCATTAAAGTGTAGTGGTCGGTGCATTTTGTGAGGCCGAATGGCATAACAAGGAACTCATAGCACCATACCCGGGTTACACAAGTAGTCTCTGGGCTTATCTCCCTCGCTATGCGTACTTGGTAGTATCCCGATCGTAGGTCCAATTTTGTGAAGTATCTTGCATTCCCCAATTGATCAAACAAATAAGCAATAAGAGGGATAGGATACTTGTTCTTGACGTGATCTTATTTAGAGCTCTATAGTCAATGCACATTCGCAGCGAGCCATCCTTTTCTTCTTTGAAATAGCACCGGGCACCAAATGGGGTTTTGAGGGCCCATGAAGCCAAAGCATCCAGCAATTCGTCGAGTTGCTTCCGTACTCTGCCAACTCGAGTTTGCCATCCGATACGGGCTCATTGTTGATGGCCTCGGTGCCGGGTTCCGCCTCTATTTCACGGTCTATCTCCCTCCTCGAGGTAAACGCTTGGGTAATGCTTCCCAAGATTACATCTTGGAACTTATCTAAGACAACTTGCACTTCCGCGGCAAGCTTGGCTTTGATGACGCTCTCCTCATCGTCCGTATTCTTTTAAAATGGCCAAGTAACTCTCTTCGTCCCTCTTCAATCCCTTCGAATTGGAAGTGTCGAGAGAGCTTGGATAGTAGGTTTCACGGTCCTTTCCGTCGGCACCACACACGCCTTCGTACCATCCATCCATGATACACATTGAGTTTGAGCATGGCACTAAGAAAGCTCTTACTTGGTCCAAGAACTCCACGCCGAATACAATCGTGAAGTCATCCATCTCCGCGCCACCGATAAGTCCACTTGGCCATCCACGCACCAAGACTCCACCTTAACTCCTCGAGCGACCCATGTAATGGTAATGCCGCCGAGTTAATCGCTTTCGCAGAACCCCCTCCATTGACAAACCGTCGTGCCGAGTCTCTTTGCTTCTTCCACCGAAACAAAGTTGTGAGATGCACCTGTGTCGACCAATGCTTTGGCGGCCTTCCCATTGATGGTGGCATCCACATACATTAAGCCTTTAGGGGTCTTTGGGGCGCTCTACATTGCACCAAGTAGGCGCAAAGAACCCATCTTTGCACCTGCGTCCGACTCGCCTCCATCCTGCTCATGAGTGGAAGCAACTAAGGCACTCAAGGCCTTCCTCTTCGGACATTCACGTGCCCAATGCGGTCCGTCGCAAATGAAGCACATTACACGGGGCTTTGAGGCATTCCGATCCTCCTTCTCCTTCTCTTTGTCCCGTGGCTTGAATGAGGAGTTGCTTTTATGATTTTTGGAACCCTGACTTTTGGCATGGCCTCCATTACTCTTCTCTCCACCAAACTTTTTATCTGAGGCCTTTGGACTCTCCTTGTTTGTGGAGTAGTCAATAAAGCTTTCTGCGGTCGCAATGGCCGAAGATAAGTCTTGGACACCACGTCGCTTGAGCTTAAGGTTAGCCCACGTTTGGAGACCGTCTATGAACAAGAATAGGGCATCCCCGTCACCGTTGTGTCGTGACTTCAAGCCAGCAAGGCCGTGGAACTCCTTCACATAATCCCTTATGCTACCCGTCACCGCTTTAGCCGCCGCGCCGGCCCCTTGCCTCCTCCCTCAGCATTTACGGGAAGAACTCGCATCTTGAACTCCCTTTGAAGTCTTCAAAGGTGTCAATTGTGCAAACCCCTCGTCGCACATCTCCACGCCTCCTTCTCCACCATAACACGGCAAACATGGCGTACTACGGCACAGCTCGATCTGTTGGCATGGCCTCACATGCCAAAGCAGCCTCAAGTATTGTTCTAGCCCCACAGAAGTTCCCCACTTCCCTAGCATTCCTAACGCCTATCAAGGTCTTAGGCTCGGGGAACATCTACCCTCTCAAATTTCACGACGGTGGTCAGTGTTAGTTCCCCGCGGCTATAAATTTCGCTAAAAAGAGCTAGATCACCACCCATATCCTCAACTCTAAGCAAGACATTTGCGATTTCTCTTTGGACAAGATCTCTTACCTTGGCAAGTTCAGCTTTCAACCCATCAATCTCTTGCCTTAGTCCACCATTGATGAGCAAAAAACCGGCATCGCCGATTCTCGCAAATACTTTGGTTTTAATATTTATAAAACTCTCGCAAGTGCACGAATCATTTCGTAGAAAATGATAAGTATACTCCCAAGGTCGATCTAAGGAAGGAATGTATGTGGTTTTTAATTTATTATTCAAACTTTTAAAAACGAAATTAAATCCTAAACATCCTGTCACGATATTTTGGGGTTTTGTGTTTTTAATCTAAATACAGAAAATTAAACATAGATTCAATAAACATTCATGCAAATTTTATCTTTATAAATAATGAGTATTTATGGATATAATAACTAAGTTAATTACGCTTGCTCGTATTATTTAGGTTATTAAAGATATGAATTGATATTTATTGATTCTCCCTTTTTTGTATGAATACCACCTTTCATGGGTTAGATATTCTTTGTTAACTAAACAAATCAATTAACACCTACAAAGGGTTGATAACTAATTTGGTTAATTAAATTAATTCCTTTTTCTAAGAGATTGAAAATGAACCATTTAAATGCCACCTTTCGCGGGGTTAGAAGCTTTTAAACTTTATTCAAGGTGTCCAAATTAAACCTAATAATTTAGTTATCCGAGTACTAACTTTCAAGTTTTAAAACCACTACCGAAAACATGTTGTCAAATACATTTTCAGATAATAATTCTTATAAAAACTTTTGAAATAGCTTCACTCTAACTACCTAAGGACATTGTACCATCAAATAAAAGAGCACTACTCTAAATCGGGATCGATAACTAAACCTTAAAATCTAATTTTCAGATTTAAGTTTGTAATGAAAAAATAATATATTTCTCAACATTCTTAATATAAAATCTTGAATAAAAATAAAATCAATTCATTTTAAAGATTTTTACCTATTTAATATTTCGCAAGCATAACAACGTTATTATTATATCATGTTTACAAATAGCTAGTACGCTTAAATTTAATCACGTAAAAATTAAATATAACATGTAAGAATAAAGCATAAAAAATAATCCGCAAAGAAAATAAAATCCTTACAAGATTGATGCTATTCCTAGTTGCTAGAAAATCTCCAAGCTAATTTGCACTCCCATTTATTGAATCAAAAAGCAAATAGATTACAAAAATCATAACTAGTTCTTCCCAAAAAGGGAAGAACTCTAAAACTAAGAGAAACTAGCTAAAACATAAGAAAAACTAGCTAAAACATAAGAAAAACTAAGAAAAAACTAAAAAGTAAGAAATGGAGAGAAGGAAAGAGAGAAGTGTGGTTTTCGAGGTTTTGAAGGTGTTTTGAAAGGTGCAAGTGAAGGGAAGGGGGGAGAAAGAAAGAAAAAATGTTAAAAAATGTAAAAACGCTGGATTGCGGATCACGACGCCATTGATGACGCCAACACGACAGTGGGCTACCGACAAGATCGGGATGAACAAGATCGCGGCTCAGATCACGCGGATGAACAAGACCGCGGATGAACAGTGTCGGAACAGTACCGCTGGATGAACAAGATCACGGATGCACGTTGTCGCGCGCAGCAGCTTGGGGCGTCAAGGCCGGGAGGCGCGCGGCGCGCGATTTTTCTCCTTTCCTCGACATTTTTGTCTTTTTTGGCCCATTTTGTCCAATTTTTCCTTATTTGTTGACCTTTCCCCATTTATTTATTAATATATTTGTGATGTATTGCTTTCTAGTATTCCTCTTTTTAAGTTATGCTTTTTAAGCCAAAATACCGAAAAACAATAAAAATACCCGTGATTCCGAAAAAGACAAATTTATATAAATATATGATAAAACATATAAATATATATATTTTTAATCAATTAATGTGCATAAAATCATGGTAATTTTAGTGCTTTTTGAGCACTCATCAACCATCTAGCTCGTTGAGTGACATCTTAACCGCTGCATGGATCTCCACATCCTCGGCCTCCAAGCCATTGCAACGCTCCTCCAAGTTGTCCACTCGGTCAAACAGCTCCCCCAAGCTGTCCTGCGCACACCCAACTTGTGCCTCCAAGCTAGAAAGTATGTCTTTCGACTTGGCTCGAGATTCCTTTGATGGTTTACGGGTTTCCTTATGTCCACGTTCCATTGGTGGAACATCAACGCTTTGAGTAGATGGACCAACGTTATTCATTATGCCAAGAGTAAGATTGCTTCAACCTAATGCTTTGATACCAACTGTCACGACCTTAATTTCTCAAGTAGCGATCGTGCGGAACTTAGCTCGGTCCATTGCACTAAGCCTGCCTCTAAATCCGAAATGTAACTCCAAAGAGAATAGAAAGAGTTTGCAAAGAATGCTTTGTATTGCTCTAGAGAGATTTTATGTTACAAATGCTAAGAATTCCCAAGGATGATTACAAATGAAGACCAAGTGGTCTATTTATAGTGTGGCAACAAGCCTAGGAGTATGCACATGTCTCTAGATCCTTCTAGCTCTAGAATATACAAGAGAGTTCTATGTACAATCTGCCACAAGGCTCTAGGACCTTCTAGCCAACTCTAGAGTCTTCTAGGTTTGTCTAGCTCCTTCATGCACCTTCCGGGATGTTCCGTAAGCTTCCAGCAGCTTCTACAACCTTCCCGAACCATCCGGCGCGTTCTAGAATATTCCAGTCCATTCTAGCACTCTCCAGCGTGCTCTAGAACATTCTAGGGTCTTCAAGCTTGAGTTGAGTCCGTCCAACTCTAGCCCTTTCTAGACTTCTCTAGGAAACTCTAGAACTTTTCATATGTCTTAGATCCTTTAGGCAGCCAACATTTGGATTTTTAGGGGCAATTTGGGTGGGACGTGACAATAAGGAGTCATAAAAGATGTATTGGTAAAGGTGGATAAATTCATATTTCCTGCTGATTTTGTGATGTTAGATATGGATGATGACCAAGATGTCCCACTAATTCTCGACTATTGGAAGGGCTTTAATGGATGTTCAAAAGGGTGTGTTGACATTAAAAGTGAACAAGAAAGAGGTTACATTCAACATCTATGAAGCAATGAGATTTCTAGAAGATCCAAGCACTTGCTTTCGGGTAGATGTTATTGAGCAATGTGTTGTAAAATCCTTTCAAGAGGATATGCTGATTGATCACCTAGAACAATGTATGATCACTTCATCTCATGCTTATGATTTTAATAACTATGCTATTTGTGAACTTGATTTATCTTTTGTTAGTGGAGAATTTCTCCACTATGTATTTACCTTGGAAGCATTGCAACAGGTTACATCATTTAGCACAAAATTGGAGAGGTTGGAGCCAATGTAGCAAAGACAGATTCTGTAATCTCTATAGAAAAAGTGCAGCAAACTACAACTCCAAAGTTGAAGCAATTTTCTGAGCGTCTTCGCTATGCATTCTTAGGTGATAGTTACATCTTTATAGTGATTGTTGCAACATCACTACACCTAAAGAAGAGGAAAATTTAGTGTGTGTGTTAAGGGAGCATAGAAAAGCCTTGGGATGGACTATCTTTGACATAAAATTTATAAGTTCATTCATTTGCATGCATAAGATTCTAATGGAGGAACCTTACAAACCTTTAATTGAGCCCCAAAGAATATTAAGTCCAACAATAAAGGAAGTTGTGAAAGATGAAATTTTGAAGCTTTTCAATGCTAGAATTATATATGTTATTTTAGATAGCTTATAGGTAAGTCTAGTGCATGTTGTACCAAAAAAAGGTGGCATAATAGTGGTGAAAAATGACAACAATGAGCTTATTCCTACAAGAACAGTCATGGGTTGGCATATATGTATAGATTATCGCAAGTTAAACAAAGAAACAAGGAAGAATCATTTTTCACTTCCATTCGTTGATCAAATGTTAGATCAATTGGATGGATATCCCTATTATTTCTTCTTAGATGGTTATGCGGGATATAATCAGATTTTCATAGCCCCCAAAGATCAGGAGAAAACTACATTCACATGCCCTTACGAAACATTTTCTTTTAGAAGGATGCCATTTGGATTGTGCAATGCCCCAACAAAATTTCAACGTTATATAATGGCTATCTTATTGGATATGGTGGAAGATATAATGAAGATTTTCATGGATGAATTTTCGGTTGGAAAAATATGTCATCTCCATGTTGAGTTGGAGTATAAAGCTTATTGGGCTGTAAAGAAGTTTAATTTTGATTTGAAGGTAGCAGAGGAAAAACACTTCTTCAATTGAATGAAATGGATGAGTTTTGAAATGATGCGTATGAAAATGAAAAAATCTACAAAGAATAGACAAAGAAGTGGCATGACAAATACATTCTTAATCGTCAATTTTCTCTAGGAAAGCAAGTTTTGCTTTTTAATTCATGACTAAAACTCTTCTCAGGAAAGTTAAGATCAAGATGGATAGATCCTTATACAATTGACAAAGTTCCCAATTTTGGAGCAATAGACTTGAAGGAAAAGGTAGGGAATATATTAAGACATAACGGTTAGAGATTGAAGCACTATTATGGAGAACAAATGGAGAGGAATTGTGCATTTATTACTCTTCAAAATCCTAATTGATGAATATTGTAAAGTCTAGTTGTAGGCTATAAAGCAAGCGCTTATGGGAGGCAGCCCATAAAACTTTCTTTTATTATTTCATATTTTATTACTATTTGAATAATTTGGATTTTGATGCTGGTTTATTTTGCAGAAATAAAAAGCTAAAAATTACAATCTAATGTGGATCCACCATAGAACCATAGAAGTTCATTTCATTTCTTATATCTGTCTCACTTTTGAATTATGATGAGGACATTGTTTAGTTTAAGTTTGGGGGTATCAACTCCTATAGTCTTGAGTTATTGAATTATCTTATAAATAATGTATTTGAGTATGATTGAATTCGCTTTGAATTTGAAGTTTGTGATTGAGGATGGGTTTGAAATTTGTTTTTCAAAATATGCTAGTATGTTAGTTAGAGTTTTATGGATACTTTCATTTAAATATTTTTCCTTGAAAATAATTGAGCACATAGTAAATTTTTCCCTACATTTTTCCTATGAAGAGAAGGAGTTGAATTAACTAGGTTAGGAAAAATTTAATCTTACTTTGCTCTAGAAGCCATTAATGGATCCTTGAGGCGAAATCCTAGTTGATACCAAATATTAGAGAAATGATCTAGGAAATGTTTTTGTCATAATAAAAAGATTTCCCAACTGTCAAAATTATCATGGCATCATTGCATGGTGTATTCCCATGGTTAACCCCATTGAGCTTTATTTTACATAAGCATTTATTTTTTCTTTTAACTACATAAACCATTTCCATTCTAAGCTTGAAAAACTATGAATTTACCTTAAATTTTAAGGAAATACTTTGGTGGATTGAAGAGAAATTTAATTCAAATGAAATAATCCACATTATTTTTTCTTTATTTGATCAAAGTATGAAAAAAAGTGAAAAAAGAGAAAGTGAAAGGCAAGAATCGAAAAGGGTTAAAGTGGTTGAAATTAGTAATGAGTATCAAGAAACTACACAAAAAAAAGAAAAAAAAGTACAACACTTATTGAGTATAGCAACAATATTGTCATCGGTATGAGCATGTTGTCAAGAAAGAGCTATGGTGTGAATCATGTGGATATTCATTTTATTGTTTCTTTCTACCAAGTATTTTCGCAATTTGCTTTGATTTTCCATGTCCATTTCTTTTTTAGCCCCCACCCTATGGCGTATCATTACAACCTTAATTAAAGATCTTTTGATATTTGATTTTGGTATTTGATTACATTAGTGGAGAGGATTTTGAAAATTGGACTTATGGAGTTAAGTTTTAAGAGAACTCTTCTTATTTCAATTGTTCTACTTTTATCTGAATTGGCTGGTGGTTTGGAGTTAAATTGACTATTTCACACACATACTCAAGGACTTAGCTGTAGGTTGAAGTAAATACTTAACTCTTGCTTGATAAATTGCTGAATTTTTGATTGGTTTTCCTCCTATCTTTAATGTAAAAGAGTAAGTTATTAGTGATGAAATCTAAATTTAGATCATGGCTTGGTGAGTGATGATAATTCTCGATGGGCCAAAGAACAAAAAAATAAAGAGGAACACAAATAAAAAAAAAAGAAACCAGTGGTGCTAGGAACTAAGATAGAAAAAAGAAAAAAAAAGAAACAGAATAGAGGCTAGAGGAAGAAACAAGAAGGAAAATATGTGAAGAGGCAAAAGCAAATTGGAGCACAACGGATTAACACAAAAGTAGATTCTTTTTGTGATTAAATTTTCTTTCAATTCCTCTAAGAAAATTATGGTGATTTCATGTTAAATTTAAGTTTTAGCATGAACTAATTTTTCTTTATTCTAGGAAAAAGATGTAATTTAATTCTGAACTATGCTTTATTTTCTATGTTAATTTGAATTATTTCTCTTCATATTTGTCTGATTTATTCTGAGTTTCATGCTTATAATTAACTAACTATTAATTAGATGATTTTAGTCTTGTGATTTACTATTGAAAGAGGGAATTATAGGTTAGATCTGGAATATTTTGGCATAGGTAAATATAGTGATCAAAAGACTTGTATGAACTCGTGTAGTTTTAAAATCATTTGTCTTAATGTTTTCTTGCTTTATTAAATTGCATACTCTTTCGTAAATTAATAAACAAGAATATTTTCAATTGACTATCGAAAGAGGCTTTTGGATGTTTGTTTGGAGATTGCTAACAAGAAGAGAAAATTAAATTCTATTAGCTAGATAAGTAAAGCATATTGAGGGATTAGGTGATATCAATTTCCTAGAATGTTTCTTCCCATTAATTTGATCTTTGAACAACATCTTTATTTTCTTTTGCATATTTTCTTTAAATTGATTTTATTTTAAATTTCAATTACAACAACCTTAGTGACTTTTCTAGATAAAATTGAGATTAGTATAATTTTGGTATTTGTCAAAATAAGTTACCTATCCCTGAGAACGATACTCTTCTTATCAATTTATTATAAAACTAAGATATTGTGCACTTATAGTTTTGCAGCGATCATCCTCTAAAGGTAAGAAGAGGAGAAAATATTCTAGGTAGAAAGGCCTCTCTTACCCATCTAGAAGGAAGAGGAAAGTGACCATCAATGAGCCCATGCTTAGACCGAAGCCTTTATCCAAGTCCCAGGAACAATACACTTTACCACCTCCCAGTTTAGGTCCTCAAGAATTTGACCACCTTGTAAGTGATTCAAGGAAGGATAAGGGTGTTATGAATGATCTTACCACCGACATGGATAGGATGGCTCGATATCGGGGCATGGCACCAGAGCAGCTCGATCACTATATGGGCCATCTTCCTTTGATGGTGTATGAGAAGTAACTTGAGGCCATATATGAGGACACAAGCCTTGAGGTTATAATCAGATGCCTCCTGTATTAGGTGTGTAAATCTTACTTTGCTTCTTATGTATACACTTTTTTGTTACTATATATATTTCATATGTTTGACCTTGCATTTTTTTCAGTTACAACTACTAAATAGGTTTGAAAAGACTCAAAGTGAGGGGCATTTAAGGCATGAGTTGCCATAACAAAAAGAGGGTCATACCTCCAATAGGGCCAAGCACTCAATTTTGTTGGAAAAGGCTAGTAAGTGAGAAGGTGAGGCCATAAACAAGGAGGAAAAACTGTCTAAGGCCATTGCTGAGCTGAAGGCAAACTCAAAGCATTTTGCTAAGCTCAAAGAGGCCTAGAGGAAAGTTGAGGTTGATATCGAGGAATGTAATCATAGGTTTTTTCGAGAATGAAGAGAAGGCAAAGGTCCAACTCGATGCGATGACTAAATAGCTCACCTCGAGCATTGAGATAGATTATGAGTTAGCCATGGACTCCTTCAAAACAGAAGCTAAAAAGAGGGACCTGGTGGAATGTTATTATCGGATATTATATATCCCGATCACTCCCTAGTATGTGCCTACTCAATCTTAAGAAGGTGATTAGAAAGAAGGATCACACTCTGGTGAGAGTGGTGATGAGCCCAAGGCAACATGCATGGAAGGTGAGATCGAGGACCACTAATCCCTTATGGCTTGAGCTTCTTGATGAAATAGATCCTAGTCCCCCATATGCTTGTTATATTTTCTTGAGCTTGACGACCCTTCCATTTGTGTGGTCGTGAGCTCAACCTTTATAAGCTTAAATTTTATCAATGGAAACCAACTTGCTTTCATAATTTTGTATTGATATCACTTGCAATGTTTATTTATGATGTTGAACTACCTACCTATTTTTGGGACATGTGTCACCAAACTTTTTCTTATCATCATCCCCTAAAAGAGGATTAGGACACTTGTTAAATTCATACAATATTATTGAAATAATTACCATATCCTTCTCCATCTTTCTTGCTCGAACCTTATGGATTTTAATCAAGAAAATAGACATCCAATTCAAGCTTTGAAATTGGAAAATGGTAGACTCAACACCTAGGTAAGAGAATTAAAAATCAAGGTATCCAAACTCAAGGATAAGTCAAAACTTTAGGAGGAGGCCAAGTGTGAGCTTGCCTCCTATTAAGAGCAGCTATCCCAAACTCAAACTCGGCACAGAAGGACAATTACTAAAATGGTTGCCCTTATGAACATGGAGTCATACTAGGAAAATTTCTATATGAAGCAATCTGAAGAGATGTTTCTGAAGGCAATGAGGGTCATTGAATAATTAGAGCATGTTGTTCTCGCATTGAGCTCGGTACCTCCTGAAATAGTGGCCAACGCTCAAAATAAATTTATCAAGATTTAGGTTGAGTTATTGCCCTTAGTAAGAAAACATAAGACCCAGATGCCAATCATGTGTCTAAGTGCCTGAGAAATTTTTAAATTTAGTTGATTGGGCTATGTATTAATAAAAAATTTAAGAGCATTGTAAGCTCAAACAATAATGTTTTTTATTAGAATGCACCTACTATGCCAGACCAATGTATATTTCCATTTCCATGTGATTTGTTCCTTTCTGAAGGTGATCGAGTTGATCAGTCCTAAGCCTGTATTAGTAAGATAGAGCATTCTATTTGGTTCTTGATCGAGGTGGTCAACTTTCTCTTTTGTACCAGAGTGCCTTACCTAGTTCTTGACCGAGGTGGCTGACTCGTGGCCTTTACAAGTGTCCGGGTGTTCTACTTGGTTCTTGACTGATGTGATCATCCCATGACACGTGTTAGTGGAAGAGAGCATTCTACCTGGTTCCTGACGAGGTGCTCGACTTTCCCTTTAGTGCTAGAGTGCCCCACTTGGTTCCTAACTGAGGTGGTTGACTCATGGATTTTGTAAGTGTTAGGGCATTCTACCAAGTTCCTAACCAAGGTGATCAACCCATAACATGTGTTATTCGGACATAGTGTTCTACCTGGATCCTAATCAAGGTGCTCGACTCTCCTTTTAGTATTAGAGTGCCCTACTTGGTTTTTGATCGAGGTGGTTAACTCTTGGCTTTTGCATGTGTCAGGGTGTTCTACCTAGTTCTTGATTGAGGTGATCAACCCATGACATGTGTTAGTGAGAGAGAGAGAGTTCTTCCTAGTTCCTAATTGAGGTGCTTGACTCTTTCTTTAGTGCTAGAACGCCTTACCTGGTTTTTGACTTAGGTAGATGACTTATGGCTTTTGCAAGTGTTAAGGAATTCTACATCGCTCCTAATTGAGGTGATCAGGCCATGACACATGTTTGTGGGAGAGGGTGTTCTACCTTGTTCCTAACTGACGTGCTTGACTCTTCTTTTAGCTCCAGAGTTCCCTACTTGGTTCTTGAACGAGGTGGTTGACTCCTAGAATTTGCAAGTGTCAGGGCATTCCAGCTGGTTCCTTACTAAGGTGATTGGTCCATGACATGTATTAGAGAGAACCATTTCTTTAAAGGACATACTTCATGTGTATGCATATAATAATGGTATATGAAAGTAGTAATTAAGACACATTAGAAGTAATATTTTTTAAATGTCGTGCATTCTAGCTTGTGCCATCCTCAAATCCAACAATGTTTCTCAATAAGTAGGCCCCTCTTGATGTCGTCTCAACTATTTGATAATTTCCCTCTGTTTACACCCATTTTGCTAGCCATCCATTCCTTCTTGTTAGGGAAGACCCTTTTGAGAATCCAATCGACCAAGGCAAAAGCTTTGAAACATATAGCCTTGTTGTAATAATTTGATACTTTCCTTTTTTGATTAATTATCCTTTTCAAGGTCTCGTATCTTTTTTTCTCTACTAGGGTCAGTTTGATTACCCTACTTGCAGCATTTTGCTCCTCTATTAGGGCTGACCTCACAGTGGGTACTATAACTTCAATTGGGATCACAACTTCAGTCCCATATTCTAGGAAGAAAGGTGTCTCCTTAGTGTTTCCTCAAGGACTAGTCCTAGCAGCCCACAATGCCACAGGCATCTCATCAATCCATCTTCCTTTTGCATCTTCTAACCTTTTCTTTAGTAGGTTGATTATTATTTTGTTGGAAGAGTTTTCCTAACCATCGGCTTGGGGATAATATGGCATTAAGTAATGATGAGACAAGATCGGCATACAATGTTGATCTTGCGGATATTTTGGTTTTAAATTTGTAAAACTCTCACAAGTACACGAATCATTTTATAAAAAATAACAAATATACTCCCAAGGTCGATCTAAGGAAGGAATATATGTGGTTTTTAATTTATTATTCAAACTTTTAAAAATGAAATTAAATCCTAAACATCCTGTCATGATATTTTGGTTTTTGTGTCTTAATCTAATGACATAAAAATAAACATAGATATGATTCAATAGACAATAATGCAAATTTTTATCATTCATAACATTGGAGTATTTATGGATATAATAATTAAGTTAATTATACTTGCTAATATTATTTAGGTTATTAAAGATATAAATTGATATTTATTGATTTACTTTTTTTAGTATGAAAGTGTGCTTAGGTAGGACCCAAATTCTTTTATCTAATATTAATTAACTAATATATCTTTAGATGAGACCTATTAATTAATTAAGTATTAAATTTCAGTT
The DNA here is from genome assembly GCA_033030585.1 of Hippophae rhamnoides. NCBI lineage: Eukaryota > Viridiplantae > Streptophyta > Magnoliopsida > Rosales > Elaeagnaceae > Hippophae > Hippophae rhamnoides. Next base: position 23,274,290 of record CM065434.1, on the reverse strand, counting down.
TTATTTATAAGAAAATAGCAAATCATCTAATCATAGTTCAAGGTGTCTAAATTAAACCTAAGAATTTAATTATCCAAGTACTAACTTTCAACTTTTAAAACCATTACTCAAAATATGTTGTCAATACATTTTCAAATAATAGTTTTATAAAAAACTTTTGAAATAGAGCTTTACTCTAACTACCGAGTGATTGTACCAACAAATAAAAGAGCATTACTCTAAATAAGACCGGATAATTAAACTTTAAAATCTAATTTTTAGATTTAAGTTTGCAATGAAAAATAATATATTTTTCTCTAACATCCTTAATATAAAATTTTGAATAAAAATAAAGTCAATTTATTTTATAGAAATATTTTACCTATTTAATATTTTGCAAACATAACAAAATTATTATTATATTCTATTTACAAATAGCTAGCTATGTTAAATTTAATCATAGAAAAATTATAACTATAAAGAATTCATTTCAAAATTATAGCTCAAAAGAATTCTTATAGAACTTTGATGTTAATTCTGTTGTTAGAAAACCTCCAAACGGATTTGCATTTCCGTTTATTGAATTAAAAACTAAAAATCTATAAAAACATACCTAGTTCTTCTCAAAAAGATAACTTTAAAACTAAAAACTAAGAAAACTATATATAGAGAGAAAAAGTTGAGAAAATTATGTATTTTACAATGGGGGAAGAGAGTCCTTTATAGGTGAGGAAAAGGCCAAAAAAGGGGGGAAAATATTTCAAAAATTGATATTGGATGAGTTTGGACAGGAAGGCACGCGTGTGGGGCACAAAAATTGGGACTAAAGGGCGTTTGGCAGGTGCGAAACATGGAAAGGGCATGTGCTGGTGTGCACGGAAATTGGTGCGACATGTAATGGGCGTGTGCTGGGCATGTACTGGCTGCATGTAATGGTTGCTCGTGCGAGCATCTGCCGGTAGGGTGCTAGACTTGGCATGAATGGGCAGTTGCATGTAAAATTTTGACGTTTTTGACCTTTTTAACCCATTTTGTCCAATATTTTCATCTTTTTGACTTTTCCTCATTTCTTTTTAACCCATTTGTGATTTATTGCCTTCAGTATTTTTCTTCGAGTCTTTAAGTTATTTTCGAATGAAAATACCTGAAAAACAATAAAATACCTGTGTTTCGAAAAGACAAATATATATAAAAATATGATAAAATTGTACAAATATAAATCTATTTAATCAATTAAATTACATTAAATTATGTTAATTTTAGTGCTTTTTAAGAACTCGTCGCAACCCCAACTAGCTTTTTATTAGTCCTTTAGCAAGAGAAGTGATAAAAATTAAAAAATTAAAAATTAAACTATCCTAAATCACTTCCGTGGATAGACATGGTTGCATTTGGCATATGCAAGAAGCCATTAACCCCTAGGTTGTCCTAGTAGACGAGTTTAAGTCTCGTGAGGGTTTTCAGTAATAATACCTACAAACATTAACAAAAAAGAAATGAAAACAAACAATACAAATAAAATATGGTTAGCTAAAATTTAAAATAAAGTAAAAGGACTAAAAGTAAAATTAATAAATGAAATACAAAAATATCTCATGCTTATAATCTCCTTTAAGATCATAATTAAAATCTTGAGCTTAAGTTATTTTCAACTTCTTAAACAATCAGTTTATAATAATAATTGGTTGAAAATCATTTTTATACTTCACTTCAAAAATGTTACAATTTAAATTTACTCAATTTTATTGTTATAAATTTGAATTTGCTTTAACTCTATCCTTACAAGTTAATACTCAGAAAACATTGAATCCTATAGGATCAAGCACTCATACTAAGGAGTATGCAAATAAAGTTCATGATTAGAAATGAACTAATAAGTTCACATACTTATAAAAGAAGAAAGGCTCCAAAGTAGTGCACAACTTCAATCTCATGAAAGGAATCAAATGTATAAATTATAAAGATATCATATATATTATTTTCATGCATTAATCAAACTCATTAAGCAAAAATTTCAAAATATATGCCTTTTAGAGGTGTAGAAAAATTACATGCAATGACTTCTAAGGGAATTATTTCCTATAACTTTATTTTGTAATTAACCTTTTCTCACAACTTTGTAGGCTATGTGAGTCATAGTATGTAGATTATACAATATATTCTTTATCTCTATATATTTTTTAAGAGATTTTTCAAAAAGTTTTTAGAGTGGACCCATGTACAGATTGTACATTTTTGTAGGATTTTGGTGAGTGGTTAATTTTGTGGCTTTTCTGTTTTATTTTGGTTTAGGTAACCCCACATATGTCTCTTTTTGGTAGAAGTCATGCATGGATGAGATAAATTCATATACTATCAATTTCTACTTATATAATTTAATCTTAACAAATGAAAAATAAATATATAACACTATATTAAGACGAGAAAATTCATACATTCAATGCTAATACCTATAGAGATCATCTAAAAATTTGAAGAAATAAGAAATGTGTCGGAGTAGAAAAAATATATTTTACTCAGAATAAAGAAAATTAGGCTCAAATTATATCTCACAAAGGTAATCTCTAATATTTGATTCTTAAACACCAAATTTGGGTTTAATATAATTTCCACACCTTATCAAGAAATACTAGTCCTCACAAAAACTTACTAATTGCCATATACTTCATGATATCTTTTCAAAAATTAATGTAACAGTCCAAAAGACTTAACTTTTTACTTAAATTTGATTTAGAGAAATGATAAATTTTTGTGAGAAAAGTTTTCAAACTAATTGTAAAATTCTAAAAATTACTAAACCATATAAATATAATATAATATAATATAATATAATAAAAATAAAAATATGAACATAAAATTTTTTTAAATTGTTAAATTTTTTGAAATTAAGCATGGGAAATATATTTCAAAAATTGATTTTGGACGCGTTTCGACAGGCTGGCACGCGTTAGGGGTGTGAAAATTGCGATAGACGGGTGGTTGGCATGCAGAACATGGCGTAGGCTTGTACTGACACGAATGAGACCCGGCGTAGACGTGTGCTGGGAATGCACTCGCTACACGCGTGCATGTACCGGTTGCGTGCGTGCAGTACTCGGCATAAATGGGCAGTTACGAGTGGAATTTGGTATTTTTGACATTTTTAAACTATTTTTCCAATTTTTCCATCTTTTTGACTTTTCCTCATTTATTTTCTCAACATATTTGTGATGTATTGCCTCTAATATTTTTCTTTGAGTCTTTAAGTTATTTTTGAACAAAAATACCTGAAAAATAATAAAAATACCCGTGATTTCGAAAAGATAAATTTATATAAAAGTATGACAAAATCATACAAATATAAATATATTTTATCAATTAAATTACATTAAATGATGGTAATTTTAGTGCTTTTTAAGCACTCATTACAACCCCCAACTTGCGTCTTGCTAGTCCCTTAGCAAGAAAAGTGATACAAATTAAACAATCCTAAATCACTTCTATGGATTGACACGGTTATATTTGGCATATGCAACAAGCCGTTAAACCCCTAGGTTGTCTTAATGGATGAGTTTAAGTCTCATGAGGGGTGAACCATCAATTTGTAGGAGCATCTACATACTCGAGTATTTTCTCAACCTCCTCTAAACTTGCATCTTCGAGGATTGTTATTGACACCACCCTATTATGGTTGGTTTCTCAGATCGATGCTAGCATGGCCAAAGCATTGGCATGATCATTCTCCTTTCTGGCTATTTATTTAATCTTGAAGTGAGAAAATAGAGAGCATTCTTGTGTTAAGCTTTTCTAGGTATTTTCTCATCTTACCTTCTTTAGCTTTGAATATCCCCAAGTATTGGTTGACCACTAGTCGAGAGTCACTATGCAGGGTGATCTTGTCTACCTTGAGTTTCTTTGACGTCATGGCCATAAATAAATTTTCCTCGTACTTTTCAACATTATTGGTTGTCTGGAAATCCAATTTGGTAGTGTACTTGAAACAATTTTTGTCATGGTCAATTATAACCACTCCTAGCTTAAACGTATATCTACTAGGATGGCATCTCATTTTGATCCATAGCACACACTTCTTCTTATGCCTCCTTACTAGTAGGCTCTGGTGTCTCACTAAACTCTACCACAAAATCACCACTACTTGACCTATGTTGGTTGTTTTAGCCACGTACTTAATGTCATACTCACCCAACTCTATGGCAATTTGCGCTAACCTTCCTAAAACTTATGGCTTCCTCAAAATGCTTTTGAATGGATGGGAGGTGATTGCTTCCACTAGGTGTGAGCCAAAATAATGCTTGAGCTTTTGCACTAATTTCCAAGGCTAAGGCCAACTTTCCAATAATTTGGATATCTTTTTTGGGCGTCTGTTGAGATTTGGCTGATGTAATAGATGTGTTGTTGAACCTTATTCCTTTCAACTAGGAATACTACACTACAAGTTTGGGGGCCATAACCAAGTATAAATATAGTGTCTCTTTTGGGAAAGGGCTGACAAGGATTGGAGGTAGCTAAGTTATTGTGTGATTCCTTCAAAAACTCTATCACAATCTTCATCCCAAAAAACTAACGTTCTTTTCCTCGACATTTTAAAGAAAGGTAAGCAATTCTCTATACATTTGGAAATGAACCTATTTAGTGCCATTATCCTTTCGTTCAATTGTTGGATCCTTTTCAAATTAGTAGGATGCCTCACACTAACTAGGGCATGTATCTTGTATAGGCTATCCTCAATTCCTCGAGTAGATACGAGGTAGCCTAAGAAATTTTCAGAGGAAACATCAAAGACACACTTCTTGGGGTTGAGCCTTATACCGTAACTTTAGATCACAGTAAATATTTCTTACAATTCTTTGAGGTATTGACTTGGCTTTTAATCACCTTATTTTTTATGTTGGATAGGTCTAGACTTTGGATCAATATTTAACCAGTGGGTTATAACTCTTAGGTCAATCCCATGCATTTCTGAAGGGGTCCATAAGAAAACATCAAATTTTTCTTAGAGGAATTCAGTCAATTGCTTCTCCAACTCTGTTGTCATGTCCACCCCTAGTTTTGAAAGGTATTTCTCCTCCTTATCTCCCATTGATAGGTCTCGTACTTTAGTTGTGTTGATAGATTATGCTAGACTCTTACCACTTGGCCTCTTTTCGGAGAGACCCTATTGTGATTTCTACTTGGGAATGACATCTTTCATGGTGGCATTGTAATTGATCCTGGCCTTTTCTTGGACTCCCTTTATCTCCTTTGTGCCTCCCTTAGCCAAATATTTGATTAGTTGATGGAAAGTGGATAGGACTACCTTCATTTTGTGTATCCATGGCATACCCAAAATGGAATTGTAATGAGCTAGGACATCAAAGACCATGAAGTTAGTCATCATTATTGCCCCTTTGGCCATGACAGGTAGTACCACAATCATGACTGCATAAGTGGTGCTACTATTGAATCCACTACTACAAAAATGGGCTTTAAAGTCAGTTCGCTAAACCGACTTTAAATGGAAAGACTTAAAATTTAAAGTAGATTAATTCCGCTCAACTCATGAATCTACTTTAATTTTTTTATACATATTTTACTCATTTTATACTCTACTTAAGAACTTGAATTCAATTACATAAACCTGTATTCGATCACATAATAGCAAAAAAACCAAAATCTGTTTAACAAAGTTTAAATAATACAAATAATTAATTTAAATAATACAAATAACACACACACACACACACACACACATATAATTAAATTAAAAATAAAAATGATATCTATGTTGTCATGGATTTTGTGATATTTTAATTTTATTTGAAGGAAAGGAAGCTTGGTTTGCTTAGAATCACCAACATAGTAACCAGGAAACTAGGCAAGAGAGATGAGATGGATTTTGGGCAAAACACAGCTTATTTATATAACAATTCATTCCCCTAAATACATGAGCACATAAACATCCCAAACTTCAAAGACACGAGAATAGAGAAATTGAAACATTATTAAAAAATTACCATATTGTTTTCCTATGTTATTCTATATCATCATATTCTTCTCTTGATTCTTCTTATGATATTATAATTTGAATCATGTGTTTTATCCATTCTTTTCATAAATTATCAAAAATTTGCATAGCTAGGCAAGAGATATGAGATGAATTTTGGGAAAAAATAGGTCTATATAAAAATTCATTCCTCTAAATACATGAGCACACATAAACATCCATCAAACAAGCTGCCAACACTTCATACACAGTAATAGAGAAATTAAAGCAATATAAAAATTACTATGATGTTGTCATATGTTATTCAAGATTATCAAAATCTTCTCCTGATTCTTCTTGTGATGATATAATTTGAACCATGTGTTCTGCCCATTCCTCTCGTAAATCATCAAAAATTTGCAAGTCAAAACCTGTCTTGTTCCAACCAAAGAACTACATGTATTTAAATTCAAAATAAGAATGTAATTTCATGAATTCACAAAAAATAACTCATATATGTTAAAAATGTATATTGGTAAAAGAGATTACCACATCTTTAATTGGAATGTTGATATTTGTGATGATTTTTCTCATAAACTTCATGACATAGTAATCACACATGACTCCATCATTTTGTTGTGGAACCAACAAAAATCAAGTGTACATGATTTTCCACATTCGAACATCTTTATTATTCAATAGTAAAATTAATAAAATTATTAATATTCACTTGTACATACCATAATTTTGTCCCATATAAGCTTATAAGATTTTTAAGGGCAATGCCCCTACTCTTGTTCCACAGCTTTTATGGCCTATAAAATTTTAAAACGGTTAGTTTTTTTATTAAATATTACAAAGAAAAATAGAAGAAAAATAGCTAGTTATAACTCTTACATTTCAACAACTACTTTTGTATCTTTACTCAATTCTATGGAAGCTGAGTCACAGTACCAAACATCACTTCCATACAGATCAACGATTACCAACATCTAATGATCTTGGCCATGTTCAAACATTAGTGGCCAAAGGATTATCAACTTCTGATTTCTGTTAAGCGTTAATGCCCTATCACATAATTGTTTAGCTCTGATAATAACATTCTTCTCTTTATATTGATTGACAAATGAAGAATCATAGAACATTGCTAAATGTGATGAGTGATTATGTTGAAGTCGATAATAACATGCCCTATATAAAAGAAACATATATAAATAATTAGATAATATAAATATAATTATATATGTTCTACATAAATGAAAATTATCAACTACTGATTGAGGACTCACCTTGTTGACACTTCAATTATACTTAAATCGATCATTTGATACTCAAATAGCTCAATATGCACTTGATCGATATATATGTTTAACCGATGTCAACACTAGAAAATTTTATAGGAAGTGGCACAATTCATCCATCATTTATGCTAGATGCCCTTGCAACAATAGTCATCAATGTGCCAAGATTTGTGCTGAAGTTTAAAGCATAGTCATAACTATACTTTTCCATGGCTTCTTCTTGAATGACTTTGTGCGCGATGATTGGCCACTAGAGATAGATTTAGCATGAGATACTTGCTTTGTATCTCTTAAATGTGTTGCGCTTACTAATTCTGGTATAATAGACTAAAAAAAAGTATTATGTATATTAGTAACAATAAAAGAATAATAATATAATAGTAGTAAAAGAAGTGTTATCTTAAGTAAAAAAATAATACTACATCAAATTTTATCACAACTTGACTCGACGGTCATGATGAACGAAAACCGGCATTGCCGATTCTCGCAAATACTTTGGTTTTAATATTTGTAAAACTCTCGCAAGTGCACGAATCATTTCGTAGAAAATGATAAGTATACTCCCAAGGTCGATCTAAGGAAGGAATGTATATGGTTTTTAATTTATTATTCAAACTTTTAAAAACGAAATTAAATCCTAAACATCCTGTCACGATAGTTTGGTTTTTGTGTTCCTAATCTAATAACATAAAATAAACATATATACAGATTAATTAAATATAATCTAAAAACATAAAAATAAACATAGATACAAATTCAATAAATATTTATCTAAAAATAAATATAAATACAGATTCAATAAATATTCATGCAAATTTTATCATTTATATTAGTGGAGTATTTATGGATATAATAACTAAATTAATTATGCTTGCTCATATTATCTAGGTTATTAAAGATATAAATTGATATTTTATTGATTCTCTCTTTTTATATAAATACCACCTTTGGTGGGGTTAGATATTCTTTGTTAACTAAACAAATCAATTAACACCTATGGGTGGGGTTGATAACTAATTTGGTTAATTAAATTAATTCCTTTTTCTAAGAGATTGAAAATGAACCATTTAAATGCCACCTTTGGTGGGGTTAGATAGTTTAAACTTTATTCAAGGTGTCCAAATTAAACATAAGAATTTAATTATCCGAGTACTAACTTTCAAGTTTTAAAACCATTATTGAAAACATGTTGTCAATACATTTTCACATAATAATTCTTATAAAAACTTTTGAAATAGAGTTTCACTCTAACTACCGGGCGATTGTACCAACAAATAAAAGAGCAATACTCTAAATTAGACCGGATAACTAAACCGTAAAATCTAATTTTCAGATTTAAGTTTGTAATGAAAAATAATATATTTCTCTATAACATCCTTAATATAAAATCTTGAATAAAAATAAAATCAATTCATTTTAGAAATTTTCACCTATTTAATATTTCGCAACCATAACAACGTTATTATTAAATCATAATTATAAACAGCTAGCACAGTTAAATTTAATCATAGACAAATTAAATATAACATGTAAGAATAAAGCATAAAAATAACTGTAAAGAAAATAAAATCCTTACAGAACTTCAACGCTATTCCCGTTGCTAGAAAACCTCCAAGCGGAATTTGCACTTCCATTTATTGAATCAAAAACTAAAATATTACAAAAACATTACAAGTTCCTCTCAAAAAGAGATGAACTCTAAAACTAAGAGAATTGAACTAAAAACTAAGAGAAAAACTAAGAAACGCTTAGAAACTAAGAAAGAAACTAAGAAAAACTCAAAAACTAAGAAATGAGAGAAAGAAAGAAGAGAGAAGTGTGGTTTTGAGGTGTGTTTTGAAGTGAAGGGAAGGGGGGTATTTATAGGTGAGGATGGAGAGAAAAAATGAGTAAACAAATGTTAAAAAAATGTTAAAAAATGAAAAAACGCGTAATGGAAATGCTGAGGTCATCAATGACGTCAGCATGATGTCATGGGGCGGCTGCACGTGAAAAATGGGGCGACAACGCGTTGGGCGCGCTGGCTTGGGGCAGCGCTACGCGGGTTGTTGCCGCGCAGCTTCGGTGCGTGAAACGATGCAATCTTTGGCGCGTAAGGCGTGGGCTGGGGCTGCCTTGTTGAAGCCGATGGTAGCGCGATTTCCTTTTTTTTGACATTTTTGACCTTTTCGACCCATTTTGTCCAATTTTTCCATGTTTGTTGACCTTTTCCCACTTATTTATTAATATATTTGTGATGTATTGCTTCAAGTATTCATCTTTGAGTCTTTAAATTGCGTTTTTAAGCCAAAATACCTGAAAAACAATAAAAATACCAGTGATTCCGAAAAAGAAAAATTTATATAAACATATGATAAAACATATAAATATATATATTTTTAATCAATTAATGTACATAAAATCATGGTTATTTTAGTGCTTTTTGAGCACTCATCACAACCCCAACCAGCTTCTTGCTAGTCTCTTAGCAAGAGAAGCGATAAAAACTAAAAATTAAACTATCCTAAATCACTTTCGTGGATTGAAACAGTTGCATTTAGCCTATGCAACAAGCCGTTAAACCGCTAGGTTGCCCTAGTGGACGAGTTTGAGTCTCGTGTGGGTTTTCAGTAATGATACCCACAAACATTGAACTAAATGTAAAAATAAAAACAATCAAATCAAAAATTAAAATTACAACAATAATCAAAAATTAATTTAAGAATAAAAGAAAACAGCATATCACAAAAATGTTTCTTACTTTTTAATCTCTTTTAAGATCATAATTAAAATCTCAAGCATAAGTTATTTTAATCTCTTTAAACAATCATGATTTTATTATAATAATTAGTCGAAAATCATTTTCATATTTCTTAGAAAAAATGTATCAATTTAATTTTACCCAATTTCAGTGTCATGAATCAGAATTCGCTTCGACTCTATTCCTCACAAGTCAATACTCTCGAAACATTGAATCCTATGGGTTCAAACACTCATACTATTTTATATGCGAAAGAGTTTATGTATAGAAATGAACTAATATGTTCGCATATGTATAAAGAATAAAGGCTCAAAGTGTTATTTTAACATTGATCTCATGAAAGGAATCAAATGTATAAATTATAAAGATATCATATATAAAAATTATTTTCATGCATAAATCAAACTCATTAAGAAAGAATTTCAAGATATATGCCTTTTACAGATGAAGAGAGTGCAATGACTTTTTAGGGAATTATTTCCTATATCTTTCTTTTGTAATTAACCTTTTCTCACAACTTTGTAGGCAATGTGGGTTATAGTATGTAGATTATACTATATATTCTTTATCTCTCTATTTTTTTCTGAAGATATTTCTCAATATATGTATTTTAGAGAGTCAACCCATGTACAGATTGTACATTTTTATCTTCTTTTTTTTTGGATTTTGGTGAGTGGTTAATTTTGTGGCTTTTCTGTTTGATCTTGGTTTAGGTAACCCTAGATATGTCTTTTTTTTTTGTAGCAGTCATGCATGAATGAGATATAAGCATATACTATCAATTTCTACTCAAATCATTTAATCTAAGCAAAAATAATAAAAAAAATATGATACTTTATTAAGATGAGAAAAAAATTCATACATTCAATGCTAATACCTATAGAGATCATCTAAAAATTTGAAGAAATAAGAAATGTGTTTGGAGTAGAAAAAATATATATTTCATTCTGAATAAAGGAAATTAGGCTCAAATTATATTCACAAAGGTAGTCTCCACTAAAAAAAAATTCATAAACACCGATTTTGGGTTTAATATAATTTCTACATCTTATCAAGAAATACTAGTTATGACAAAAACTAACTAATTATAAAAAATAATTACAAAATATTTCATGATATGTTTTCAAAAATTAATCTAACAGTACAAAAGACTTAACTATTTACTTAAATTTGATTTAAAGAAATGATAAATTTTTGTTAGAAAGTTTTTTTTTTATTTTTTTATTTTTAATTTCAAAAATTACTAAATCACACAAAATAGAAATAAAACCAAACACACAAAAAAATGAAAAATTATATATATATATATATATATATATTTTTATTTTTTTATTTTTATTTTTTTGTATTTTTTTTAAATTGTTAAAAAATTTTTTTAATTAAGCATGGTAACTTTTCACCACCCCCAACCTAGAACTTACATTGTCCTCAATGTAACAACTGTAAATTACAGATAAAGAGAAAAAAAAGGAGAAAGATTACCTATTTCTTGAGAATATGTAAGTAGTAATGAAGAAATGCAGGTGCATCCATCATATTCATCATTAAAGTGTGTACAGACAGATCGATGTGAACTTCTAACATCTCAACAAATATTTTTAGTTTTAACAATTTTAAAAATGATTCACATATAAGTAAACTAAAATAAACAATAAAATTAAGTAAATAAAACAAATAACAAACAAAATTTTTTTTTACCTAAAATGATGGGTTGCCTCCCATCCAGCGCTTAGTTTAACGTCTTAGCAAGACGTATCTTTTTGGTGCTAAGGGTTACTCAGCCAAATGCAATCCATTTCAGCAATGTTGTTTGGTTCTTCTAAATAAGGCTTGACACGATGGCCATTGACTTTGAACGTTTTTTGTGTCTTGGAGTCCAATAGTTCCACTACTCCATGTTCAAATACTTGAACTATTTTGAATGGTCCATCCCATCTTGATCTCAACTTTCCTGGAAACAATCTCAAACGAGAGTTAAATAAAAGAACTTTCATTCCAGGGTGAAGAGTCTTAGGAACTAGCCTCTTGTCATGATAGCGCTTAGTACGCTCCTTGTATAATTTGGCATTCTCATAGGCTTCATTCCTAATTTCTTCCAACTCATGAAGCTGGAGTAATCATTTTTCACCTGCTTTATCTAAATCCATGTTTAACTCTTTAATTGCCCAGTAAGCCTTGTGTTCAAGTTCAACTAGAAGGTGGCACGCTTTCCCAAAGATTAACCGGTAAGGGCTCATCCCAATAGGTGTTTTGTAAGCGGTGCGGTATGCCCATAAGGCATCATTTAACTTAAATGCCCAATCCTTCCTTGAAGGACGCACAGTGCGTTCCAATATTCCCTTAATTTGCCTATTACTTACTTCCACTAAACCGGAAGTTTGAGGATGATATGGAGTAGCTACTTTATGTGTGATGTTGTACTTGTTTAGTACTCCATCAAAGAGTTTGTTACAAAAATGGCTACCTCCATCACTTATTATAGCTCTAGGCATTCCGAACCTACTGAATATTAAATCTTTCAAGAATTTCACAACAACATTAGCATCATTGGTTTTGGTGGGGATAGCTTCTACCCACTTGGACACATAATCCACAGCAACCAAAATGTATTGAAAACCATTAGATGGGGGAAAAGGACCCATGAAGTCAATCCCCCATACATCAAAGAGTTCAACAACTAAATTAGATGTCAAAGGCATTTCATCTCTTTTGCTTATGTTTCCTGTTCTTTGACATCTATCACATTGTGCACAAAACATATGAGCATCTTTAAAAAGAGTGGGCCAGAAGAATCCAGACTGTAATACCTTACGGGCTATCTTTTCACCACCAAAATGACCCCCACAATGAAGTTCATGACAAAACGTTAGAATGCTCTTATGTTCTTCTTCAGGTACACATCTCCGGATGACTTGATCTTGACCAATCTTGTATAAATAAGGGTCATCCTAGAAATAGTCCTTAATAGTTTTAAAAAACCTTTTATTGTCCTGATATGAAGTGTTAGGTCGTAAAACACCAGTGGCAAGATAGTTTACAATATCAGCATTCCATGGGTTCGGACCTATGAAAAATAACTGTTCATCAGGAAAGGTTTCAACTATATCTTCATTACTCTCATCTTTAAGAGAATTAAAGTCAGAAATCAACCTAGACAAATGGTCAGCTACTAAGTTTTCACTGCCTTTCTTATCCTTGATTTCTAGGTCAAATTCTTGTAAGAGTAGGACCCACCTGATTAATCTTGGCTTGGCATTTGGTTTACTTAGTAGGTATCTTAAAGCAGCATGATCAGAATGCACAATCACTTTAGATCCTACTAAATAAGACCGAAATTTGTCTAAAGAAAATACTATAGCCAAGAATTCCTTTTCAGTGGTGGTATAATTCATTTGGGCATCATTGAGTGTTTTGCTAGCATAGTAGATGACATGCAAACGTTTATCCACTCTTTGTCCCAGGACTGCTCCTATAGCATAATCAGAAGCGTCACACATTATTTCGAAAGGTAAAGACCAGTTTGGTGCCATAATAACAGGGGTAGATGTTAGTTTCTCTTTCAAGGTATTAAAGGAAATAAGGCAGTCATTGATGAAATCAAAATAAGCATCTTTAGATAGCAAGTTACACAAGGGGCGACTTATTTTAGAGAAGTCTTTAATAAATCGTCTGTAAAATCCTGCATGTCCTAAGAAGCTTCTTATCCCCTTCACAGATGTAGGGGGAGGTAGTTTGGATATCAATTCAACTTTTGCCTTATCAACTTCAATACCCTTGTTTGAAATTATATGTCCTAAAACTATCCCTTGTTGAACCATAAAATGACTTTTCTCCCAACTAAGGGTGAGATTGCATTCAATGCATCTTTCTAAAACCAAAGTCAATTTATGTAAGCAATCATCAAATGAGTTCCCAAAGACAGAGAAATCGTCCATGAAGATCTCAATGAATTTTTCCACCATGTCCAAGAAAATAGATATCATGCATCTCTGGAAAGTGGCAGGGGCATTGCATAACCCAAATGGCATTCTGCGAAAAGCAAATGTCCCAAAAGGACATGTAAATGTGGTCTTTTCCTAATCTTCTAGTGCTATGGGTACTTGATAATATCCAGATAATCCATCCAAAAAACAGTAAAATTCGTGCCCAGCTAATCTTTCCAACATTTGATCAATGAATGGAAGAGGAAAGTGATCCTTTTTCGTATATAAATTTAGTTTCCTAAAATCTATACACATTCTCCATCCAGTGATTATTCTAGTGGGCACTAATTCACTTTTGTCATTTTTAGCAACTGTTATCCCAGATTTCTTTGGTACCACATGCACTGGACTAACCCACTTACTATCCGCAATAGGATAGATAATCCCTTCTTCCAATAATTTAAGAATTTCTTTTTTAACTACCTCTTGTATGTTTGGGTTTAGTCTTCTTTGGGCCTCTCGTACAGGTTTAGCACCATCCTCCAAGTTGATCTTGTGCATACACATTGTTGGACTAATGCCTCTTATATCCTCTATACTCCAACCTATCGATTTCTTAAACTGTTTAAGCACTTTGATGAGTTCCTTTTCTTGTGGTTTGGTCAAGGTTGAAGAAATTATCACTGGATAAGTTTCTCCTTCTCCCAAAAACACATATTTTAAGTGCTCAGGTAAGTCTTTGAGTTCAAGTTCAGGTGGATTGGCCTCTTTAATAGATGAAGAACTAGGTAGATTTAAGAGTGTACTAGATTTTGTCATTACTTCATTATTATCTAGTTGTTCAAGGTACCCCTTAATTTCTTCATCTAAATCTTCTTCAACCTCTTCAAGTGTAAGAACGGTTTCAAGCTTGTCTTCTATTCTGGTTTGGAAAAAGGTGCTTTGGACAAGATTATCCAAAGGATCAACATCGAATATTTCATCGATGGCAGAAATAGAAGGAAAAGGTGAAGAATCAAAAACTTTAAAATGAACAGTCTCTCCTAAGACTGTCATTGTCAAATTTCCATCTTGGACATCAATAATAGTTTTAGTAGTTGCCATAAATGGTTTACCAAGCAATATTGTGTGCTCTCTGTCCAATGCTAGATTTTCTTGCATATCCAGAACCACAAAGTCAACAGGTATTATCAGTTTGTCTACCTGTACCAACACATCCTCAACTATTCCCTCTGGATATTTAAGAGATCTATCTGCAAGTTGAAGGGTCATAGTTGTGGGTTTTAAATCTCCTAGATTGAGCTGTAAGAATATAGAGTAGGGCATCAAATTTATACTAGCACCTAAATCAAGCATTGCTTTAGCAACCTTCCTATCCCCCATAGTTATGTTTATAATAAAACTTCCAGGGTCTTTCAACTTAGGGGGTAGTTTGTGCTGAAGTACAGCGCTAGAAATTTCTGATACTACTACTCGTTCATTCAGCTCATACCTCCTTTTCTTAGTGTTCAACTCTTTGAAAAACTTGGCATATGAGGGCACATTCATGATCACTTCTAATAATGGTAAATTGATATTTACTTTAGAGAGCATATTAAAAAGATCGTTGAATTGCTTATCTTGTTTGGATTCTTTTAACCGGTGGGGAAAAGGTACTTGCATCTGGTGTGGTTCTGTTGTCTTTTGAATTTTGGGGGTGTCAGAT
This sequence comes from Hippophae rhamnoides, assembly GCA_033030585.1. Lineage (NCBI taxonomy): Eukaryota > Viridiplantae > Streptophyta > Magnoliopsida > Rosales > Elaeagnaceae > Hippophae > Hippophae rhamnoides. The sequence goes on along the minus strand of CM065434.1, from coordinate 23,258,680 downwards.
GACCCCCCAATGAGTTTTTCAGAAGGCTTGTTAAGTTTAACACTTGTTTCTCCTTTTTGTGAGATTAGAATATCGCCTTCTTTGTTACCTGAACTACAAGGTAGATCGTTAGAGATTTCAAGTAAACTGGTATTGACTACCTTACCACTTCGAAGGGTTCTTACATCCTTTGCTTGTTCTAGTTGACTGGGCAACTTTCCTGGTTCTTTCTTTTGCATTTGTTCAGCTAGTTGCCCAACTTTAGATTCAATCCTTTTAACCGAAGCCTCCATGGTGTTCAACCTTTGATTATTCATCAATTGGTTGTCACGACTAACTTGAATAAAAGCATTCAAGCTATCTTCTAAGGTTGGCTTAAAAGATTGGCTTGGTGGGTAAGGGTGGTTGTTAACCGACCTTAGTGTTGGATATTGGGTGTAAATTTGGGTGATTATACGTGTTTGGATGATACCTTTGAAAAGATTGGACTTCCTCTATGGTATCGACACTAGAATCACAAGTATTTGAACAATTATGAGTACCATGCCCAATTGAACAACACACTTCACATACCTCTTGATTTGAAATTTGGTGGGTAGTGAGAATTTGCACTTGTTTAGTCAATTCAGCAAGTTGCAAGGTTATCTCATTATCAGAGCCATCTTCATTGAACCTTGCTTTTCTTCTACCACCTCTTTGTTGGGAATTAGAACCCAATAGCTCATAAAGATTATAGGTTTCCTCTGCGGTCTTTTCTCCTACAAAGACCTCCAAAGAAGATTATCAACCATGTATTGACTCTATAGTGTCAATCCATCATAAAAGAATTGGTTTTGTAGCTGTAATGGAAAGCTATGATTTTGACATTGAATGAAAAGGAGTTTGAATCATTCCCAAGCTTCATGAAAGGGCTCTTCATACAATTGAGAAAATGTTGCTATCTTTGTTCTTAGATCAACAGTCTTTTGATGGGAATAGAACCTACCCATAAAAATTTCATAGACTTCCTCCCAAGTTTTAAGAGAACCCGACTGTAAAGTAATGAACCATGACCAAGCTTTATCTTTGAGAGTGTAAGGAAAACACCTCATCCTAAGTTGATCTTCAGTAATTGCATGTAATGGAAAGGTTTGGACAGTAGCATAGAATTCTCGAATGAAATGCAGAGGGTCTTCATTAGGGATACCGTAAAAGGAAGGCAACAAAGAATAATGAATCTTTTTCAATTCATAATTACTTGCAGCCTCTTGTAATTGGATGCCGGAAGTTACATTGCCAATGATTGGCAATGTATAGTCTTTCATCTTTTTCCGCCTATCTTCAGCATCTCCCATGGTTGTTTGTAGTTGAAAATGATCCTCCTCCTATTGTGTATCAACATTTTGCTCTTAAAAACAATAGTAGATATCTCTAAAAAGGTGCAAGGAACCTAAATTTTTTATTTTTTTATTTTTTTATTTTATTTTAATTTTAATTTAAACGAAGGGACACAATTTTTGAAACAAACGAATTTATTTCATTTGAATTTTTTTATTACACGCAAACTAAAACAAAGGAAAATACAATAATGGGTGACCTCCCATGTAGGACTAAAATTTATCGTCTTCTAGTAAGACGTTGCTTGGAGATTGCAGAATGAAAAACTCAATGTCTCCTCTTCATTGAATTCATTAGTCTTTGCTTTGTTTTTGCAAATGTTCAACTAACTGTTCTACCTGAACTTCCACCTTTTTGATAGAAGCTTCCACAGAGTCCAACCGTTGATTGGTTTTAGATTGGTTATCCCTACAAACTTGAATAAAAGAATTCAAGTTGTCCTCCAGGGTTGGTTTATTGGGAATGCTTCTTGGAATAGGTGGGTGGAATTGCTGGCCTGCCTGGTTTGAGCTTTGAGTGAAAGGAGGGTTGTTTTGCCTCCAGGAGAAATTTGGATGACTTCTCCACCCAGGATTATAGGTATTTGAATTGGGATCAAACCTTGGTCTCTGTTGATATGCTCCCAACACATTAACCTATTCAGGTCCAGTTGTATCTCCTTGATATGGACAGGCTTCAGTACCATGTCCCATGTTGCTATACAAACCATATTGTTCATTATTGGTGTAGGTTTGTGTAGCGAGAAGGGCAACTTGCTTAGTCAGTTGAACAAGTTATTGTTGAACTTCATTACTGGAGTCGATTTCATGAACTCCAGCTTTTCTCACTCGGGAGCTTTTCTGTTGGGAATTAGCACCCAACATCTCAAAGAGGTTATACGTCTCTGAGACAATCTTTTCTCCTATTGCTCCTCCTGCAGCGTTGTCGACAATGAACTGGCATTTTTGTGTAAGTCCATCGTAAAAGAATTGGTTCTGCAACTGCAGGGGAAAGCTATGATGGGGACATTGAGTGAGAAACATTTTGAACCTATCCCAAGCTTCATGGAATGGTTCTCCTTCCATCTGAGAGAAAGTAGCAATCTTTCCTCTCAACTCTGATGTTTTTTGATGGGAATAGAATTTTCCCATGAATTTATTGTAAATGTTACCCCATGTCATCAGAGAACCTGGGGGAAGTGACATCAACCAAGCTTTGGCCTTATCCTTTAAGGTGTAGGGAAAACATCTCATTCTAAGTTTATCCTCGTTTAGAATACCGAGGGGGAATTTTTGGACCGTAGCATAGAAATCTCTCATAAAGGAAAGAGAATCTTCATTAGGTAGCCCATAAAAGGAAGGAAGGATAGAAAAATGAATATTTTTAAGGTCATAATTTCGAGCAGCCTCACCCAACTGGATAGCGGCAGTTGCCGTGCCAATCACCGGTCTTGCAAACTCCTTCATCGTGGTTTCCCTAACATGTTGGTTTTCCTCCATTTCTTTTGGTTCTAGTAAAGGATTAAGACTTGGTTCTATGTTTGGCTCAAAAACAGGTTGATGGGTAGAATCCAGTGTTGTTGACACTTGTTTAAATTTATGAATATTATTTACATATGGTGTAAGGGGGTTTCCTAAGGATCTCCTACCACGCATAGACTATTGTAAACGTAAATTTAAAACTCCTGTCAACAAAAATAAAAAATTTAGAGAAAATTTCCATGGCATTTAATACAAAACACTAGACAAAACTAGTTAAACCCTAAAAAAAATTTATTTATTTTTATTTTATTTATTTTTAATTTTTTTAATTTTTTTTAATTTTTTTTAAATACCATAATCAGTATTAACCAAGAGTGTTCCCAGGAAAGAATGGTGGTGCAATGGCTCCTTAAAAACCATTCTCCTAGCCAGAACAACGTTCCGAGGAAAGACTAGTGGCACAAAGGCTTCCAAGAACTAGTCTCCTAGACAGAACTCCCTTAGATTTTTACTTTTCATGCCATTTAGTTAATTATGTATAAATTCAAGTTTTTTTTACGAACGGTAATTTTATTTTACTATTCACGCTATCTTATTTCTTATTAACTTAATTTTTTTTTGAAATTTTTAATTTTTTTTATTATTCATGAACGGTAAAAAATTTTTTTATTCAAATTTCAAGTTTCTAAATTATTTTAACTATAAAAAAAATTATTTTATTTTATTTATTTATTTATTTTATTCATTTATTTATTTTTTTTATTTCTTATGGATTTTGAAATTTGATTATTATTTTTTATTAAAAATATCACAATTATTTACAGCACAAAAACTGTTTTTAAAATTTTGATAAATAATTTAAAAACCGTTATTGCTTCCCCGGCAACGGCGCCAAAAACTTGATGAACGAAAACCGGCATCGCTGATTCTCGCAAATACTTTGGTTTTAATATTTGTAAAACTCTCGCAAGTGCACGAATCATTTCGTAGAAAATGATAAGTATACTCCCAAGGTCGATCTAAGGAAGGAATGTATGTGGTTTTTAATTTATTATTCAAACTTTTAAAAACGAAATTAAATCCTAAACATCCTGTCACGATAGTTTGGTTTTTGTGTTCCTAATCTAATAACATAAAATAAACATATATACAGATTGATTAAATATAATCTAAAAACATAAAAATAAACATAGATACAAATTCAATAAATATTTATCTAAAAATAAATATAAATACAGATTCAATAAATATTCATGCAAATTTTATCATTTATATTGGTGGAGTATTTATGGATATAATAACTAAATTAATTATGCTTGCTCATATTATCTAGGTTATTAAAGATATAAATTGATATTTTATTGATTCTCTCTTTTTTATATAAATACCACCTTTGGTGGGGTTAGATATTCTTTGTTAACTAAACAAATCAATTAACACCTATGGATGGGGTTGATAACTAATTTGGTTAATTAAATTAATTCCTTTTTCTAAGAGATTGAAAATGAACCATTTAAATGCCACCTTTGGTGGGGTTAGACAGTTTAAACTTTATTCAAGGTGTCCAAATTAAACATAAGAATTTAATTATCCGAGTACTAACTTTCAAGTTTTAAAACCACTATTGAAAACATGTTGTCAATACATTTTCACATAATAATTCTTATAAAAACTTTTGAAATAGAGTTTCACTCTAACTACCGGGCGATTGTACCAACAAATAAAAGAGCACTACTCTAAATTAGACCGGATAACTAAACCGTAAAATCTAATTTTCAGATTTAAGTTTGTAATGAAAAATAATATATTTCTCTCTAACATCCTTAATATAAAATCTTGAATAAAAATAAAATCAATTCATTTTAGAAATTTTCACCTATTTAATATTTTGCAAGCATAACAACGTTATTATTACATCATAATTATAAACAGCTAGCACAGTTAAATTTAATCACAGACAAATTAAATATAACATGTAAGAATAAAGCATAAAAATAACTGTAAAGAAAATAAAATCCTTACAAAACTTCGACGCTATTCCCGTTGCTAGAAAACCTCCAAGCGGAATTTGTACTTCCATTTATTGAATCAAAAACTAAAATATTACAAAAACATTACAAGTTCCTCTCAAAAAGAGAAGAACTCTAAAACTAAGAGAATTGAACTAAAAACTAAGAGAAAAACTAAGAAAAGCTTAGAAACTAAGAAAGAAACTAAGAAAAACTCAAAAACTAAGAAATGAGAGAAAGAAAGAAGAGAGAAGTGTGGTTTTGAGGTGTGTTTTGAAGTGAAGGGAAGGGGGGTATTTATAGGTGAGGATGGAGAGAAAAAATGAGTAAAAAAATGTTAAAAAATGAAAAAACGCGTAATGGAAATGCTGAGGTAATCAATGACGTCAGCATGACGTCATGGGCTACCGCACGTGAAAAATGGGGCGAAACGCGTTGGCGTGCGGAGGGGGCTGGGCAGCGCGCGTGAATCAGCGCTGGGCCTTGCGCGCATGGGGCGTGGCTGGGCGCTAGGCACCGGGGTTGTGCGTAAGGCCGTGGCAATGGGGCACGATTTCCGTCTTTTTGACATTTTTGACCTTTTCGACCCATTTTGTCCAATTTTTCCATGTTTGTTGACATTTTCCCACTTATTTATTAATATATTTGTGATGTATTGCTTCAAGTATTCCGCTTTGAGTCTTTAAATTGCGTTTTTAAGCCAAAATACCTGAAAAATAATAAAAATACCCGTGATTCCGAAAAAGACAAATTTATATAAATATATGATAAAACATATAAATATATATATTTTTAATCAATTTATGTACATAAAATCATGGTTATTTTAGTGCTTTTTGAGCACTCATTACGTCACGCCATATATTGTGCAACTACCTCTTGGATTGTGGTAGTATTAGAAAACACAGGTAGTGGACAATCATAAAGTAATGATTGATCAATTACTATTTGCCAATGATTTGGCAAATATTGATTATGAATCATCCGATCATCGCTCAATTGTTGTACCATTCCAATAGCAACAAAGTCCATTGATAAAGAATGTTTCAACAAACATTTCATATTCTGTAAAACATTTAAGCGTTACAAATAATAAATAAAATATATAATAAAAAATAAAAATAACAATAAAAATAAAAGACTTTCTACATAAACTTTAAATCTTACCACAAATGATTCATCAAATTGAGGAGGACTCTCATGTGGGGTAGCTATTTAAAGTAAATCCTCATCAAAATGTTCATCGTGATGTGATGGATGGTAAGAATATACACATTGTATTGGAGAAAATAAACCTCTACCTGATTGTATCTGCATTTCTGGATATAGGTTGGGTGCTCTTAGATTGCGTGGGTGACATGACTAGCATGGATGGTTGCATGCTTGGCCAATATGGCATGCCCTGATTGTAGTATGTTGTCATGCCTGACATGTGTTGTGATTGATATTCTTTTAAAATAGCAATCTCATTTAACATTGTGGCCTTAAAGGAGCTGAGTTCTTCTTCAATTTTATGGTACTTCTCCTTACTAACCATCTGAGGCTTTTGTTTTGAAATGTTAAAATACTCCATATAACCATCATATTAGCTTTCTCCACTAACATGACCAGGATGCTCGCGTCCGAATGCATGATATATAGCATCTCTTCTAGGTTGTTCAATTATTTCACCCCTGGCTATTTGTTCTTGAACAGCTCCTTACAAATAATAAAGCAAACAAATATATCATACATTATTGCATAAATTAGCAAAATTACTAACCAACTTATTTAGTTGTTCTTCTATCAAGTTGAATTATGTATTTCCCATTTCATATTAACATAAATAAATAAATTAAATACCAACCTTAAATCACAGTTATAAATATATATAATTTTATTTTATTACAAAATACTTATACAAAATCTACATAATAAAAATAATAACATACATAATACAAACATTTATACACATAGTATACAAAAATAATGCAAAGTGAATAATGAGTGCGTAGGATTAATAGAAATGCTTACAAGAGTAAAATGAAGGAAATGAAGAAAAAAAGGGTGTTTTATACGGTGCTGGAATTGGTGGTCGTAGCTAGGTGGTCGGAAAATGAGAAAGAGTAGAGAAAGTGAAGCTCGGTTTTGGGTTTTTGGATGTTGTTTATAGTGTTGGAAATTAAAAATTGTGTCTGATGGGGTAAGAAAGAAGAGAAAAGGAAAATTCCATGTGGATAGCGTCAGTTGACGTGTTGAACCGACGCTACAAGTGGACGTAGCATTGGTTTAACATGTCAACCAACTCTACACGTAGCGTCGGTTCTTCATCGAACTGACTTTAAATTCATTGTAAGAAACAAACCTTGAGATACAATAAACGAAAATGCAAATCCATTTGAAGGTTTTTCAGCAATAGAATTAATGTCAAAATTTTGTAAGGATTCTTTTGAGGTATAATTTTAAAATGAATTCTTTACAGTTATCTTTATGCTTTATTCTTATATGTTATGTTTAATTTATCTGTGATTAAATTTAACATGGATGGCTATTTGTAAATATGATATAATAATAACGTTGTTATGATTGTGAAATACTAAATAAGTAAAATATTTCTATAAAATAAATTGATTTTGTTTTTATTCAAGATTTTATATTAAGGATGTTGGGGATAAATATATTATTTTTCATTACAAACTTAAATTTGAAAATTAGATTTTAAGGTTTAATTATCCAGTCTGATTTAAAGTAGTGCTTTTTTATTTGTTGGTACAATCGCTTAGTAGTTAGAGTAAAGTTTTATTTCAAAACAAAATTATAAGAATATTATACAAAAATGTATTGAACACATATTTTTAGTAGTTATTTTAAAACTTGAAAGTTAGTACTTAGATAGTTAAATTTTTAGGTTTAATTTGGACACCTTGAATAAAGTTTAAAATATTTAACCCTACCAAATGTGGCATTTAAATGGTTCATTTTCAATCTCTTAGAAAAAAGAACTAATTTAATTAACCAAATTAATTATTGACCTCATCCATAGGTGTTAATTGATTTGTTTAATTAACAAAGAATGTCTAACCCTACCAAAGGTGGTATTCATATAAAAAAGAGAGAATCAATAAATATAAATTTATATCTTCAATAACTTAAATAATATGAGCAAGCATAATTAACTTAATTATTATATCTATAAATTTTTATTGAATCTATATCAATGTTTATTTTTATGTTATTAGATTAGGAAACACAAACCAAAATATCGTGACAGGATGTTTAGGATTAAATTTCATTTTTAAAAGTTTGAAGAATAAATTAAAAACCACATATATTTCATTCTTAGATTGACCTTGTGAGTATACTTATCATTTTCTATGAAATGATTTGTGCACTTGTGAGAGTTTTACAAATATAAAACGAAAGTATTTGCAGGATCGGCATTGCCAATTTTGTTCATTAGTGCACTTGCAAGAGTTATACAAATATAAAACAAAACTATTCGTAAGATTGGTATTTCTAACATGATGTCGATCTTGTTATTCTCATCAAGTTTTTGGCGCCATTGTCGGGGACTTGATTTTGGTTCATCAAAACACAGTCGATAATTTCTAATCAAAGTTTAAGCCATAGTATGTTGTAACATATACACCTTAAACTTTAAAGGTACTAACTCAATAAAAGGATCATGCATAACAAGTAATGTAACGAGGTAAACCCACATAGAGATCATATCTATATAGTAACATCCTCAGTTTGCTTAATATGACCACTCAGTAGCAAATAATTCACTAACAATAAACAAGTTATAACTCTAATAGATAATAAAACCATTATTACCTCTATCAGTCGTGACTTCCATCAAAATTTCCTACTATTTCTCTATACTTAATGCTTTTATAACTTTTTGGTTCAACATGAAAACCTAACTATCCTCCACAACCAACATATCCCATATAGTGTGAATGGAAGCTACTAATCAGTAACAAGATAGATACTCCCAACCTCACGAGACATATAATCAACTATAAGTATCAAATCATATATGAGAGACACATTGTTAAACCATATACTCATATAGATAACAATTTGAAGTCTAACCATAAATGACCCACTCCCAAATATAAGCTCTCCAAAATAATTTTGAAAATGGATAAAAATCTTAGTGTGAATTTTGGCAGAGTTTTAGCTCGGAAATAATGGGCAAGAAATAAGATAAATGGGGCCATTTATAGCATACAAAATTTCCACCTCGCCTTATAGCCATATCGCCAAGGGTGGTAGAGAGGTCCATGGAAAGGACCATGCCGAGATGTTAAAATTTCACATTGTTTCTTCCAAATTTTACTTGTAAAATCCATAAATATCCACACTTGAAATGAACCAAAAATGCAAGTGACAACCTCAACTCACTCCCAAGTTAACTCTTAGAAAATACAACCCTAAACTTAGCATACATGCTATGAAAACCAATCCAATGGTGTGTGTAAATATAATCGGATACAAAGTATACTTAACTATGTGCGTGTATGAATTAATGATAATCTTACACAGAGGAAGATAAATGCATTAAGAAAAAAAGAAAACAAACACCATGTTTTGTACATGAGAAGCCAACACACAAACATAAGTACAATGGACTTACAATCTCCCCTTTATCTTTCCATGTCAAAACACTACATAACTAAATACATAAACTCATAAACCATGAGATGATCTTGAAGATGTCCTAAAGTTGTATGTTCCTATGAACACAACACACACTAAAACCCAAAAGACACACATATACCAAATGCATCCATCTTGAGTGCTCTATCCTACTTCATGAATCAATTCATCCTATCCTCACAGGATTATCAACAACCTGCACACAACACATTTGAAGCATGAGGACTTGACTTTACACCTTTAACTTACACACACGAAACAAACACATACCCTGTGAATGTATCATGTAGAAAGTGCATGTAGTCAAATCATATGCTATTGTGTTACCCCTACATAGGTACACAACGATAGGCATAAACACAAGTAAACATGCATAACTCCCCCTAGACTTCATACAACATTCCCTCTAAATACATGCAAGTCAAACAACAATTTGTAGTGCAATTCTACACTCATAGCCCATTCAAAACACATAATAACAACAGACATATACATATACACAGAAACTTCTTCCCCTCTTTTACATTGAAAGTCAAAGGTACACCTCTATTTGAGGGAGAAAAGAAATACAAATATACTATAATCCTAACACTAGCGCAACACTACAAATAAGATTAAAGTAAACACTATAAGAAGTACCACATGCAGTTATATGAAAAAGATAAAGCATAACATCGAGATAAACAAAAAGTAAAAAGACAATAGCCAACAAAATGAATGCATATATAACCCTAGAGATGAGTAGACAAAAGGCATCCCAATTTACCAAAAAATATGTCATGCACTCCAGTAATAAATACTAGGCAAAGAATGAGATGAGAGAATCATGCAATAACTCACTATAATATGGGAACAAGTAGACACAAAGGATGACATGTGAAGTAAGGGATTGCAAGATATGTATGCAACAAGTCATACTAACATTGCTATTTGTGCATGGTTCATTTAAAGTGATGTCAAAGAGAAGGATGTATCACATGATCAATAAAACAACAAAGACTTCCCTTGATAGCATACATAAGACACAACCTTTTCCCTATAAAAGTATGCATATGATACAATAAACATATTATGTATTCTACTCATGAAAACTACCTTAACACAAAAACATTTACAAAAAGTAGAAAATAAGAAATATAGAAAGATGGAAGCAAACTAAGCAAGTTCAATGAATTAGAGGGTCCTTAAAGAATAGTCAATATAACTAACGTAAATATCCATATGTCCATAAATCTATGATGCATTCATGTAGGGGATATGACTAAATATTTTATGCCGTGCACAATGTGTGCTACGCAAAATTTGTTTATTTTATATGCCATCATAATATACATATGTGAGCCAAGAAAATTGAAATATTGACTCAAGTTGAACGAATCTTTATATGTCCACAATTAGTCTCTCTCTCATCTAATGTAAGTGCCAACCTAGAAAAAATCAATAGGTCTTTCAAAGTTTGTAATGATAGGCTAAGGTATGAGTAGGAAAGAGAAGACATTTAAGCTTGAACACACCTTTGTTGATCCAATGAAATAGATAAGTTTATAAGTATGAAACTTATACCCTCAACCATGGGTTGTTTTCTCTTTACTTCTCAAACTTCAACCAATTGAGTTTTGAGAACTGTACACAAAATTCATATGTTTATGCAACACTTCCTTAACATACTTATCATCTTTTTATTTTTCTTTTATTTTCTTTCCTCCTTCCTCTTATTTCTAAACAAACAAAACTCAACAATTAATTTTCCTTTTTCTTTTATCCATCTTCCCTATTTTTTATATAACATTCCATTTTTCCTCTTATCTTTTGTTTTGTTGATTGAAACCAAGAGGGTAATACAAACAAACAAACAAAAATGCAAAATAGATTCTCAATCAAAGAGTGGATAAGGTAGGTGGGAATAAATATTTATGCTAAGCCAATATTTAGGTGCAAAGAAATGAAGAGATAACATAATAGCTCAAAAAAGGGAGATTAAGGATAAGAAAACATTGGTGGCAATAAGGATCAAATAATTTAAGGATGGCATCAATCCTCTTTCTAATCAAGAAGCAACTAGAATTTTATTTTGAGAGACTAAAATTTTGTTATAGATCTTGTTAAAGATATACAAATCATTAAGGTAAGAGAACCGTACAAGCTTCTCAAAATAACCATCAAATTCACAAAGGTATGTCATGTGTAAAAGAAGGATATATTTATGATAAAATGAATAGGAAAACTTTACCCATACATTCTCTCAAGGAATACACATGTCAAAAAATCCACACTTCAATTTAGGTCAAAGGAATGCCAATCATATATCAATATGATCTCTTTAAAATAAATTTTAAATGCAATAGTTTAGCAAAGAGAAAAACCCGTTAGTCTCACAAACACAAAAAACAATAGCTATCAAGTGAGATGACAAAAAAGGTACTAATACAAAACAATACCCAAGAAGAAGGAAAAAAGTGCCTTAAAAATAAGAAATATCAAGAAAAATAAGAACAAACAACAACAGGAGATAGACAAAGGACCAAAAAATATAAGAAAGTAGAACCTAGTAAAATAGGTGAGATGTAATCTATATGACATGAAATATAAAATACAAGGCTACATAAAGTATAATCCTAATACTTTGACTTTACATGATGAACATTTAATGTGAGGCACAAACAAAATTTCATAGAGGAAGAAGCAGGGAGTATGCAAGAGAAATGTACATAAGGAACATGTCAAAGCAACTAGCATATGAGAAAGCTAGTAAAAGATATGTTAGACATGTAAAGCAATAAATATTACAATTAACATATTATGCATGCGCTAAGGAAACAATAAGAGAGAGAAAAGAAGAAGTGTCAAAAAGATGAGTACAAACAAAAAAACATAAATTCTTGTATAGAAAGATGACAAATAAAGAGAGGAAAGAAATTAAGAAACTTAACCACAACAAATTAGCCAAAAATAATGATCAAACTACATCCCTTCATCTAAAGAATTTGTGAGAGGTAATAAAACTCGGAGATAGTCTCTGGCTCATATGAGCATGAGGTGTATATGGAAATTATGATTCGTTTTGTTTATAGTTTTTAGAAAATTCAATCGAGTCATCTATTTAAGTGGGGCCACACAAGTGTTTTAAAAGTAGATTTATTTCTTTTTGCATTATGACTTATATGCATAATGTAACCTACTTGAACATGCTCAGATGATCCAGAGTAATTGCATCCAGACAAAGAAGGTGGATGTGAAATGCGGTGAAGTACTCTGAGATGAACTCCCTACATATCTAAGGTACTGCCTAGCAAGGTGGCTAGTAGTGCCGTAAAGACAATAGGTATGATGAGTAGAGTTAAAGAATCTGGGTCTCTAATTCCAAGGAATTGTATACAAAAGAGATAAAGAAGAGATGCTTATGTTAACTTTCATACGAGGATGAAAAGTTAATTTTTCTACAGTGAGGTCTCATATGCCCACATGCCCTAGTTCACCACAATGGTGACAAGAAGGGATAATAGTAGGTAGAGGTAGTAGATCATTACCAGAGTGATAGAAAGTGTTAGCATTAGGTGAATGGTTCACCTTGCTAGAGGAACCAAGCTAGAACGTGACAACCAACTTACCTTTAGAGATAACAACAACTGACTTGAACTTAGAATCTTAATCGGAAGACTTAAAAAACTTAGGAGCAGTAGAAGTATAAATCACTTCATTATACTTGATATCATGTTTATCACCAAACGACTTTGTGTTACTTATAATTTCACTTAATTTTTAGGAGTCAAAAATAATTTTGTTGACAGTAGAGGAAGACTAAACCAATTATTTTTCACTCACGTAGAGTTTATTTTTTAAAGTTACAATCAAATTTTCCTTTTTCCTTAAGGAAAGACTCCAGGTAAGCCATTGAATTATTGATTATCCCAACTCTCTCATTCATATTTTCCACTTCATCTTCTTTCTCATTTAGAGAATAAGTCAGATACTCCTTGGCACTCTCAAAGAAAATTATCTACTTTTTCAAGTGTTCAATTTCATCCTTACGATCATTCAGATTGGCATACAAAGGAATACATTTATCAGAGGTGGAACACTTCAATTATTCCTCAAGTAGCTTCACCTTCTTAAGATCTATGCCAAACTTTCCTACAAATGTAAATGTCTCTTTTGAATGACCTTACTCCTATTAGTGAGATCATGTTGTTTGATCATTAGTTGAGGACTTCTTTCTTTAATTTGAACTTCTCTAATAAAAGTGCATTGTATGAGTCAAGCAATTCATTATGTTCGTCTTCATAATCATCAATTTCAACTATAGCCTCTTGAACTTATGAGGTGGTAGTCGGGGATCAATGACATTACTTGAAGTAAAGAAACCAAGAAAGTTAATGTCATCCTTATCTTCACTGCTAGTACTATCAGAAAAAGTAACCTCAACCTTCATCGCACGCTTATTCATGTGCTTTTGTTTCTAAAAATAATATAGTGCAATGTGACTAGGCTTCCCACATTCGAAGCATCCAATATTTTTTAGGTCCCTTTTATTGGTTTCTTAGATTCATTATATGAGTTATCATCAACTTTTACTGATTTTAAGCCTTTATAGCTCAAACTACCTTTTCCAATATCCCAAGAGAAGGGTTTCTTCTTTCTGAAGAATCTTGTGAATCTTTGGAATCTTTGAGTTTTCACAAATTGTATATATATTGTATAATAAAGTGAGTGACTAATTTGTGATTTTTTATTTTATTGGTTTAGGTAACCCTAAATATGTTTCTTTTTTAAAAGTCATGTATGAATAAAGAGAAGGGCATATATATTCAATTTCTTCTTAACTTATTTAATTTAAGTAATAAAAATAAATATATGATACTATATTAGATATAAAAATCCTTGCATTTAATGTAAAGACTTATAGAGATTGTTTAGCAATTAGATTTATAAGAAGAGTGTTTAAAAGAGTAAAAATATATCAGCACCTATAACGTGAACATAATAGCTCAAAATATATTCTCATAAGTTAGTCTCCACTATTTGATTCCTAAATAGCAATTTTAGGTTAATTGCAATTTCAACATTTTATCAAGAAATTTTAATTATGACAAAACTAACAAATTATCACATTATTCCATAAAATATTTTTGAAATTAATCCAACAATGCAAAGATTTAATCATTTCCTTAAAATTATCTTAAAAGACTTGATAATTTTGTAAGAAATTTTTTTAAAATAAACCAAAAATTTCCAATTCAATAAAAATAAATAAAAGCACATAAAAAATATACAAATGTTAACATGTGATATAAAAATTTAAATTTAGCACAAAAATTTATAATGCAACTTTTTTTACCCCAACCTACAACTTACATTGTTCTTAATGTAATAATTGTAAATCAAAGACAAAGAATAATGAAAAAAATTTACCCATTTGTTGAACCTATTCAAGGATTGGTATGGAATTATAGGGGAATCCATCAATACGAAAAGATAAATATTATACAGAAAGAATACTATATACTTCTCACAAATTTTAACAAATAGTTATAAAATTTAACAATTCTAATAATGTTCACCAAACAAGGAAACAAAATTATTAAATTAACATAAAACAAACAAACAAATTAAAATAAAGAAAATAATATTATCTACAATGATATGTTTCCTCCTATCTAGGGTCTAGTTTAACTTCTTAGCAAGACATTTCTCGGAGAATCTCTATTTTCATAAATTAATATACTCAATGTCCCCTTATCATTGAGTTTATTAAAATTAAAAATCGTACAAGTATGACAAGTTTGTCCACCTATACTATTTAAATCATTTACCATGTCCTATGGATAATAAAAATTTATACGCTTAGAAGTAGTGACATGGTTGTGGGTTTTAGTTCACTCACTTCTAGCTACAACTATAATGAATATGACATTAGATTTGCACTTTCACCTAGATATAAAATATTATTTATCTCCTTTTTATTTTTAATCGACAATGTTGATATTGACATTAATATTTTCGTAACTTTAAGAGGTAACTTCAAAAAAAATTGTATTTGAGTCATGAACAAAATAGGGTTTAGAGAAGAAGAAAAAGAGAAAATTTATGTGGTTCTTATCTAACATTTTTTTAGTTTAGAAATTCATTGTAGCAAAAATAAAACATAGTATATTCAAATAGGAATCCACGTAAATATATGTTTTTTCCTTCAACCCAATTATATTAAGAAAGTATTATGCTGTGATTGGTAGAAAAATCATACCACAACTCAGATTTGTTTCTTTAAATTAAATAAAAATACTAAATAAGAATAATAAAATGAAACAACAAATAAGATAAACAATAAAAATAAATAATAAAAATAAATAAGCAAATAAAAAAATAAGAAATAAAAATTACTAAACAAAAATGTATAATTAAATAAAAATAAAAATAAAAACAGATAATAGAAAATAAAAGAATGATAAATAATAAATAAGAGAAAAAAATTATTCAAATAAAAATACTAAGCAAAACTAAATACAAGTTAGTGAATTAATAAATTAAGTTAAATTTAAATTGAAAACTTAAATTAGTATAAAAAATACTAAAAATAAAATTTAAAAACATTAAGTTAATAATTAATATCTAAATCAAATAAAAATTACTTTAAAAAAATTAAAATATTTATAGATTTTTTCAAACTTTTAAATCAACTATTAAAATAGACATAAAATTTAGATTTTTTAAAAAAATAAATTGGAAAATTTTTGAAATTTTTGAATTTTTTTAATATCAAATCATAAATGACTTTAATTTTTTTTATTTTCAATATTTGTTTTTTGGAATTTAAGTATCGCTTTCTTTTGAATTTTTAAAAATTTTTTATATATGTCTCTTAAGTAAATGAATAAACAAGACATTAATTTTTTTAATTTTTTTCAAATTTTTTTTAAATAAAATAAAATAAAAAATCACAATATTTACAATACAAATTTTTTTTAAGATTTTAATAATACTAATTTAAAAATACTATTTTTCCCTAACAATAGTGTCAAAAATTTGAAATATAAAATTATTGCATATAAATTTTGTATGATTTATAAAATAGTCGCATACATGAATCACTTATATAAAATTATAAGTACACTTTCAAGATTAGAGTAAAAAGGAATCATGTAATATTTAAATTATTCAAAAATTCTTAAAAAATGAAATTAATAACTTAAAATTCCTATCAAGATTCTTTTGGGTAGAGTTTCTAAACTATTGATATAAAAATAAAGATAGAATCAAAACACATTTAAGTAATTAAACATTCACGTAGTGGAGAATTTATGAGATATATTAGTTAGTTAATTATACTTATTTAATACTAAATATGATAATAAAGATATGAATTAAAATTATTGATTCTTTCTTGTATTTAAAAATAGAAGATTAATTAAGTCTACTATTTATTATAAATTAAAATTACTTTCCACTTTGACTCTCATCTAGCAGTTAATCTTAATTAAATTAAGCTATTTTTCTAAGAGAAAGTTAACCGTTCAAGTATCATCTTCGGTCGGGTCTAACAATTTAAACTCACATCATTGTATCTAAGTTAGGTTTATGATTTAAATATATAGAAATAACTTTCACATTAATTAAAAGTTGTTACAATAGCTAACCTACCCTGGTAGCGGTACAATACTATGACATTATATGACGCTCCTCTCAAACTTACGGTGGTTGTAGCACTATAAGTTTGCCTCTTAACTCTTTAAATCTTTGTCTAGCCAATGACTTAGTGAGCAAATCAGCTAACTGATAGCTGAAAGGGTAATATTCAACCACTAACTCCTTTTTAAGAGCTTGTTATCTAATAAAATGAATATTTATTTCAACATGATTTGTATGCTGATGCATGACTGGATTTTGACTCAAGTATTTGGAACTAATATTGTCACAATACAGGATTGGTGTTTGCTGCAAATTGATACATAGTTGTGTTAACAATGACTTAATCCATATTACCTTTAGCTAAGAGTGCTGTCAATGCCCTATATTTGGACTCCGTTGATGATCTGAAAACCACCATTTGCTTAGAAGAAGTTCAAGAAACTAGACTTATCTCTTAAAAATACACAAAAAAGCACCTAAACTTTCTCTATCATCAGAACATGCACCCCAATATAATCTGAATATGAAAAGCTCGTTAAATCAAGAGACTTCCATTTAAGTAAATGCAACCCATGAGAAACAGTGCCTTGTAAGTATCGAATCACTCATTTTAGAGCTTTCATATAAACATCAATTGGTACTGAAAGGAATTAACATAATCGACTAATTGAGAAGGCCAGTACTTCTGGTCTTGTGATACAGCAGTATCATAAAGAGCCAACAAGACTCCTATACCGAGTATTGTTTGCTCATCCCACATATTACCTTCATGTTTAGGCAATACTCCTCTTGAAACCATGAGGGTGTCAAGTTTCTTGCAATAAGACACGCATGCACGCTCAATCAACCCAACAATGTACATGTGATGATGAAGTAATAAACTAGTAGAGGAGTGCTGAACTTCAATACTAAGAAAGTAATTCATCCGACCAAGATCATTGAAAGAGAACATAGCATTCAAATCCACAAGAAATTGTTTGAGAAGTGTAGAATTATTTCCATTTAAGACAATATCATCAGCATACACAAACACTAAGGATGACTACATTTGAACCAACACGCTTACTCCATAAAGAGCTTTTTTAAATTTACACATATGATGAGGTTTTGACTGATCTATTCAGGAGGCTAAATCATGTACATTGTCTCCTCCAAGTCTTCATTAAGGAAAGTATTATTGATGTTCAACTGCTATAATTCCTAACCAAAATAAACTGCAAGCATGAAAACGACATGAATAGTAATAGCCTTCAACAATTGCACTAAACTTCTCAGTCTAATCCAGACTATGAGTCTGAAAATATCCTTCGGCAAACAAGCATGAGTTACGCTTATCAATTGAACTAGTTGCTAAGATCTTAGCTTTGTGTAACCACCTGCACCAAATCACCTTATGATCAACATGTTTAGGTCCCACGTACGATTCCTAAGCAAGGCATAATACTCAGCTTGCATGGAGTCTATCATTTCCTTATACTGTATAGCTTCTCTCCAAGAACTGGTTCCCAAGGTATAGAAGCAACAGTGGAAAAAAAAACTTTAAGCTTAGTAATGCGAGACTTAACACGAGTCTACATTTGATGCTTATTAGAAACCAAAGGATTTGGATTTAATACAAATGTGAAGGAGAACCAAAGACACAACAATCAGAAGAAGGCAATAAAGAAGATGTGGATGTGGAGGACTGAGATATTGGTTTGTAAACTTGTTTACAAGTTCAAATAAATCAAAAACAAACTTTGAAACATTCTAGCCCAGCCCATTTGAAGTCCAACTTGTAGAAGCTTCTATGGTGATTGTCTGGATTGATAAGGATACAGCTCATGGTTGATGAGAAGAAGAAAAATCAATGGGTTAAATAAGAAGATAAGTGCATGGTTTAGATTGTTTTGGTAGGTTTATATTGTATGGCTTAGATTTATTAGTTGTTTCTATAAATACTTCTCAGTAGCAATGTAATAATCAAGTTAAAGAAATCAAAAACGAAAATTCAATAATTTCTAAGTGTTTCTGGAAAATTGTTCTTGAGTGTTCTTGAGTTTTGATCCATAATTTTCTAACAAAGTGGTATCAGAGCTGTAGTTGTAAATATAAATATACACTATTGTATATCAAATCGAAGCTCTCGACGAGACAAATCCGACGCCACAAGAATCATTCAGATCGGAGTTCGGACGCGCCGCCACAATCCTCCGGAAGTTTCTGCCAGAAAGTGAGTTAACTCACTGAGTCAGCCAAGTTGGAGCCGAGTTGACCGAGCCGTGAAGCCTGTTGACCGAGCCGTCAAGCCGTTTGACCGAGCAGCCGAGACAGTTGACCAAAAAGTTGACTTTGACCGTTGACCAAAAAAATCAGATTTTTTCCGGGAGTTCCTCCTAAGGTTTTTTGACGTTCTGAATCCATCTGTGCGATCAAAATTTACAAATTCTCACTATATTGAGAGTTATGTCAAATGGAGGTATGTCATCGTTTCAAGTCCGACACTCAACAACGACAACTAGGATAATTGGAGTATCAAGATGAAGGCTCTTTTGGGTGCACATGATATGTGAGAAGTCATAGAGAAAGGCTTAAGTAAGCCAGACGATGAAGCTACTCTAACGCAAGTGCAAATAAGAATCTTTAAAAGATTTGAGAAAAAGAGACAAGAAAGCTCTTTTTCTTATCTATCAAGCCTTAAATGATAATGGGTTTGAGAAGATTTCAGATGCAACATCTTCCAAAAACAGCATGGAATAAGCTTCAAATTTCTTTCAAAGGATCCGAGAAAGTGAAGAAGGTTGGTCTCCAAACACTAAGAGGTGAGTTTGAATCTCTACATATGAAAGCTTCCGAATCTATTTTTGACTATTTCTCGAGATTCGCAGTTGTTTCTAATCAATTAAAAAGAAACGGTGAGATGTTGGGAGATGTTAGAATAATGGAGAAGATACTTCGTTCATTAGATTCCAAATTTCAACACATCGTCGTGACGATTGAGGAAACAAAAGATTTGGAAGAAATGACCATTGATGAACTGAATGGGTCATTACAAGCATATGAAGAAAAGCATAAGAAGAAGCAAGGGATCACTGAGCAACTCTTTAAGATGCAATTCAAGGATAAACATGAAAGCCAAAGCAATGACAGAAACCAACGTGACCGAAGTAGAGGTAGAGGTAGAGGCCGTGGATGAGGTGGAAGCCACGGTCGTGGACAAGGTTGGAATTACAACAACAATTCCAAGAACTTTGAAAGAGCAAAAAGCTCAACACAAAGTCGAGGAAGAGGTAATATGAACTCAAGGTATGACAAATCTC
Source organism: Hippophae rhamnoides (assembly GCA_033030585.1). Classification (NCBI taxonomy): domain Eukaryota; kingdom Viridiplantae; phylum Streptophyta; class Magnoliopsida; order Rosales; family Elaeagnaceae; genus Hippophae; species Hippophae rhamnoides. The sequence continues at coordinate 23,238,289 of CM065434.1, read as the reverse complement.
AAGTTCAATGCTATAATTGTTAGAAATTTGGACATTATGCTTCAGAATGTAGAGCTCCCAATAATAGAGTAGATGAGAAAATCAACTATATAGAGGAGAAGACCGATGAGAAAGAAATTATTTTTTATAGCACGAAAGGAGGGTGATAGTAGTCAACCAAATGCCTGGTATCTTGACAGCGGGGCAAGCAACCATATGTGTGGAAGGAAAGACATGTTCGTGAAACTAGATGAGTCAGTAAGTGGAAATGTCTCATTTGGAGATGATTTAAACGTAGCAGTGAAAGGAAAAGGTAACATTCTTATTCGTTTGAAAGATGGGCAACATCAATTTATTTCCAATGTTTACTATGTCCCAAATATGAAAAGTAACATCTTAAGTTTAGGATAACTGTTAGAGAAAGGTTATGATATTCATATAAAGGATTGTAATCTTTCTATAAAAGATGATAAGAATAACCTCATTGCTAACGTGCCGATGTCAAAGAATAGAATGTTCTTGATCAACATACAAAATGACATTGCAAAGTGTCTGAAAGCCTGCTATAAAGATGCATCGTGGCTATGGCATCTTCGATTCGGACATCTCAATTTTGGAGGATTGGAGCTGTTGTCTAAGAAGGAGATGGTGAAGGGACTGCCTTGCATTAACCATCCTAATCAACTTTGTGAAGGGTGCCTACTCGGGAAGCAATTCAGAAAAAGCTTTCCAAAGGAGTCAGACTCAAGAGCCAAGAAGCCACTCGAGCTAATCCATACTGATGTGTGCGGACCGATCAAGCCTAGTTCTCTCGGTAACAGTAACTATTTTCTTCTTTTTATTGATGATTTTTCAAGAAAAACTTGGGTATATTTCTTGAAATAGAAATCAGAAGTTTTTGAAGTATTCAAGAGGTTCAAAGCTACAGTGGAGAGAGAAAATGGTAAAAAAATCGAAGCCATAAGATCAAACCGAGGTGGAGAATTTACATCCAAGGAGTTTCAAGAGTTCTATGAAGCAAATGGAATTCATAGATCTTTAACAGTGCCAAGATCCTCCCAACATAATGGTGTAGCTGGAAGAAAGAACCGAACAATCCTCAATATGGCACGAAGCATGCTCAAAAGCAAGAAACTACCCAAAGAGTTTTGAGCAGAAGTAGTATCATGTGCAATTTACTTGTCAAACCGATCTCCAACAAGAAGTGTATGGGAAAAGATACCGTAAAAGGCATGGAGTGGAAGAAAGCCTGGTATTTCCTACCTAAGAGTCTTTGGAAGTATAGCCCGTGTTCATGTACCGGATGAGAGAAGAATGAAGCTTGATGATAAAAGAAAGAGTTTTATCTTCATCAGTTATGATACTAATTCAAAGGGCTATAAGCTGTACAACCCACACAATAAGAAGATTGTGATTAGTCGAGATGTGGTATTCGACGAAAAAGGAGAATGGGATTTTAACTCTCATGCAGATAACTTCAATTTCTTTCCTCAGTTTAAAGAAGACGAGCAGACAATGAGGGAGGAATCTGTAGAAATTCAACAAGAGCCAACGACTCCACCTACTTCACCAATGCCAACCACTCATGAAGATCTGTCATCATATTCAAGTGGAAGTGAAAGAGCCATGACACGTACACGAAATCTCCAAGATCTTTATGAGGTAACAGAACAACAAGATAATCTTACCTTATTTTGTCTCTTTGTTGATTGTGAACCAGTGAGCTTTCAAGAAGCTGTATAAGAGAAGAAGTGGAGAGATGCGATAGATGAAGAAATCAATGCTAAACATGGTCAAAGTTCCAAGCACAATAAGAATAAAGGCAAGGGAAAGCTGGGTAAAGAGTCTAAATTAGGAACTCGAAAAGTAACTTTTAAAAAGTCAAGCTTCAGAGGGATTTACTTTAATTGTTAGAGAACAAGGCATAAAGCCCCAGATTATGAGTTTTTAAAAAGACATAGAAACCGTGAGGCAAACATGTTGATGACATCACTTATGATACCTTTGATATTGACATGTGTGTAGTCATTTCTGAGGTGAACTTAGTAGGATCAAACCCAAAGGAGTGGTGGGTTGATACTGATGCAACAAGGCACGTATGCTCAGATAAATAACTATTCACTACTTTTGAACTAGTAAAAGATGGAGAGAAGCATTTCATGAAAAATTCTACCACATCAACTATTTAAGGGCAAGGCCATTAAAAAATGTACTCTATATGCCAAACATCTATAAGAATCTTGTTTCTAGCTCATTTCTAAACAAGCATGGTTTTCAAATAGTGTTTGAATCTGATAAGAATATTATGACAAAAAATGTGATGTTTGTAGGAAATGGGTATGTATATAATATGTTATTTAAGCTCAATGTAATGACTCTAAAAGCTAAGAACATTAATAAGATTAATTATTCTACTTATTTGCTTGAGTCTTCCAACTTATGGCATGGTAGATTAAGTCATATTAATTACGATACCTCATGTAGAGTAATTAACATGGAACATATATTTGCATTCCAAATATATTCAAAGCATAAGTGTGAGACTTGTGTTGAGGCAAAAATGACTGTCATCATATCATTCGATTGAAAGAAACACTGAATCCCTTGACTTAATCTATAGTGATCTATACAATTTTAAATTTCTTCAAACAAAGGGTGGAAATAAGTATTTTATTACTTTTGTTGATGGTAGCACGAAATATTACTACGTGTATTTACCTAAAAGAAAAATTGAAGCTGTATATAAATTTATTCTTTATAAAATAAGTTGGGAATCAACTCAATAAGAAGATCATGGTATTGCGTAGTGATTATGGTGGTGAATATGAAACACCATTTGGTGAATTATGTGCACAACATGGAGTTATCTATGAAACCTCAACGCCTTATTCACCCATGTAAAATGGAGTTATTGAATGTAGGAATCGTACTTTGAAAGAAATGATGAATGTAATAATATTAAGTTTTGGGTTGTCATAGAACTTGTAGGGGAAACTATTTTGTCAGCTAACTATCTTTTAAATAAGTTATCCCAAAAAAAGACACATAAGACACCTTATGAATTATTTAAAAAAAAATGGTACCTTCCTATAAGTATTTACAAGTATGGGGTGTTTTGCTAAAGTAGTCATACCTATACCTAAGAAGGTTAAGATAGGTTCAAAAATGATAGATTACATCTTCATTGGATAAGCACATAATATTAGTGCTTATTAGTTTCTTATACATGATTCAAAGATTCCAGACATACATAAGAACATGATAATAGATTCAAGGAATGCATCATTCTTTGAATATGTATCTCCAAGTAAATCTCAAAGAGAATCAAGTTCGTCTAAACGAATGTGTGACATTATGAGTGAAGATATTCAACTTAAAGAACCTAAACAAGAGGTTTATTTATAGTTGAGGTTGAACCCAAATATAGTAAGAGGATTAGGATAGAAACGTCCTATAGTCCCTATTTTTTGACTTACTTGCTAGAAAGTGAACCTCAAACCTATGAAGAGGCTGTGAATTCTTCTGAAGGTCTTCAATGGTAAGAAGCCATTAATAGTGAAATTGAGTCCATTATGTAAAATCATGCTTGGAAACTAGTTGATTTACCTCTAAGTAGTAAAATACTAGGGTCCAAGTGGATTTTCAAAAGAAAACATAAATTAGATGGATCAATTGAAATTTACAAGGCCAGACTTGTAATTAAGAGATACAAAAATGACATGACTTTGATTACTTTGATACTTATTCTCCTGTGACAAGAATAGTATCCATAAGGATGATAATTTCTATCGTTGTTTTGCGAAATCTTGAAATACATCAAATGTATATAAAGACAGTCTTTCTAAATGGAGAGTTAGATGAACAAATCTATATGGACCAACCCAGGGTTTTTTCATGCCTAGGACAAGAAGGAAAGGTCTCTAAATTTGTGAAGTCTTTATACGGCTTGAAATAAGCACCAAAACAGTGGTATGAAAAGTTTGATAATGTCATGAGGACAAATGACTTTAAAATCAATGAATGTAAAAAATGTGTATATGTCAAGGACAAAGAAGATGATTATGTTATCTTTTTTCTTTACATTGATGACATGCTAGTTATGGAAAGTGATGATCAAATGATCAAATCTACTAATATTATGTTGACTTCAAGGTTTAATATGAAAGACATCGGGCTTGTTGATGTAGTTTTGAGAATTAAGATATCAAGGATATCAAGCGGTCTCATTCTAAGTCAATGTCATTATGTTGGAAAAATACTTGAGAAATTCAATAATGGTGATTCTATAATTGTGAAAACACCAGTAAATGTAAATCTACACCTATCTAAGAATAAAAGTGAGAGTAAGTGACAGTGTGTCTCAACTAGAATTTTTTTGAGTAATAAGAAGTCTTATGTATTTGATGAGTTGTACGAGACCAGACATAACTTATGTTGTATGAAAACTTAATAGATATACTAGTAATCCAGGATCTGATCATTGGAAAGATATTACAAAATTACTTAGATACTTAAGATATACACGTTGCTATGGACTGTACTGCACAAGATATCTAACTGTATTAGAAGGATGCAATTATGAAAGACTCCAAGTATATTAGTGGATATGCATTCATATTGGGTGGTGCGACTGTTTCATGGAAGTCTTCTAAACATACGTGCATTGCTAGACCCACGATGGAATCTGAGTTCATCACTTTGGATAAATGTGGTGAAGAAGCTGAATGACTAAGCAATTTTTTAGAAGATATTCCTAAGTGGGTGAACCCTATACTTGTAATATACATCCATTGTGATAGCCAATCTTTTATTGGCAGGCACAAAGTAATATGTATAATGGTAAGTCTTGATATATACATTGTAGACATAATACCTTTATATAAGTACTCTCAATTGGGATTATCTATATTGATTATGCAAAGTTAAAAGATAACATAGTAGATTCTTTAACTAAAGAGTTAAATTGAAAGTTAGTTGATAAGTCATCGAGAGTAATGGGATTGAAGTCCATGAATGAATAAGAATTTGCAAAGAAAACCTAACCTATTTGATTGGAGATCCCAAGATCTAGGTTCAAAGTGACAACCTAATTGTAAATATTTAGTGAGATCACTGTAGGAGTTTACTCTCAAGTCCATTCCTATGATGAAAATAGTGATATCTATAAGATACAGGATAAGTTGAAGTTTTTAATGATTCTTAGGAAGAGAATATTGAGTGGAGTATGTGGGTTACTTTTTGCGAATTACTTTTAAAGATAAGAGATCACCTATGTGAGGGAAGAATGGGATCGCTTCGAAAGAGAATTGTATAGGGCTCAATTCTTTAGAGACTCTCACATAATCAGGTGTATGTTCATGGTAAAAAATGATTAGAGACTCTCACATAATCAGGCGTATGTTCATGGTAAAAAATAAACATAACACTGAGAACTAAATTGTGCTGAGAAATATTCTTGTGTGAAGTACATCATCGCTTACATAAACGGTAGAACGGTTTAAGGACATCACGTCTATTGGTTAGTTAGTAAAGTAAATATACTTTTAACGGGTAAGGTTCAAAGGGTTATACCTATCTATCATATTTCCGTGTTAAAATTTGATTTAAAATCTATGTTAATTTTTATTTATGTTGGGGATCGTTGAAAATTTTATGAATTAAAATTGTTTTAATTCAAAAATTGTTGTAATGTTTTATTTCTTTTAATACACATACCGTTTTGTTTCAAGTGTTACACAGAACTTTTATTTCCTTTAATATGCATACCGTTTGTTTCTTTTGAATGTTTTGAATATTATATATATATAATGCATAAAAAGGAAAGAGACAGAAGAAGAGACTACGGAAAAGAAAAAGAGAAAAAAAAAAAGACAGAGAAGAGAGAGAAAATTAAGGAAAAAAAGAAAAAGAAAAAAGAAAAAAGAAAAAGAAAGAAAGAAAAGTAATAATAAGAGGAAAAAGAAATACAGTACGGAAAGAGAGAAAAAATTAATTTTTCTTTTGTATTTTCTACGTTGCCTATGTTTCTCAAATAGAGTTCAAACATTTGAAAGTTCGTGAAATAATAAATTATGATGTAAATTTATTATTATTTAATCATTGTATATTGTGAGATAAGTTTTCATAGTTTTCTAACACCAACAGTAATCGAAAAAATTATTTTAAGAAAATTGTGTGATATACAAATCTCGATTCTTTACTCTATTTAAATTTTATGTTATTTAAATATTATATTTATAATACATATATTTATAATTTTAATTAAATAATTTTATTCTTATCTTGTTTGATCATGTAAAATTTTTATGAGTCCCCATTTTGTTATGTGTTCTTCTTTTTCTTCCACTTTATTTATAGGTTTAAGAATTTAAGATCAATAAAAGTTCCTAATAATATTACTACGCAAAAACTACAATAACCATGAAGAGTGGAGTATAGATGGAGTTAATTAATTTACATATTCAACAAATGTTTTGGATTTTTATTACAATCTAATATTTACACATTCAACCAACATCTTGAAATCTAAGTTAATGTTTTTGCCCCTCAAGAAGAGGGGGAAGATAACTTTAATAACTTTAAAACATTGGTAACTAATAGAACATGTACTTTGTTGTTTTTATCATATGCTAGAATGTTTTCTTTAATACTATAATGCATAGAAGTCCTTTGAAATTAGAATATGTGTTCTCTGTCTAATCCACTACAAAGATATATCCTAGTTTTAATTTATATTTGTTTTCTTTTTGAATTATAGACTTTGTTGACAAATTTATAGATGAAAATAATTTTCTAAATTTTTTTTATTAGAGAAAACTATTTATCGACAAACTTTGTAAGGAAAAACTTTTTCCTACAATTTTTTTCTGGAAATAAACTTTCTTCGACATATTTTGTTCGAAAATGCTTTCTCCAACAAATATTTTTGACGAAAAAAATGATTTTGTCAATGAACATTATTTTTGTAGAGAAAAACTTTTCTACAATAGGATATCGAAATAATTGTCTCGATAAAACAATTTATCATGGAAAAGTTTTTGGCCCCAAATGTAGATGTTTTTCCAACAAAAGTGATTTGTTATTGAAAATATTCTTTGTAGTCAGATTTTTTCAAAAATTTTGGATTTTTAAAGGAAGTTTTGTAAATTTTATTTAATAGGTAGATATATTCAAAAGGTATGTGGATGTACTTAGTATCAACCCCTTTTATCTCTCCCTTCGCCAAGTGTCGCCTTACAAGCCCAGGCGCTCTTATCTCCTTTGGTTTCGACGTGTCGCTAAACCAAATTACCTCCTTTGCGTGCGAACATTACGTCATCTTCTTGGATCCACTCCGCTTAGAGCCTCACCAATCCCATTCCTATTTCCTATTTGCGTTATGATACTAAAAGCCTAAATTTTTTCAAGCACCCAAACAATGCCGTATAAAAGATAGACAAGATCAAAATTAAATAAAAATTGAGAGAAAATCAAAGAAAACTTCAGATTTTGGGCAATATTGTAAGATCTTTGAAAGAAAATTCAATAACAAGTTGAACATTGATATTTCTTGACCCTTTGGCTTGGATAATTCAACAAAATGAATACTTTTTTCCACCCTTTTCTCTTTATTATGGATTATTTAAGCTTTATTTTGATAATAATTATAATTTATGATTAAATAATTGATTTTATAATTTATGATATTTTGTAAAAATAATTACTAATATGTTTTGGTAATAATTTTAACTTAGTGATTTTCAAGCAAAAATCAAAAATTGTTTGGTATTGTTTTTTGTTTTTTTATAAACTTAATAAAAAAAGAAATTTTTTGGTTATTATTTACAAATTTCATGTTTTTAATCATTTTCTTCAAATAGTTATTAATACAAAAATTTTAAAACTTAATTTATTCTCTATAAACATGTTTTGTGAAAATGAAAAAAAATCAAAAATCTAATTCAAAAATAAAAAATCTAATTCAAAAATCTAATTTCTAAAGATTTATGAATCATTTTATATTTTGGTAGTGATTCCTTCAAAAAGTTAAAATCAAAATAAAAAATCGTTACCAAATAAGCCCTTGTTTATTTTTATGGATTTGAAAAATTCTATGTATAGCTAAATATTCATTATGATTGCAGGCAATTTTCAAGATTTAGATTATGATTTAATTAATTTAATGTCATAATAATTTTAATTTTAATTCTTGATTCTTGATGTGTTTAAAATTTAAAACTATGTATTTATGAATTTGGGTGTATAATTAGTTTCTTGGATAAATATGTTTATTTCTAGTTTAAAATATTAGTACAATTGCTAATATTTTTATTTGAAATAATATCTTGTGATTGCTTTCACACGTACAATTGAATACCTATGTTAAAGATTATTAATGATTTTAATCTTATCTAGTTTATTTATCACTTTTTAGATTTTAATGCATTGAATAAACTATAGCTACTAAGTAAACCGTAAGATTATTCAAGATTTAAGTTTCTTTATAATTGTACTATGAATCAATACATGGTAAAAAAAATGTGAAAAGACAAGTGAATATAGACTTTTAAAGTTAAAGTTAATAATTCAAGAATAATTTTAAACTATAAAAGTGATTTAAAACTTAAGACAATGACTTCTATTCATGATGTGTTTGATTAAATTGTAGGCTAGTGTTGAGCATAATCCCATGATCATATATCTTTTCTATAATTTTTGTGCAATCTATTTTTATTACTTTATATTATTTTCTTTAAAATAATTGAAAAACTTCTTTTCTTAAATTTAATTAATTTATTAATGAATTGATAATTAAAAGTATACATTATTAGTAATCCTAGTGGGTATAACATCCATTGTTCTTAAATTACATATGACTTATATATGATAATGTATACTTGTGTGTGTCCAAACATTTCATCAACCATTGATTTAGGATTTATTGGATTGAGTTTCACTCGGAAAAATAAACAAAAAAGATTACATAATATAAAGCAAGAACTTGACATATTGTTAGTCCCTATAGATTGGTGACATTCTTTTCTAAATTCACATGTTCAAAACTTACCAATTCGAGCCTCAGATCAAGGTCTAATCCTTTTAGACTTGAATGGTCATTTAGCTCCTTTGCATAAACCACATTCCATAGTGGATTCTTCTTGTAAATATGTTATTAAAATAGCTTGGAAGATTAATTTTTAACTTTATGTCCAGAACCAATTCGTCCACAGAAGTTGTCTAAGGATCTAAAAAAGTGGAGTAATATACGTTTTGGTTACTATGTAAGCAGATTAAAGTCAACAAAAAATAGGTTAAAGTCAACAAAATCATGACTAAGTCAAGTGCAAAATGGTTCTATACATGATGACAATGGTTTACTAGAAAATCAATTGTTTCATGGCATTGAGGAATATCAGCTGATATTAGAGAGTATTTGGAAAAATAAATCAAGGGAAATTTGGCTTTATGAAGGAGACCGTAACACAAGATTCTTTCACACTTTTACTATGATTAGGTGAAGGAAAAATACCATTTTATCTATCAAAGATGATTATGGTAAATAGTTTATTAACATAGAATATTGGTAGATGCTTCTGTAGCCATTACAAAACTATCCTCAACACTTCTCTTCCAAATCATTATGAAGTGGTTCCAAACTATTTCCCTCAATGTATTTCTTATAAAAAATTGAATCTTTGTAGCATTCCATAGGCTAAAATCAAAGATGTGGTTTTTGTAATGGGTTCCTAAAAGGCTTCAGACCAGATGGCATTTCTGCTTTTGTCTACAAAGAGTACTGGGACATTATCGATCATAGTGTAATCTCACTAATAAAAAGCTTCTTCTCAACCGGTATTCTTAACTCCCATCTCCACAAAACCGTATTACTCTTCTTGATAAAGATAACAATCCAACTCAAGTTCACTCATTTTGTCCTGTGTTTATGCAATGTGATATACAAAATAATATCCAAATTGCTAGCTAATAGGATCAAGGACAAATTAAGAATATTTATATCTCTATTTCTGTCTACTTATACCCCAAATAGGTGGATTTATACGAATGTCATTATTGCAGAAGATGTTTATACAATCAAAAGAAAAAAGGGCAGATAAAGACTCATGGGTATCAAAAAATATATGCAAAAAGCATATCATTGCACAGAATGGAATTTTCTTATCAAGATCCGATAATGCTTGAAAAATACTTATATTCTGTGATTTTAATGTGCTTATTTGGAATGAATAGCTTTGACTACAACATTTTTATTTGATTATTAATACAAATCTATCTTTTCAAAATTATGAGTATATTTTAAAATATTTCAAGTATTTTTAATTTCAAAAGAGATGAACAAGGTCAACACATGAAGATACAACACTTGTAGTAATCAAATAACACCCTAAGAGCGAAAGAGACTAAGACATATAAGCTTTACATAAAAAATCAATCATTGTGTAAGGGCATAAGCAATTTTAAGACAAACATTGCACGCCATGACAACGAAAGAATAATTGTGACGTGATAGTCAATTATCATGATTTTCTATTGGCCCATTAAACATTGTCTACCATAACAAAACAAAAGGTCAGCCATGGTGGTGTTAGGAGAATCACAATTTCAATTCGAACTTAACCAAGCTCTAAACAGCGGAATTAAACCTATTCTCCTTCTTTGTGTGAATCTTTTAGGAAACAAATAAATAGAGCTTAAAATGAAACATGCACAAAATCAACACAAGCAATTTACGTGGAAAAACCTTCCTGGTGTAGGAAGGAAACAACCACGGCACTCCTCTCCAAAACTTCCACTATCAAGAAACAATTGTACAACAGTTCTCTCTAGGTAAAACTAGAGGCAAACAATCAACAACATCATCAAGAATACACTTCTTGGAAACTAACAATTATTTCAAGAAGAATGGAGAAATCTAACCCAATTCGTAGTCATTGTTCACTGCTCAGAATTTCTCAAACCGATGAGCCAAATCCAAATCCCACCGCACAGATTAAAGAGTTTTGAGTCGTGAACCTGTCTGCAAAATTTCAGCTTAATCGGACCACAAACGGCCTTCGATCGGAACACTTGATGAAGACTGGCTGGAGAGGGAAAACTGAAAAACTGAGAGCAGTTTTTCTACTGCAGCTGCTGCCTTTTCTGCACACCTTTTTTTTCTCTGCAGAATTCTACACACAACAAACCCTAAATGGGTTTATTAATTAAAGAAATGAAATGACACAATTGCCCTTCTTACTCCATGGGCTTTTAAGTCACATGGGCTTCACTTGGGCTCCTCCAAATAAGAGGAAAACCCAACAAATCTCCCCCTTTTCCGATTAGATGGAGGGATCCGCCATCCCGGCAATTGAACAACAAACTTCAAGTTTTTCTCTTGACACTGCTTTTGTCGGCATGTCGATCCATTCTCATCGGTATGTATTTTCTCAAGTTCAAGCAACTTATTGTTAAGAGTATCTCTTATCCAATGATACCTCACATCAATATGCTTTGATCTCGAGTGAAATGCCGAGTTTTTCGCTAGGTGAATAGAACTCGATTATCGCAGAATAACACACATATTTCTCGCTTGAAACCAAGTTCCCTCAAGAATCGTTTCATCCACAACAACTCCTTACAGTGCTTCCGTTGCCGCAATAAACTCCGCCTCTGTAGAAAGTGCAACACACTTTTGCAATCGACCGCCAAGAACCGCTCCACCAGAGAAAGTAATTAGATAACCCGAAGTAGACTTACGAGAATCTTCATCTCTTGCCAAATGCGAATCGGTGTATCCAACTAACATCGGTTTTCCACTTCCAAAGCTAAGTGTTAACTTGGAAGTACCTCGAAGATATCTCATAATCCACTTTATTGCATCCCAATGCTCTCTCCCTGGATTCGAAAGAAAACGACTAACAACTCCAACTGCATGAGCTATGTCTGGCCTCGTACACACCATTGCATACATTAAGCTTCCTATTGCTGAGGCATATGGAACCTTTTCCATATCTTCCTTCTCTTTATTTGTTGAAGGGACTTGACTCGATCTCAACTTAAAGTGATTAGATAAAGGAGAAGAAACCACTTTAGCTTTATCCATATGAAACCTTTCAAGTACTTTGTTGATGTATCGTTCCTGTGACATGTATAACTTCTTTCTTTTCTTGTCTCGACAAATTCGAATACCAAGAATTTGTTTTGCTGGCCCCAAGTCCTTCATGGCAAAGGACTTACTCAATTGCTTCTTCAAATTATCAATTCTTGAAGAATTTCTGCCAACAATCAACATGTCATCAACATAGAGCAATAAAATGATAAAGTCATCGTCAGAGAATTTCTGCACAAAAACACAATGATCAGAAGTAGTCTTCTTGTAACCATACTCCCCCATAACTGACTCAAACTTCTTATACCATTGTCTAGGTGCTTGCTTCAACCCGTAGAAAGGCAGTTTTCACATCCATTTGCTCAATTTCTAAATCCAAGCTAGCTGCTAGACCTAGAACAACACGTATGGAAGACATCTTCACAACAGGAGAGAAAATATCATCAAAATCAATACCTTTTCTCTGACTGAATCCCTTGACGACCAGTCTAGCTTTGTATCGTGGTTGTTAATTGTGTTCTTCTTGCTTCACCCTGTAGACCCATTTGTTCTTCAAAGCTCTCTTACCCTTAGGCAACTTTACCAACTCAAACGTGTGATTGTCATACAGTGACTGCATTTCATCTTCCATAGCACCAACCCAATGTGTTTTGTTTCCATCTTCCATTGCTTCTGCATAACATTGAGGTTCTCCCTCATCCGTCACAATAACACATACTCATCTCAGATCATACCGTGGAAGGACGTCGATCTCTCGGTAGACCTCCGGGTGGAATTTCTAATTCGGCAACCGATCGCAGTCCGTGATCCGTTTTCACCAGATATCTACATCATCTAAACCCCGTTGTCATCTTGAACATTTTGTTCCATCTATACCGTGCAAAGGAACAGGATCTAGGTCAATCAAATCATCGCTATACCGATGGACTCTTTTTCTATCTTCTCAACATCTTGTATAGTTTCGATCTTCTATAAACACAACATCACGACTTCTTACCGCTTTCTTCTCAACTCGGATCATAAAATCTCGTAGCCAAATTCATCCAGACTCATAACCAACAAAGATACATTGTCGTGTCTTCACATCGAAGCTTAGATCTCTCATCTTTTGGTATACGCACAAATGCCTTGCAACCAAAAAAATGCGAAGATGATCATAAGAAACATCTTTGCCAAATTCAAACTCGTTTGGTACATCAAATTGAAGAGGAACACATGGTGCGAGATTAAGAACATGTACAATCGTATTCAAAGCCTCACCCCGAAAGATCTGCAATCGAGGCTCGCGAAAGAAGACATCTTACTCTTTCAACCAATGTCCTGCTCATTCTCTCACCTAACCCATTTAATCGAGGAGTCTTGGTGAGGTGTCTTTTGATGTCGAATGCCTCACGTCAGTACTCATCAAAAGGACCTCGAATACTCTCCCCCATTATCCGTTTCCGATGCACCGCAATTTCTTCCCGCTTGTCTCTCAACTAAGGCTTGAAACCGTTTAACACATCTAATACTTGATCTTTGCTCTTCAAAGTGTACACCCATAACTTTATTGAACAATCATCTACGAAGCTGTCACAAAATAACTGCACCACCCAAAGTTTTTGTCTTCATAGACCACATACATCCGAATGTACCAAATCAAGTATGTATTGTTTTCTTGAAGGAGGGAACTCTTGGAAAGAAACTCTATTTTTCTTCCCCGCCAAACAATGAGTACATCTTCTTAAACAAACATCATTCATTCCGGTAGTTAAGATTCTTTTAGTTAATATCGGCCAAACCTTTCTCACTCACAGCAAGTCTCTTATGCCACAATCGATGCGAGCTCATCCGTCACAAAGATTAATAACGCCTTTAAAGAGTCTCGCCCGTGCAAGATATACAAATCGGAATGTTTGTTCCCACAAGCAATAACAACCATAAGACCTTTAGTAAGTTTCCATTGACCATTACTAAAGGTATTGCAATATCCTTCATCATCAAGTTTACCTCGCAAAGATCAAGTTCAAACGAATTTCGTGAATATGCTTTACCCCCTCTAAGAAGTAGTCTCGTGCCATTATTCATCTCCAAACACACATCTCCAATACCAATGACTTTAACCAAGCCATCATTTCCCAACTTCACCGTCCCAAAGTCACCCGTTGTATAGATGTGCTAAAGTGCTCTCAAGACGTAGCATGAACGGAGGCTCCACTATCAATAACCCAACCGACTCCGTGACATGTAACATTGACAACATCTTCATTATAAACAACAAGAAAGTCTTCTCGAACTAGCGGTGGCAACTCGATCATTTTCTTTACTAACATCACCCTCTCGTTTCTTTGTCTTTATTCTTGTTATCCCGCTCAACTGCCTCTAATATTTTTGACGTGCTCCTTTCATGCCACCGTGATGACACTCAATATTAGAAAACCTAGACTTGCTTCTTCCTTTTCTTTGTTCTGAAACCTCTCGCTTTTACTCCTCCTCATCTTTTCTCAGAATTAAAATCTCTCGACCGAGAAGACCTATGTGACTTTCTTCTCATTTCTTCATTCAAAACACTACTCTTAGCCGATCCACGTTGATTACACCATTTGGAGCCGAGTTACTTAATGACATTCTAAATGTTTCTCAAGAGTCCCAAGAACGTACTCCAATAAACACAACCCTTGAATCTCATCATCAAACTTGATACCCATTCCAAATAATCTGATCGATTATTCCTTGGAACGTATTCAAGTGATCCGTCAACGTGAGTTCCATTCGGTACCTTAAAGCCATCAATTGCTTTTATAAGAAACATTTTATTATTTCCTGCTTTGAGCATACAACTCTTCAAGTTTATTCCATAGTGACTGCATGTATTTCTCCACTAATATGATTCAAAACATTATCATCTACCCACCGCCTTATATATAATTGCTGATTTGTCGATGTAACAAAGTCCATTCTTCTTCGATAACTTTTCTCGGCTTCTCGAGGCAAAACACCCAGAAAATGAAACTGCTTTGACATAAAGGAGATCTTCCATTTTTCCTTTCCAAGTGTGATAATTAGAACCATTCAAAGTAATCATTCTACTCAAATTTGCTTCCATTATTCAACACAAGAAATTCCACAATAATAACCACAATGATACCACTTCTTTGTTAAGAGAATCACAATTTCAATTCGAACTTAACCAAGCTCTAAACAGCGGAATTAAACCTATTCTCCTTCTTTGTGTGAATCTTTTAGGAAACAAATAAATAGAGCTTAAAATGAAACATGCAAAAAATCAACACAAGCAATTTACGTGGAAAACCTTCCTTGCAGAGGAAGGAAACAACCACGCATTCTCTCCAAAACTTCCACTATCAAGAAACAATTGTACATAAAGTTCTCAGGTAAAACTAGAGGAAAACAATCAACAACATCATCAAGAATACACTTTTGGAAACTAACAATTATTTCAAGAAGAATGGAGAAATCTAACCCAATTCGTAGTCACCGTTCACTGCTCAGAATTTCTCAAACCTAAGTGAGCCAAATCCAAATCCCACCGCACAGATTAAAAGAGTCCCTTGAGTCATGAACCTGTCTGAAAAATTTCAGCTTAATCGACCACAAACGGCCTTCTCGATCGGAACACTTGATGAAGACTGGCTGGAGAGGGGAAACTGAAAACCGAGAGCAAGCTTTTTCTCGCCCACGCTTTTCTGCACACCTTTTTTTTTCTCTGCAGAATTCTACACACAACAAACCCTAAATGGGTTTATTAATTAAAGAAAT
The DNA here is from genome assembly GCA_033030585.1 of Hippophae rhamnoides. Taxonomy (NCBI): domain Eukaryota; kingdom Viridiplantae; phylum Streptophyta; class Magnoliopsida; order Rosales; family Elaeagnaceae; genus Hippophae; species Hippophae rhamnoides. The sequence continues at coordinate 23,222,466 of CM065434.1, read as the reverse complement.
GAAATGACACAATTGCCCTTCTTACTTCATGGGCTTTTAAGCCACATGGGCTTCACTTGGGCTCCTCCAAATAAGAGGAAAACCCAACAGGTGGATGACCCTTAGGTTGCATGATGAGGTTGATTGTGAGCTATGTGCCCTAGTGGGAAAAATAGTGTGTCTCCAATCTATGTAATATATTTTACTTATAAATAATTTGTTATTGTTCATTAGGTTAGAATATTCATGGAGACATATCGATTAGACTTATGAATGAAAAAAATGTAACTTGTGGTAGTATTTTTAGATCCAAGAAGAGAAGAATATTTCTAAATATTCAAGAGCCTTTTAAAAATCATTATTACATACTTTTGGAGCTGGAAACATCATCTATCTATTGTTGGTATTTAGATCTAATTAGGATCTTTTCATTTCTATATTAATCTTCTTCTTAATTTCTTAGATATGTGCTTCCTTTTATCTGATAATGGATTTTAATCCAAGCATGTTTGGCTAATATAAACTATGAAAATTTAGTTTTTTTCCTATGATTGTTTAGATAATTTAGGTGAATATTTTTTATAATTAATTAAATAAAGATTATTTATTGATTCAAGATTTGTAGCAAGATTTATTTATGAATAATGTCTTGGTCATTTATATTTCATAAATAGATTAAACATTTGAGAATTCCATACGTACGAAAAATTGCACGAAGGTCAATGGTTCTTCCAACTCAAATAAGTAACCGAGATCTAGACAAGTGGTGAAAACGATAACCCATGGAATTTTTTCGTGAGCTTTATACCAATTCAGCCAATGCGGTCTCACAAACGTAAATTAAGTAAATAATACAATGAAAATATAAGATAACATACTCAATTCAACACACAATAAAATACCAATGACGGTGTAACTTATAGGCTCCTGTCTAAGCTAGCAGCATGCATAAACAAAACAAATATCAAACAACATGTGACTCAATCATATATAATAGAAAAACTATAAAGTATATTCAATCACTTTAAGACCTCATATGTGGGTACATATTAGGTAAATGATGATTGTATTCTAACAGCATGCAATCATACATAACATATCATACCACAAGAAAAAGTCCAACACTCAATATACAACAAGGGTAAGGAGATACATACTTCTTAGAGGCTCGTACCAAAAATGCAAGATCATAAAACATAAGCAATAATTAGAAAGCTATAGGCATGCTATAAGTAAAGGAAAGAAAGCATACAACAATATAAAATAAATAAGATTTCTAATCAATGTCTAGATCTAGCATGTTAGCACATACACAATAAAAACTAGATTATCCTAACACAATAATCTAATCATGCATAATAATATTAAGGGAATTCAAGACCTAATATACAATAAAGTTAAGAAGATACTGACTCCTTAAGGACTCGTCCCAAACATACAAATAATAGAGTTATAAACACTAACAAATAATCACAACAATAGTACAAATAATCATAGACAAGAACTATTATAAAGTATATGCAATAAACAATAAAAGCTTTCTAGTCAAAGTTTAAACTTCATTATGTAGAGATATACACAATTTAAATTCTTATTATAGTAGCAAAATATTAGAACATGTATAACACTAGATATAATGAGGTAAACCTACATAAATCCCTACTTATGTGGTAACATCCTAAGGTTGCTTATAGAAACCACTTGATAGCAAATAAATCCACTAAGCAATAAAAAAATTACAATCCTAACATAAATAAATCCATCATCACCTCTATCAGTAGGGACCACTGTTTGAACTTCTTATTGCTACCCTCGATTGCCATCTCTATTAAGGGTGTCTATGGTCCGATCTGGTCCAATTTTGAATAAATTTATTTTAACCAAACCAGACCATTCATATAGTTCAAACAGAATTGGACCGGACCATTTGGCTATCAAAATGTTATAACCGAATGGTTTGGTCTAGTTTGGTTAACGGTTAAACGATTTTGAATAATTAATAATACATAAATATGATATAATCTAATAGGATACAATAAAATGTGATGCGCATTAATCATCATACATAGATATATATTATTGTTAAATACATAAATAAATACATAAGATGTTATCAAAATCTAAAATAAAAAAAGATTATACATGAAGAAATGAATTCCAAATATCTCATTTACATAGAATATGTAATTACATTAAAATTGAAAATGATATTTATTATCATTTTTAATAAAATGATTGAAACTAATAATTCAAAGCAATATCAGAAACAGACAAACACAATTTGAGGGAAAAACCTATCAGAAATCCTATTATAAACTCAAAAAAAATTCTATCAGAAACTCATTTGAGGAAACATTTTAGAAACTAAAAAAAACTCTATCAAAAACTCAAAAAAACCCTATAAGAAACTAAAAAACACCCTATCAGAAACTAAAAATAACGCTATCAAAAACTCATTTGAGGAAGCATTTCAAAAACTCAAAACAATTGTTCCCCATAAGGACAATAACATTGATTATAGTCCTCTCACAAAAGCTGTTTAGGCATTGGATCCTAATTGAGTGGAAAAAACTCCTACCACTGGACCACATACCTATTTCTTCCATAGATTACACAATGTGAGGCGACGCAAAGAGAGATGGTTGGTTGGTGGTGGAGGCTACGAGAGGATGGCTGGGTGGTTGGGTACTATTGGAGGCGATGATGGTTGGCTAGAGTTTTTTTGAATCTTGTAGAGATGTAGACGACCAGAGCCCAAACGCAGAGGCAAAGCAGTAGAGGAAATGAGGAATAGGGTTAGGGTTGAAGCAAAAATTCTATATTTATATATAGTAACAATACGTTGCTTAATTAAAAAAATTAATTATTTAATAAAATCGGTTCGGTCTGGTCCAACCGGTTTATAATTTTTATAACTGGATTTGACTGTTTTAAAATTAGTTTTACTTAATATAGATCGGACTAGACCATTTTTCGATTTAAACCAGTTTGACCTGGTTTTTGGACACCCCTAGTCTATATAACAATTTGATTTAACACATGAGCTTGATTCTCCCCCAAAACCAACACCACCCTATATGGTATAATCAGAAATTGAAGATCAATAAAGTGTAAAGTGAATAAAACAAACAACCTTAAGAACCACCCTCAAGAGCCACTAATAGTCACTATGAAACCACTTTCCATCACAAGTTTCAAATTTCCTACATGGGACACACATTCAATCCATGTAATGCATATAAATAATGATTTGGGATCTCACCACAATGACCCAATTAATCTCACAATATTGCATCTCATATAGAAAGTAAAATAGTCACAAGCTCAACACTTATGCACTCTATTTTACCGACAACACTCATTTAACACATGTCTCACAACCATACAATCTTCTCACATGAATCCACTTGTAAGAATCACCTCGAGGCTCACCATTAAAGAGCAAGGTTTCTCCCACATAGTCACGAATCACAAACGCTAAACAACACTTAAGGTAACAGTGATCCAGAAACAAAAAATGATATGTTAACTAGATAGAGCTTTGCTATATATTTTCTGGATAAGAAACAAGAAAAGATGAGGTATTTATAGAAGTTACCCAAGCTCATGGAAATCTTTCCACAAGCTTTCCATGGTCCACACTAACCACCTTGCAATTGCCTTGTCGAGGGGTGTGGTGAGGCCTTTGTCGTGAGGTATGGAAAAGTTCCAAAATACATATTTTTTTGTTGTAAAAAATTATCGAGTAAATTTCATAAATATCCACATCAGAATCGAACCAAAAATATGAGCAGTAACGTCAACTCACTTTCACATTTACTCATCGAAAACCATAATACTCCACCTAGCATATACACTACAAAAACCAACCCTATGGTATGTATAAACATGCTTTCAATCACAATGTTCCTCACTAAGTGTGTATGTGCATTACTAATCTACAGTAAGCAACTTTACACAGAGGAAGATAAAACACTAAGTAGAACAAATAGGCTTCGTTTTTATTACAAGGGAAGCCAACATAGATACAAAATACTATAGGACTTACAAGTTTTAAGAGTTGGATTTTGGACACATCATCTAGATCAAATTTGGACAACTTGAATAAGAGTTTAAATTGTGACTTGACCATTGCATTGATTTAAACAGTTTCATTTTCCTTGGAAACAATTTAATCAATTAGTTGAACATCCCGATCATAGGACATTAATTGGTTGATTAACAAAAATAATAATCCTGATCATAAAAATTTCATATTTTAAGGGAAAACCTATAATCTTAGTTTATACTTTCATTCACCTAAATTATTCGATGCAAGTATGGTTAACTAGCTTAATTTTCAATAAATACTCTAAGGTGGCGTTTGGTTCGTGGAATGGAATCGAAATCAGAATCGGAATCAGAATCGGAATCGGAATGGAATGGAATGGAAAGGAACAATTTTGTTTGGTTTGACCACTGGAATCAAGCTTAGAATTAGGATTATAGTGTTTGGTTTACCACTGGAATGAAATGAAAAAAGCTGTAAATGACCTTAATACCCCTACATGTTGTAAAGTTCAAATAATTTCATTTAATTACTATTTTTTCGTCAGACAAAATACATTATTGAAATCATTATTTTTCTAAATAAGTATTACTTAATTAAAAATAAATATATTATTAAAATTATTATTTTTCTAAATAGGGTTTATGGTTTTGAGGTTTGGGATGTGTGATTTAGGGTTTATGGATTTAGGATTTGGGGGTTATATTTGTAGGTTAAGGTTTAGGGTTAAAATTATTATTTTTCTAAAAATAGTTTAGGGTTTTAGAATTTTGGATTTAGGGTTTAGGGTTTTAGGGTTTTAAGGTTTAAGGTTTAGGGTTTATAGTTTTAGGATTTAGAATTTAGGGTTTAGGGTTTTGGGATTTATGTTTTAGGGTTTTAGGATTTATGTTTTAAGGTTTAGGGTTTAGGGTTTAGAGATTTGGAGATTTGGGGTTTAGGGTTTGAGGGTTTAATGTTTAGGGTTTAGGGTTTTAGGATTTGGAATTTGGGGTTTAGGGTTTAGGGTTTTGGGATTTATGTTTTAGGGTTTTGGGTTTTGGGATTTATGTTTTAAGGTTTAGGGTTTTAGGGTTTTGGGATTTGGGATTTGGGATTTGGGGTTTATGGTTTAGGGATTTAGGGTTTAGGGATTTGGGGATTTGGGGTTTAGGATTTAGGGTTTTAGGATTTGGAATTTAGGATTTAGGGTTTAGGGATTTGGGATTTATGTGTTTAGGGTTTTGGGATTTATGTTTTAAAGTTTAGGGTTTTAGGGTTTAGAGATTTGAGGTTTAGGGTTTAGGGTTTTAGGATTTTAGGATTTGGATTTAGGGTTTTGAAATTTTGGGTTTAGGGTTTTGGAATTTTGGAATTTTGGGTTTGAGAATTTGGGATTTGAATTTAAGGTTATATTTTAGGTGAGGGTAAAATTGGAAAAAAATGTTTAGATGGGAATGGAATAATGATTACCAAAGGTGGGAGAAGGAATTGTGATTCCTTCTCTTTTAGTAATCAGATTCCATTCCGCCCTCCATTCCGTCCAACCAAACACACAAAATGAAAAGAATCGATTCTGATTCCATTCCATTCCCTCCAACCAAACGTGGGGTAAGTATTGTGTCTTTGTGTGTTAACATTGTTTATCTCTTTTGAAGCTACAAAACACCTAACATACATCAAAACATACCCTTGATTTTGAAAAGATATATTTGTATGAACAATCAAATAAAAATGCTACAATTAAGCTTATTAATTACAAATAAGCATATTAAAATCACAAAATATGAGTGTTTTTCAAGCACTTATAAATCATGTGACACCTAGGTTTTTCTACAAGGTTTTATTATCCAATCTACTCTTTTGTTAGTATAGTTTCTTATTCATTTCTCCTACATGAAGCTCCTCATGGAAATATTTTACCATCATGAGGATTACAATAAGGAGATATATGATCATCTTATTGTAATCCTCATGATGGTAAAATATTGCCATGGTATAAAAATTACTTGTTATGCTTCATCTATAAGTCATCTATTTTATGATAATGATTTCATTTATTTTTATATTTTCATCGAGCACACATGTATGAGGTTAATTTTCTATATCAAACTTTGCTTAAGTACTTCTCTTAGTTTGGACAAAAAACTAACTTATTAAAGTCATACATTTTATATTCTCTAAATATTTCTTTTCTATTAAGGGCTCAAATTTAGAACTGAATGTGAATTTAAGCAGCAAATGGCAAGGTAAAATATTTTGATCAAATTTTTTTTATGAATAGAAGAAGATGGGAGGTTGGAAAAAATCATTGACTCTCTATATCCACAACAGATAGTTAGAAAATAATTTTACTTTCTAAAGCAGGTAAAGTAGTTTACATCAAAGTGGTTTTACAGTCTTTACCCACTTATTCTATGTTTACCTTTAAATTCCCAAAGTTTTTTGTGTGGTAAAGGATATCCAATTATTAAAAAACTTGGTGGACATATGGTATTAATAGTGACTGTTAAGATTCAACTTGATTTCAGAGAGAAAAATTAGAGTGAGATTGAGACAATTGGTTAAATGTGTGGATCTCATAAAAGGTCTATCAATTTATAAAACATTACCTATGCAGGTGTCAATTACATGATGAGGTCGACCCCAACTTGGGCCAACTATTAAGCTCGATCTTATCATCAATTTGGGTTGGTAGTTGAGCTCGGGCTGATCATTGAGCTTGGATTGATAATTGAACTTGGGCTAGTCATTGAGCTCAAGCTAAACATTGAGCTCGTGTTGACTTACGAGTATTACATGTGGGGTGCTTCACCTCCATCTTGGGTTGGTGACTCTGCTTGAGTGACTGGCATGGGTCAGGAACTAGACTCGTCTGGATATCCAAACATCTAGTACCCCTACTCTTTCAGCTCAGGCTCTGGTATGAGGTGGAAGAGTAATTATTGAGCATGAAATATGAACCGTTCAACTCCCATAATAAATATGTGTCAGTTGATTGGAGAGAGAAACCAAGTGCCTCTATATAAAGGGATGCTTGGACTAGGACTTATCATCATTACCTACATAATTGAGAAATAGTGAAGAAAAACGCTCTGTCGTATCACCTCGAGTTTGTAAAAGGTTTCAATTCGATGGTAAGGATTTAGTTCAGACTGTTGTTTTATCTGTTTGAGTATTTAAAGTTCAAGCGTCGAGAACCTAACCATTTTCTACTTTCTTTTCAAGTCAATTTTTAAAGGATCGTTTTCTTTTATTTTCAAACTCCACCCTAGGTAACCTTTTATTCTCGTACCTTACCTGTTGGGTTTCCTTTTTTATATTTTTATAGCTTTAATAGAATGCATTGAGAAGAGATCTTAACCTCTGGCTAGGGCTCTTGGGAGAGTCCATAATATACTAGTTATAGTAGTGACTTGGGGTCTTCCAATTAGGAGAGCCAGTCTCTACCTTAGCCTTTTACCTCTACCCCTCATCCTTAGACCATTCCTACTGTTAGATTAAGCATGCCTCAGACTCAAATCTTAGTGGCCTGGACATGGAGGAAGAAAAAGAGGAATATAGGATCCATGGAACCCACAGGTCGTATCAGGGGTTGGTCGACTGTGTCTAAAACTTGTGGTTTGGTGTCCCATCATGAAGAGAGATTAAGAAAGACCTACAATATCCCATCCTTAGTTCATATAACAATTCCTCCAAAGGAAGCCTATGATAGTGATTAGACTCTATCCGATTGGACTGTCTTTCATGAAAAGGCCTTGTGGTTAGGGGTACAATTCCCCTTATACCCTCTCATTAGGAGATTCTTGATTAGGACGCAACTCACGTTAAGACAATTGATACCTAATGGGTGGAGGTATCTTCTCTTCCTGACGCTGATCTGTCAAGATCTCAGAATGGATTTAGAGATTGGAAAGTTTAACAAGGCCTATATCGGTGAAGCAGAATTGGGGCATGAATGTGTCACTTCCTAAAAATGAGAAAAATTGGAAAGAATACTTTTTCTATGTTTTAATTTGGTGGGAGTCTCTTACTAGTGACACTAGATTGATAAGCAGCATTTGGAATGACACTAAGATTATGATAAGGAATATGGAATCCTTATCACGACCTTGAGTCTTAACATGAAGCAAATGTTGTCTGATATCCAAAACTATCTTCCTAAAAAAACCAACTGAAGGACCTTGTTGAATATCCCACGTTTTTTCGCATGTAGGTTGATAAGCTACAGTGCGGTGAAGCCTCCCCTAAGGATCAAACATAAACCCCAGGCTTTTCCTAAATGTAGAACCGCTCATACAAATTTCGAGGGCCTATTCGAGGTGGTGCCCAATGATGGTGAACTAGTCCTATGACTTGCCTTTCCCCCTCTTTTCTTATTGGCATGAAGTGACTAACGTGACATCCTTTTGCTCTTAATATGCACATCCTTTGGATTTTACCACTGCTTAACTCATTACTCGTATGAAGAGTAAGGTCGCACTTATATGGGAAAGCTCTCCAATGGGTACATCTTAGGCTCTTGGTGGGGGTTCTTCAAGAAAAAAAGGGAAAATCTTCTCATGAAGGTCACCCTTCTTCATTAAAGAAGAAGAAGAAAGTGATGGTCGACGAGCCTACCTTCAGCCTGGAGCCTCTGAATTTTTTCCCGCCCTTATCACCCTTGCAAAAATAGCACATGGCTTCAACTCCTTGTTCTAGTTCTAAAGAATCTAAGGATCCTGTAAGGGATTTAAGAAAGGGAAAGGTTATCCTTAATGATCTCACTACTGATGTGGATGGAATAGTCTTGAATCGACGATTGGCGCCAGAGCACCTCGATCATTGTATGAGCCATCTTTTTGTTAACTTGTATAAGAAGAAACTTGAAGCTATTTATGAGGGTGTGGACTCTGGCTAGGTTATCTGTCGACAAATGTTTCAGGTAGGTTATCTTGTGTTTTGTTTGATTCAATAATTAAGTGTGAACTTAAGACTTGTTCGCTTGACCTTTGTTTGTTTCATTTGATGTTACTCTATGATTTTGACAAGGCTGGTAGCGTGGGTTTTTTGAAAGATGAGTTGGTGTAAGAGAAGCAAATCCATGTGTCTGCGCACTCAAACTACACTACATTACTGGCAAAAGAAGCTAAATGGGAAGACGAGGTAATTGATAAGGAGGATAAGCTAAAAAAGGACCGCCTCCGAGGTGAATGTGGATGCCCAATGCCTTTCTAAGGTCAAGAATGCTCTTAGGAATTTTGGGGAGGCTCTTAGGTGTGCTAAGGAGGTGGTCAGGGAAGCCTAGAGAAAATTCGAGGCTTTTGTCGAGGAGGTATGTCATAAGGCAAAGGCTGATATGGATTCTATGGCTCAAAAGCTCAAGTCAATTTTGGAAAGGGCGTACGAGCTAGCCATCATGTATACAGGTTCCTTCTGTGAAGTAAGAGGATGGAGAAGGCTCAGACTCTTCTGATGGTGAGGATGGCTCTAAGGTTGCGGGGGTAGGGGCAGAGTAGCATTCATTTTGAGTTACTCGATCCAATTTTGTTTTTCTAAGCTCGATGTCACTCTTGTTTGTGTGGACATGAGCTCATACTTGTAAGTATGTGAAGTTTAAAAATTCAAACAAGAAAAAATCAACTTTAGTTATTATTGGAAAATTAGTTTGCCTCTTTTATTGTGTATTTATGATGTTGACCTACCCATTTTTTGGGAACTTGGATCATTGATTGTTCCTATATTTTTCGTTTTCTCTTTTTTATCAACCTTCCTCTCCTATAAAAAGGGGTTGAGAACATATGTTTAATCCATTTACTTAAGGATTTTTGTCAATTCCTCCAAATATTTTAGTCGTATTTAATAGATTCTGATCGAATCAGTAGACGCTCAGTTGGAGCTTTACGCGTTGAAAGTGGTAGGCTTAAATATGAGGTTAGTGGACTCAAAACCAAAGTGGTTAGACTAGAGTGTACTATAAAAGAGACCAAGTGTGAGCTCGCTTCTTGTAAGGAGCAGTTGATCCATACTCAATCTCGAGAGAGGATGACCATGACTAGTATGACTGTGCTTATAGATAGAGAATCATTTTGGGTGAGGTTCTATATGAAGTGATCTGATTCCCTAAGGTGATAGATGTTATAGAAGAATTGGAGCGAGTGATGCTCGTGCTAATGATAGCTCACCTTGAGCCTATGACCTTCGTACATAAGAAAATTATTTAGATTCAGACCGAGTTATTGCCCTTAGTTGAAGAAATTGATGATCCAAACACTGGTCGTGCATCCAAGCATTTAAAGAGATTTTAACCTTTTGAGAAGGTAGAGTTTTATACTAATAATTTTCACAGATTTGTAATTTTTGAATAATGAAAACATTTTAGATGGCATATACTGGTGATGCCCTAACATTGTATGTGTACTTGTATTAATAAATATTCAAAGAGATAAATTTTTTATAGCATGACCTGGTTGTTGACCTGATTGGTAAACTCATGACCTTATGCAATTTAGTGCATCAACATGGATCCTAATCGAGGTGGGAAACTAGTGACCATATGCTAGTGCTAGGGTGTTCTACTTGGTTCCTGATCGAGGTGATTAGCTTATGGCTTAGATTGGTGAGAGAGAGAGCCTTACCTGGTTCTTGACCAAGGTATACATCTTATCTCAAATTCAAAATTCTAACCTAGTTCTTGACTAAGGTGGACAACTTGTGACCTTATGCAAGTTCCAAAGAGGCCTACTTGGTTCCTAACCGAGGTGATCAGCATATGGCTTATATTGGTGAGAAAGAGAGAGCCTTGTCTGGTTCCTTACCAAGGTGTACATCTCTTCTCAAAGTTAGAGCGCCGACCAGGTTCCTAACCAAGGTGTACAACTCGTAACCTTATGTAAGTTCTAGGGAGCTCTACGTGGCTTCTAACCAAGATGATCAGCATGTGGCTTAGATTGGTAGGAGAGAGAGTCTTACTTAGTTCCTGACCAAGGTATACATCTCTTCTTAAAGTTAGAGTGCCAACCTGGTTCTTGACCGAGAAGGATAACTTGTAACCTTATGTAAGTGCCAAGGAGCTCTACCCAGTGGGAGAGTTTTAGAAAGGGACCATTTGTTGAAGATGTTTGTTTCATATATAGATATGAGCTAATATTATAAAAAGTGGCAATTTAAAATTTGTATCTTTTTAAGGGTTTGGCATTCCAACTCGCACCTTCCTCAATGCCTTCAATGTTTTTCAATACCTATACCCCTCCTAGTGTTATTTCAATTATTTGATAAGGTCCCTCCCAATTGGCACCCATTTTTCCTGCCATCCATTCCTTTTTTTATTGGGGAAGATCCTTATGAGAACCCAATCACCTTTGGAAAATGTTTTGAAGGGCATGGTTTTGTTATAGTGATATGATACTTTCCATTTTTGCTCGGCCATCCTCCTTAAAGCTTCATCCCTTTTCTCCTCTGCTAGGGTCAATTTGGTTTCTCTTCTCACCTCGTTTTGTTCTTCTGTTAGGACTGATTTGGAAGTTGGAATTGTAACCTCGGTTGGTATTACCACCTCGGTTTCGTAGGATAAGGAAAAAAGGGTCATGTTAGTACTCTCTCGAGGGCTTGTCTTAACTACCCATAACATATATGGCAGCTCATCCACCTATATTTCTTTTGTGATTTTGAACCTTTTCTTCAATAGGTCAATGATTATCTTATTGGAAGACTCTGCTTGACCATTAGCTTGGGGATAATATTGCGTTGAATGGAAAATCTTAATATTGTATTTGGAGGCGAATGCTTTGATGTTGCGACAAACGAATTGTCTCCCACTATTTCTGATGAGCTTTCTAAGAAGATTGAAATGAAAAATTATGGACTTCTTTATGAATCAAATTACTTCCTCTTGTATTCTACTTAGGGGCTCTACTTCGATCCATTTTGAAAAATAGTTAGTGGTCACCAGGAGAAAATTCTTTTAGCCCGTACCTAAGGGTAGGGCTCCTACTATGTCAAGTTCCCATTTGTAGAAGGGCCAAGGACTTACCACCCCCACCATGGTATTTAGGGGTGCATCTAATAGTGGGGTGAACCTTTGGCATTAATTGCATTTCTGAGTGTATTTGGTGCAGTCTTCTAGTATAGTGGGCCAATAATAACCCATTTTCATAATCTGTTGTGATAATCTCCTACCTTCAGAATGCGAACTGTAGTCTCCTTTATGTGCTTCAAACATAATCTGTTGTGATAATCTCTAGCTCCAGAATACGAACCACAGTCTCATTTGTGTGCTTTAAACATCAATCTTTCAGATCCCTCCTTGGCTATACATAAGAGGCCAGGGTCGAGTGGGGTTTTTGGTATAGTTTCCTTGCTTCAATCATGTACTGACCTGCCTTGGCTTTGATTTCTTTTTACGGCCTTGTGATCCTCTAGTTGATTCCCCTTTTCCAAGAAATTATATATTGGGACAAACCATGTGATAGATAGAGCATCCATACACCTAACCTTTCTTTCGGCCTTCTCCAAATATGCCTCTACCAGAATCATTATTGATACTACTCTTTGATGCTTGGTCTCCCTTATTGATGCCAAGGTTGATAGGGTATCGGCGTGACCATTCTCATTTCGAGCTATTTGCTTGATCTCAAACATAGAGAATTTTGAGCATTCTTGCTTTAATTTGTCCAGGCATGCCTTCATTTTTCCATCCCTCACTTCAACCGTTCCTAAACCATTAGCCTAGAATCACTATGTAAGGTAATTCTATCTACCTTTAGATTTTTTTGTAGTTATGGCCCCGAGTATTGCAACCTCATAATCTATAACATTGTTAGTTGCTTGGAAATCAAGTCTGATACATATTCAAAGCATTTGTTGTCATCATGATCAACTATGACCACCATTAGTCCTACACCATTGAAGTTGTGTGCTCCATCCACAAATACCTGTTAGATCGGGGCTTCCCTTTGGTCTATCCCATACACCTCCTATTTCTGTATCTTGGTGACGACTTTGAGCTTATCACTAAATTCAGCCATAAACTCTGCCACCGCCTACCCTTTAATGGCTAGCCATGTATTTAATATCATACTTTCCCAACTCTACGACTATCTAGACTAGTCTCCCTACAAAATATGGTTTCGTCAGGACACTTTTAAGATGGTGTAAGGTGAGTACCACAACTATGTGTGAACCAAAGTAATACCTGAGCTTTCGTGCAATAATCTTGAAAGCAAAGGTTAGTTTATTAATGGTAGAATACCTACTTTGGGTCTTCGTTAGGATTTGGATGATGTAATAGATAAGGTGCTGATTTTTTTCTCTTTCAACTAAGAGGATTATGCTGCATTTTTGGGGTGTCACAACCAAATATAATTAAAGAATCTCTCTTAGGAGGGGGGCTGACCAAGACGGGATTGCTAAGGTACTTCTTGATTCCTTCAAAGGCTACATTATAGTCCTCGTTCCAAAAGACGGATGTGTTCTTTCTCAGCATTTTGAAGAATGGCATACACTTTTCAGTGCATTTAGACATGAACCTGTTCAATGCCACTATTCTTCCATTCAGCTGTTGTATTCCCCTATGGCTAAGGGATGGTTTCATGTTCACTAGCGCTTGTATCTTGTCTGTATTGACCTCAATCACCCTTGCTGACACGAGTTACCCTAGAAATTTCCTATAGCAACACCAAAGATGCATTTTTTTAGGTTAAGTCTCATGCTATACCCTTTGATTACCTCGAATATTTCTTGCAAATCCTTGATGTGGTTCTGGGATTCAACCGATTTTACCACCATTTCATCTACGTATGCTTCCAAATTTTTTCTCATTTGCTTTTCAAAAATTTTGTTAACTAGGCATTGATATGCAGCATCTGCATTTTTCAGTCACTTATCCATTTCTGCAATGTCATCTACAAGGTTATTTCAAAGATTTTTTTCAATAGATTGAGAGGTAAATTTAAAGATTTCATCTCTCCATTTCATTCTATTTTCATTCCTAATAGATGGATTTTTGATAATTTTATTATTGCACATTCTATTTTCATTCCCAATAGATGGATTTTTAATAATTTTATTATTGCTCAATAAATTATCCATACTATTAAAAAGGAAAAAAAGTAAAGATGATTTATTAGGAGTCAAACTGGATATACAAAAGGCGTATGATAGTATGGAATGAAACTTCATTGTTAATTTTGTCGTGCTTAAGCTCAGTGAATTATTCTTTATTATTAAATGGTGTTCCTTTTGGTAATATTATTCCATATAGAGGACTTATATAAGCTGATCATATTTCTCCTTATTTATTTATATTGGCTAAAACTCTTTCAAGACTTCTAATTCGAGCTGAAAATTCTTCTAATTTTCATAGTATCAAAATTGCCACAAATGCTCTTACTATCAACCATCTTCTCTATGTTGATGATTTAATCCTCTTTTGTCGTACTAATTTGATTATGATTAAATTTATCTAGTAGAATTTACAATGCTACTTCAAATGGTTTGAATAGAGAATAAATTTATCTAAATCTTGCATCTTTTACTCTAATAATGTCTCAATTTCCCTTAGATATCAAATTCAAAATATTTTAGGTGTCCCTATTGCTACTGGTGGATTTAAACATTTAGGATATAACTTATTTTTGCATAGACAAAAAAGCAAAGAATTCAAAAGAATAATTGATAATCTCATTGTAAAAATTGATAGTTGGAGATCTTACGTGCTTTCAAAACCTAGTAATGCGACTTATATAAAATCTGTTCTTCTTTTTACTTCCCACTTATTCTATAAGCACTATCAAATTTTTGAGTTTTATTTGTGATAAAAGTGATTCAATTTTCAAAAAAATCTTAGTGGAATTCTAGTTATAATAAAGGCAATTTAGGAACTAGTTATATGACTTAAAAATTGGGATCAAATTTTTCTTTTAAAGGAGGTTGGTATTTAAGGTTTTAGTAAATTTGAGGATATTAACCTTAACAATTCCTTAATAATGATAATAAAAGCTAAGTCCAACTCTTTAAACATAAATATGGAAAATCAAAATATTTCTTTGATTATAATATTAGCTCTTGTGATTCCTTCATTTAGAAAGTTAGTTTCTCTTGAAGACCTTTACTTAAAAGATGGTTCTTGTTGTCAAATAGGGATGATAAATCTATTGATATTTTGAGAGATCCTTAGATCATTTGTCTACAAAATTTAATTACCCTTCATTAAAGTTCATTATCTTTTAATTGTTCAAAATAATAATTGAAATTTTCAATTATTTTATACTACTTAGGATCCTGTGACCTGCTTTTATATTTTTAAACGTTGCTAATTTCAAACAATTCGGATTCTTGGTTTTGGATCCATTGTCTAAAAGGTCAATTCAATTCTAATTCTACTTATAAGAAAATTGTTTATACTAGATTTCTAGGAATTATTTTTTGAAAGTTGTTTTGGAAACAAAAATTACATGAAAGATTGAAAGTTTTTTATTAGAGACTTTTTTCTAATTATCTCCCTACTTTTAATAATATCAATCAAAGATTTCTATTACATGATATCTCTTATGCTTTTTTTCATTTTCACAATTAGGTTATCAATCTTATCAATTTACTATTTTTCTATGGTCTTCTTCGTATGTTAAGTTTCTTTTGGGTAGCTCAAATATCTTTTCTTTTGAAAAATCAAAAATGATATTATCTTTAATTCTAAATCCCTATCTCAGCTATATTGATTCCAAATTAAATTTTAGATTTCATGAATTCAAATTACTACTTTACGTAACAAATTTCTTAGATTTCCTTAATATTGAAGACTATCATCCTCTCTTTTGATGCTCGGAGGAAACCATCCAGAGTTTTCACTAAAATAAATTTTGATGTTACTATTAATAATCATAATATTACTATTGTGATAGTTATTACATATTCAAATGATTATATTCTTATTTATTGGACTAAATTCTATCAATATAATTATGACTAAGAATGATAAGTTTTTGCTTTATTATTCTCTCTAGATAACTATGGATCTTAACTTCAAATCTAGTTACGTAGAAGATGACAACTGGAATGTGTTATAAGAGCTGTAATGCAAAATGATTTATTATGATTTATGCTTGTTGGATTCCTAAAAATTTAAATAAAATTACTCATAGTTTAGCATTTTGGTCTTTTTATAAACGTGTTGAGGATTTAATTCATAATTCTATTCTAATCCAGCATTTATCTGTTATTGTCTATAATGAATATTAATTTTAATATAGGTATTTCCTTTTTAGAGTAAAAAAAAAAACAAAACAAAACAAAATTTAAGATATAAATTTCCCTTATATTAATGGCACAGAGGCCTTAGAATCATATAACTATTGGATTCTTATACTTTAATTTTTTAACTTTTTAAATGAATTTTAATAATCCTACAATTAAAATTAACGGTAAAGGAAGGGAATTTTTTACCAATTTTACAAATGTGAGCCACGTGGTGGCTACGTGGCATGTGGGAAAGGGGTAGTATTAGTATTTTTTTTTTTTAATCACTTGAGTACTTAACTTACCAATTGGGAATTAAACGACAAAACAAAAACAAAATATAAACGAAAAACATAAACAAATGGGGTAAAAGTACTCCATTTTGCTTGCACATACAAATTTTGAAAGAATGAATCAAGCACCCATTCAAACTCTACTTTTCTCCATGAAATTTACCCCGCATGAAAAATGCCAACTTTGGAATCCAACATTTCATCTTGTATCTCATTGGGGGGGAGGCAATAAACCCTAGAATAGAACCATTATTACCGTCAAACATTAAAAATTCTAATATAAACAAATATAATAATCAAAGCTTAGGCATATGAGCTAAAAAAAAAAATTTTGATTGGACGAGAAAGTCACGTATATGATTTTTAAACATGAATAGGTCATTTCTCGACTCAAATATCTTATTAAGAAATTGATTAACCTGAGACACCATTCAAATTGGTCAAATACTTGTAGGGGGGAAACTGAGATTAAAGAAAGGTGAACAAATGAGTGGTGGATGAGTCAAGAAAAGGGATATGATGAAGAATTGGATGAAAATAGGAGGTGAAAGAGCTCTGGATTTTTTAGCTATGGCGCAAAAAGGGTGTATGGCTTTAAAGGGTAGGTGGTTGGCTGGTGGCTGTTGGTCGGGGTGGGTTAAGAGAAAATTTTCAAAAATTCCAAAAAAGTCCCTCTAATAAATTCCATGTGGCTGCTACGTTTTATGGATTATAATTTTGGGTACAAATTTTTCTTACTCTCTAATTAATTTTAATTATATGATTAATTAATTTTTTCTCAAAAATTATAAAATTAAAGTATATTCATCACATAATTATTAAACTAAAATATTTTGATGTTATAATTTTATCATATTTATATGTTATAATATAATATAATTTATGAAAATTATGATTTTGAATAAATAATATTTTTCAACATTAATGAAATATATAAAAATATTTACATATTAATATTTGTGTTAATTTGATTTTACTCAATAATCTAACCCATTTATTAAACAGGTTAAATAAATCGTATTATATTGATTCGAATATAAATACACTTTGTATGAGTTTCAATAATTGATATAATTAATAATTAGACCGTGTATGAATTTACTTTTTTAGTATGGGGTTGAATTCGGTTAACCTAAACATTACATACTTAACATTTTTTATCCCCTTTTTATCCTTTGATTTTTTATATTTAATAATTTTATTTTAAATTTAAAGATAATAATTTAATATAATTTTTAAATTTAGACTAATTATATTAAATTTGAAGAATTAATATATTACAATTTTTTTATTAAAGAATCAAAATATTAAAACTAATAAAGGTAATGGAATAAAAGAATACTCCACCCTATATTTTATAAATAAAAAGAGATTGAATCTAATTAAGAGGGAAAAAAAAATGCAAGTAGCAAAATCCTCTCTATATATATACGTTCTCTGCTAAATAAATTCAAAAAACAATTAAATTTTCATTGCAACATCGTAATCTCTTTTTATTTAGAAAAGCTAGACTTTTTATTCATGTTTTACATCTTTCATGAACAAAGTAATTGTATTTGAAGAAAACAGAAAAGGTGAAGCGTTGCCCATGGATCTTCTTTGCCATTAAATGCTAACCTGGGATCAAACTCTCTTTTTTCCCCCTCAAAAGCGATCAACTTCTTAGTATTATTATTATCATTTTTTTTTCTTCCTCCAGATTCGGCATATTCATTTATGTTGTTTGATTAAAATAATAATAGAAATATATACAAGGGGAGAGAGCCTCCATAATTTTTTAAGAGATTGTAGAGATGATTCGAAGTTTTGTTCCAACAATAAGACTAAGCAGATCCATCCTGATTAAATATCTAAATCACTTTAAATGGGAATCGAACTAAGATTCTTTTTTGGGGATGGAGAGTCTAACCACTTGAATCAGTATTAATTCCCACAACAGTTCATAAGTTGCTTAATAGATTATACTATCGCTATCAAACAATCCAAAACTGATGCATGGAAACTTCTTCAAACTTGTGGGCAAAGACACGTGTTTAAAAGGTGCCAACAAAGATCCTTTTAGGTGCCAAAAATTTCATTAGATGATACACAGCGTTTCAACTTCTATTGTGCAATTATTTGAGTTTATAGCTTGTGAAGAAAAACATCCAAATGCATGCACAATAACGTGGTGGATGCAGTGTGATAACTAAACAAGAATAGATGAACTGATTACTTTAGGTAAGATTTAACTAATTTGCTACAAAAAAAAGTGATAAATAGCTTTGAATGCCCATCTAATGAAACTGGACAAAATCTACGATTGTGTAGATATTAAATAATTTTAGAAAAAACTAAGTATAGATAGAATTTAAGTAATATAGAATTAAAAGAAAGATGTTCGTTTAATATTAATTAAAATTTAAAATTGACTAGGTTTTAACCAACATCAAACCATATTTTTTTATTATAAATGAAAAAAAAAGATACATATGTATATATATGACTAAAATACCTTTAGTTTTTTTTTTTAAACAAAGTACTGTAGACTTTTACAAATAGGAATATTTACTACCTGCTATTTCATTTCTTAAAGTGATGCACCTCATTGGTCATGTTATGTTCCTGGATTGGAGTGTGGCGGCACAAATAAAACAAAAGTACAGAAGAATAGTGCAAGCCTTACTATTAATGCATCTTATAAATGTCATTCTATAACAAAATTGACATCTAACTCGCGTTTGTCCCTCTGATATAATTTATTTCCATCTGGACTCAACATGTTAGATATCTTTAATAAAATATACTTTAATCTCTTACCTAATAGGTAAGGTAGCACAATCCGATATCTTTACAAAAAAAAAAGATTATAAAAATCTATTTTTTAAAGATAATAGATTTGTTTATAGAGATAAACAGACTTATACTATCTCATCTAATAGATATGGACTTAAAGTACACTTTTACTTAACTTAACAAACTTGGATCACCTTCCTCCTAAAAATAATCTCAAAATCTAGGTAATTTGTTGATTAGTTCTCCACACTGAACTTGGATCGCTCATTGCCTTTTTGCTGTTCATGCTAGTTGCTTGGGAAATATGCCATTCAATTTTATGCCAATTTGCATAAGCCTACGATAGTATATCTAGCATCTAAAGAACAAAACTGCCACTACACGAAATAACTTGATGTCAAATTCAATTTTCAATGTCATAAGACTAAAATCACGCCACTAGATTAAATCCCTCAATAATTAAATACCTGAGCATCCACACTTCCTCTTAAAATCAAATATGATCCTGCTGCTATCACCCACAGACCAGTCAAAGAGTATTTAATAGTTAAACGAAACAGAAGCAACATTGCCGCCAACCCAAATACCACCCACTAGTTCTACAATCCGTTGCCATTTTGCCTTTTTATCTTATCTCTTTGAAACTATATATGTTAGTGCAGAAAGAGTAGAATAAATGCAACAGAAAACACTTTCAAATTAGCAAAGAGCTTCATATTCACAAAGCCTAATCACTGGAGTCATAAAGTTGACACACTCTTCTCACATCCATGCATGTGCCTTATTTAAATGAAGTCACTTTACAAAACCAGTTGGGGACAAAGTCCAAAAAGTACTTTAACATAAGACTAGTGGGATCCTTCTTCAAGCTAGTCCGCAGGGTAGTAATAGTGTAATACCATCTTAATTAGGCATTATCAATTCATATCAGTCATCAAACGGGCTAGCCTACTAGTACAATACCTTATCGTTTAGCTGATATAGAAGTAATATAGCCGACCAAAAATCTACAAATATGCAGAATAAAGCAACAAAGCAATAGAAAACACAGATAAAAGTGAAGCTGAAGGTTCAATAACAGGAACATATTCCTAATGAGAGTGGAGGCAATAACATGTATGCTATGAGTAACAAATTAACAGATTCAAAATTCATAGAAATATAAAATAGATCCAATTTTCCACATAGAAATATAAAATGGTTAATGGTATGAACTATGTTACTTGGAACTCTTCATTTTTTGTGATACACTCGTGTTCAGGTAACATGACATGGGTACTTGAATGCCCTAGTTTGATGAAAATTTACAAAAAATTGAGAAAAATGACTGTGCCTAATACTTAAATACGTATCCAAAAATTATGATTCTCAATGTACTAAAAAAATATGTATAAGATAGGGTATGGATTGATTAGTAAACAAAACAATCAAGTGAATAGAACTTAGACTAAGCAATTAAATAATACACACTGACCTTAAATAGCAAAAGACACAACAATACATTTGAAATAGAGCAATCGCATTTCTTAAAGTAATATTTGCAGGAGAAGTGTTCGCAAAAAGCAAAAAACTAATGGATATATTGAGGGATGACAACCCAATAAAATAATAGCTGAGACATGCTTTTAAAGTCATCGTATTTATTCTTATTTCACCCAACTTTGGAGGGGCTCAACGGCAACTTTTCCTAATAAGTATTATTCCAATATATCAATTAACAGTTTTATGACAAGGTGAATAATCAATCTATAGCAATAGGCATAAGGCGCTCCAGAAAGGAAGATTACATGTTTTAGATTAGTACCTAGAGCCTAGTGACTTATGCCTTGACCTCCACTTGTTTTGGTCCATTCTTCGGCAATAACAACTCAAGGCCTTCCCTCCTTTGAGCATCCACAGCAGCTTTGTACCTCTCTTGATAAATTGGATTTGAAGTCAGTATTCTCAACTCACAATTCTGCTTGATCTCCAAAACCTCAGGTAGTCCATTATTGCACCCCTTTGACATCCCCACGTCAATTCTTATTGCTCTGCCATCACAAACGCCATTGATCCCATGAGGCTGAATTGTGTGACCCATTATCATCCTCTTCACTCCAGGAATCGTAGCAAGAACATGTTGAAGTGCCGAACAATCACAATTCTTCTCCAATTCATCTGAGAATTTCCTCAACCAAACTAAAGCATTTCTCCCACGACAATAATTCGGGGAAAATCTCCCCTTCAACCCATTAATCCACTCTCTAACCTCCTCGTTAATCTGCTCCAAACCATAAGAAACGTGCTCAGGCAAAAGCCCCCCATGAACAAAAACTGAGTCCCCAACAACAGCTACAGTCAAATTCTGGGACAAAAACCGAGTTGAAATGGGACCTTTTGGTCTTAAGGCTGCAATTCTGGCTCTGAAACCGTCAAAGAACTCCTCTTTAACCCCTTTAAAAACCAAAGGAACCCCTTTATACAAATCTATTGGCTTTTCTAAACCCCCACAAAGTGTTTTTATTTGGTTCCCAACACAATACCAATCAGCCCAAACATTGAACTCCTCCAAGCCTTCCTTACTCACGTACCGAAAGTCGCCGTCAACATTCATAATCTCGTGATTTCCATTCATGGAGATAAACTCGCCGCCGCATCTGGCGGCTTCCCGCTTTAGTTTCTCGAGAAGGTAAAGAATTTGGATCTCCTGACCTCCTCGGTCGAGAACGTCTCCGACCTGAACCACCGTGGTGGACCCTCCAACCCATCTATCGGACCCATCAATCAGTCCCGCCAACCTTAGTGATTGCCTGGTCTTCTCGAGGTCGCCGTGGACATCGCCGATCGCAATCACGCGTTCCACACCGGGATATCGAGTCCGTAGAGGACTACAAAGATGGCGATTACTGTTGGGTTTAGAGTTTTGGAGGGGTAAGAGGAAGAGACCACTTACTGAGAAGTCGACGAATGTGTCAACGAAGGAAGATAGAAGATTGGGAACATCTTTACACGGCAATCTCTCTTTTAGGGCTTCTCCCATTGCTCTCTCTCTCTCTCTCTCGATTTATGCGTTTATTTATCTAGCTCCTCCGAGGTCTCAATGGTCTTCGTTATTCTTTGCAGTGCTGCTTTTCGTGTTTGAATTTGATTCTTCCTTGTGATTGGAATGGAGCAATCGGGCTAGGATAAAAGCTGAGGGGGCGTGACTTTACGCTATAAGAAAGCGCGTGGAGTTGTGTTCAAAATTGAGGGGGAAAAAGTCTAACGGGGCTTTTAGGGTGGGTTTAGACTTTGGACGTAGATACTGCATAATGGGTTCCATAAAAACTATGATTGAAAAATTAGATTGTTTTAAATAATTTAATTCGATTTTTTTAATTAATTTGCTTTGATTTATAAAAGTTTTAAATTATTTAAGTTAATCGTATATATTTTTATATTTAGAATTTATATTTTAAAAATATAATAGTTTATATAACATGATTAAATTTATTACTATTTAATACAATGTTTACTAGTTCAATACTTAAGAATTAAAAAAAATATTGTTTTAATCCAAAGAAAAATAAATAAATATATTATTGTTCTTGGGAAGAATATGTTTCGAATTAGGGTAAAAAATTATTAATAATACACAAAAAATCAATAAATTACTGTTTGATTTATGATAATATAAAATAATTTCAATATATATTTTAGTATTAATATTCTAAAGTGTTATAATAACATCAAACTGGTTTAAATGGTTCCGTCCGATCTGATCTAATTTTATACATATGAATAATTTAATTTAGTTTGTTTAAATTTTACAAAATTCGATCTGGATTGGAACGCATCTACCCCTAAAAAATCATAAAACCCTCTTAAAGATTTCAATTGAAATATATTTTTTATTAAAAACTTAATGCATGCATTTATAAGATGTCATATATAATTAACCTTTTGTTAATAAATAATTTCAAAATTACTTGCACAACAATTAGGATTAAAGTGTACCAAGTTGTTATAGTATATCAGGATAAACTAGGCTAGTACACACGATCTAAGTTTGACCCTGCACCAAACACTGTGCTGACTAGAGCCAAGTACCATACTTGACCAACTTTCACTTGGGGTTCTCACGACCAAGGATTTTCCATGAAGAAACAAAAACATTTGTAGGAGGTTAAAGCCCCAAGTTTTTCTATCAAATAAACAAGCCTATTGGACCAGACGGGGATGTTACACTTTTCGAATAGTTCTCCATCTATGCTAATATCTCTTATTTATACAAGTAAAAGTAGTTATGAAAGATTACACCAAGTAACTCCCATATTGTGTTCGACAAGCCTAACACGTGACACTTGATGAGCGAAAACCGGTATCGCCGATTTCCGTAAATACTTTGGTTTTAATATTTGTAAAACTCTCGCAAGTGCACGAATTATTTCGTAGAAAATGATAAGTATACTCCCAAGGTCGAACTAAGGAAGGAATGTATGTGGTTTTTAATTTATTATTCAAACTTTTAAAAACGAAATTAAATCCTAAACATCCTGTCACGATATTTTGGGGTTTTGTGTTTTTAATCTACTTACATAAAAATAAACATAGATTCAATAAACATTCATGCAAATTTTATCTTTTATAATGGTGGAGTATTTATGGATATAATAACTAAGTTAATTATGCTTGCTCGTATTATTTAGGTTATTAAATATATGAATTGATATTTATTGATTCTCCCTTTTTTGTATGAATACCACCTTTGGTGGGGTTAGATATTCTTTGTTAACTAAACAAATCAATTAACACCTATGGGTGGGGTTGATAACTAATTTGGTTAATTAAATTAATTCCTTTTTCTAAGAGATTGAAAATGAACCATTTAAATGCCACCTTTGGTGAGGTTAGGCAAACGATTTAAACTTTATTCAAGGTGTCCAAATTAAACCTAAGAATTTAGTTATCCGAGTACTAACTTTCAAGTTTTAAAACTACTACGAAAACATGTTGTCAATACATTTTCAGATAATAATTCTTATAAAAACTTTTGAAATAGAGCTTCACTCTAACTACCTAGGCGATTGTACCATCAAATAAAAGAGCACTACTCTAAATCGGACGGATAACTAAACCTTAAAATCTAATTTTCAGATTTAAGTTTGTAATGAAAAATAATATATTTCTCTCTAACATTCTTAATATAAAATCTTGAATAAAAATAAAATCAATTCATTTTAGAGATTTTTACCTATTTAATATTTCGCAAGCATAACAACGTTATTATTATATCATGTTTACAAACAGCTAGCACAGTTAAATTTAATCACAGACAAATTAAATATAACATGTAAGAATAAAGCATAAAAAATAACAGCAAAGAAAATAAAATCCTTACAGTACTTCGATGCCATTCCCGTTGCTAGAAAACCTCCGAGTGGAATTTGCACTTCCATTTATTGAATCAAAAAGCTAATAAATTACAAAAACATAACTAGTTCTTCCCAAAAAGGGAAGAACTCTAAAACTAAGAGAAACTAGCTAAAGTATAAGAAAAACTAGCTAAAACATAAGAAAAACTAAAACAAAAACTAAAAACTAAGAAATGGAGAGAAAGAAAGAAGAGAGAAGTGTGTTTTGAGGTGTTTTTAGGTGTGTTTTTGAAGTGAAGGGAATTGGGGTATTTATAGGTGAGGATGGAGAGAAAAAATGAGTAAAAAAATGTTAAAAAAAATATTAAAAAATTAAAAAACGTGTAATGGAAATGCTGAGGACATCAATGACGTCGGCGATGACGTCAGGGTTGCACGTGAAAAATGAGGTGAAAACGCGTTGGGCGCGTAGAGGGGCGGCTGTTGGGCGCTGCGCGCGCTTGCTGTCGCTACGCTGCTCGGCGCGCGTGAACGATGCCCGCGCGGATGGGCATGTCAACGCCTTGGCGCGCGCATCAACTACTTGCGCGATTTCCGTCTTTTTGACATTTTTGACCTTTTCGACCCATTTTGTCCAATTTTTCCATGTTTGTTGACCTTTTCCCACTTATTTATTACTATATTTGTGATGTATTGCTTCAAGTATTCCTCTTTGAGTCTTTAAATTGCGTTTTTAAGCCAAAATACCTGAAAAACAATAAAAATACCCTGATTCCGAAAAAGACAAATTTATATAAATATATGATAAAACATATAAATATATATATTTTTAATCAATTAATGTGCATAAAATCATGGTTATTTTAGTTCTTTTTTGAGCACTCATCACAACCCCCAACCAGCTTCTTGCTAGTCCTTTAGCAAGAGAAGCGATAAAAACTAAAAATTAAACTATCCTAAATCACTTTCGTGGATTGACACGGTTGCATTTAGCCTATGCAACAAGCCTTTAAACCCCTAGGTTGCCCTAGTGGACGAGTTTGAGTCTCGTGAGGGTTTTCAGTAATGATACCCACAAACATTGAACTAAATGTAAAAACAAAAGAAACAATAAAAACAAACAACTTAAAAATTAAATTTACAACAAAATCACAAATTAACATCTCACAAAAATGTCTCATACTATTTAATCTCCTTTAAGATCATAATTAAAATCTCAAGCATAAGTTATTTTAATCTCTTTAAACAATCATGATTTATTATAATAATTAGTCGAAAATCATTTTCATATTTCATGTCAAAAATGTATCAATTTAATTTCACCCAATTTCAGTGTCATGAATCAGAATTCGCTTCGACTCTATTCCTCACAAGTCAATACTCTCAAAACACTGAATCCTATGGGTTCAAACACTCATACTAATTTATATGCGAAAGAGTTTATGTATAGAAATGAACTAATATGTTCGCATATGTATAAAGAATAAAGGCTCAAAGTGTTATTTTAACATTGATCTCATGAAAGGAATCAAATGTATAAATTATAAAGATATCATATATAAAAATTATTTTCATGCATAAATCAAACTCATTAAGAAATAATTTCAAAATATATGCCTTTTACAAATGAAGAGAGTGCAATGACTTTTTAGGGAATTATTTCCTATATCCTTCTTTTGTAATTAGCCTTTACTCACAACTTTGTAGGCAATGTGGGTTATAGTATGTAGATTATACTATATATTCTTTATCTCTCTATTTTTTTCTGAAGATATTTCTCAATATATGTATTTTAGAGAGTCAACCCATGTACAGATTGTACATTTTTTTGGATTTTGGTGAGTGGTTAATTTTGTGGCTTTTCTGTTTGATCTTGGTTTAGGTAACCCCAGATATGTCTTTTTGTTTTTGTAGTAGTCATGCATAAATGAGATATAAGCATATACTATCAATTTCTACTCAAATCATTTAATCTAAGCAAAAATAATAATCAAAAATATATGATACTCTATTAAGATGAGAAAAAAATTCATACATTCAATGCTAATACCTATAGAGATCATCTAAAAATTTGAATAAATAAGAAATGTGTTTGGAGTAGAAAAAATATATATTTCACTCTGAATAAAGGAAATTAGGCTCAAATTATATCTCACAAAGGTAGTCTCCACTAAAAAAAATTTCATAAACACCGATTTTGGGTTTAATATAATTTCTACATCTTATCAAGAAATACTAGTTATGACAAAAACTAACTAATTATCAAAAAATAATTACAAAATATTTCATGATATGTTTTCAAAAATTAATCTAACAGTACAAAAGACTTAACTATTTACTTAAATTTGATTTAAAGAAATGATAAATTTTTGTGAAAAAGTTTTTTTTTTAATTCCAAAAATTACTAAATCACACAAAATAGAAATAAAACCAAACACACAAAAAATGAAAAAGTATATTTTTTATTTTTTAAATTTTTTTTATTTTTTTATTTTTAAATTGTTAAAACCTTTTTTTTAATTAAGCATGGTAACTTTTCACCACCCCTAACCTAGAACTTATATTGTCCTCAATGTAACAACTGTAAATTAACGATAAAGAGAAAAGAGAAGAAAGATTACCTGTTTCCTGAGAATGTGCAATTAGTAATGGAAAATGCAGGTGCATCCATCATATTCATCATTAAAGTGTATACAGACAAATCGCTGTGAACTTCTAACATCTCAACAAATATTTTTAGTTTTAACAATTTAAAAATTATTCACATGTAATTAAAATGAAATAATTAAGTAAATAAAAGAAATAAAAGAAAATTACCTAAAATGATGGGTTGCCTCCCATCCAGCGCTTAGTTTAACGTCTTAGCAAGACGTAACTTGGGGATTGCATTTTAAGTAAACTCAATGTCCCCTCATCATTGAGTCAATCAAACCTTCAGGTAAGACAAGGTTGTCTACCTATACTTTTTCACTACGCCACTATTGATTTTCAAATTTCTTTTTGTACTTAAAACTAGAGGCATACTTTGAGTTTTAGATAACCCACAACTAAGTACAAATCAAATAATTAAGGCATAAAAACACAATTGTACCTAGATTAAACAAAGCAACTAACTCCTTAGATTATAATTAAAACTTTAAAATTTTGGAGGTAGTTTGGAATTTATGTTTTTTAAGAAAAAAATAACATAATCAGTATTAACCAAGAGTGCTCCCAGGAAAGAATGGTGGTGCAAAGGCTCCTTAAAAATCATCCTCCTAAACAGAACAACGTTCCTAGGAAAGACTAGTGGCACAAAGGCTTCCAAGAACTAGTCTCCTAGACAGAACTCCCTTAGATCTTTACTTTTCATGCTATTAAGTTAATTAAATTAAGTTAAGTAAAAATCTAAGTTAATGAAAATCTAAGTTTAAAAAAAAGGTTAATTAAGTTAAGTGAAGTAAAACAAATCTAAGTTAATTAAGTTAAGTTAAAAAAAATCTAAGTTAATTAAGTTAAGTTAAAAAAAATCTAAGTTAATTAAGTTAAGTTAAAAAAAAAATCTAAGTTAATTAAGTTAGTAAAAAAAATTAATTAAGTTAAGTGAAGTAAAACAAAAATCTAAGTTAATTAAGTTAAGTTAAAAAAAATCTAAGTTAATTAAGTTAGTAAAAAAAACTAAGTTACTTAAGTTAAGTTAAAAAAATCTAAGTTAATTAAGTTAGTAATAAAAAAAACTAAGTTAATTAAGTTAAATAAAAATCAAGAAGAAACAAAATAGCTAAAGAAAGAAAAATATAAAATAAAATAAAAATAATAAAATAAAATTGAAAAAGGTAAAAGAAAATAAAATAATTTTTTTTATATTTTTTATTTTATTTTATTTTTATTTATTTTTATTTATTTTTATTTATTTATTTTTATTTATTTTTTATTTATTTATTTATTGTTTTTTTATTTTATTAATTTTTTTATATTTTTTATATTATTTTTTTTTTATATTTTTTTTTCGAAATTTCAAATTCCAAAATTATTTTACTATTAACACTATATTTATTAAACAATTTAAAATTAGAATTTTTTTTATTTTTATTTTTTTATTTTTAAAACCCTTTTTTTTAACTATTTATGAATGGTAACTTTATTTTACTATTTACAATATAATTTTTTTTAACTTAAAATTTGATTAAATTTTTTTTTTTATTTTTTTACAAAAAAAATCACAATTATTTACAACACAAAAAAAATTTTAAAATTTTGATAAATAAATTAAAAACGCTATTCCTTCAAGAATCCGCCAAAACTTGATGAAATAAAACCCAGTATCGCCGATTCCCGCAAATACTTTGGTTTTAATATTTGTAAAACTCTCGCAAGTGCACGAATTATTTCGTAGAAAATGATAAGTATACTCCCAAGGTCGATCTAAGGAAGGAATGTATGTGGTTTTTAATTTATTATTCAAACTTTTAAAAACGAAATTAAATCCTAAACATCCTGTCACGATATTTTGGGGTTTTGTGTTTTTAATCTACTTACATAAAAATAAACATAGATTCAATAAACATTCATGCAAATTTTATCTTTTATAATGGTGGAGTATTTATGGATATAATAACTAAGTTAATTATGCTTGCTCGTATTATTTAGGTTATTAAATATATGAATTGATATTTATTGATTCTCCCTTTTTTGTATGAATACCACCTTTGGTGGGGTTAGATATTCTTTGTTAACTAAACAAATCAATTAACACCTATGGGTGGGGTTGATAACTAATTTGGTTAATTAAATTAATTCCTTTTTCTAAGAGATTGAAAATGAACCATTTAAATGCCACCTTTGGTGGGGTTAGACAGTTTAAACTTTATTCAAGGTGTCCAAATTAAACCTAAGAATTTAGTTATCTAAGTACTAACTTTCAAGTTTTAAAACTACTACTGAAAACATGTTGTCAATACATTTTCATATAATAATTCTTATAAAAACTTTTGAAATAGAGCTTCACTCTAACTACCGGGCGATTGTACCATCAAATAAAAGAGCACTACTCTAAATCGAATAGGATAACTAAACCTTAAAATCTAATTTTTAGATTTAAGTTTGTAATGAAAAATAATATATTTCTCTCTAACATTCTTAATATAAAATCTTGAATAAAAATAAAATCAATTCATTTTAGAGATTTTTACCTATTTAATATTTCGCAAGCATAACAACGTTATTATTATATCATTTTTACAAACAGCTAGCACAGTTAAATTTAATCACAGACAAATTAAATATAACATGTAAGAATAAAGCATAAAAAATAACTGCAAAGAAAATAAAATCCTTACAGTACTTCGATGCCATTCCCGTTGCTAGAAAACCTCCAAGCGGAATTTGCACTTCCATTTATTGAATCAAAAAGCTAATAAATTACAAAAACATAACTAGTTCTTCCCAAAAAGGGAAGAACTCTAAAACTAAGAGAAACTAGCTAAAACATAAGAAAAACTAGCTAAAACATAAGAAAAACTAAAACAAAAACTAAAAACTAAGAAATGGAGAGAAAGAAAGAAGAGAGAAGTGTGTTTTGAGGTGTTTTTAGGTGTGTTTTTGAAGTGAAGGGAAGGGGGCTATTTATAGGTGAGGATGGAGAGAAAAAATGAGTAAAAAAATGTTAAAAAAAATATTAAAAAATTAAAAAAAGTGTAATGGAAATGTCGAGGTCATCAATGACGTCAATGACGTCGCTGGTCTTGCACGTGAAAAATGGGGTGAAAACGCGTTGGGCGCGGTAGAGCGGCTGTTGGCGCTATATGTACTGTCGCTACGTGACTGGCGCGCGTGAACAGATGTGAATGGGCATGTCAACGCCTTGCGAGCATTTGACTCTGCGCGATTTCCGTCTTTTTGACATTTTTGACCTTTTCGACCCATTTTGTCCAATTTTTCCATGTTTGTTGACCTTTTCCCACTTATTTATTACTATATTTGTGATGTATTGCTTCAAGTATTCCTCTTTGAGTCTTTAAATTGCGTTTTTAAGTCAAAATACCTGAAAAACAATAAAAATACCCGTGATTCCGAAAAAGACAAATTTATATAAATATATGATAAAACATATAAATATATATTTTTAATCAATTAATGTGCATAAAATCATGGTTATTTTTGTGCTTTTTTGAGCCCTCATCAACACTTGACCCATGTACATCCATCCACTTCTACCACTAACATACAAGTGTGCAGTTCATACACAATCATACATTAGTTGATAGTTACAAATAAGTCATGCTTTAATGGGTAGTTGCATGCATGCTAAAAATAAGGGAAGCACCTCCTAAAAATAAGGAAATATTGCCCCATTCTTCTCTTAGTAGTCACCAATGTAATCCACACATCCATGCACTGGATAAGCACAAGTAAACATCTTCATGTCTATAATAGCCCATAACTACCACGACATATGTCACGTATGTAGTTTGCTCCATCTTGATACATGTCATGTGTTATACACACATATTGCACACTCTTGCAAATGCCAGGTTTGTTTTTGTGTTACGCCACACATCGTTTGTGCTCCAAGCCTCGTGCCTTGTGCTAAAACATTTTGCACGCCTTAGTACCTTACACCTTATGCCAATCCAACACCCTATACCGTTTAGTGGTGTGAGTATACATGCATCCCTCACCTATATGCCATTGGTATATTGCCTCAATTTTAAGGGTGTGACAAACTGTAAGTCATGTTGTCCTTTTTATCTTTGTTGGCTTCCCGTATGCAAAACACAGAATCTATTTTACTCAGTGCATTTGTCTTTCTCTATGTAAGGTTGGTTACTAACGATCAGTAATACACACACACATTTAGGTAGGTACACTTTGTATGTGATCATGTTTACTATACCATGGGGTTTATTTCATAATACGTAAGCTCACTTATTGATGTTATCGCTCATGTTTTTTTGTTACGTGTGTTGGTATTTATGAAAATTACTCAGTAATTTTTTGAATTGAAAAATGGACTTTGAGTGTGCCTTGACGAGGGTTTTGTTAAACTCCTTGCCAAACCATTTCAACAGACACCTAATCAGGGGAAACCCCGACGAGGGTATTCAATGAGCCCTTTGGTAAGATACCCTTGTGTTTGGATAATTTCTACAAATACACCATTTCTTCTTATTTCTCATCCAGAAAAGTTATGGTAAAGCTATGTCAAATGATCTCATTTTTTTGTTTTGGGTCACTATAACCTTAAGTATTTGTTCGGTAATAGTGATTTGGGACTGTGTGAGCAAAATCATGTTATGTTAAGCCACTATGAGTGTGTCGCCTTGGAAGATAGATGGACTCCTAGCCAACTTCTTCTTACAAATTTGTTGACACATTTATATGGCATTGGTGTTTGACAGCCCATTATGTCGATGTGTTATAAATGTATTGTGAAGTCCCTTATACCTTCTTACAACATGTAGTAAGTGGGGTTTGTGCTTGGATGATTTCCATAAATACCCTTCCCTTCTTGTTTTTCATCTAGAAATAATTATAGCAAAGTTATATCAAATTGACATCTCGTTTTATATTTTAGGGTCACTAATACCTTAAGTGTTTGTTTTGTATTGGTGATTCGTGACTACGTGAGCAAAACCGTGCTTTTGAGTGATGAGTACTCAAGATGGTATTTGCTAGCTAGAGTAAAATAGTGTTCTTAAGTTGTGAATGCATAAGACTATTTTACTGGTGTTATGAGACCAACACTGTGAGATTGGGGTTTGGTTGTTTTGATGTTGCACTACTACAAACCGTGCATTAAAGTCGGTTCATTGAATCAACTTTAAACGTAAATTCGATTCAACGGGTGAATCGACTTTAAAATATATATATTACATATTTTACTCATTTTCTACTCTACTAATAACCTATATTCGATCACATATAGTAGAAAAAACCAAAGTTTGTTTAACAAAGTTTAAATAATAATACAAATAATTAAAAAGTTAAATACAATTAATTACTTGATAATTAAATTTATTACAAAAAAATAATTTATATACAATACATATATATTTAACATAAATTACAAATAAAATGATGTTGTCAAAGTGTTATGGATTTTGTGATATTCTCACTTTATTTCAAGGAGAGCAAGCTTGGTTGGCCTAGATACATGAACACGTAAACATCCATCAAACAAGCAATCTAAACTTCAGAGACATATGAATAGAGAAATTAAAGCATTATAAATATTACCATGATTTTGTCTTATGTTATTCAAGATCATCATATTCTTCTCCTGATGTTATAATTTGAACAAAGTGTTTTGTCCATTTTTCTTGTAAATCATCAAAAATATGCATATCATAGCCCCACTTGTTCCAACCAAAGAAATATATGTAATTAAATTCAAAATAAGAATGTAATATCATGAATTCACAAAAAATAACTTATATATGTTAAAAGATTAGTAGAAGAGATTACCACATTAACACTCGAGTGATATAATAATAACCTTATCCCTTCGAAATCATATTAGCATTGTATTAATCCTATGTATTTAAATATGAAGCTATTTGGAATCAAGTTGGTATTTTTAATGCTATAATGAGCTCTAAATATGAAGTCAAGTGTAACTCCAATTTGTTACTTGGGTTGGTTGGGCAAAAAACAATTGTTTGATAAGTTTATGGGTACCAAAACTCAACCAACCCAAGTAACAAATTGGAGTTACACTTGACTTCATATTTAGAGCTCATTATAGCATTAAAAATACCAGCTTGATTTCAAATAGCTTCATATTTATAGACAAAGGATTAATACAGTGCTAATATGATTTCGAAGGGATAAGGTTATTATTATATCACTCGAGTGTCGATGTGGTAATCTCTTCTATTAATCTTTTAACATATATAAGTTATTTTTTGTGAATTCATGATATACACTAGAATAATGATTCTTGATGGTTTTCCTGTACTTGGCTGGCCAACGACTACCATGATGTTGTCATAATGGAACTAGGCAAGAGAGATGAGATGAAGTTTGGGCAAAAAATAGGTCCATAAAACAATTCATTCCCCTAAATACATGAACACATAAACATCCATCAAACAAGGAACTTCAGACACAGAAATAGAGAAATTAATGCATTATAAAAATTACCATTATGTTGTCATATGTTATTCAAGATCATCATAATCTTCTCCTGAATCTTCTTGTGATGATATAATTTGAACCATGTGTTCTATCCATTCTTCTCGTAAATCATCAAAACTTTATGGGTCATAACTCGTCTTGTTCCAACCAAAGAACTACATGTATTTAAATTCAAAAATAAGAATGTAATTTCATGAATTCACAAAAAATAACTTATATATGTTAAAAATGTATATTGGTAAAAGAGATTACCACATCTTCAATTGGAATTTTGATATTTGTGATGATTTCGCTCATAAAATTCATGACATAAGAACCACACATGACTCCATCATTTTGTTATGGAACCTACAAAAATAAGTGTATATGATTTTTCATATTCGAACATCTTTATTATTCAATAGTAAAATTAATAAAATTATTAATATTTGCTTTCACATACTACAACTTTATGCCATATAAGCTCATAAGAATTTTTAAGGGCAATGCCCCTAAACTTGTTCCACAGCTTCCATGCCCTATCAAAGTTTATAACGGTTAGTTTTTTTATTAAATATTACAAAGAACAATAGAAGAAAAATAGCTAGCTATAATAACTCTTACATTTCAACAACTGCTTTTGTATCTTTACTCAGTTCTATGGAAGCTGAGTCATAATATCAAACATGATTATTGAATAGATCAATGATTACCAACATCCAATGATCTTGTCCTTGTTCAAACCTTAGTGGCCAAGGGATTGTCAACTTTTGATTTCTGTTAAGCGTTAATGTCCTATCACATAATTGTTTAGCTCTGATG
The DNA here is from genome assembly GCA_033030585.1 of Hippophae rhamnoides. Classification (NCBI taxonomy): domain Eukaryota; kingdom Viridiplantae; phylum Streptophyta; class Magnoliopsida; order Rosales; family Elaeagnaceae; genus Hippophae; species Hippophae rhamnoides. Next base: position 23,187,928 of record CM065434.1, on the reverse strand, counting down.
CTAACATCCTTCTTTTGATATTGATTGAAAAATGAAGAATCATAGAACATTGTTAAATGTGATAAGTGATTATGTTGAAGTCGATAATAACATGCCCTATATAAATATATATATATATATATATATATATATATATATAATTAGATAATATAAATATAATTATATATGTTTTACATAAATGAAAGTTATTTATTGATTGAGGACTCACCTTGTCCACACTTAAATTATACTTAAATTGATCATTTCATATTCAAATAGCTGCAATATGCACTCGATCGATATATATGTTTGGCCGATTTTTACACTAGAAATTTCTATAGGAAGTGGCACAGTCCATCCATCATTTATGCCAGATGCCCTCACAACAATAGTCATTAAAGCACCATGATTTCTACTAAAGTTTAAAGCATAATCATAACTATATTTTTTCCAAGGCTTCTTCTTGAATGACTTAGTGCGCGATTAATGGCCACTAGACATAGATTTAGTACGAGATACTTGCTTCGTATCTCTTAAATGTGCCGCATTTACTAGTTTTGGTATAATATACTAAAGAAGAAGTATTATGTATGTTAGTAACAATAAAAGAATAAAAAAAATAATAGTAGTAAAAAAGTGTTATCTTTTAAGTAAAAATATAGTACCATGTCAAAATTTATCACAACTTGAATCGATAGCCAAGCCACATATTGCCTAACCGCCTCTTGGATTGTGGTAGCATCAGAAGGCACAGGTAGTGGACAATCATGGAGCAATAATTGATCAATTACTATTCGCCAATGCTTTGGTAAATATTGATTATGAATCATCCGATCATCGCTCAATTGTTGTATCGTTCCAATAGCAACAAAGTCCGTTGATGAAGGATGTTTCAATAAACATTTCATATTCTGTAAAAAAATTAAGCATTATTTATAATAAATAAACTATATAATAAAAAATAAAAATAATAGATTATCTATATAAAATTAAAATCTTACAACAAATGATTCATCAAATAGAGAAGGACTCCCATGTGGGGTGTCTATTGTAAGTACATTCTCATCAAAATGTTCATCATGATGTGATTGATGGTAAGAATGCACAGATTGCATTAGAGAAAATGAACAACTACCTAATTGCATCTGCATCCCTGGCATAAAGGGAGGACCAATAGGATGACTATATCTCATACTGAATATATGATGACTATATCCCAATTGATGCTACGTCCTACGTGTAGCATCAGTTGGCATATAGGACCAATGCGTAACTCGTACTATCAGTTCTACGTGTCAACCAACACTACACGTAGAATGTAGTGTTTATTCTATGTGTCAATCAACGCTAGCCACGTGTAGCATTGGTTGATGTTGTGTGTTTTGCAACACACATAAATCATGCAAGCATACACGGTCACAAGTAATAAAGATTTGTAAGTAGAGTATCGTTCCCACGAGGATTTGTTACTATAGTTTGTTGATTACTAAAATTGTATCTTTCTGATTTTATCCAAAATAATCGTTGATTGTAAAAGTTAAGAAAATTGTTTAAAAATAAAATAAAAGAAATCTAGGATTGCAGCTTTTCACCAAATTAATTCACTCCAATCATATTATTTTCTTTTGATTTATATTTTTTTAGTACATTTAATTTGTCAACCGAAAACTTCTATTTTTATCCATACATCTCTTCCGAGCTCCGTATAGACACACCTCGTTAAATTAATTCACTATATTTCTATGAGAATTAAATTCACCAAGATTCATTACGTTCTAAGTTTTCAAAAGGCCACACATACAATTAGGGTATATTCATATCCTTCATCATACATGTCATTCTATCTACGAGCAATATACACAAAAATGCCTCTCTCAAGTTTATTAATGTGCCACAAATCGTTTTGATAAAATTCGTAAATAATCAAAAAGCATTAAGCACAAGATAGAGTGAACAAATCGAACGTCTTATAAATCTATCAAAAAAATAATTAAAATCAAAGCTTTATAAATTCAGATCAAATGCAACCCTAGAAAAATTAAATTACTTCATTAATTGAAAATAAAAATTACAGCAAATGCAAAAAAATTAGAAGAACAAGAAGGAAAATTAAAACATCACATAGGAAAAATATTTGGCACACGCAGAACACAATAAAAGCCAAAAAATGGCTTCTGCGTGTTCTGTAGTCCAAAACCGAACAACACAAAAATTCTAAACCAAAAAAAAACTTCTTTTAAAACTAAAAACTATCTCCTATTTATAGCTAAAAAATACATCCAAAAATAATACATTTCTTTTTTTTTAAACGCGTAAGGAATTTGTATCAAAAATAGAATCGACGCGCATCGATATTCGATATAATATTATTTTAATTTACGCGTGAAATAGGGCCGCCGTTCTGATTTTTTGAAATTCAAAGTGCATGCCACGTGTCAGCGTCTGATTCGCTACGAGGATTTAATGCGGACACGTGGCAGAATTTCATTGGCTGCGGGAAACGGGCGTGCGAAGGATTGTCGCACGGGAGACAACGCTGAAACGTGGGCGTAATCCTGCGCTCTCGCGCTTATGATAACATGCCACGTGTCGGAATATGATTTGCTTAAATATTAGTGGGACACGTGGCAGATTCTTATTCTGTAAAAACTGAGGATGAACGCTGCTTCCATAACCCGCGTCACACATGATTGTTACACGAACGGTTCAGTGCGCGACAGCTTGGTTCCACGTGCTTCAATCTGGACCGTTCAAGAGATCCAATGGTCAGCGATGCGCCTCGGGGAAATCTGCGCAGCGGACATGTGGGTCCCACTCTGCACGCCGGCCTGCGCTGCAAGTGGGCCCCACTCGGGCACCGAGCAGCGTAAAAGAATCTGCGCACACGCGATTTCGTTGGGCTTGATGAACACGCGTGCATCTGAGCCGTTGCGTCTTTGATCCGACGGTCTATGTTGGGCGAGTGTGATCTTGCACGTGGACTTCGTCTCTCCTGGGCGAAAATTAAACTTCCATTAATTGTATTTTGACCCACAAATTTAATCCAAATTACATTTTGATCTTTCTTAAATTACTGTTAAGCCCTTTGCAAATTTTAAATTAAATTTTTAAACTCTTAATAATTATAATTAAGCCCAAATTTAATTTAAATTATATTTTCGATTTTTATAAATTGTAATTAAGAAACTATATTATCTGAAATTATATTTGTGGACAGAAATATGAAATTAAGCACATTTTCGATACAAATTATTTAATTTTATTAAAAATGTACTTTTAGCACATAAAAGGAAGATATTAATTTATTTAACAAAAATTAACTAAATTTGCATCAGTCCTACGTGTCAACTGACACTACCTTAATTTTTTTTCCTTTTATCTCTTCTCTCCCCCATTTTTAGACAGGATTGTGTTGTTTGCTCTTCCTTGCTACCATAAAACCAACCTTCCTCCTACTCTTTCTCATTTTTTGGCCACCTTCGGCCACCAATTTTGGTGTCGTTCAGTGGGTTTTCTTCCTCTCCAATTTCGCTTCTAGATCCATTATTTTTTTAGTATAATACTCAAAAAATTTATACCCATTTTCCTTCCCTTTGTCACTTACCAAATACTTTTTTTTTCATTTCCTTCATTTACTCTTTTAAGTATTTCTATGAATTATTTTACAATTATTATTCATATTATTTTTATTTTAATATATATTATGTTTTATTGATTATGTGTATAAATTTTTGTGTTACGTAGGTTATGTATTTTTATTCAAGCTTAGAAGAGAAGAAGGTATTTTATTCATTTATTTATTTTAATAATTTTATGTATTTAGATTTTTGATATATATTAATTTATTTTAAACAAAAATTTTAAAAATTAATTACATGTACATGAAATATATATATATATATATATATATAATGTATAATTGGTTTATTAATATTTATTGTTATTAATTACATGCATTTATATATTTATAAATTATTAAATATTAAATATTGTTAATATTATTATGAGTTTATTAATTATTTGGCTTTTACATATTTTTTTATATGATGTTTTGATAGATATTCTGATAATTAGGGAATTCATATATAATAATATCTTAAATATATTGGTTTGATACATATTTAATATGCTTAATATCATTAATAGAAAATAGACAAAAATGTTAAAGTGTAGAATTGAGCAGGACTATATTTCTGGAGTTGAAAGTTTTTTGAAATTTGCTCGTAGAAATAGTAATAATAAAATTAGTATAATTCAATGCCCATATATCAAATGTAATAAAATTTTCTTAATATCATTATTGATGAATGCTTAAAAAACCTAAAATTACTATGATTTTATGTACTTTAATTAATTAAAAATATTTATATTTATATGATTTTATCATATTTTTATATAAATATATTTTCAAAATCACAGGTATTTTTATTTATTTTTAAGTACTTTTGCTTAAAAATATAACTTAAAGACTCAAAAAAAATACTTGAGGCAATACATCACAAATATATTGAGAAAATAAATGAGGAAAAGTCAAAAAGATGGAGAAATTGGACAAAATGGGTTTAAAGGTCAAAAATGTCAAAAAGGCCAAAATCGCGTGTTGTGCCTATCTACGCCCATCAGCCCGAACATCTGTCCGAACCCACACGCTCCGTTACACCCATCTGTGCCCAGCCACACCCCACATGCCGAATTTTCACGCCCTATTGCCTGCATCAATGCTTTTCCATTCCGCATCAGTGATGACATCAACGTCCCCCTATTACGCATATTTCTCATTTTTTATCATTTGTTTTTCACTTTTTTTCCCATTTTCTCACCTATAAATACCTCTGTCTCCTCCATTATTCTTATATTTTATATTTAATTTGTCTGTGATTAAATTTAATATGACTGGCTGTTTGTAAAAAGTGATAATATAATAGCGTTGTTATGCTTGCGAAATATTAAATAGGTAAAAATCTATATAAAACAAAATGATTTTGTTATTATTCAAGTTTTTATATTAAGAATGTTAGAGAGAAATATATTATTTTTCGTTACAAACTTAAATTTGAAAATTAGATTTTAAGGTTTAATTATCCAGTATGATTTAGAGTAGTGCTCTTTTATTTGTTGGTACAATCGCCCGGTAGTTAGAGTGAAGCTTTATTTCAAAAAAATTTATAAGAATTATTATCTGAAAATGTATTGACAACATGTTTTCAGTAATGGTTTTAAAACGTGAAAGTTAGTACTCGGATAATTAGATTCTTAGGTTTAATTTGGATATTTTGAATAAAATTTAAACTGTCTAATCCCACTAAATGTGGCATTTAAACTGTTCATTTTCAATCTCTTAAAAAAGGAATTAATTTAATTAATCAAATTACTTATCGACCCCACCCATATGTGTTAATTGATTTGTTTAATTAACAAAGAATATCTAATCCCACCAAAGGTGGTATTCATATAAAAAAAGAGAATCAATAAATATCAATATATATATATATATATATATATATATATATATATATTTAATAACCTAATTAATATGAGTAAGTATAATTAAATTAGTTATTATATCCATAAATGCTTCATTATTATAAAAGATAAAATTTGCATAAATATTTCTTGAATCCATATTTATGTTTTATTTTTATGTTAGTAGATTAGGAAAACACAAAATCCAAAATATCTTGATAAAATGTTTATGATTTAATTTCATTTTTAAAAGTTTGAATAATAAATTAAAAACCATATACATTCCTTTCTTAGATTGACCTTGTGAGTATACTTTATCATTTTCTATGAAATGATTCGTGCACTTGCGAGAGTTTTATAAATATAAAACCAAAGTATTGGTAAGATCGACGAATACTTAGATTTTATATTTATAAAACTCTCATAAGTGTACGAATCATTTCATAGAAAATTATAAGTATACTCCCAAGGTCGATCTAAGGAAGGAATATATGTAGTTTTTAATTTATTATTCAAACTTTTAAAAACGAAATTAAATTCTAAACATCCTGTCACGATAGTTTGGGTTTTCGTGTTTCCTAATCTAATAACATAAAAATAAACATAGATATGGATATGGATTCAATAAAAATTTATGCAAATTTTATCATTTATAATAGTGGAGTATTTATGGACATAATAACAAAGGTAATTATGCTTGCTCATATTATTTAGGTTATTAAGTATATAAATTGATATTTATTGATTCTCTCTTTTTTATATGAATACTACCTATGGGCGGGGTCGAGTGTCCAAATTAAACCTAAGAATCTAATTATCCGAGTACTAACTTTCATGTTTTAAAACCATGATTGAAAACATGTTGTCAATACATTTTCAGATAATAATTCTTATAAAAACTTTTGAAATAGAGTTTCACTCTAACTACCGGGCAATTATACCAACAAATAAAATAGCACTACTTTAAATCAGACAAGATAACTAAACCTTAAAATCTAATTTTCATATTTAAATTTGTAATGAAAAATAATATATTTCTCTCTAACATTATTAATATAAAATCTTGAATAAAAACAAAATCAATTTATTTTATAGAGATTTTTACCCATTTAATATTTCGTAAGCATAACAAAATTATTATTATATCATTTTTAAAAATAGTCAGTCATGTTAAATTTAATCACAGATAAATTAAATATAATATATAAGGATAAAACAAAAAAATAACTATAAATAATAAGAATCCTTACAGAACCTTGGGAATTACCTTATTGGAAAGACCTACACATTTGTCACATCTTAGATGTCATGCACATTGAGAAAATTGTAGGTGAAAGCTTGATAGGTACATTACTTAATATACCTAAAAAAATGAAGGATGGAATTAAAGCAAGACTGGATTTATAGAAACTGGGCATACGACCTGAATTGGCATAAAGGGTGGAAAATGATAAGAATCGAACATACTTTCCACCGACATCATACACAATGTCAACAGAAGAGAAGGATGTATTTTGTAAATGTTTGGTGGGTTGAAAGTTCCTAATGGTTATCATCCAACTTAATAAATTTTGTATCTATCATCGATAAGAAACTTTATGGATTGAAATCACATAACTGTCATATCTTAATGCAACAGTTATTAAAAGTTGATATTAGGTCAATTCTTTCAAAACATGTTTGATTATCAATAATTCGTCTTTGTTTATTCTTCAATAAAATATGCAAGAAATATATATCAATTCGCGAGTTAAACTCTTTATAGAAAAATGTTGTGGAGAATTTTTGTCTACTTGAAAAATATTTTCCTCCTTTTTTTATATAATAATTCTCTTGTGTGTTCATTTAGTTCAAGAGGTTCAATTGTGTAGTCCTACTTACTTAAGGTGGATGTATTCTTTTGAGAGATACATACAAGCCCATAAAGAATATGTAAATAATTGAAATCATTCTGAAGGATGCATGGTGGAACATTACATTGCTGAAGAGGCTATTAAGTTTTGTTTTGAATACTTTAGTAGTTGCACTGAAATTGGGAATCCTACGCACAAGTTGTTCTTAGAACGTCAAATGATCCAAGTAGGTTACCTTATGCTCAATGGAAGTAAGAAATTGTTTATTGATCACACTCAATGGGAAAAAGAATAACAAATAATTTTGGTAAATAATAATGAAGCACAACTGTACATAGAGTAAGTGATGACAGATTCAACCTTTTCATATAAAATAAAATTATTTTTTATTTAACTATTAATGATACTTAATTGATATATCATGAATAACATTGCATAAATGCATTTAAACTTATTGAAGATTGATCATTGTTATAAAAAAGGAGGGGAAAATGGTTGTATGATGAACATAAGCAAAAGCTTATTAATTCATTTTGCAACCATGTAAGTGTCACATACAAGAATTCCTTAGTACTTCTATATAATGTTTTAAAACTTTTTTAAAGCACATTTCATGTTTTTATATGCATAGATTTGAGTTGAACTCAACAATCCCAATCATAGAATAACAGAAACTTTACAATGGCTTGCACATGGTCCAAAATTTAATGTTAAATCATATTCTAGTTTCACAATTAATGGTTTGAGGTTTACGAGTCAAGAAAGGGACAAAGTCTGAGTAAATCAGAATAGTGGTGTGAAGATGGATGCACAAGCTAGGCAATTTTCTAGTTCAAAAGATGGTAATCTTGTACTTTATGATAGAACACATTATGGTATAATTCAAGAAATTTGGGAACTCGATTATGAGATCTTCCATGAAACAATATTCTTGTGTGATTGGGTTGAAGATGCTATCAATGTTGGATATAAAATAGATTATTTTGGATTTACCCGTGTAAACTTATCCAAGATAAGTCACATTGATGATTCTTTCAAGTTAGCACTACAAAACATGTATTTTATGTAAGCGATTAAATTGACACAAGATGGTATGTTGTGTTAATGCCTCCACAAAAGAGCTCTACCATTGTGATGCTTTAGAAGATGATGACATTCTTGATACATTATCCAATATTAATCATTTCTCGTAAAAATTACCTAATGTATGTGATGATCTAGTTGATGAGGATGATTCTTCGTCATGGACTTGAAGTGATTGTGAAGGAATATATATATATATATATATATATATATACACGATCAACGATCTAATTAAACATAATGTATGTTCTATATTATTCTAATAACTCTCATTTATATGTTTGAACTTAAAATTGTCAATTAATTTCTATTTCATCATTGTTTGCAGATATTTTATAGATCCTAGGGTACTAGAGATTATAGATCCAAATGATCGATTTGGGCATTTGAAAAGAAGGGGTTGGGCTAATATACCTGATGCTCCACTTAATCCAGATGATAGAGTATCTGTTCAATTCGACACAAATGGTAATCCATTAGGAGAAAATGGCCAACTATTGCAATCTTCTATTGGTAGACTTGTGAAGTCAAGTATACCAATCAATATAAATGATTGGACTAAGGTTGATTTTGCTGAAAAGTTTAAGATATGGGAAACCAGTTATGTAAGTCTCTTTTAATTTATAATTAATTACATATATTATATCTCATCTAAAATGTGTTTTTTTAAATCATTTTAAAATCTCTAATAATTGGAAGAACAAGTGTATAAGATTGCAAATAAGGCATGGAAGGAATACAAAACTTCCAAATTGGTCAGAAGCACTTAATGAACAAGAACTATACAAAATCCCTGAAGAACACCCTTGAATTGAACCCCAAGTATGGAAAGACTTTGTGGATTATAGATGTACGGATGAATTTCAAAGCATTAGAGAAGAACATCAGAATATACAAATGTATAATATTCTTCCTAACGGTACTACGAAGTCATCAAATCTTAGAGTTACAAAAAAATGGTATTATTAAGTTGTTAATATATAATTATTTTATATTTTTTTGCTCAAATTTAAGTTGATGTCATGGTTAATAAATTTATTTAATTTATGTGGGAAGTTGAATTGGGTAGATCGGTTACCCAAAGAAGTCAAAGACCTTCAAAACAAAGAAGTCAAGACCGATGACTAAACGAGGAGAAGAATAACTCAATAAGTTGATTAGTAATTTAACTTGATACAAAGTCCTTATGATTTTTGCATATTGATGTAATAATGTATGAAATGTTTTATTTATTTATTATTTGTAGAGAGCTATTCAAGAACAAAGAGCCAAGGGTGAAATAATCGAACAACCAGGGAAAGATGCGATATATCAAACATTTGGACGTAAGCATCTTGGTCGTGTTAGGGGAGGAAGCTAATGAAGACAAGATCGGCATTGGGTTAGCAATACCAATCTTACAGATACATTGGTTTTATATTTGTAAAACTCTCGCAAGTGCATGAATCATTTTACAAAAAATGACAAGTATACTCTCAAGGTCGATCTAAGGAAGGAATATATGTGGTTTTTAATTTATTATTCAAACTTTTAAAAACAAAATTAAATCTTAAACATCCTGTCCCAATATTTTGATTTTTGTGTTTCCTAATATAATAACATAAAAATAAAGATAGATATGGATTAAATAAACAATTATGAAATTTTTTATTATTCATAGCAGTGAAGTATTTATAGATATAATAATTAAGTTAATTATGCTCGATAATATTATTTAGGTTATTAAAAATATAAATTTATATTTATTATTTTTTCCTTTTTGGTATGAAAGTGTCCTTAGGTGGAGCTCAAATTCTTTTGTTTTATATTAATTAACTAATATCCTTGGACAGAGCCTATTATTTAATTAAATATTAAATTTCAGTTTTATTTATAAGAAAATTGCAAACAATCTAATCACAACTTTAGGCAAAGTCAGTTAATTAGAATTCATTCAAGGTGTCCAAATTAAACATAAAAATTTAATTATTTGCATACTAACTTTCAAATTTTAAAACCATTATTTAAAATACATTGTCAATACATTTTTGAATAATAGTTCTTAGAAAAACTTTTGAAATAGAGCTTCACTCTAATTACCTAGTGATTTTACCAACAAAAAAAAGATACTACTCTAAATCAGACTAGATAATTAAACCTTAAAATCTAATTTTAAGATTTAAGATTGTAATGAAAAATAATATGTTTCTCTAATTAATTGATTAAATAAATTTATATTTGTATGATTTTATTATATTATTATATAAATTTTTATTTTCGAAATCACGGGTAATTTTATTTTTTTAGGTATTTCCATTCAAAAATAACTTAAAAGACTTGAAGAAAAATACTAGAGGCAATAAATCACAAATATATTGAGAAAGAATGAGGAAAAGTAAAAAAAATGTAAACATCGACACACGCCCGTGCCGAGTCCTGTGCGTACACCCAACATACGCCTAGCATATGCCCACCCATAACCAGCACATGTCCAACACATGCTCGCATCGAGTCTCGCGTGCGCTAGTAAAAGCATACGCCTGTCACGTGCGCGCGCCAATAGAAGCCTATGCCTGTCATGCGCACGGGCCAACATTCGTCTTCCATAAATCTTGCACCACACACGCTTGCCAGCCTATCTAAATGCATCCAAAATTAATTTTTGCGATATTGTTTACATTTTTTGGCCATTTTCTCATCTATAAAAGGACCCTCTCCCCCATTGTAAAAATAATCCCTCAAATCAAAAATCTCTTCTCTTTCCCTCTCTAGTTCTTAGTTATTTTTTGTTTTTTGTTTTAAAGTTCTCTTCTTTTTGAGAAGAACTAGTTATGCTTTTATATATTTCTAGTTTTTGATTCAATAAATGAAAATGCAAATCCATTTGAAGGTTTTCCAACAATAAAATTAGCATCAAAGTTCTGTGAGGATTCTTTTGAGGTATAATTTTAAAATGAATTCCTTGCAGTTATTTTTTAGGTTTTATTCTTATATGTCATGTTTAATATGTGAGTGATTAAATTTTACATGGGTGGTTGTTTGTAAATATAATATAATAATAACGTTATTATGCTTGTGAAATATTAAATAGGTCAAACATTTCTATAATCGCCCGGTAGTTAGAGTGAAGCTCTATTTCAAAAGTTTTTATAAGAATTATTATCTGAAAATGTATTGACAACATATTTTCAGTAATAGTTTTAAAACTTGAAAGTTAGTACTCGGATAATTAAATTCTTAGGTTTAATTTGGACACCTTGAATAAAGTCTAATTAGCTGACTTCGCCTAATGTTGTGATTAGATGGTTTGCTATTTTCTTAGAAATAAAACTAAAATTTAACACTTAATTAGTTAATAGAACCCGCCTATGGATATTAGTTAATTTGTATTAAATAAAATAATTTAAGCCCCGCCTAAGGACACTTTCATACCAAAAAGAGAAAATCAATAAATATCAATTTATATCTTTAATAATCTATATAATACGAGCAAGCATAATTAACTTAATTATTATATCCACAGATACTCCACTGTTATGAAGGATAAAAATTTGGATTATTGTTTATTGAATCCATATCTATGTTTAATTTTTTTATTTCATTAAATTAGGAAATAAAATTCAAAATATCATGCAGAATGTTTAGGATTTAATTTCGTTGTTAAAAGTTTGAATAATAAATTAAAAACCAAATATATTCCTTTCTTTTTTTACTTTGTGAGTATACTTGTAATTTTCTATAAAATGATTTTTGCACTTCCGAGAGTTTTACAAATATAAAACTAAAGTATCCGCAAGATCGGCATTGCTAACTCGATGTCGGTCTTGTTGTTTCTTCATCACTAACATCCTTAATATAAAGTCTTGAATACAAACAAAATCAATTTATTTTGTAGAAATGTTTTACCTATTTAATATTTCGTAAGCATAACAATTTTATCATTATATCATATTTACAAAGAGCCAATCGTGTTAAATTTATTTACAAATAAATTAAATATAACATATAAGAATAAAATATAAAAATAACTGTAAAGAACTCATTTAAAATTATACCTCAAAAGAATCCTTACAGAACTTTGATGCTAATTTCTCTTATGAAAAACCTACAAACGAATTTGCATTTCCGTTTATTAAATCAAAAACTAGAAATCAACAAAAGTATAACAAGTTCTTCTCAAAAAGAGGACTTTAAAATTAAAAAAAAACTAAGAACTAGAGAGAGAAAGAGAAGAGATTTTTGATATGAGAGATGATTTCTACAATGGGAGAGATAATCCTTTTATAGATGAGGAAAAAGAAAAAAGAAAATAGAAAAATATCTTAAAAATTGATTTTGGACAGGCTGGAGCACATGGGACTTGGTGCGGGTGTGTACTAGTTGCGCGTGGGTGGGTGTTGGCTGTACAAGGGACGCGTGGGGAGACTCTACATTTTTGACTATTTTGACCCATTTTGTCCAATTTTTCCATTTTTGTTTTGAATATTTCTCAACATATTTGTGATGTATTGCCTCTAGTATTTTTCTTTGAGTCTTTAAATTATTTTTGAAAGAAAATACTTGAAAAACAATAAAAATGCCTGTGATTTCGAAAAGAAAAATTTATATAAAAATATGATTAAATCATACAAATATAAATTTATTTAATCAATTAAAGTACATTAAATCATAGTAATTTTAGTGCTTTTTAAGCACTAATCACAACCCTAATCAGATTCTTGGTAGTCCCTTAACAAAAGAATCGATAAAAAGTAAAATTGCCTTAGTGAAATAGTTTGAGTCTCATGAGGGTTTTGAGTAATGATACCCACAAACATTAACAAAAAATGAAAACACAATAAAACAAATAAAATAAGAAGTTAACTAAAATTTAAAATAAAGTAAAAAGACTAAAATAAAGAAATGAAATACAAAAATATCTCATGCTTCTCTTTCAAATTTCATAATTAAAATCTTAAGCATAGATTATTTCAACTTCCTAAACATTCACGATTTATTATAATAATTTGTTGAAAATCATTTTCATATTTCATGTAAAAAATGTATCAATTTAATTTCACCCAAACTTAGTGTGAGGAATCTGAATTCACTTCGACTCTATTCCTTACAAGTCAATACTCTCAAAAAAATTGAATCGTATGGGTTCAAACACTCATACTAATTTATATGCAAAAGAGTTAATGTATGGAAATGAACTAATATGTACGCATATGTATAAAGAATAAAAGCTCAAAGTGTTATTTTAACGTTGATCTCATGAAAAGAACCAAATGTAAGGATTTATAAAATATTATACATTGTTTTCATGCATAAATCAAATTCATCAAATAAAAATATCAAGTAATATGCCTTTTAGAAAATGTAGGAAAATTCAATGATTTCCTATATTTTATTGTGCATTAAACCATTTCTCACAACTATTTAGGCTTTTTGGGTCATAGTATATATATTGTACTATTCATTTTCGTCTCTTTCTTCTATTTTTTTCTTTCTCTTATATTCTTTTTTTATAAGAGAATCTAATTTTTTAGAGAGTGGACCCATATACAGATTGTACGTTTTTTTATATGGTAAGGTGAGTGGTTAATATTTGGATTTTATGTTTGTATTTGTTTAGGTAACCCTAGATATATCTCTCTCTTTTAATAAAGTCATGTATGAATGAAGAAAAGACATATACTATCAATTTTTACTTAAATCATTTAATTTAAACAAATAAAAAAATAAATATATAACACTTCATTAAGATGTAAAAATCCAGACATTCAATGCTAAGTCCTACAGAGATCATCTAATATTGCTGAAGAAATAAGAAAAGTGTTTAGAGTAGAAAAAAAATATTTATCACTCAGAATAAAAGATAATGGGCTCAAAATATTTCTTACAAGGGTAGTTTCCACTATTTGATTCCTAAACATCGATTTTGGATTTAATATAATTTACACACCTTATCAAAAAATATTAGTCATGATAAAAACTAACTAATTACCATATACTATATGATATGTTTTTTCAAAAATTAATCTAACAATGCAAAAGACTTAACTATTTACATAAATTTGATTTAAAAAAATTTTGTGAGAATTTTTTTAAAACTAATCCTAAAATTCTAAAAATTACTAAACCACAAAGAAAATAAAATCAAACCCAATGAAAATGAAAATGTGAACGTAAAAAATTTTAAAATTATTAATTTTTTTGAAATTAAGCATGGTAACTTTTCACCACCCCTAACTTAGAACTTACATTGTCTTCAATGTTACAATTGTAAATTAAAGATAAAGAGAAAAGAGAGGAAAATTACCTATTTCCTAAGAATATGTAAGTAGTGATGGAGAAATGCAGGTACATCTATTGTGTTTATCATTAAAGCTCACACAGACAGATCGTTGTGAACTTCTAATATCTCAACAAATATTTTTAGATTTAACAATTCTAAAATTGTTCACATACAATTAACTAAATTAAACAATAAATAAATAAACAAAACAAATAAAAGAAAATTACTTAAAATAATGGGTTTCCTCTCATCTAACGCTTAGTTTAAAGTCTTAGTAAGACGTAACTTAAGGGATTTCATTTTAGGTAAACTCAATGTCCCCATATCATTTAGTCAATCAAACCTATATGTAGAAATACCTATACTTTTAAGTCATGTCCTATGGATTCTCAAAATTTTATTTACTTAAAACTAGCGATATGATTTTGTGTTTTAGATAAACCACTTCTAGGTGCAAGTTAAATAATGAAGACATCAAAACACATTTGTACCTACATCTAACAAAACAACTATCTCTTTTTATCAATGATTGTAATTAAAAACTTCGAAATTTTGGAAATAACTTCAGAAAAGTTTTTTATCTTTTTTTTATTACTAATCTAGCACTAAGTATTAAAATAAATATTAAACAATAAAAATAAAAATTAAGTAAAAGAAACAAAATAAAAAGAAAATAATAAAATAAAAATAAACAAATAAATGAAAAAAATAAAATAAAAATAAAGTTAGTAAAATAAAGAAAAGAAAAAGAAAAAGAAAAACATAAAATAAAATAATTATATAGATTTTACAATATATATAATACAAATAACTTTTATACAAATTTTGATACATATAATTATACCTACTTAAACTATACATATGTAGAATATACGCTATATAATCATATAATACAAACACATTTTTTTACAAATAAATATATATTATTAAATTATATAGAGTATAATACACTCTAGCTAATATATAATACAAACAAATTTTTACACATGTTATATCATAAAATAATTACAAGTTAGTTCACATAAATACTATATAATAAATAAAAGAAATAAACTAAAATTAATACAATCTAAAGAATTTAATCATTGTTAAGTTAATAATTAAAATCTAAGTTAAAAATTAAGTTAATCTATTTTTTAAATTAAATTTAAAAGTGAAAGTTAAAAATTAATTAATTTTTTTATTAATAACATAATCAATATTAACCAAAAATGATTCCAGGAAAAAATAGTAGGGAAAAGTCACCTTAAAAACCATACTCTTAGATAGAGCAACGTTCCGACGAAAAAATAGTAGCACAAAGGCTTCTAAGAACTAATCACCTGGACATAACTCCCTTAAATATTTACTTTTCGTGTCATTACACAATTAGTTATTTATTTCTAATTTTTAATTTTTTTTTAAAATAAATTTTAAAAATAAAAATTAAAAAAAATTAAAAGTTAAACAGTTTTTTGAATTTTTATTTTTTTCAATTGTTTTTAGAAAAAAAATAATTAAATAAATTAAAGTTTAAAATTTAAAATTTATTTTTAAAATTTAAAATTTATTTTTAAAATTTAAAATTTAGAATTTCAATTTCAATTTTAAAATTTAAAATTTAAAATTTAAATATGAATTTAAAATTTAAAAATTTTAGATTTACTATTCACAAAATAGTATCCGAAACTATAGCTCTTGATTTTTAATTTTTTAATTTAGAATTTAAATTTAAATTTTCAATTTTCAATTTATTGTTTATTTAGATTTCTTTTAAATTTTAAATGTTTTTTTATTTACTATTTATTTAGATCTTTTTTAAATTAAATTGTTAAATTAAATTAATTTATATTTAAGATTTTTTTATTTTATGAATAGTTAATCACAAAGATTTATTCAAAAATATTGTCACTATATCTTGTCACAATATTTTGATTTTTGTGTTTCCTAATTTAATAACATAAAAATTAAACATAGATATGAATTCAATAAACAATTATGCAAATTTTTATCATTCATAGTAGTAGAGTATTTATGGATATAATAATTAAGTAAATTATGCTTGCTAATATTATTTAGGTTATTAAAGATATAAATTGATATTTATTAAATTTTTTTATTTTTGTTATGAAAGTATCATTAGGTAGAGCCCAAATTTTTTTATTTAATATTAATTAACTAATATCCTTAAGTAGAGCTTATTAAATAATTAAGTATTAAATTTCAGCTTTATTTCTAAGAAAATTGCAAACTATCTAATCACAACTTTAGGCAGAGTGAGTTAGTTAGACTTTATTTAAGGTATCCAAATTAAACCTAAGAATTTAATTATCTAAGTATTAAATTTCAAGTTTTAAAACCATTATTGAAAATATGTTGTAAATACATTTTCAAATAATAGTTCTTAGAAAAAATCTTGAATAGAACTTCATTCTAACTACTCGGTGATTATACCAACAAATAAAAAGGAACTACTCTAAATAAGATCGTTTATGAAACCTTAAAATCCAATTTTCAAATTTAAGTTTGTGAAGAAAAATAATATATTTCTCTCTAACATCCTTAATATAAAGTCTTGAATAAAAACAAAAATAATTTATTTTGTAGAAATGTTTTACCTATTTAATATTTTGCAAGCATAACAACTTTATCATTATATCAAATTTACAAATAGTCAGCCATGTTAAATTTAATCATAGACAAATTAAATATAACATATAAGAATAAAACATAAAAATAATTGTGAATAATTCATTTAAAATTATACCTCAAAAGACTCCTTACAACTCTTTGATGTTAACTCTGTTTCTGAAAAACCTCCAAACTAATTTGCATTTCCGTTTATTGAATTAAAAACTAAAAATTTACAAAAACATAACTAGTTCTTCTCAAAAAGAGAAGAACTTTAAAACTAAACAAAACTAAGAAGTAGAGAGAGAAAGAGAAGAGCTTTTTGATTTGATGGATAATTTTTACAATGGTGGAGAGGATCTTTTTATAGATAAGGAAAAGGCCAAAAAAAAGTGGAAAAAGATCTCAAAAATTGATTTTGGATGTGTTTGGACTGGTTGGCATGCGTATGGGGGGTAAGATTTATGGCAAGCGGGCGTTGGCGCATGCGGGACAATTGTAGGCGTGTGCTGGCATGCATCGGACTTGGCATGGACGTGTGTTGGCGTGCATTGGACTTAGCCTGGGCGTGTACTGGCTGTGCGTCGGGCACATGCGAGACTCGACATTTTTGGCCGTTTTGACCATTTTGACCCATTTGTTTTCCATTTTTTTGACTTTTCCTCATTTCTTTCTCAACATATTTGTGATGTAATTCCTCTAGTATTTTTCTTGGAGTCTTTAAGTTATTTTCGAACAAAAATACCTGAAAAACAATAAAAATACATGTAATTCTTAAAAGACAAATTTATATAAAAATATGATAAAATCAAACAAATATAAATATTTTTAATCAATTAAAGTACATTAAATCGTGGTAATTTTAGTGCTTTTTAAGCACTCATTAGAAGCCAATATGATGATTATATGGAGTTTTTTAATATTCCAAAACAAAGGTATCAGATGGTCAGTAAGAAGAAGTACTGTAAAATTGAAGAAGAATAACGCCTCAGTGTTAAGTGAGATTTCCACTTTAAAGTAATATCAATCACAACACTTGTCAGGCATAGCACCATACTACAATCAGGGCATGTCCCATTGGCCATGTATGCCATCTATGCCACACATGCAATCTCATGGCTCCTAACTTATATCCTCTATGGGATATAGTCATCCTATTGGTCTTCCATTTATGCCAGGAATGTAGATGCAATCAGGTAGTGATTCAATATATCCAATGCAATCTGTGCATTCTTACCATCCATCACATGATAAATATTTTGATGAGAATGTCCTTCCAATAGCTACCCCACATGGGAGTCCTCCTCCATTTGATGAATCATTTGTGGTAAGATTTAAAGTTTATGTAGATAGTCTATTATTTTTATTGTTTATTATATATTTTATTTATTATATATAAAGCTTAAATATTTTACAGAATATGAATTTTTTTATTGAAACATCCATCATTTATGGACTATGTTGCTATTGGAATGGTACAACAATTGAGGGATGATCGAATGATTCATAATCAATATTTGCCAAATTATTAGCAAATAGTAATTGATCAATCATTGCTCCATCATTTTCTACTACTTATGCCTTCTGATGTTACCACGATCCAAGAAGTTGTTGGGCAATATGCGGCTTGGCCGTCGAATCAAGTTGTGATAAATTTTGATATGGTATTATTTGTGTTACTTGAGATAAAAAAATTTACTACTATTATATTATTATTCTTTTATTGTTACTAACATATATAATACCTCTTCTTTAGTCTATTATATCAGAATTAGTAAGTGTGGCACATTTGAGAGATACAAAGCAAGTATCTCGTGGAAAATCTATGTCTAGTGGAGAATCATCACACACTAAGTTATTCAAAAAGAAGCCATGAAAATAGTATAGTTATGAATATGCTTTAAACTTCAGAAGAAATTTTGGCTCTTTGATGACTATTGTTGTGAACAAGACTAGCATAAATGATGGATGAACTACGCCACTTCCTACACAAATTTATGGTGTAGACATTGGGTAAACATATATATATCAATTGAGTGCATATTGCAACTATTTGAATTTTGAATGATCGATTTAAGTATAATTCAAGTGTGGACAATGTGAGTCCTCAATCAATAAATAACTTTAATTTATATAGAACATATAATTATATTTATATTATCTAATTATTTATATATATTTCTTTTATATAGGGTATGTTATTAATGACTTCAAGCTAATCACTTATCATATTTAGCATTGTTCTATGATTCATCATTTATCAATCAATATCAAAAGCATGATGTTATCATTAGAGCTAAACAATTATGTGATAGGGCATTAACACTTAACATAAATCAGAAGTTGATAACCCCTTGGCCACTAAAGTTTGGACAAGGCCAAGATCATTAGATGTTGATAATCCTTTATCTATATGGCAATTATGTCTGGTACATTGACTCAGCTTCCACAAAATTGAGTAAAGACACAATAGCGGTTGTTGAAATGTAAGAGTTATAGTTAGATATTTTTCTTTTATTGTTCTTTTTAATATTTAATAAAGAACTAATTGTTTTAAACTTTGATAGGGCATGAAAGTTGTGGAACAAGAGTAGGGGCATTACTCTTAAAAAATCACATAAGCTTATATGGGACAAAGTTATGGTATGTATAAGCAAATATTAATAACTTAATGAATTTTACTATTGAATAATAAAGATGTTTGAATATGGAAAACCATGTACACTTATTTTTTGTAAGTTACACAACAAAATGATGGAGTCATGTGTGGTTACTTTGTCATGAAATTTATGAGCGAAATCACCTCAAATATCAACATTTTAATTAAAGATGTGGTAATCTCTATTACATCACAAGAAGAATTAAGAGAAGAATATGATGATATTGAATAGCATAGAACAACACCATGGTAATTTTTTTAATGCTTTAATTTCTCTATTCTTTTGTCTCTGAAGTTTGGGCATGTTGGATGGGGAATGAATTGTTGTTTTGACCTATTTTTTACCCAAACTCCATCTCATCTCATTACAGCATTCCCTGGTCATTATGAATGGGACATTGTTGGGGATTCTAAGTAACAAACCAAGCTTCCTCTTCTTGAAATAAAGTGGAAATATTCCAAAATCCATGACAAAAAGGCATCATCACTTTATTTTTAATTTAATTTAAATATATATATGTAGTGTAGATAAATTATTTTTTTGTAATAAATTTAATTCTCAAGTAATTAATTAATATTTAATTTTTAAAATATTTATACTCTTTAAAAACTCTTTTAAACATATTTTAGTTTTTTCTGCTATTATGTGATTAAAAACAGGTAGTGAGGATAGTAAAAAATGCTAAAAAATATAAAATTTAATGTTAGTTCATGGGTTAAACCAAATTTAAATTTGAAGTCATCTCGTTTTAAGTCAGTTCACCTAACCGACTTAAAAGCTTGTTCTTGTAGTAGTGTTTATTCACCTATAAAATAAAAACAATAAAAATTATAAGTAAAATAACATTGGGTTGCCTCCCAACCAGCATCATGTTTAACGTCCTTGACTAGACGGATATATGATCACCACACAAATTGTGTGTGTGTAATAAATACGTAAGTATATGTATCGCAACATGATTCTTTAGGCTTCTTTATTTAGTTAATCTATCAAATATTGGTGGTTATTTAGGTTATTATATTACGAATTGATAAAAATTAAAAATAACCTACCCCTCTAGGTTAATTAGGTCCGTAATTTATAAACTTTTACATGTGAATCATTAAAATCCCTCAATATAATTATCAATTAATTACATGATCAATTGAATCTAACCTAACATGCATTCCTCTCTCAAGTAAACTACACACCATATAGTAATTAATTTAATCACACTCTCATGCCAATTATATTGCATACTATTCATTAAGTGAATTAATTATGGATCACATACATAAGAATCATACATCTATGCCTAGAAACTATGCATGTTATTTAATCAAGATAAACAATTAAATAATTCTCTCAAATCTATTTAATTGTCTCTATAGATAAATTGTTGGCCAAACAATTAATAGCATAAAAATTAGATTAAATTATATAATTAAATTATAATTATAATTGGGGTAAAATATTAGATCATCATATGCTGAAAATTGGGTTTATAAGATCCCTATATTAATGAATTACTACACATAATTGTATTCATAAAGCTCATATTTTTCATAAAGAAAGACATAAAAATTGATAAAGAAAAGAGTGGAAGAAGAAATACTAATTTTTTTCTTGAATCTCCACCAAAATTGTTTCCCCTCTTGAATTTTTCTATAATTTCCTTTCCTTTTAGCTCCAAAAATTGACCAAAATTATGCTAATGGTGGCTCCTTAGGGTTTATAGGGTTATTAGGGGCTTAAATATAGCTCAGGTGCATCTGGACCATCAGATCAACTTTAGATCAAGGGTTGAGATCAAAACAAGGAAAATCAGTAACACCAACCAATCATAATACGACATGTGGCACAAGGAATTCACTGGGTGATACAGAGTAAAATGCGTGGTAGGGGAAACCGGTCCGAGTCAACGTATGTTAAGTCAATGCCGCATAGAACAACGTGATTCACTATAACGGATAGGGTGGCGCACTGGTGGAGCGCGGGGAGCAATCATGTGGTGACACGTGGTAGTACTGTTTGACCAATCTCCGAACTTGTATTGAATGTTGTGCTAACATATGGCACACGATTAATCCTCCTCACATATGGCAATATTTGATTCATTGTCCCTACTTGTGTGGCGTCTATGTGGCTTGCCTAGTCAGCTCATTTTTTTACGTGATAGGTCATGGGGTAGCTCCTGATTGACCATACGATAAAAATTCATAAAAAATCTAAAAAGTCCCAAGCATTTCCAAAATTTATATTTGACCCATTTTCACTAAAAAAATTATATTTTAATATTTTTGTCCCCAAAAAATACTATTTATTGAATACAATAAGTAAATATTAAGTAAAAAAGTGCGCTAATGATTCTACTTTCATAAAGTCATAAACGTATCAAGTCCTAATATTCATCCCTCTGTGTCCATTTACTTTTGAGTTTTCCTAGAAACAGTTTGAGTCTTGATTTTTCAATAATACTTTATGTTTCGGATTAAAAATATGGTTTGGCTTGAGTTCTACCATATGTAATGTTACCGAAATGGGTTTGGATTTACCAACCCTTAATCTCTTGAAAATCGATAATGGCATAAGGTTAATTCTTGAACCTAAGTCACATAATGCTTTTTCAAAGTGGTGTTCCCAATAGTACAAGGGATGCCAAAACTACCTATATCTTTCAATTTTTGGGGTAATTTTCTAGCAAGATTGGTAAAGGTATTTGTGTTCATATTTCTATTGAGTTGTATCTATTTATTATTTTTAGTGGATTGCTTATTGTTAAGTAGTTCCCATAAGTTACCTAAGGATGTTACCCCATAGGTAGGGGTTCTATATGAGTTTATCTCGTTATATTATTGTGTTTGGATGATCTGTTTTGCTGTGAGTACAATATAAGTCTTGATATTGTATGTTACCACATATATGCATAGAACTCCAATTAGAAAGATACTTACTTTTTGTTTAGCATATTTATTTCATGTTTATGTAGCTATAATTAATTTATTTGAATGTTAAAATAAACTGCATATCTGATATTATTGTATTACTATATAATTTTTCTGTTATTCTACTACTTATAGGGACGAGTCTTTTAAGAGTATGTATCTCCTTACCCTAAATGTGTACCTGGTCTAGACTCTTCTATTTTATTAATGCATATGAGTTTGTTGTGAGCCTATAGGGAATCAATATCTCCTTATCTTCGTTGTGTACCCCAAGTGTCAATTCCTTTTAGTATGTTGTGTTATATGTGATTGTATGTAGTGAGAGTACAATCATCATTTACCGAATATGTTCTCACACATAAGGTCTTAAAGTAATTGAAAATCCTTTATAGTTTTTCATGTGTGTAATGCTTAACACATAGGTTGTATAATGTCTACCATGCTTGTGTATGTTGCTAGTTTGGACAAGAGTATATGTGACACACCATCACTTGTACATTTACTGGATATTATTATTTTTTTATATGTTAGGCTTTTTATCTATGTGTTGAATTAAGCACGTTATTTTCTTCTGTTGTGTTATCTATTTAATTCATATTATAAAACCTACTTGACTAAGTTGGAACATAGCTCGCGAAAATATTTCATGACTTGGCATTTTCTTCCCTCATCTAGGTCCCGGTTTCCTATTTAGGTCAAAAGAACAATTAACCTCTGCACAATCCTGTATATAGAATTTTTCAAAAACCACCCTACCAGATGAGTTCGATGCCTTTTGTTTAACAAGCCTCATGATACTCCTTACATATTTCTCAAACTGCCTTTTCCCATGTAGCATCTATTTAGGCTTCTCCATTCCACTTCACTAAGTAACGTGACCTTCTGTTCTTCTTACTTTTCCCCAATTGTTCTATGATCAAGAATCTTCTCAAATTGTTTCCTAATAATGGGAGGTACTCTCTTAGTTTGCTTACGTCTCTTATTAAGCAAGTCTTCATGAAAGGGTTTAAGAAAGCTCACATGAAATGTTGGATGTATCTTCAACCTGTCTGGAAGGTTCAATCTGTATTCCACTCGATCGACCTTCTTGACCACCTCAAACAGGCCAACATACTTTGGAATTAAACCTCTATATTATGTCTTACTATAGACTCTTTTCCAAATTTATGGGATAAGTTTCAACAAAACTTTGTTCCCGACCTCAAACTCAAATGTTCGCTTACCTTTGTCAGTGTACTTCTTCATTCGCTTTGCCACCTTGGCCAAACTATCATTCATTTAGTTAATCAGCTCTTATTTCTCGCACACAAAGCAAAATGCTACTGGACATTTCCCTTATGCATGTTTCTTTTGCAATCTCATGAGAATTTAATGGTTGTTACCCATTTCCAACTCCATTGGACTCATACATGTGGAAGATGACTTATGGATATTGTAGTAAAATTGTGCAAGTAAATCGACCCACTTCTTTTGACTTGCTTTAACATAATGCTGCAAATTCCAAAAAAGCATCGATCCTATGAGTTTGTCCATTATTATGAGGGTGGTTGGTTGTAGAAAACTTCAACTCTATGCCCATCATGTTGAAAAAAGTGGTCCAAAACCTACCAATGAATCTAATGTCTTGATCACTAATGATGTCAACTAGAAACACAAAGTACTTCACCATGTACTTATGAAACAACCACATTGCCACATCTGCTGGACAAACATGTGATGCTACAATGGAGATTGTATACTTTAAAAAACAATCCACCACCACCATGATAGATCATAACCTATTCATCTTGGGCAACCCAATGATGAAATCCATCGAAACCAACTCCCACAATGTCTCTAGTACATGAAAAGTTTGTAACAAATATGCATGCTTCTTATATATTCTCAAACTTGTCTAATTAACACATTAAATAATTCTTTACATACAATCTTAAATCAACCATCCTTGTCCAATGGTAAGTGATGTGAAGCCAGAACCATTGCAACTTTCAAGTGGACCAATTACAAGGTTCAAGGCTAAAATGCTCAAGGAGGCACTTAATAGACTAATTTAATAGCTTTGTAAGGAAGATGCAAAGTTAGGGTACCAAATTAAGTCCAACCCATGCCTTACCCTACTCATCCAAATAGGACTACTAGAAGGAATATTTTAGTTAGGCAAGGTAAAATAGTTATCACACCACCATGTGCCACATCAGCCACATTGCTATAATATAGCATACTTGGATGCCCCATCAACAATGACATGGAAATTCAATTTTAATTGTTGCATTTGTTTATCTAAATCTTCTAGAACAATTTGTTGAAGACTAGATAAGTTTGTTAATGGATTTATTTTAATATTTCTAACTTGGCTGGCCACAATTAATTAGGAGAAGAGATAATTTTTTTAAGTTTGATTTTGTTTAGATGTTTACCATATCACTTAGATATCTTTTGCATTTATTTTCTCAATTTTCATTTAGAGATTTCTCAATTTTCTCAATTTGCTCAAGCTTTAGTCCTTTTTGGTTCTAAGCATACTAGACTCATCAAGGTTAATTGCCTTGTGGCATCTCCTTTTGATATCTTTGGTGCTAGGCTCTTCAATAGCCTAAGGGTTAAGGTCCTAACCATTTCATACTTATGATTCGTGACTTCCTAGTCATTGGGGTCAGGGTCTTATCAAAATATTATTCTTTTAGCTTTTCTAGGGTTTGAATAAAACATTTTGGTGAGTTCAAAGATTTCTACCTTCCAGGTTCACATCAATAAGAACTTACCCAGAAAGCCAACATCCTTTCCATATTAGGATGTCCTGTCTACTGTGGGTTGTGAGTATCCCTCAATAACTCTCTTTTCAATTCCCCTTTCTATAAAGGCATATAATTTTCTATCCTTGGCATATAAAAATCCATCTTCAAGCCAATATCACCTTACCACCCCTACCTTGACTTCCTTTTGAAGTCTAGTGTAAGTGACATCCTTATTGGCTTGTTAATTTACCCTATCAAGAAAGTTAGAATAGAAAACAAACTAAGTAGCAACAAATGATTGCACCTTCTTTCTATTAAGCGCATCAGCCACCTGATTTTTCTTTTCAGGCTTGTACACCCAAGTAAAATCATACTCATCTAGAAATTGCCTCCATCTTTCTTGCTTTATGATAAACTTATTTTGGATCTTGAAGTGTTTGCCACATTATCTATCAACATTGTGAACTTCTTACCTAACAAGTAGTGTCTCCAAGCATCTAAGCAATGCACCACTATGATCATTTCTTTCTTATGAGTTTTATACCATTTCTTGTTATCATTAAGCTTCCTACTCCCATATGCAATGTGGTAGTTGTCTTGAACCAAGACAACATCAATAGCATGAGCTAATGTATTCATGCACTTTGAAAGGAGCCTCAAAGTTAAGTAACTTCAGAACCAATTTTGAAGAAACTTCCTTCTTCAACCCTTCAATAGTATTTTGGTATGCACTAGACCATTCCCATTTCCTGTCCTTCCTTAGCAAATCAGTAAGTCAATTCACCAATTTTGAGACCTTTGATGAAGCTCCTATACTAATTTTCCAAACCAAGAAAGGAATATAATTCAGAAACTTTTGTTGGAGAAGATCACCCCATAATAGCCTTTACCTTCTTCTTGTCCATTTGAAACTTGCCATGGCTCACCCTATGGCCTAAGAAAATAACTGCTTCTTGGTAAAATTTTCAATTTTCCTTCTTGACATACAACTTATGCTCTCTAAACTTCAAGAACACTTGAACACCCAATATGCAAACAAAAAGTCCATGAGTGCTTGCATTGTAGATAAATAACCCCATTATTTCTGTCATAACAATAACCATTATTATCAAGATAAACTCTACCTCAATTATGACACCATAGTCATCTAAGGGTACTACAACCTTGTAGTGCCCCTTCTAGTGGTCCTTAGAAAGTTCCCATAATGCCACTAATAAGTGCTTGAAAAGCACTCAAATTTCATGTTTTAACCATGCTTAATTGAAAAAAATAGGTTTGATTATAGCATGTTTATGTAATTATTTGTGCAAATCTATCTATTCAAAACCATGAGTTTATTTTGTTGTATTTTATGTTTTTTTAGCTTCAAAATAGGTATAATTCTCAGCACATAAAGGAACAACACTTAGAGCACTCAAATAGCACCCCAAGAACTTAAACGTCTAAGGCATGTAAGCCTTACATAAAAAACCAACCATTTTGTAAAGGATACAAGGAAAAATTCAAGACAAATAAAGCGTGCCGTAACGAAGAAATTAATGTGCCGTAGCGCATATCTCTCAGGAAGATTTAAAGGGCAAGTTGGAGATTTCGTGCTATCATATGAAACAAACCGCACCACAATCCATAAGGATTTTTACACTAAAAATCCCAAAAAATGTGTTTTAAGTTAGATCTAACCTAATTTTCTCTTCTTCTTTCTCTCAAAACCCTATTTCTCCACGCCCCAAACACCAAAATCCCACCTAAAAGTACTTTTTTCTCCAAATCTTTCAAATTTCTTCTCATAAATTTCATCCCTAAGTGTTTTCAAACCATCTTTGTAATATTTTTTCAAATCCTCATCAAGTGTTCATCTTTAAAGGGGTATTCCACAACATCTTCATCTTTTTCAAAGGGGATTGCATAAAATCATAAGTGTAGTTATTTTCTGAAATTTTGGATTTAAGAGAACAAAAGCATATTTTGGTCTAGAGAGGGTGAAGAGCAACTTTGTTGGAATAATTTCTAAAAAATTTATGGTTTTTATTTTTGTTCTTAAGAACATGATTTGAATAGCTCCTAAAAGAAAATGTAGTAAGAAATGAAAGAATAAGGAGGTTTCAATAGAATATAATAGAGCTAAGTTTGTTAGTCCAAAGGCTAAACTATAGTTTGACAAAGTCGTTGAGATTAATAAAAAATTTATTGTGGAGGGGGGATTGGATTTTGAGATAAAGGAATATCCATTCGAAGGGATTACTGATAAAATAACGACACTTGATATGAAATGGTTTGTTAGGAACCCAGATTCCATTATTGAGTCAATAGTTCAAGAATTTTATGTCAATGTTCCTGATGCTACAAATAACAAGGATATGGTAAGGGGTGTGCTTGTCCCGTTTGACCTATCTGATAAAAACGTTTTTTTATGGATTAAGGGATGTTAGCCAAGGGAAATATGAAACTTATTTGGATAACATGGATTATGAGGAGGTAATAGAAACCCTAACTGTGGAGGGGGATGAATGGTATATTACTAAAGGGAGACAAAAATCTTTTGAAGCCAAATACTTAACAAAGGTCTCCCGTATTTGGTAATATTTTATCTATTCTAGATTTATACCCACTACACATTACAATACTATAGATAAAGAGAGGACTTTATTACTCTTCGCCATAGCATCCATCAAGATTATAGATGTTGGGGCAATAATCAACCAAAGGATAAGACCTTATTTAAATAACCTTCAATTAAGTTATTTCTTCCCTCAACTTATCACAACACATGCTAAAGTGGGGTGAATTTTTCAAAAGATGAGATTTTGTTACAACCTGATGAATTATTGACTCCCAACTACATGAGCAAACTCACATCTGGTACAAAAGGCACCCAAAGGGGGAAAAATTCCACCTCTTCTTTCAAAACTTCAATCAAAGAAGAAGTTTAGTAGTTACGAGAAGAGATCAATTATATGAAAAATTATGTTCAAGATTACTATACCTAATAATAGAATATATAAATGGGTAGATTCTTTTTCAAGGTGAATACTTGAAATCTATCCGAGATATGCGAATGTTACATCTCTCTCATGCAGCAATTGATTTCAATCAAGTTATGAAGAAGAATTGGACGACATGGTGGACTATGTTCCAACTTCGGCATTATTTTTATGTATTTTTACTTTTATTTTTATTATGTTTTCTTTGGTTTTACATTTAATGTATTTTATTTTATGTTATTCTTAACAATGTTTATGTTATTTAAAACTATTAACTTCATAATTTTCCTATATTATGTAATTCATAAGAAATACACAATAATTCTCTTTGTGTGATAGAATTTGAGTTAGATGGTGGATGCAACATGAATAACCATGTCAACTGCTTAATCACATTGAGCTAATACAAATTGATAACCTTTCTTTTCTTTTCTCTTTTTGTTTAATTTACATGTGAACATTGATAACAATGTAGATTCTAGGTTCTAGGTTGAGTGGAAGAAAAGTTACTTGTGAAATTATGTATTTTAGATTTTATTAAACATATGTTTTCTATTTTTTAGTTTAGTTAGGGACATTTAGGCATTTTATTTTGAGTGATGATTTTTCTTGTACTCCTTTAAATATTTTTCTTATTATTTGAAATTCTTATATGATCTTTATAAGTTTTGCATTAAACGTTAGATTTTAAACATTTGATGAAATATCATGTACTTATTTTCATTGCTTAGATCGAAGGATTTGAGTTGAAATTAAATGTGTCTTCTTAACTACATTTATGCTTTGACTTCTAGTAATAATTAAAAAGACATATTTGGGGTTCCCTTAAAAAAAATCAAAATAATCACTCACCATAGCACATATATGTATATGAATCAATTCTCTAAAAAAAGATAAAGAAAAAGAAAATGAAGAATTAAAAGAATAAAAAAGAGAGAAAAATAGTATAACTTAATACTATGACAGTAAGTTTTTGAAAATAGTGAGATGGTTATTACAAAAAAAAATAGAAATAACCCTTTGAAGTCAATAGCATTTTCATTCATCTTGAGTCGCATACTTTGAAATTTTTCCTTAATAATTTAATTGAAGTATGAATTAGTAATGTGATATTTTCATAATCCTAACATTTGATTTATGTCATGACATTAATGTTACGGGCATTTGAGCCTTTCTTGTTTATTATATGAAAACCATTTTACTTTACTCTTTACATAACTTTTGTTCGTATATGCCTTATTGAGTGCTTAAACACATAGCATCAATGTGAAATTAAGAATATATCTTGTAAAGATTATAGTCGAAGCAAATTCAAATTCCTAAAACTAGGATTGGGTGAGTCAATGTTGATATGTCCAGTAATAAAACATGAACTTGTGATGTGCAATTGATTTAAACAATGAACTTTGTTCCTTTGGGATGTTGAATGAACTTATGCTTGAAATCTTGATTATGAACTGAAAAGAAACTAAAGCAAAAGAATTTTTGTTGATTTTAGTTTTTATTTTGTTATTTTTAGTTTTACTTTTTATTTTACTATGTGAATTATTATTATTATTATTATTATTATTATTATTATTATTATTATTATTGTATTTTAGGATGTTTGTTGCTTTTATTACTGAAAGTTGTCATAAGACTTAAACTCGTCCACTAAAACCACCTAAGGGTTTAAATGCTTGTTGTATAGGCTACATGCAATCATGTCAATTTACGAAAATCATTTAAGTTAGTATAATTTAGTTTATTTATTTTTCTTTTAGGTTTTTAGATCGCTTGACTTGCTAGAAACTAGTAAGAAGCTTGTCAAAGGTTATGATAAGTGCTTGAAAAGCGCTCAAATTCCTTATTTTTATTGTGCTTAATTGAAAGGAATAGGTTTGATTATATCATGTTTATGTGATTATTTATGCAAATATATCTATTCGGAATCACGAATATGTTTTGTTATACTTAGGTGTTTTTAGCTTCAAAATAGATAAACTTGTCAACACATGAAGACACAACACTTGGAGCACTCAAATAGCACCTTAAGAACTTAAAAGACTAAGCCATGTAAGCCTTACATCTAGAATCGACCATTTTCACTACTACAAAAATGGGCTTTAAAGTCGGTTCACGGGTTGAACGGACTTTACGTGTAAAGTTGGTTCACGCATTGAACCGACTTTACGTTTAAAGTTGGTTCATGCATTAAACATACTTTACACGTAAAGTCAGTTCAACTCGTGAACCAACTTTAAAGTTTTTTTTTAACATATTTTACTCATTTTCTACTCTACTTAATAACCTATATTCAATGACATATAAATTTATATAACAATTTTGTGATTATTAAGGTTTTTTTTAAATAACTACACTATTTCAAATCACATATATTTTAATAAGCATCATATTGTTGAATCATGTTTTTCCCATTTCATAATACTTATACAAAACCTACATAATAAAAATAATAACATACATATACAAAAATAACACAAAGTGAATAATAAGTGTGTAGGATTAATAAAAATACTTACAAGAGATGAAGTTACACAATGAAGGAAATGAAGAAAAAAATGGTGTTTTGTAAGTGATAAAATAGGTATAAAAAATTTGAGTATTTCGCTCAAAACAAATAGAGGATCTAGAAGATAATTTGGAGAGGAAGAAAACCCACTAGATAGTGATAGAATTGGTGTTCGTAGGTGGCCGGAAAATGAAAAAGAGGGAAGGAGGTGAAACTCGATTTTGGGTTTTTGGGTTTTTGAGTGTTGTTTACAGTGCTGCAAATTAAAAATTGTGTCTAATTGGGGAAGAAAGAAGAGAAAAGGACAAATCCACGTGTATAGCGTCGATTGACATGTTGAACCGACGCTACACATGGACGTAGCGTCTATGCTACATGTCAACCGACGCTACACACGTGGATAGCGTCGGTTCTTCACCAAACCGATTTTAAATTCATTATAAGTCAGTTTTCTCAAAAAACTGACTTTACATATCTACTTAAATGCCACATTTTGTAGTAGTGTTTATAAAGGACAAAAGGAAAAATTCAAGACAAACAAAACATTCCTTGTCGAAGGAATTAGTATGCAGTTGTGCATACCAGTCAGGAAGATTTACTGGATAAGTTGGAGATTTCATGCCGCGGCATGAAACATAGTGTGCCGTGGTAAGACCTTCTCGAGTTGATTATTAAATATATATTTACCTTGATTTTGTTTGAATTGAATCTATATTTAGTTATTTTAATTATTTGTTTATGTTTAAGATTTTCAAAACTAAACTATTGTGATAGAATGTTTGAATTATCTAAAACCACTGCAGTTCTTCTTAAGATTAACCTTGGGAGTATACTTATTGCTTATTATAAATGATCTGTGTACTTGTAAACTTTTTATAAATAAAAAATTTGTGCATAAGCCACTCTCTTAATTGGCATGCCAAATTCACCAACTTTGTTGGGTTATAATTTGCCTCCAAATGTAGCCCAAATCAGTTTGATGCATCCTTCACAACAAAATTATGTGTCGTCCTAGTATCAAACATAACCTTCACATCAACTCCGTTGATGGTCACGAGCACTTACATCAATCTGTTTTGATATTGTGCCTCCACATAGATGGTTCCTACTGATGAGTGCTCAAAACTCACTAAAATTACCATGATTTTATGCACATTAATTGATTAAAATATATATATATTTATATGATTTTATCATATATTTATATAAATTTGTCTTTTTTGGAATCACGGGTATTTTTATTATTTTTTAGGTATTTTCGCTTAAAAATGTAACTTAAAGACTCAAAAAGGAATACTGGAGGT
This sequence comes from Hippophae rhamnoides, assembly GCA_033030585.1. NCBI lineage: Eukaryota > Viridiplantae > Streptophyta > Magnoliopsida > Rosales > Elaeagnaceae > Hippophae > Hippophae rhamnoides. The sequence continues at coordinate 23,155,565 of CM065434.1, read as the reverse complement.
AATACATCACAAATATATTCAAAAATAAATGAGGAAAAGTCAACAAATATAGAAACATTGGACAAAATGGGTCAAAAATGTCAAAAATGTCAAAAAGGAGGAAATCGCATCGCCGCACCACCCAGCTGCCCAGCCGCACCGCCCAGTCTCGTGCGCGCCATGCTCCTGTCTCGCGCGCGCTCCACTCCTTTTCCGAGTGTGCCGCTGCAATCTCACCCAATTTTCGTGCGCAGCCGCCCCCCACATCATGTTGACATCATCAATGACGTCATCAATTGTACTACTCCGCGTTTCCACCATTTTTTAACATATTTTCACCCACTTTTTCTCCCCATCCTCACCTATAAATACCCCCCTTCTCTTCACTTCTAAACACACCTCAAAACACATTATATTCTCTCTTTTCTTAGTTTTTCTTAGTTTTTAGTTTTTCTTAGTTAGTTTCTCTTAGTTTTAGAGTTCTTCTCTTTTTTAGAAGAACTAGTTATGTTTTTGTAATTTATTAGCTTTTCGATTCAATAAATGGGAGTGCAAATTCCGTTTGGAGGTTTTCCAGCAACGGGAATAGCATCAAAGTACTGTAAGGATTTTATTTTCTTTGCAGTTATTTTTTATGCTTTATTCTTACATGTTATATTTAATTTGTCTGTGATTAAATTTAACTTTACTGGCTGTTTGTAAACATGATATAATAATAATGTTGTTATGCTTGCGAAATATTAAATAGGTAAAAATCTCTAAAATGAATTGATTTTATTTTTATTCAAGATTTTATATTAAGAATGTTAGAGAGAAATATATTATTTTACATTACAAACTTAAATCTGAAAATTAGATTTTAAGGTTTAGTTATCCGGTCTGATTTAGAGTAGTGCTCTTTTATTTGTTGGTACAATCACCCAGTAATTAGAGTAAAGCTCTATTTCAAAAGTTTTTTATAAGAATTACTATCTGAAAATGTATTGACAACATGTCTTCAGTAGTGGTTTTAAAACTTGAAAGTTAATACTCAGATAATTAAATTCTTAGGTTTAATTTGGACACCTTGAATAAAGTTTAAACTGTCTAACCCCACCAAAGGTGGCATTGAAATGGTTCATTTTCAATCTCTTAGAAAGAAAGAATTAATTTAATTAACCAAATTAGTTATCAACCCCACCCATAGGTGTTAATTGATTTGTTTAGTTAACAAAGAATATCTAACCCCACCAAAGGTGGTATTTATATAAAAAAGAAAGAATCAATAAATATCAATTTATATCTTTAATAACCTAGATAATATGAGCAAGCATAATTAACTTAGTTATTATATCCATAAATACTCCACAATTTTAACTGATAAAATTTGCATAAATGTTTAATGAATCTCTATCTATGTTTATTTTTATGTCAGTAGATTAAAAACACAAAACCCCAAAATATCGTGACAGGATGTTTAGGATTTAATTTCGTTTTTAGAAGTTTGAATAATAAATTAAAAACCACATACATTCCTTCCTTAGATCGACCTTAGGAGTATACTTATCATTTTCTACGAAATGATTCGTGCACTTGCGAGAGTTTTATAAATATAAAACCAAAGTATTGGCAAGAATCGACGATGCCGGTTTTCGCTCATCACCTACCACCACCTATCCCTTGGAATATAGATCCAACTTTGTTCCACTCGTTGACTCCTTTTTCGTTGGTGCACTTGACAATCTCACTCGAAAGGTGCCATTTCTCGTCTCAACATGCCCCATGCATAAGTAACAAATGTTTTTAGCCAACCTGACTCTAATACCACAATTATCACATGATCTAAGTTCTACCTTGCACCAAACATCATAATGATTGATGCCAAGTATCATACTAGACCGACCTTCCCTTAAAGGTTCTCACAAGTAAGGATTTTATGAGAAGAAACAAAAAAATTTGTGAAGGCCAAAGCCCCAGGTTTCTTCTATTAAATAAACAAGGCTATTGAACCAGATGGGGATACCAAACTTTCTGGACTATCCTTCATCTATGCAATTACTTTTATTTATACTAGTAAAAGTAGTTATGAAAGGTTACACCAAATAACTTCCATGTTGTGTTGGACATATCCAACAAGTGACACATAACCCATGTGCATCCATCCACTTCTACCCTTACACATTAGTGGGTAGTTACATAATCATGCATTAATTGGTAGTTATAAATAAGTCATGCTTTAATGGGTAGTTACATGATGCATATTAGAGATAAGAGAAGTGCCTCCTAAAAATAGGGAAATGTTACCCCATCTCTTCTTATGTTGTGTTTGGTTGGAGGAAATGAAAAGGAATCAGAATTGATTCCTTCCATTTGTGTGTTTGGTTGGGCTGAAAAAATGAGTCAGGAATAGAATCGATTCCTAAAGGAGAGTCCCCCTTTAAGAATCATGATTTCATTCTCATCTCAATTTTTTTCCAATTTTACCCCAACTCCAAATATAACCCTAAACTCTACATCCCAAAACCCTAAATCTCAAATCCCAAAACCTTAAACCTTAAACCTTAAACCTTAAATCATAAACCCTAAACCTTAAACCTCAAACCCCAAATCCCAAAACCCTAAACCCCAAATCCCTAAACCCTAAATCCTAAACCCCAAATCCCTAAACCCTAAACCCTAAACCCTAAATACCTAAAATCCTAAACCCTAAATCCTAAATCGTAAATCCCTAAACCTTAAACCTTAAACCCCAAATCCTAAAACCCTAAATCCCAAATCCTAAACCCTAAATCCTAAAACCCTAAATCCCAAATCCTAAATCCTAAAACCCTAAACCCTATTTAGAAAAATAATAATTTTAACCCTAAACCTTAACCCATAAATATAACCCTAAATCCCAAATTCTAAATCCCTAAATCCTAAATCTCAAACCTTAAAACCCTAAACCCTATTTAGAAAAATAATAATTTTAATAATGTATTTTCTTTTTAAGTAATAATTATTTAGAAAAATAACGATTTCAATAATTTATTTTATTTGACGAAAAAATAATAATTAAGTGATATTATTTAAACTTTACTGAATATAAAGATATTAAGGTAATTTACAGATTTTTCTATTCTATTCTAGTGGCAAACCAAACACTATAATACTGATTCCTTCTTTGATTCTAGTAGTCAAACCAAACAACATTGTTTTCTTTCCATTCAATTCCGATTCCGAATCCGATTTCGATTTCATTCTGTGAACCAAACGCCATCTTAGTGGCCACTAATGTTTATCCACACATCTCATGCACTAGACAAGCACAAGTAACTATCTTTCAAGTGAGTAACCGCCCACAACTGTCTTAACATATACCACATGTAATTTGGTCCATCTCAACACATGCCATGTGCCAAGCGAGCATGCTATACACTCTTGTGCATGCCATACATGTTTGTGTTACACCACACATCTTGCACTCTAAGCCCCTAGCCTTACACTAACATATGTCGTACACCTTACTCCCTTGTACCCTGCACCAAGCCAACAACCAAGTCTCGCCATGCCGCCCAACATTTCTCGACACCCTGTGCCACTTATTGGTGTGCACACGCATGCATCCCCATCAATATGCCATTGGCATAGTGCCTCAGTTTTGAGGGTATGATAGCTAGGCATATCACTTTTATACCTCTAATCCTTCTCAACTCAAAAAAATTGTGCTATTTATTTTTATTTTTTATTTTTTAAGATTTTACGGTAACTGTGTAATTTTTCAATAAACAAGTAATGGCCCAAGAACTCTTTAGTTCACCTTTCCCTTAAGTTTATTGAAATAAGACTCAAAAGATAGCTGAATATAAAATATTAGTATAGAACATTCAACCATGTATCACATATTTTCACTATAAAAAAAGGCAAATAGAAGTTCAATAAATCCTTTGAACAGAATGAATAAAACACAAATGATAGGTCCAAGGTTAGAAAACAAAGCATGATGTCCAAACATCCATCCATGTGTTATTCCTTCAACTAATATATCCTTACAAAAGATAAGCAAAAAAAGAAAACAATTAAGTTGGTTCTTGTCCTCCCTCCCTTTCATAGTTAAAAGCACCAAAGTCGAAAGTAAGAGAAACGAGGACCCCAGGCCTAATATACATTATTTAGATTTGTCATCAAACTTTAGAAGGCATGCTTGCATCAGCACCATTATTAGTCTTTTGGTGCTCAAACTTATCAATGGCCACTTGAAGCTCATCAGTACCCCCAACAGCCCTCATGGTGTAGAAATATACCCCAAACACAAATGAGGTCAAACCACCAGCAACCACTACATTCTTTGTCTTAGTTCCAAGCCTCCCAAATCCTCCTGATATTCCACCCATATTTGATATGCCAATTGACCACAACAAAAAACAATGTCTCTTATACAACCTTACCACTATGCTTTTTAATCTGCAAACAAGAAAATGATTAGGGAATTATAATTACAAACTACCATATACTAAAAATTAAGGAAAATATAACATGATATACTAAACTCTAAATGAGAATAAGAGTAGCACATAGCTAAGTATTTGGATGGTAAAATTTTGATGTGTATGACAACTTGAGAGATGAATTTGGAGTTCAAATGGATTACGAGCTAAGGATGGAAATCTCAAGTACCAGCTGAATGAGCATAGGACTGTTGATTTAAGTAGTACTTGCTGGGTTGGACGAATTAGGCATCATATTTTGAAATTGATTGCTGTTTAGTGCAAGGAAGAGAAGGCTTGATAGCAGTGAGTTGACAGATAGTTGAAAGAAAATATCATAGTGACTAGTTAGGTTAGAATTGAGTATGTGTGTTTAGGGAGACGATCAGACTACTTGTTTTTCTTTTTTCTTTGCTGTCTGATGTAAACGAATAAATGGAAAGGAAATTCTAGAAAATTTCCTTTGTACCATTAAATCCCTAATTAAGTTTAACTATAAAAACATGACATAAGAAACACATCCCTTCCATAGATAGACCGATTTCCAGCCTTGAGTGAGTATGACTGCCATTTTTCGTACACAGCCAATGAAATTGTTTTTGCCTCTAACTTTTCTTTTTTTTTCTTTTTTTAAATCAAAGAGAGATTTCATTAAATGCAGCAAAATGCTACAAACAATACACATCAACCATCCAAAACCCTAAACATAACCCAAAATCCCAAACACAACACCTCAAGAAATTACAAATTGCTTCGAACTAATAATGGTTCTTCTCTCCAAAGTATGATAGCCAACTATCATATGCTCGAGAAGAATCAAAAGTCAAGAAAAAGAACCTCCGGCCTCTAGTAAACTGAGTTGAAAGCAGCCTATTTAATCTAAATAAGGGCTAGAAATTGACTCAAATCTACCAACACAAACTTAACCACACAAAGAAAGTAAAATTACACCAAGCAGCAAAACAACCCCTCAACAATACAGAGATATAGAGAAAAGGACAAAAAAAAACTGACATAAAAACTCGAAGGGAGACAACACACCAAGAAATAGGTGCTGCAAATATTACTTCGCAATGTAGAGCCGACCAATGTCAACTTTGTTTGGTCCCTCTTTGTCGGAATCCATCCCAACAGCCACCAAAATCAACAAAACAACAAAGACAAAACATCCACTAGTAGTCTAAGCCTCTTGAGGGAGGGAGAGTCCAGAGAGATCAAAGCCTGTAGGAGAAGCAATCGGAAAATACTTATAGTTGTGACTATTTCGATGTCATTTATTGGAAAATAATTATTCCCAGTGGGATTCTGTAATCTTTATTCTATGTATGTCTGATGGGTTGGTATTAATTAACCAATTTGGACTAATTTGGGCTAGTGCGTGAACACCCATTCTCCGTCAATTTGTGTTCAGGTTCAGATCTGCCAGCCCATAAAAAATTTCTTGTCATGTTCGGGCTGGTCCAATTTGTGCTGAGCTAGTTCACACCAGTAGAAATTAGCCTTCCACCATGGTGGAAGTTGAAGGGAGGGGTGGGTGGAGATGTAGATTAAGGTTGGGAATGGGTGGAAACGAAGGTGAATGGGGCTGATAGGTAATAGTGTTTGAGAGAGAAAATATTGACTTAGGGTTTTCTAGAGTGTAGGAGCTTCTCACTCAAGATTTCTTGTGTTCTGTGCATTTGAGTTTTTATTTTTTTGTACCAAAGAGAAATTTTAATATAACAGTAACAAAACCAGTAAACCACACACTCTTAATGACACAGGTATTATAGAACAAAAATAATACCCAAAATAGCCATACCGGACAGAGTAACCAAACTACAAAGGCATAACCCAAGTAGCTATGACTTGACAAAAAGAAAGAGGAGACCAACATCAGCACACAACAAGCACAAAGTAACTATCCAATTACAAATGGACGTTGAGCAGCTGCAACACAAATTGAGCACCTACCAATCAGACACTACAAGACCCAAACATAAAACTCAAAAAACATAGTTAACAATTGACAGGCATAAGCAAACAAACGGACCTAAACTAAGACCCAAAGCATACTAGAACACCAAAAACAACCAAGAAGCAGAGCATCATTCAGAGAACATCAGCAAGGATCAACAACCCAAAAGGTCAAAAAGGTGCAGACCAAACATCAACAGACAAATCACCCAATAAATTCTAAGGTACATGCAATGCATCCAACTCCTTCCTCGAACGTTTACCCCCCATGACAGTCATTCGAACTGCCACCTTTCCCAACTGATTTTCCCAGCCTTCACACCCACATTATTTTTCCCACAAGCAGAAACAAGAGCCAAATCACCCTGTCTATCCACTTCTCCAGAACTAGCACCGCCCAAATCCTCCTTCCCTTCAAGATATCATCTCCAATCAATACACCCTGCCCACCACTAGCTTGCACAACTACAATTCCACTATCACCCAAACCAGCATTCCTCAAGGGACTCCCCTGTCCATCACCAAAGCCAAACACCCCGTTACTAGAATTACCTTTAGTAGACTCACCCATAGCCTTAGCCATAGGATCCTTCTTCACCCCTTTAGTACCCTTAACTGCCTCCGGCACAAGCATAGCCATTTCAATCTGCAACCACTCCCAAAATCTGGCATTCTTCCCCCCAAACACTGCACCAGCTCCAATCCCTAGCTCACAATTGCGAGTCTCGAGTAACTTTCTCCAAATTGTAACAAATTCGAGGGAGACTCTCATATTTTATCTCAATCCATACAGGAAATTTTGTAGCAATTGGTATCCAAACCCTAGGCAGCAAGGAGCAACTCAATTGAAACAACACCCTAACTCTAGCAGCTTTAGCAAAGCCACCCTTAAGAGAATACATATCAATTTCAATTATCAAGCCTAACTTTTGAGCAATTCAACTTTCTATAGGAATACGCCTCCAATCAGCAAGTAAATCATGCAGCTGAATCCACATAGGAGTAGTTTCAAATTGCTTATCAGAAGGAGAAATACGTGAAAGCATTCGCTGAAAGACCAATAACCCATTCTCAAAGTTCCAGGGCGTGCACTGAAGCACCCTCTCTAAATCCCAACCTCCTCAAGTAAATGATAATAGTACAACAATCCAAACCTTCAACTCCAGTCCTCCTCCTTTAGCCCAATAACGCCAATACACACGAAGTAGTGTGTTAGGATTGAGCACACAATGGGACGCTGGTCAAAAACCCATAGCACAATTCAAGATCCGATACACACGAAAAAGTGTGTCGGGATTGAGCACACGATGCGACGCTAGTCAAACACCCAGAGCCAATTCAAGATTTACTTGGTTGATTAAGAGTCAGATCTAGCTCCACAATCTCATTCGCCATGTTATCCATTCAAGATCACACCAAAGAACCCTCGCATAGAAACAAGGAAACAAACAAAAACGTTGAACCAGCACAAGAAAAGAGAAGACACAATATATGAGAGAACATGATATGTGCAAATTCAGAGAAGGAAAATCAATCAAGAAACCCTAGCACAGAGCTATAGGGAAACTACTCCAGAGAGAGATATGCTCTCGGGGAAAGTGGTATCGTTGTGCACATGAGCTTTGCCTCTGTAACTTTTGAGTAGCATCTATAATAAACTAAAAATCCCAAATAGTACAGTTCTTAACAAAACCTCCGAGATGAAAGTCGCAAGAGTGTTTGAAAATAGAGGTAATCGCTCGATTCCCTATTTTTTTTTCTTTTACTTTTTAGCGTTTAGGCTTAAGGATCCGGTGAGCCCTCACCGAACAAACGTTCCTCTAACCATTTCCCATAAATCAGTCTCTATTCTTAGAAACAACATAAACAAACCGTACACTAAATATTCAAAAGAGAAAATCTACTAAAATTGTAAAAATCTAAAGATTTACCTCAGAATTTTGAAAACGATATGAAGATGTCTTGGGATGTTCTTGTGTCTTCTTGAGCTCCTACTGCAATTTTCCTTGTCTTAGTTGGTGATAATAAGATTTCAGTAGTGAGCTTTGTGGTTGATGGGATTTTCACAAAAAGGGAACAACGCTTTTGGGCTTTTAAAAAACTTTAGATTTATTATAAATTTAACCGGTTTTTATTTTATAAGGCTTTACAAATATTTGTTAAGTCGATTACAAGTAATTTTTTTAATTTTTTAATTTCTAATATAATAAACATATTAATTTTATGTTTTTATACCAAATTCGAGCTATTTTCTAAGAACTTGGTTACTTCTAAGATGGTAGTTATCTTTTGTACCTGTATTCAAAAATTGTACCAAATTGGATTAAATAGAATTAAATCAAATGATTTTATAAATCAAATGATCCGATTCGGTTCGATCTGATTTGTATTAATTAAAACTGTTTTTCAAATGATCTGGTACGGTTATATTAATTTTTAAACAGGTCGAACAGACCGGATCGATTTAATAATATATTAAAAATTTTACATTATTTCTCATTAGAGGTGTTCAAAAACTAGACCAAATCAAATTAAACCGAAAAACAGAATTGAACCAAATCAAACCGAACGGTTTTATAAATCAAACGATACAGTCTTATTTGTATTAATTAAAACCGTTTTGAAACAGTTCGATCCAATCCAATTAAATTATTTTTCTCAAAATCTAACCGATAGACACCCCTAATCTTCTGCGAATCAATCATTTCTCTAATCTATTTGCTTAATTCAAAATTTTCTTTTTAGATTCAATTTTTATGGTTAATATTTCTAAACTTTACTCTAAATCTATACATTCAAAACTAAGATATTTATGTATATTGTGTTTGTTTTCTTATTTAATAAAACAATATATTAATCCTTAAAGTTTTCTAAGAATCTAAATCTTCCATGACTAAGTTAAAAAAGAATTTTATTATCTCTTTAAAGTTGATTAAAGCATGTTTAAGATAAATAATATATTTTGTTGTTTTTTCAATTATTGCTTTTCTTTGTTTCTTGCTTTTATATATTTTAGTCCCTGAATTCTTTTTCCTGAAATAATTTCTAAGCATTTTAAATATTTAAATATTTTTTTAGCTTTAAGCCAAATCATCAAAAAATGAGTCCACCACGTTATTCTGTTTCTAGTCATCTCCTTTTGATCTTTGATACTAACACCTCAAGCAATTCTAACCATAACGTTATCTTTGGCTAATTGTGAGCTATGGCTATCCATGTGCTTATTTCAAACTCAAAGTGACTAAAGAAGTTTCTAGAATGAAATGAATTTATTTATTATAGTAATATTATAATACTTAAATTAACTAATAACCTTGAAGAAGTTTTTTGATACTCATTACTTACCGTAAGATAAAGGCTAGGTAAAAGTGTTTAGATGGGTTGTGTGTGAGGTTATGAGAGATCTTTTGCTATATGAAAATAAGAGTTCCCTTTTAGATACCAAGGTTCTCAATTTATATTAGTGGGAACATACTATTTTACCTAACTTTCTTATTTAGCATCTTTTTTATGTCAAACATTATTGACGCCAAAATCCCAATTATTTTTAATGTAACTCTTAAATCTTTATTTCTTTTCAAAGTCGGTTGTCGACAATGTCTTGTGTGATGTAGATGACTCCTCGTCTTATTCTCTATCTCTAATACAATATATGTACACATGGTCTTTGGCTTACTTTTGGGCAAAGTAGCAAAATACCTTTTTGCTTTTTCTCTAAATTACAGGTTATTATTATTGAAGTTTGTTTCATATTTGTTGATTTTTTCACCATCTTCTTCATTAATATAGGCAAATTAATATGCAAAGTTATTATCATATTGCTAGTAAAATAATTGACTTTAATTTCTGAAGAATTATTAATCCTTCTTAATTCATAATAAATTTTTCTTAACATATGTTCTCGTTTAATGTTAAGTTTTTTCTTGATTGAATTCACTTTCTGATAATTCCTTAGAGAAAGTAACTTCCTTCTTGGCGTTTGTTAATCCCAACTTGATGAAATGATAAATACTAATTAAAACTTCTTTATTCTACTCCATAATAGAACTAAAGAACCTTAAGTATACAACTTTATCTATGGCTTTAATAGTTTAATTATAATAAATTATTTCCTAGATATAAGTTTTCTATTACACCAGCATGAAAAGCCTTATATACAAAAACTGGATCAATTCATTCTAAGATATTGAATTTACTACCTGTAGGGGAATCCTTTTCAGTAGTACAAAATTTCATATCATTGATATGTTCCTTTGTTATTTTTTTTGCTAGGTTGTATAAGTTTAACCATTATTGTCTAGTCAAGTTCTTGTATTGGTATTTTTCATCTTTTGATGAGTTATTGCTAATTGTAACTTCCCTACATAAGACTAATCTTACTAACTTTCTTAATGTCTTAAAACGGTTTGAAGTTATTGGTTGCTGCAAATCTATTGAGCATTTTTTGACTACGTCTAATAGAGACAATAGTTTTAGTACTATGTAGTTTGCATAATTACCTTTAGCTTCAACTATGTTGATAAATTCTATGCGGATTATTCCAGTGATACATGTTATTGCTCTATTGGCTTTTGGTCAAATGATGTAAATTCCTTATTTTTGTCCATTTACTACTATAATAAAGAATACTTGAGTCGGGATTTAAAGTCGGTATCCTTATAAACTGACTTAAAAAACTATAGAAAAATCAAACACCATTTTTCCCTTTTATCTTCTTCCTCTCCCATACCGACAGCCCCTATTGTGTTCCCTCATTTCCCTTCCAAAAAACCATCCCACCCTTTATTTTTCTTTCTCATTTTCTAGCCACTTCCGACCACTATTTTTGGGCCGTCAAGTGGGTTTTCTTCCTCTCTAATTTATCATCTAGATCCACTATTTTTTTAGCACAATACTCAAATTTTTCATACTCATTTTCCTTCACTTTCTCACTTACCAAACACCATTTTTCTTCATTTCCATCATTTTATCACTTCATTTTTCTCTTGTAAGTATTTATATGAATTATTTTACACTTATTACTCATATTTTTATTTTTATATAATTTTTGTAAAATTATTTTTTTATTTTAATGTATATTATGTGTTATTGATTATTTGTATATGTTTTATTTTACGTAGGTTGTGTATTTTATTAAAGCTTAGAAAGGAAGAAGTTATTTTTATTTATTTATTTTAATAATTTTATGTATTTATGTTTTTGATATATATTAATTTATTGTAAACTTAAAATTATTTACATGTACATGAAATATGTATATAATGTATAATGAGTTTATTAATATTTATTATTATTACATGCATTTGTGTGTGTATATATATATATAAATTAATATATATTATATATTTTTAATATTATAATGAGTTTATTAATTGTTTGGATTTTATATATTTATTTTTATTTGATGTTTTGATGGATTTTGTATTTCTAGAGTTGAAACTTTTTTGAAATTTGCCCATATAAATAGTAATAATGAAATTAGTACGATTTGATGTCTATGTGTTAAATGTAAAATTATAAGGTTGAAGATGCTGAAAAGTATAAAATACGAAAAATTATTTATGTAAGTCTCTTTTGTTTTATACTTAATTACATATATTATATTCTTTTTGTATTATATCTTCTCTAAAATATGTTTTTTTACATAATCGTTTCAAATTTCATGATAATTAAGTAAACAAGTGTTATAAGATTTCAAATAAGGCATGGAAGAAATATAAAACTTTCAAATTGGCTAGAAATTATGTGTTTTCATACTTGAAACCACTTAATGAATATAAATTTTTGAATAAACGAGGAGAAGAACAACTCAATAAGTTGGTTAGTAATTTAACTTGATACAAAGTTCTTGTTATGATTTTTACATATTGATGTAATAATATATGATATATTTTATTACTTTATTATTTGTAGAGAAAAATTCAAAAATAAATAAACAAGGGTGAAATAATAGAACAACTAGAGAAAGATGCGATATATTATGCATTTGGATGCGATTATCATGGTCATTTAGGGGAGTAGTCACTGGAAAGCTAAGTACAAGAAACCCACTAAGAATCATCATATCTTTAGAATTAATTGTTGCTTCACCCTAAAGAAATACAAAAGTATTAGTTTCTAGGTATCAAAACTCAACCAACCCAAGTAACAAATCAGAGTTACACTTGACTTTATATTTAAAGTTTATTATAGCATTAAAAATATCAACTTGATTTCAAATAGCTTCATATTTTATTGACAAAAGATTAATACAACGCTAATATGATTTCAAAGGGATGATATTATTGTTATATCACTCCGGTGTCAATGTGGTAATCTCTTTTATTAATATACTCTTTTAAGATATATAAGTTATTTTTTGTGAATTCATGATATTATATTCTTATTTTGAATTTAAATACATGTAGTTCTTTAGTTTGAGCAAGTTGGGCTATGATATGCAAATTTTTGATGATTTACGAGAAAAATAGGCATAACGTATGCTTGAAATTATAAGATCACAAGAAGAATCTAATTATATTGAATAACATAGGTATCTTATAATATTTAATGATATTATAATTAAGTTATATATATGTATGTATGTATGTATGTATGTATGTATGTATGTATGTTTGTATGTATTGTAAATAAATTATTTTTTGTTATAAATTTAGTTCTTAAGTAATTAATTAATATTTAATTTTTCAATTAATAGAATGTATTTAAAAACTCTTTTAAACATATTTTGTTTTTTTTCTGCTGTTATGTGATTCAAAACATGCAGTGAGGCTAATAGAAAATAACCAAAATATGTTTAAAAAATGATATAGCATTTTAAGTTGGTTCTACAGGTGAACCCACTTAAAATTTAAAGTCGATTGACACATCGGACCGACTTAAAATTTAAAATCAGTTCATAGGTAAAACCGAATTTAAATCACCTCATTTTAAGTTGGTTCACCTAACCAACTTAAAAGGCCTTATTCGTAGTAGTGATTGTAGACTACAAAGAGTTTAAGTATTTCTTCTTTTTCTATTTCATCAACCCAATTGAGCTTTTCTTTCTTTTCTTTATTGGTAGAGAGATCAAACTTTTTAGGCTCCAAAATCTTTCTTTTCTTTATTGGTAGAGAGATCAAACTTTTTAGGCTCCAAAATCTTTGAGTGATTCACCTCTCCTTTTTTGGTTTTTAAGTAATTAATCTCATCCTGTTTAGCTAAGCTAACAATTCCTCTCTTTATTCAAAAGATTTCTTAAGGTATAAAACCTGAAGTTATTTCTGAAAGATTTTTATCTCTTTTTCTTTTATCTTGATTTCTATATCAAGATTATTTATTCCAACATGAACAAAAATGGTTAGAGATATTAATTCTCTAGTTAATACATTGGCTAAATTATTCTTATTTCCTGAGAAATATTCAACACCAAACTTGAAATGATTGAACCATTGTTGTTAACTGAACAATGGACCTTACTTATAATCACCTACAATATTAGTTCTTAAAAAATATCCAAAATTTTCTTCTATTTTGACTATAAATTTTAAATTTATAACATATGTTGTAAATTTCTTTATAGCTTTTTTAAAAGTTAATGGTTTTCGTATTTCTACTAATTTTTTTATATATGCTTCTACATAAGTCAAACATCTTAAACATCTTTATAATTCGATTTTATCTTTGATTCTACTAGGAAATATTTGTATGCAATTTAGCATATAAGGTTAGAGATGATATTTTTTATCTTCTATTTCTAGTCTTAAATATTTAATTTTTTGTTATGCTTTGATAGCCTTTTTTTATTTTATAAAACATGTCTTTTCTTACATTCTTATAAGACATTAATAATATCCAAGTAATATTTATTCAAGTCATTGATAAATATTAAAATGTCATTAATATATACATAGCAAATGGCATGCAATTTTTTGAAGATATTATCCATATTTCTTTGAAAAACACTGTTGTTTTCAATCCAAATGGTACACTGTAAATTAGAATTATCCATATGAGAAATTAAATGTTATTAGTTTATGCGATTCTTTATGAAGTCTTATTTTCCAAAATCTAATTTTGCAATCAAAATTTGAAAAATATTTCTTTCATTTTATTAATGATAATTCTTCTTCTTTTTCTTTAGAATAAAATATACACCATTAATGATTTCTTTATACAAAGCTTTGAAGTTTATTATCGTTTTCCTTTTTTTTTATTTCTTCAACTTCTTTTTTAGCTATAAATGTCGGGCTTGAGTGTGTTAAATTACTGAGTATTATGAATTTTAAATCCAAAAATTCTTGAATTGTTTTTCAAATTTATCTTTGTTCTTTGGAGTATTAATCACTAATTTTACTCTTATGACTTTGTTAGGATCTTTGAGTTTTATATTTACTATTGCTTTAGACCTATTGATTTTAGGAACTAAAATGGTTCTCTAAGCTTACTATTTGTACCAATTTTCTTATACTTGTTAAGTATTTATCTTTTTGTAAAACTATACAAATCATTCATGATCTAATAAAGAGTATTCATATTCTGAGTCAATTATTTCTTTCTTAGTTTCTTCTAATAAATAAATACTACAAGTATCATCTATACTTGATTCCTCTAACTATTGGCTCTAATTCCATTTTAAAAACTTCTTCCAAGATTTTTGCTTTCTTTGAAAATTTCATTTTAAATTCTTCTATATATTGAAGCATGTTAGGGCGTTCATTAACATAATATACTTTCCATTGTAAATCCAACATCTACATTTTTTGTATAGGAAATAATTTTTATTTTCTAGTTGCTTTTATCTTTTTCTCTTTAAAATACATTTTTCTATAAGGTTCTTGGTTATACATTTTCTTATATTTTTAAAAAGTTATGTTTTCTGAATTTATGTCAAACACGGTGTCACTTTATTTTTACTTAGTGCTCTTTCTTCATTTAGGTAAGTTTGAATACTACGAATCAATAATATAGGCATGCATATAGTTAAGAACATTGTGACTAAAAGAATTTTTTTCACACACCATGGGGTTGGTTATTTTAGTTTGTATGCTAGGTTAAGAATGGTAGATTTTGATTCGTTTTGAGTGCAAATATTTGTGAAAATAACTTGGCATTTTTGGAAACAAAAAAAATATTTTTTTAGAACCTTTCACCATCCACAGTGAGGTAGAGATAAATGGCTAGGTAGCTAGCGAGGTGGTTGGTTGATTTGTATAAATACCCCTTACGTCTCTTTTTTCTTTACCTATTGATTTTAGTACTTAAACTCTACCAAAATTCGCACTGAGAATTAGATCTATTTTTAAATTATTTTGGAGAGCTTACATTTGAGCGTGGGTCATTTATTGAGATTAATTATCAAATCATTGGTTATGTGCATACATGGCTTGACTATGTGTCTCTCGTACACAATTTGACATTTATGGTGGACTATGTGTTCCTAAAGGTTATGAGTAGTTACACTTCTTATTATTGATCAATGGTTACCAATATCACCACATTGGGTAATGTTGGATATAGAGGAGAGTCAGGTTCGAGTGTTGAACCAAGTTGTTGCGAAAGTAGCAATAGAAAGTTCAGATTGAGATCCCAACTGATGAAGGTAATATTGGTTTCATTTCTTTCAGAGTTGTAATTGAGTTATTACTTAGTGAATTATTTGCTACTACTTGGTTGCCTTAAGAAACCCAAGGATATTATCACATAGATACAGTCTCTATATAAGTTTACCTCATTATATCGCTTGTTATGCATAATCTATTGTTGTGCTAGTACAATTTGAGTTTAAGGTGTGTATGTAAAAACATACTAAAAGCCTAAACTCTAATTAAAAAGATTTTATATTCTTGCTTACTTTCTGTTGAATATATATAAGATCTACTTATTTAATATTATATTATTTGTGCCTCTCTTGTGTAACCTAGTTAAATGTTTACTTTTTATTCTTACGAGTTAGTGGTGAGTCCTTAAGAAGTCTATATCTCCTTATCCTGGTTGTGTACCGAATCACTGACTTTTCAATATCTTTTAAATTTTTGTATTTTTTATATTTTTTATATTTTTTATACTTTTTCAGGTAAGTCTTTATGTTACATCCATTACTTTTTCTTGTAAGTCTTTATCATTTCCTCTTATTTGTTTATATTATTCTCTTTTCTTGACATTTAATGATTATCAAATTATTAAGGGTTCTATTCTTCCTCCTAAAGTATTTGGTATAGTTTTTCTATTCATTTTATTTCATCCATTTGTTATAGTTTTATGTAATTTTCAAGTAATTTTTGAAGAAACATTTCCTTATAAATTTATTACATAAAGGGTAGTAACCTTTGATAATACATTTCACAATCATAAATAAATGAATCTACATAACAATGTCATATATTTTCATATTTTTCAATTTTCATTTAGCTCACTCAATTTCATATTCATTGGATTCAATAATTTCTAACTTTGTCTTCTCCAATAAGTTCATTATATATCTCATTTAATACATTATTTAGGAATTGTCTACCCGTGGAAGCTTTTCCTTGCACTTGTAAATGTTGTTGTTTCGTTAAATTCGTAAACCAAATTTAAACGTTTCCTATCATTTTGTGAGCTATAATACCCTATAGGTTAAAGGATTTGATTATGTGGTTGGAGAAGTTTGTATGATTATACTCATTCCACTAGACCATTCATCTAAATTTTATTTCTATCTCTTATACAATCCAAATCTAAAAATTCATATTTATAATTTTGTGATGTTTGAATTCTGGTAAAATACTGCTTTTAGTTTCCCTAATGTAATCTTTCTTCTATTTTAGGTTGTTGTTTTCTTTTATAAGGAAAGTCCGGTTCTTCTGGTCTTTGCTTATTTCTTTCTTCCCTATTGAGGTAAGATGTTCATTTTTGATGAAGTATTGGTAATGTAAGAGGTTTCATATTATTTTTTAAGATTATATTTTATAGTTCAGAATCAATTTTACTAACTATTATCATATCGTCTTACTCCTTATTTGTACAAAGTTTTTGCTCATAATATTTTCCTAGTTCTTCATTTTTTATGGTTAATAGATTAACTCATTTTTCTATGTCCCAATTTTCAAGGTTCATAAACATTTTTTCTAATTCTTTTTTATATTCCGTTAAATTATGACTTTAGCTTCTTCTTTATTTTTGGCTTATTTCTCATTCATTTTTTTCTCATTCCTAGGTATTAATACATTAGATCTTCTAGGGGGTTCTTCCTTTAATCCTATTAATGGATCAAACTTATAGTATTATTTTTTTACAACCATATTCCCTTATTTTTGTAAGAAGTTCTTTTTTGTTTCATTTATATCTTATAAGGATATAATGCTTGATTCTTATGTCATATATATTTTTTTCCGTTAAAAGAATTAAAGTTTTCATTATAATTATCCGGTTTCTTCATATGCTTATTAGACTTCCACTATCATCCAATTATATATCTTGTATTTTTTTTAACATTAATAGAAGAAAAGTAATATTATTATCTTTTTAATTTTTTTATATTACTTCATAGAGTAAATCCTTTATTTCTTTAATTTCTTATTTTAATTATGTTACCTCCCTCTCTTTTTAGAAGTTTATTCTTGGGAGTCTATAAACTCAATCCTTGATGCATTATTTTTTCTTATTAATATAAGAGATATTTTTTTAATAACTAAGTTCCATTCTTCATTACTTCAAAGTTTGATAATATTTCAGATTTTATTATTTATCCAATTTCTTGAAAAGTTATATCTATTCTAAGAATTCATTTTGTCCATATTTTAAATTATTATTATTATTTATTAATGAATATTTTACTATATAGTGTACTAAAAATGAGTAATTTTCTTCTTTCATTAAATCTCTTCGTTCATAAGTCAAATTTATACCTTGTTTGAATTTTTATCTTTAATATTAATGACGAAAATAGAATTTGTTGTGAATTTTAATTTTTGATATCCCAAATTTTCATGGATCATTCCTAATAAAGTATTTTTTTTATTTATTATTTCATTATCTAACAATTCTAGTTTTATCGGTGTATCAATTTCATCTATAAAATGTGTTTTTATTCATATTTGGCTTTCTCCCTAAATTGATGTATCCAATTTTTCTTTTATTTTTATGATAAATTTTTATTAGTTTTTTCATAATGATTTCTTTGTCAATTAATGGTATGTTAGATCTTCTTTTTGCATATATAATAATAATACTCATTTTTATTATCCCTTAATAAACTATATTTTTCCTTATGAATATTTTTCTTATTCGTAGGAATCATCATTCTTTGAATTCATCTCCCTCTTTAAGATTTAATTTTTCTCATTGAATTTCTTCAATTTTTTTTTCTAAATATCATTTCTTGTGAAAACGTCCTAAGATGCCTTATGTTTTATATTTTCATTATTTCTTGATTTTATATTATATCTTGATTTTCAATTATTTTTGTCATTTTTGGGTAAAACAAACACACTTTTTTGGTTATTTAGTTGGATACCTATTCTTCATTTTATTATATTTAGTTATCAAAATTATAAGAGCTACAAGCTTTTTGTTAGATTTTGTAAGATTTACATAAAAAAATATAAGCTAGATATGTTATTTTATAAAAACTTAGCCTAAATTGATAAATGAGTTATTCTTTAGCTCAAAAAGAAAGAATACCCATGGTTTATTGTGGTAAGATTTCACTCTATAGTGAGATTATGAATAACACGTCAAATACTAAGGTTGGTCATTGGCTACCTTTCTAGTATGGGTCATCTTCATTGCATCCCACATATCCTCTAAATATATATCTTAAATATTTTAAATCATTAAAATTATAACTAAAAAATATTTGCAGTTTACGAAATACATTCGGATTTGTTATCTTAGTAGTACTTTAATTTTATTTTTGATATATTTTTTACTCTTATTATTAATCTATACCTCGATGATATGCACATCTAAAAAAAGGTATCAATATAGTGCAAACTTGAAATTCAAATTGAGAATTTTGATATATGCATAACATGTGATATTTTTTAAAATGTATTTTTGTTTTTTCAGTATTTTTTCCTTTTCTCATCTCTATGTCTATTTCCTTTCTTCTTCTCTTTCTCTCTCTTATCTTTCTCGTTTTGTATTTATTTGGACATATGGATCGACCTAGAGCTCGACTCACATAACAGCCCAAATCTAGCAAATAGCTTGTGCCCACGCCCACAACATATTCATAGGAGAGACTCGTCCGAGGGAGATTTGACATCTATAGGGTCGACCACCAGCCTGAGCTATTTGGTATTTATAAGGTCGATCATCATCACGAGCTATGAGTGGTCGACCTCAAAGGATGAATATATTTACTTTTACCTTTATGCTCCCTTGACACCCTTACATGTGTATACTCTATGTAATTGACACATGCACATATAATACTCTATATATAGCGGGACTCCCTAAGTGATCCATAGATTCCATCAATTGCTCTAACTTCTCTCTAGTTTCTCTCTCAATAAATTGAACCAATCTCAACATTTTGGTGCCCGCCATGGGGCTCAGATTCTGAGGTTGAGATTTAGCTTTTGACCCCATATTTTCTTGGATTCATCCTAAATTCTAAGAGAGATTTGAGAGACCAAACACCTATTCCACTTACTAGTTACCCTCAGGATCACGATCACATATTCCTTATCACTATGGTAGGGACGTATGCTGAAGGTCAACTAAGACTAGCAAATGAGGAAGCAATGGCAACACTAGATACCACCTTATCGATCCATTATGAGACCAGGATGGAGGTTAACCCTCATCAAGAGCTGGTTTGTCAACTTATCAAGTTAATAAGAGAACTCAAGGAGACCGTAAACGAAAACAAGTTACGACACTCCCAATCAGGTGAGGGAACCTTTGATGATCAAGCCACCAACTTGATTGGTAGAAATAGGCCAAAACACGTCATGCCCAAGCCTAACCAAGGCGAACAAGAAGTTGAAAGGGACCCTCTTTCTAGTTTGGCGAGACCTAGTAACGAGAAGTGGTTCTAGGAGAGAGAAAAAATTGGGTGGCATGATTTTAGGCATTAGAATAAGCTAACAAAAATCAAGACCAGGCCTTGAAAGTGGCCAATGAAAGGCATGAAATAGGCAAGGCCCCTTACAATGTGGATAGGGACTATAAGCAACTATCTGTCTCCCCATTCTTTGATGAGATAGAGAATGACAAACTAATTGCCAAGTTCAACTCTCCCAAGTGCCCTGATTATCTAGGAACTAAAGACCTTGTAACACACGTGCGGCACTTCAAGATATCCATGGCCCTTATGACCTCACATAAGGTAAAACAAATGCCATGATGTGTAAATTGTTAGCCATTACCCTTTATGTTGGTGCCTAGAAGTGGTCCAATAACCTAGTACCCTATATCATAACCTCCTTCTCATAGTTCGCCAAGTTGTTCATCACCAACTATGCCTATATCAAGCCACTAAGGAAGGAGTCACATCACCTTTTCTCAATCATTCAAGAGAGGGGTGAGTCTACCAAAATATATATGAAATTATTCAAGGAAAAATCTATGAATGTTCTAGCTCTATCGCTATAAAAGCCTTTAGGCAGGGTCTCATAAAGGACTTTGACTTATTCGTAGAGCTAACCAAGATAGTCCCTTGAACTTTGGAGGAAGTATATAGGGAGGCGATGAAATTCACCAATCTTAAAAGAGAGTTAGGTCTGGTCAAGGGCAGTCGAATGGATGTGGAAGTTATTCCCAAGAAGGAAAAAAGAAGGATAAGTCCTAACATAGCATATCAGAGCAACAAGGTCAACAGAAACAAGCAATTAACCCCAAAAAACAAGGCGAGTAGACAATGGTTAGGGAATAAGGGACCCTGGGAGAGGTCACTCTCTTCTTTGAGAGTGAATCTTGCTCAAGCCGTATTGAGGATGGAGGAGGAGCCTAATGTCAGGTGGCCACCAAAGATGAAATCTCCTCTCAGAGACACATCTAAATGGTGTGCCTTTCACAAGGATGTAGGCCATGATACGAGAGACTATAAACACCTCAAAAAGGAAATAGAGAAGATGTTGACCAGAGAATATTTGAAAGACCTTATAGGAGGTAACAATGAATGAAGAGCTTATTAGAATGGGTGAGAAATGCCAAAACCATCTACTCCATCAAATAGTAGGAGAACCCCTACAACGAACCTAACATCAGAACTATCCATACCATACATAGAGGGCCTCGAATCAATGGGGTCTCTAACAACTCACATAAGAGATTTTCTAGAGAGCTTTGTAATGCCTCCTATGTATACACCCTAGAAAAGGTGAGGTTCTATTTGAAGATCATTTTCACTAAAAAAGATAAGACCTCGTCCCTTCATGAAAGCCTCTTAATGATCACTTTGAGAATTGGATCTTGCGATGTTTGTCGAATCATGTTCGACACAGGGTGCTCAATGGAACTTATTTTTCTATCTACCGCAAGAGCCCTATGAGTAAAAGATATTGAAATTTTAAGGAAAGAACTATCCCTAGTGGGATTCAACAGTAGCACCACCTATACAGTCGTGACTGTGGTGTTTCCTATCATGGACAAAGGGTCAATAGTGATGACTAATTTTGTGGTCATTGATGTTCTAGCTCACTACAATGCCATTTTGGATAGACCATGGATACACAAGATGAAGGCAGTCCTATACACCTTCCACTAAGTAATCAAATTCCCAACTAAAGAGGGAATAGAGGAAATAAGGGGAGACTAGGAAAAAGTCAGAAGCTATTACAATGACATTATGAAAGAGGTTACATCCAAGTAGCAATCATAGTAGGGTCTCTCCCAAAGGAGGCCAGGGGGTAAATTTCTAGCGAGGTCTGTCAATCTAAATGAGGTATAGGACTTACTAATAGGAGATAAGGGTGTGAACCATCCTTTAAAGCTAAGTGTGGACATGACAGTAGAAATGGAAGAGCAACTTTCGCACTTCCTCAAAACAAACTCTAACATCTTTACATGGACAATAATATAAACGAGGAAGCTAAACTTGTCTACCTTTACTAGCATGTTCTCAATCACTCCTCTTGGTTTCTTCAAAGACCAATCGGCCATTAATCATGTCACTGAGGTTAGTTATGCTTTCCCAAGTCCTAAATTTCTAAAAATTAACAAGGGCATTAAGTTCATACTTGCTCTTAAGTTATAGAGTGTTTTCCCAAAGTGATGATCCCATATTGTGCATGGAACGTGAAATGTACTAGGATCTTTCAATTTTGATGGTAATCTTTGATCAATTATAATATTACAACCCTCCATAAAGGCAATACTTTCATAATCTCCAAATTTTCTCTTTTTTGATAGAATCTCCTTCATAATTTCATGTATGATGAAATTTGTTTTAAAGCCTCCATGAAGGGGATATTGATATGTAGCTTCTTAAAAATGTCGAGAAACTTGGAGGATTATTGATCTATCTTTTACTTATTGAGTCTTTGTGGAAAAGGAAAAGGTGGGATGTAGAACCTCTTCCATGTGTGTTTCCTTCTTGAAGCTTTACAACTACTTCTTCACTCTCTTTTTCTTCCTTTTCAGTTATCTTTTCCTTCCTCACCTTCCATCACTAGTCCACTTCTTGTTATAATAGCATTGCATTACTCTCTAGAATCTTTCGAAGGATTCACCACATTGTTACTAGGAAACATACATTAATTTCAACCTTGCAATTTTTTTGCGAGTTGTCCCATTTGTATATCTAATTTTCTTATACTAGCACTATTATTAACTTCCTTTATTATCAAGGTCTCCACCTTATTGTTCATTTTATACAACCTTGGGATAACATTCAACAACATACTTTCAATTAAGCTCTCCACTCTATCAAGTCATGACTCTTTGACAAGTGGTTGTTCTTACGGTTGATTAAAGCCCAGTGAATTGAAAGGTGGTCTATTGTTGGGTAATTCACTTTGGTTGTTAAGTGGTTCCTCCAACCTAGATTATATATATTTGAATAAAGAATCCCTTGATGATTTTAATTGTTGATAGAATTCACAACCTCATAATTGCTTTCATATTTATCATTAGGATAAGGTTCACCACATTGTTCACAAATATGGGAAGGGTTTTGAATCATATTAATCCCCATAGAGGCATAATCAACCTTCTTTGATATCCCTAACAACAATGCATTTGTTTGTTCTTGTAAAATTGTAAAGACATTCACATCTAACATTCCAAATAACTCTTTTTAATTTAACCTCTCTAGTGGCCATTGATAACTATTGGAGGTCATCTCATCTAGTAGTGGAAAAGCTTCAATTTCACCTTACCCTTTAAAGCACTTCTAGTTATTGCATCAAGTATAGTTTTTTCCTAATAATCCACCATAGAACATTTGGATTTATAACCATACTGTGGGCATTTTCTCAATAGCTCTTTGAAACATTTTCATGCCTTATAGAAAGGTGCTCCATCAAATTGTTGAATGAAAGTAATATCAATCCTAAACTTGTTTGTCTTTGAAGGTGGGAAATATTTTTCCAAGATTTTCTATTCAAAGTCATCCCAAGTGGTAATGAATTATGTTGGTAATGAATTTAACTACACGTTTTCCTTATTCCTAAGTGGTAAGGGGAACAAGCAAAGACTTATGGCATCTTCTGATACTTCCTTCATCTTAAAGGTATCACATAACTCAAAAAATATGGCTAAGTGAGAGTTAGGATCCTGTCCTTCCAAATTGATTAGATTGTACTCTTTGGATTATCACACGTTTTAGTCCAAAGTTGTTTGCATTGATGGGGTTTTTATTGATGGATGATTGAACTTCATCCACTTGTGATACTACGAAGTCCCAAAGAGGTTTAGGGATGATGATGTCTCGTTAATCTCCTATATTTACCATAGCTCCAAGTTGAGTTTGGTGTGTCTATCTCTTCTCACAGGGAGTTTTTTATATCTTATGATCAAAAGGTTCAAGATTTGTACCTGTTTCCCTTGACTTACAACAAAACTAATGAAAATAGTACATTTCCTAAACTATTACTACTTATACCAATACTCATATTAATTATAAAATATATTACACTCTTCAACAACGACACCAAAAACTTGGTAGTGATTTAACAAGTACATGGATTGTCCGAGTAATAATGTGTGTTAAGCACGAGTATCATTCTACAAAGAGTGTTTATCTTTTATAACTAAGTACCAATACGTACAATCACAATACTATCTAGGCAAGTAATAAAAAAAATTATCTAAACTACGACTAATCCTAAAATTCATTTAAAGAAACAAATCATGATTAAGTAAACAATATTTGAGGACTTAAGATCTATGAATCCCTTGACCACTCTACATGCAATATCAAATATTGTTGAACAGATTCTCTACCTAATTGATTTGCTACATGCTCTTATATAACAATGAATCTTTGTTAAGCTTTCCTTTGGTTATATGCAAACGATAACATTATCATGCTATTTCGTTTACACATTAATTATAATCACATGTAACATGTCACACATTTATCAATCACACTATCATACTATTTCAATTCATGTGATAATAATTATATGATCAATTCAAAAATATACATTGTTAAGCTAAGACATAAATCTCAAATCATATAATTATTGACCAAACAATCAAAATTATTAAGATCAAAATTATTATATCAACTAATAATAGAGAAATTCATTTAAGTAAATAAAATCAATCACATGATTTGTAGTTAGATCAATCAAAAATCCCAAGCTAACTACTCATCAACAATGGACAAATGCAAGTATTCCATACAAATAAACAATACCTTATTCTGGAAGTATGCTAAAGTCAAGAAGACTATTCGTGAATGAAACCCTCAAGTCTACACTACATCTCTAGAAAATAAAACTGAAGTTCGGAAAATGAAAAACAAAAGTAAAATTATTTACCACAATAAAATAGTAGTTATAGACGTGACCTGCAAAACAAAATATAAGAATTTCATACCATCTAGTTCTAGTAAAAGAACATAATTTCATAGATTAAAGACAAAAAAGAAATAGGAAAATATTTTTTATTAGGAATTAAAAGTACATGTAAAAAGACATTATAACCAGAATTTTATATGAGATGGGTGCATGCATAGATAGTGCATCTTGATATTTTTAAAATAACACCTTTTGTGTGTTGATTAAAATGGTCCCTCCTATGAAAAATAGGTAAATTTTGAATGGAAAGATTCTGCATGTGATCCATGCACTTAGTTCATGAAAAAGGTCCTCATATTGTAATACCATAATGTTTACTTCACAAGATACTTTCATATATTAATGTAAGCAACCTCTATGTCTGCATCTTTCCTGCTTACTTGATTAATTTTTGGCATCCATTAGAGTGGATGCCAGTAGAAGAGTCTCCCTCGATGGTGATCAGGTCATGGTAGATCCTATTTGATTATTAGGAGCTGTCTGATAACTCTTTGATAATAAATGGAGCTGTCTGCTAGGGATTAAGCTTTGCTTCTTCTTGAGGGTGTTTAGGCACTCTCAAGTTCAATGGTGATGGAATCCTTACTAAAGATTAATTATATGGTGATATTTGGACTTATGCATGCATTAATTAGTGAAAAAAACCATTTCTCAATCGCCATAATTAAGTGCCTTTGATCATGAAACTGAAAACAAGAAGAAAATATTATATACCATTTGAGTATGCACTCTATTTTTATCATATTTCTGGTTGATTCAACCCAATTTCTTACACATTTTCTCTTTTTATAAAAAAAGAATAACTAAGATGAACTTATCTCATCACGTATCAACATGAATTCCTCGTTAATAAAATAGGAGGATGAGTTACATTTATTAGTGGTATTCAAATTTTATTCCTTCCAAACTAACCCATTTAATTTAAATTAATCCAACTCATATTTTTTCCCTTTTATTAAATTAGATTGGTGTCAAAAATTCCAAAATTGATTCAAAATGGATTATATCTATTTGATTTTGAAAATCTCAAAGGAACTAATCCAACCTCATTAATATATTCCATTATAACCCTAAATCAATAACAAATATGTCCTATAGACTTTGTTTCAAATATGGTCCAACACTTAAAAATAGGTAAATTTTTTATTTCTAATTTTATTAAATAAAAAATTAAAATAATAGTATTTGTTTGATAAAATTATTTCATTTCAATTATTGGATGATTAATTGAATTAGATTTGGATATAACATATAAACATGTGTAAATCTTATTAGTATTTATTTAACCACATGAATATCTTTTAAATTAAGCACTTATTTATAAAAGAACTTATGATTAATTGATATAAAATTACAAAATTTTAATTTTTTTATTTTAGTTTCTATGCTTATAGAATTTCAATACATGTTTTCTGTAAATTTATTTATTTAAAAAATATCAAAATTCTTTTAGGAACTAAACTAAATCAATATTTAGAACATAAAATTTAAGGCAATAGATATTTTATTTATTAAAAACTAAAATTAAAATTAAATTTGGCGATTAAAATAATGCAAAAACCAATCAACCCAATTCAAAACAATCCAAATGGTTTCGTTTGGATTAATTTTATAGTTTTTATTGGATCGAATTAAATTAGTTCTTAATTTTTAAGAACTAATTTTATTAGTTTTGTTCCCATTTTAGTGTAGAACCAAACCAACCCAATATATGCACACACCTAACACAAAACCATCTTCTTCTTCTTTTTCTTTTTTATTTAAAAAAATTGAATGATTTAGTAGGAATCTTTTGATTAAATATATTATCAATCCTACCAGATGAGACTTAGACATAATACGCTTTGGATCGATCTGGATGAGTTTTTGTAGTTTGGTCCGGTTCATCTTGTATCATGGACACCTCTTAGTAAAGTGACCTACAAAGTTGGTCACCCTTATTCCTATACCTATTTGTAAATGATCCATTAAAAATAATAAAAAATTGTTTATCATCATGATTGATTAATATCATAAATACCTCTAAATTTTGAGATATCTTCAAAAATATCCCTAAGGATTCAAAAACAATTCAAAGATACTCTTGAAACATAACGAAAGTTAAATCTAACGAAAATGAATAGTAAAATTCTTAAAATAGAAAAAGAAAAAATAAACCAAGAAATAATAGAAATAAAAACATAAAACACCTTAGGATGTTTTTCACAGAAATTGATAATAAGTAAAAAAATTGAAGAAATTCAAAAAACAAAATTAAATTTTAAAGAAGAATATGGATTTAAAGACTCATCATTCTTGTTAAGAGAATTATTCCCTAGAAAAACATAATTTATTATAGCATAAGTAATAAATAAATGAGTATTAAGATTGTTTGGACATCTAGACCAATCCAAAGACCGGACCTTGTAACCTACCCAAGCCAAGTCTAGCCCAAGATAGAAGATTAAGTACCTTAGACATCTCACCCATAGGACAGACCGAGTCCAATGGAAACTCTAGCCTTAGACAGACCAAGCCCAATGGTAGCTCGAGCCTTAGACAAACCAAGCCCAAGAATATCATGAGCTCGAGTATAGCACGAGCTCGTGGACAGAACGAGTAAAACTCGACCTGGATCTCTAACACATTGTACTTTAGGCTAATTATGCCCTCTTGACACGTAGTTACATGTACACATTGTATAGATGACACTTGTACCCATAAATATGCTATAAATTGATGGATCACTCATGAGGATCCACACATTGAGATCTTTACATTAATCTCTCTCTATAGGATAATGAGTCTCAACATACAGATGCAAAAAGAAGGTATAATATACCATTAATTGATAAAGAAACTATATTAAACAAGCTATTCGAAATTCCCCATAAAGAAAAAGAAAAAAATTGGATACATCCATTTAGAAGGAATTCAAATATCAATAAAAGTTCATTTAAGAGAATGAATAAATACACTAATAAAAATAGCATTACTAGATAACAAGATAATAAATAGGAAAGATGTCTTATTAGGAATTATCCATCGTAACTTCGGATACCAATTCCTAGATTTGCTATTAATATCCACGATAAAAACCTAAACTAAGTATTAAGTCAAGCTTATAAATTTGAAAGAGTAGAATTAATGAAAGAAGGAAATCATCTATTTTCAATACATTATCTAGTAGCATATTCTTTAACAAATAATCATAATAGTTCAATATACGGGAAAAATGAGTTTATAGAAATAGACAAAACTTTTAAAGAAACTTAGTCAAATAATAAAATCAAAAATACTAACAGATTTTGAAATACGAGAAGAATGACAATTAAATATCAAAGAAAAACTCCTGATAACAGGAAGAGAAAGTAATGTTGTTAGGAATAATAGTATGCCAAGGTTTACTTTCATAAACCATAAAGGAGAAAACTCTAACCAAGAAGAAGTTAAAAAACTAAAAGACGAAGTCCAAATAATGAAGGCATTAGTTCATGATTATATATTAGGAAAATAATAACGTTTAAAGATAAAATAAAAAATATGCATTTAGAAATAAATAGAAGCCTAGTAGGCTTAGCAAAAAATCAAGCAAAATTATTTGAAATTGTGCAACTATTAACAGAGGAAATAGATTTAGTCCAAGACTCAAACATAAAATACCTTCAGGAAATAATAGACGTATAAAAAGAATTATTAAAGGTAATAAAGGAATGTGATTATAATAAACTACAACAAGATATATACAAGGAATATTTAGAACTAAGAAAAGATGTATACAAGATACATATAAATAATGAAATAATGAAATAATGAAATAATAGGTCATAAATATGATCCCATAGAAGGACTAAAAGAAGAACCACATAGGAGATCAGATACCCTACTTCCTAAAAATGAAAAAAATGAAAAAATGAAGAAAGATCTAAGAAGAAAGATATAATTTCAATTTAATGGAATATAGAAAGGAATTAGAAAGAAAAATCATGAACCTTGAAAATAGGGATATAGAAAAATTAGTTAGTTTATTAACACTAACTAATGAAGAAATAGAAGAGCATTATAATAAAAAACTTTGTACAAACAAAGAAGAAGATGGTATGATAATAATTAGTAAGACTGATTCTAAACCAAAAAACATGACCAAAAAAGGTCATATGAAACCAATTTCAGTGCATGTTCCTTACCAAAAAGGAACATTTGACTCACGTAGGGGAGAAAGAAATAGGCAAAGAACAGAACAACCTAACGCCACAAATAGAAGAAGACAACCACCTAAAATGGAGGATGGTTTACATTGGGGAACTAAAGGTAGTATTCCACCATAATTCAAACTCCATGATAATTATAAGTATGATCTTTTATATTTAAATTGTATAAGAGATAGAAAGAAAGCCTTAGATGATTGGGCTAGTGGTATGAGTGTGCTCATACAAACCTATCAATCTGTAAGGTACTTGTAGCATATAAAATGATAGGATATGTTAAAGTTTGGTTTTCAAACTTAACAAATCAACAACATTTATTAATGCAAGGGAATGCTCCCACAGGAAGAGAATACTTTGATACATTAATAAATGAAATATACAAGGAATTTATTGGAGAAGATAAATGAAGAACTATCATTGAATCTAGTGAAAATGAAATTAATGAAGCTAAATGGCATCTAACAAATATAGAAATCTATAACATATGTTACATAGATTCTTCTATTTGTGATATGAAATGTATTATCATAAATTACCATCCTCTATGCAAACAACTTATAAAGAAAAATTTTCCCAAAAATTACCTAGAACACTACATAAAACCCTAACAAAAAGATGGGAATAGAGAAATATAGAAACTAGACCAGATACTCTAGGAGAAAGAATAAGAAGCCTTAATATTTAGATAATTATTAAATGTCAAGAAAGAAAGTAATATAAACAAATAAGATGAAGTGATAAAATCTGCTATGATACAAAGGATTTTAGAACACGAGAAAAATATGGATGTAATATAAAACCATACAACCAAAAATATAAAAAATATATAAAAATATAAAAGATTTAAATTCACAAAACAAGATTTTCAAAAATATAAAAAGAGATTTAATAGAGAAACCTATAAGAACACATATTTTAGAAGGAAGAGGTATAAACCTTCTGAAAACAAGAACTATTTCCCTTTAGAAAAGAAAAATGTAGATGTTGGATCTATAATGAAGAAGGATATTATGTCAATGAATGTTCAAGCAAACTTCAACATAGAAATTAATTTCCATATAAAGAAAAAATCTTACAGGAAGCTTTCAAAATAGAATTAGAACCAATCGAGGAATCTGATATAGATGATACTTATAATATCTATCTATTGGAAGAAATTAAGGAGGAAATAACTAACTCAGAATATAAACACTCAAATTATGGGTATTCTTCATCAGACAATGAATGATTTGTATAGTATTACAAATCCAAATAGTACTTACATTAAAGTAGGACTAAAATTTAAAGGCTATGCCATATATCATTTACATGCATATATAGATACAGAAGCTAGTATGTGTGTAGCCAGTAAATATGTATTTCTAGAAGAACACTGGCAACAAGCGCCAAAAGATTTAATTGTTATAATTGCTATAATTGATAATAATACTACAATAAATCTTAATAAGGTATTAAAAGATACATATATAATGATAGGAGGAGAAAATTTTCACATTCCTACCATATATCAAAAGGAAACAAGAGTTGATTTATTAATAGAAAATAATTTCCTAAACCTATATCACCATTTCACAGAATATTTAGACAAAATAAATCTCATAACCTTAGAAGGAGATACCATCTATGTCTCAAAAATCAGAAAAGCTTTAGCTGTCTCAAACCCAACTTTATGCAATAATATAAAAAGCAAAAATGTAGTGAGATAGACTAGCAAAAACTTTATTTAGAAAATTTTTCATTAGATATAGATGAGAAACAAAACTCTTTTCTTAACGAAATACAGGAAGACAAAGCCCTAACAGGCATTAGAAAACTATTAAAAACAGTTTGTTCGAAAAATCCTTTGAGTCCAAAAATAAATATCTAAGACAATAGTTGATGAGTGCTCAAAAAGCACTAAAATTGCCATGATTTTATGCACATTAATTGACTAAAAAATATATATATTTATATATTTTATCATATATTTATATAAATTTATCTTTTTCGGAATCACGGGTATTTTTATTGTTTTTCAGGTATTTTCGCTTAAAAACGTAACTTGAAGAATAAAAAAAATACTAGAAGCAATACATAACAAATATATTAATAAATAAATGGGGAAAGGTCAAAAAATATGGAAAAATTGGACAAAATGGGTCAAAAAGGTCAAAAATATCAAAAAGGAGAAAATCGCGCCGGAAATGCATCCACGCCACACCCGGTAGCGCGCCTTCCTCCACATTCCGCGCCACGGCGCCGGGTGCCTTCCGTGCTACCGACGCCATTTCGCCCCATTTTTCACGTGCAGCCGCCCCATGACGTCATGCTGACGTCATCAATGACATCACCATGTCCATTACGCGTTTTTACATTTTTTTACTCATTTTTTCTCTCCATCCTCACCTATAAATACCCCCCTTCCCTTCACTTCACTTCAAAACACACCTCAAAACACACTTCTCTCTTCTTTCTTTCTCTCCATTTCTTAGTTTTTAGTTTTTTTTAGTTTTTCTTATGTTTTAGCTAGTTTTTCTTATGTTTTAGCTAGTTTCTCTTAGTTTTAGAGTTCTTCCCTTTTTGGGAAGAACTAGTTATGTTTTTGTAATTTATTAGCTTTTTGATTCAATAAATGGAAGTGCAAATTCCGTTTGGAGGTTTTCTAGCAACGGGAATAGCATCGAAGTACTGTAAGGATTTTATTTTCTTTGTAGTTATTTTTTATGCTTTATTCTTACATGTTATATTTAATTTTTCTGTGATTAAATTTAACTGTGCTAGCTGTTTGTAAACATGATATAATAATAACGTTGTTATGCTTGCGAAATATTAAATAGGTAAAAATCTCTAAAATGAATTGATTTTATTTTTATTCAAGATTTTATATTAAGAATGTTAGAGAGAAATATATTATTTTTCATTACAAACTTAAATCTAAAAATTAGATTTTAAGGTTTAATTATCCGGTCTGATTTAGAGTAGTGCTCTTTTATTTGTTGGTACAATCGCCTGGTAGTTAGAGTGAAGCTCTATTTCAAAAGTTTTTATAAGAATTATTATCTGAAAATGTATTGACAACATGTTTTCAGTAGTGGTTTTAAAACTTGAAAGTTAGTACTCGGATAATTAAATTCTTAGGTTTAATTTGGACACCTTGAATAAAGTTTAAACTGTCTAACCCCACCAAAGGTGGCATTTAAATGGTTCATTTTCAATCTCTTAGAAAAAGGAATTAATTTAATTAACCAAATTAGTTATCAACCCCACTCATAGGTGTTAATTGATTTGTTTAGTTAACAAAGAATATCTAACCCCACCAAAGGTGGTATTCATACAAAAAAGGGAGAATCAATAAATATCAATTCATATCTTTAATAACCTAAATAATACGAGCAAGCATAATTAACTTAGTTATTATATACATAAATACTCCACTATTTATAAATGATAAAATTTGCATGAATGTTTATTGAATCTATGTTTATTTTATGTAAGTAGATTAAAAACACAAAACCCAAAATATCGTGACAGGATGTTTAGGATTTAATTTCGTTTTTAAAAGTTTGAATAATAAATTAAAAACCACATACATTCCTTCCTTAGATCGACCTTGGGAGTATACTTATCATTTTCTACGAAATGATTCGTGCACTTGCGAGAGTTTTATAAATATAAAACCAAAGTATTAGCAGGATCGGCGATGCCGGTTTTCGCTCATCAAAGTTTTTGACAATCCCGATTCTGCTCATCAATAGTCAACATAAAATTAAGAGATCCTAACAAGATCATAAGAGTAAAATCAATTATTTGTACTCCAAAAGACAAGATTGAATTTGGAAAACAAATTCAGGAACTTTTGGAATTAAAAGTCATAATACCAAATAATTCACCTCACTGTCCAGCATTATTAGTTGAAAAAGAAGTTGAGAAAAGAATAGGAAAAGGAGAATGGTAATAAACTTTAAAACATTAAATAAAGAAACTATTGAAGATGGATACTTCATTCTAAAGAAAGAAGAATTATTATCATTAATAATAAAAGTAAATAAATACTTCTCAAGTTTCTATTGCAAAAGCATATTTTGGCAAATAAGAGGCATTGTACTTTCTAAAAAGAAAGCAATACATGTTCAGCAAAAAATTAAATATTTAGGGTTGGAAATTGAAATGGAAAACATAATCTACAACCCCATTTACTAAATAATATTCAAGGTTTTCCTAGTGAATTAAAAGAAAAAAAACCAATTACAAAGATTTCTAGGGTGCTTAACATATGCAGAAGCATATATCAAGAAACTTGCAGAAATGCGAAAACCTTTACAAGTAAAATTAAAGAAAGATCATATATGGAAATGGACGGAAGAATATACTTTGTATATGGACAAAGTAAAAGCAAAGGTAAAAACATTTGCCAACTATATACCACCCAAGGCCACATAATAAAATGATAATTGAAACGAATGCTTCACAAGAATATTATGAAAGCAAAAGTAGATGACAAAGATGAATATCTTTGTAGATATACATCAGGATCTTTCCAAGGTCCAGAATTAAATTACCATAGTAATAAAAAAGAATATTTAGTTGTCAAAAAAGCCATTAAGAAATTTGCAATATATGTTAGAAGCTCCAGATTCATTGTTAGAACAGATAACAAGAATTTTGGTTATTTCTTAAGAACTAATATTGTAGGTGATTACAAATAAGGAAGATTAGTCAGATTGAAACAATGATTCAACTATTATAATTTTGATGTTGGATATCTTCCAGGACATAAGAATAGCCTAACAGATGCTCTTACTAGAGAATGAGCACCTCTAACTATTTTTATGCTTTAAGGAATGGAACATCTTGACATCAAGATTAAGATAAAGGAAAAGAAAATAAAAATCCTACAAGAAGAACTCAAGATGTTATACCTTGAGAAATCTCTTATGAAGATAGGAAATAAAAAGGAAGAACTTAATTATTCAAAACAACCTCTAGAGCCCAAAATCTCAAAAGAGGAATCTTTATTAAAAATTCAAACTAAAGAAGGTGAAACTTCTAAAGAGAGAATTCAAAATAAAAAGGAAGAACCTAACAGTTCAAAAGAAAGAAAGATCTCTGAAACCAAAAAGCTCAACTGAGTAAGTGAGGTAGAAAAAGAATAATAGAGAAAGGTTTATGTGATCTATAATGGCCCAAAACTAGGAATCTATAACAATTGGGCAGAAGCTAGTATATCTATTCTAGGAATTAGTAGAGTAACTCATAGAGCCTTCACCAACAAAATAGAAACTGAAGACAGTTATGCTAACTACAAAACACCAAAACTAATAACTCTAGAGGAGATAGTAAGAAATTATTCTACAACATTACAACAATAACCAATAGCTCCAAGCAGGTTGACAAACCTAGGAAAGATAGCATGGCCTCCAATGCTATTGAGAGAAACATTTCTTTTAGAAACATCAAAAATAGTAAAGCATTCAGTGCTGTTCAAGGGGACATCCCTCAGAAATGCTCCAATTATTGAAGATAGGAAGGACCAATATAGAAACCTCAATAAACCACAATGGTTGAGTCTTTATAACTTGTCCAGGAAGTCTACCCAGGAATATATTGGAGATATAATGTTTTATACCACAGACAAGGAATTTTCTACATGAAGCAAATTCAATATCTTAGAAAGAGTTGATCCTTTGTTTATAAAGATTTCCATGCAGGATTAATAGAAAATATATATCCAGGGATTAATTTAAGCAAATTAAATTCCCAAAAAAATTTAAAAGATAAATCAAGAACTTCAAAAGGAAGATTAAATCATGTGACAAGCTTGTTTATCTTAGATTTTTCAATTCATTAATGGATTGGAATGAGAAAGGATGTATTAGTCCTTACCACTTCATCAAGATAGGGATTTCCAACACAAACAAAGAAGTCCCCAAACCAAGGGCACTTCCACAAAAGGAATTCAACACAAAAGAACTCAATGTACTAAGAGGTCAAATGTTAGGCCAAATTTACCATGAACTCAAGAAAATTGACAATACTATTGAGATCAAAGTAAATTATTCAACTAGTAAAGTCATCATTATTTCCCATAACAACATGGCTCTATTAGAAGAAGATGGTGAAATATTTTCCAAATATGAAGCCAATTTTAACAACAACCTAGAAATTGGTCAAAAAACAAGGAAGGTATTCTACTTCTATGTCAGAAAAGCTACCAAAGACCACAGATGCATTCTATGTATCAAAGATCGAGAAGATGAAGATGCGTCATTATCAACGTCATCAAAAGGACCATCGGTAAAAAATGATAAAGAAGAATAAAGAAAGAAACTGTCGACAGAAGACGATATAGAAAATAAAGATGTAAACCCTACATCTTAGTCAGCAGCATATGCTGAGGAAAAAAGAAGTGGCTATCATTTAAAGCAAAAAAAAGATGAATTATTAAAGGAAAAGTAAAATAATGGGGGTGGGGGGGGGGGGGGGTGGGGGGGGGGGGGGGTGGGGGGGGGGGGGGGTGGGGGGGGGGGGGGGTGGGGGGGGGGGGGGGTGGGGGGGGGGGGGGGTGGGGGGGGGGGGGGGTGGGGGGGGGGGGGGGTGGGGGGGGGGGGGGGTGGGGGGGGGGGGGGGTGGGGGGGGGGGGGGGTGGGGGGGGGGGGGGGTGGGGGGGGGGGGGGGTGGGGGGGGGGGGGGGTGGGGGGGGGGGGGGGTGGGGGGGGGGGGGGGTGGGGGGGGGGGGGGGTGGGGGGGGGGGGGGGTGGGGGGGGGGGGGGGTGGGGGGGGGGGGGGGTGGGGGGGGGGGGGGGTGGGGGGGGGGGGGGGTGGGGGGGGGGGGGGGTGGGGGGGGGGGGGGGTGGGGGGGGGGGGGGGTGGGGGGGGGGGGGGGTGGGGGGGGGGGGGGGTGGGGGGGGGGGGGGGTGGGGGGGGGGGGGGGTGGGGGGGGGGGGGGGTGGGGGGGGGGGGGATCTACTTTTATTTTAGAGATATATATTTTTTGAAGAAAAGGACACATGTATAAATTGTACATATATTAAAAAATAAGGTGATTGGTGAATTTGTGTTTTTTTTTGTATTGGTATAGGTGACCCCATATATGTCTCCTTTTTAGAATTCAAGAATGCATGAAGAGAAAGACATATAATTTAAATTTCTACTTACCATATTCAAGTCAAGTAATAAAAATAAACATTTAACACTCTATTAGGTGTAATTCAATGCAAAGGCATATAGAGATAATCTTACAATATAAAATGCAAAAACATAACAGAAATAAACAACAAACAAAATTTTAAAATGAAGTAAAATAAGAATGAAAAAGATAAGATTAAAAAAATCTAAAATTTCTCATTCTTTTTAATCTCCTTTAAGATGACAATTAAAATCAATAAGCTATGTTATTTTAATATTCTAAATTGTTAAGATTTACTATAATAACTAGTTGAAAATCACTTTCGTATTTTAATAAACAATTTATCAATATTAAATTTATCCAATCTTAGTATAACGAATTTGAATTCGCTTAGACTCTATTCTCACAAAGCATCATCTCAAATTGACAAATCCTATTGGTTCAAACATTAATTAAAAGGTATATAAGAATAGAGCTTTTATATAGAAACAAGCTAATAGTTTTGCATATGTTTAAAGACGGAAAAGCCTAAAAATAATGCATAATATTACTCTAATGAAAGGAATCAAATTAAAGAATTTTATATAAGAATAAAATATTATTTTATTACGACAATTAAATTTACCAAATAAATTTTGAAATAACTTTTTAGATATGAATAAAATTCAAATGACTTCTTGGGGAAGTATTCCACATATTTTTCTTTTTTATTTATGCAATTATAAGAAGGATATTCGGTCAAAGTATATAACTTTTGTACTAATCCTTTTTTTTATTTATCTCTACTTTTATTTTAGAGATATATATTTTTTGAAGAAAAGGACACATGTATAAATTGTACATATATTAAAAAATAAGGTGATTGGTGAATTTGTGTTTTTTTTTGTATTGGTATAGGTGACCCCATATATGTCTCCTTTTTAGAATTCAAGAATGCATGAAGAGAAAGACATATAATTTAAATTTCTACTTACCATATTCAAGTCAAGTAATAAAAATAAACATTTAACACTCTATTAGGTGTAATTCAATGCAAAGGCATATAGAGATAATCTTACAATATAAAATGCAAAAACATAACAGAAATAAACAACAAACAAAATTTTAAAATGAAGTAAAATAAGAATGAAAGAGATAAGATAAAAAAAATCTAAAATTTCTCATTCTTTTTAATCTCCTTTAAGATTACAATTAAAATCAATAAGCTAAGTTATTTTAATATTCTAAATAGTTACGATTTACTATAATGACTAGTTGAAAATCACTTTCGTATTTTAATAAAAAATGTATCAATATTAACTTTATCCAATCTTAGTATAATGAATTTGAATTCGCTTAGACTCTATTCTCACAAAGCATCATCTCAAATTGACAAATCCTATTGGTTCAAGCATTAATTCAAAGGTATGTAAGAATAGAGCTTTTATATAGAAACAAGCTAATAGTTTTGCATATATTAAAAAACGGAAAAGCCTAAAAATAATGCATAATATTACTCGCATGAAAGTAATCAAATTAAAGAATTTTATAGAAAAATAAAATATTATTTTAATACGACAATTAAATTTATCAAATAAATTTTGAAATAACTTTTTAGATATGAATAAAATTCAAATGACTTCTTGGGGAAGTATTCCACATATTTTTCTTTTTTATTTGGCCAATTCTAAGAAGGATATTCGGTCATAGTATAAAGTTTGTACTATTCATTTTTTTATTTAACTATACTTTTATTTTAGAGATATATATTTTTTAAAGAAAAGGATACATGTATAAATTGTACATATATTAAAAAATAAGGTGATTGGTTAATTGTGTTTTTTTCTTTTTATTGGTTTAGGTAACCCCTTATATGTCTCTTTTTTAGAATTCAAGAATGCATGAAGAGAAAGACATATAATTTAAATTTCTACATACCTTATTCAAGTCAAGTAATAAAAATAAAGATTTAACACTCTGTTAGGTGTAATTCAATGGAAAGGCATATAGAGATAATCTAACAATTTAAAATGCATAAACTTAACACAAATAAACAACAAATAAAATTTTAAAATAAAGTAAAATAAGAACGAAAAAGATAAGATAAGAAAAATCTAAAATTTCTAATTCTTTTTAATCTCCTTTAAGATTACAATTAAAATCAATAAGATAAGTTATTTTAATATTCTAAATAGTTACCATTTACTATAATAACTAGTTGATAATCACTTTCGTATTTTAATAAAAAATGTATCAATATTAAATTTATCCAATCTTAGTTTAATGAATTTGAATTTGCTTAGACTCTATTCTCACAAAGCATCATCTCAAATTGACAAATCCTATTGGTTCAAACATTAATTCAAAGGTATATAAGAATAGTGCTTTTATATAGAAACAAGCTAATAGTTTTGCATATATTTAAAAACGGAAAAGCCTAAAAATAATGCATAATATTACTCTCATGAAAGGAATCAAATTAAATAATTTTATATAAAAATAAAATATTATTTTAATACGACAATTAAATTTATCAAATAAATTTTGAAATAACTTTTTAGATATGAATAAAATTCAAATGACTTCTTGGGGAAGTATTCCACGTATTTTTCTTTTTTATTTGGCCAATTCTAAGAAGGTTATTCGGACATAGTATATAGTTTGTACTATTTATTTTTTTTATTTATCTCTAGTTTTATCTTGGAGATATATATTTTTTAAAGAAAAGGACACATGTATAAATTGTACATATATTAAAAAATAAGGTGATTGGGTAATTTGTGTTTTTTCTTTGTTTTGGTTTAGGTAATCATATATATGTCTATTTTTTAGAATTCAAGAATGCATGAAGAGAAAGACATATAATTTAAATTTCTACTTACCTTATTCAAGTCAAGTAATAAAAATAAAGATTTAACACTCTATTAGGTGTAATTCAATGTACAGGCATATGGAGATAATCTAACAATTTAAAATGCAAAAACTTAACATAAATAAACAACAAATAAAATTTTAAAATGAAGTAAAATAAGAATGAAAGAGATAAGATAAAAAAAATCTAAAATTTCTCATTCTTTTTAATCTCCTTTAGGATGACAATTAAAATCAATAAGATAAGTTATTTTAATATTCTAAATAGTTACGATTTACTATAATAACTAGTTGAAAATCACTTTCATATTTTAATAAAAAATGTATCAATATTAAATTTATTCAATCTTAGTATAATGAATTTCAATTCGCTTAGACTCTATTCTAACAAATCATCATCTCAAATTGACAAATCCTATTGGTTCAAACATTAATTCAAAGGTATATATGAATAGATCTTTTGTATAGAAACAAGCTAATAGTTTTGCATATGTTTAATGACGGAAAAGCCTAAAAATAATGCATAATATTACTCGCATGAAAGGAATCAAATTAAATAATTTTATATAAAAATAAAATATTATTTTAATACGACAATTAAATTTATCAAATAAATTTTGATATAACTTTTTAGATATGAATAAAATTCAAATGACTTCTTGGGGAAGTATTCCTCATATTTTTCTTTTTTATTTATGCAATTATAAAAAGGATATTGGGTCATAGTATATAACTTTTGTACTATTCATTTTTTTATTTATCTCTACTTTTATTTTGGAGATATATTTTTTTAAAGAAAAGGACACTTGTATAAATTGTACATATATTAAAATATAAGATGATTGGTGAATATGTGTTTTTTTTTCGTATTGGTTTAGGTAACCCCACATATGTTTCTTTTTTAGAATTCAAGAATGCATGAAGAGAAAGGCATATACTTTAAATTTTTATTTACCTTATTCAAGTCAAGTAATAAAAATAAACAATTAACACTCTATTAGGTGTAATTCAATGCAAAGGCATATAGAGATAATCTAACAATTTAAAATGCAAAAACTTAACACAAATAAACAACAAATAAAATTTTAAAATAAAGTAAAATAAGAATGAAGAAGATAATATAAAAAAAATCTAAAATTTCTCATTCTTTTTAATCTCCTTTATGATTACAATTAAAATCAATAAGATAAGTTATTTTAATATTCTAAATAGTTACGATTTACTATAATAACTAGTTGAAAATCACTTTCATATTTTAATAAAAAATGTATCAATATTAAATTTATCCAATCTTAGTATAATGAATTTTAATTCGCTTAGACTCTATTCTCACAAAGCCTGCTCTAAAATTGACAAATCCTATTGGTTCAAACATTAATTCAAAGGTATGTAAGAATTGAGCTTTTATATAGAAACAAGCTAATAGTTTTGCATATATTTCAAGACGGAAAAGCCTAAAAATAGTGCATAATATTGATCTCATGAAAGGAATCAAATTAAAGAATTTTATATAAAAATAAAATATTATTTTAATACGACAATTAAATTTATCAAATAAATTTTGACATAACTTTTTAGATATGAATAAAATTCAAATGACTTCTTGGGGAAGTATTACACATATATTTCTTTTTTATTTTGCCAATTCTAGGAAGGACATTCTGTCAAAGTATATAACTTTTGTACTATTCATTTTTTTTATTTATCTCTTGTTTTATTTTAGAGATATATATTATTTAAAGAAAATGACACATGTATAAATTGTACATATATTAAAATATAAGGTGATTGGTGAATTTGTGTTTTTTTTTGTATTGGTTTAGGTGATCCAACATATGTTTCTTTTTTAGAATACAAGAATGCATGAAGAGAAAGGCATATACTTTAAATTTCTACTTACCTTATTCAAGTCAAGTAAT
The DNA here is from genome assembly GCA_033030585.1 of Hippophae rhamnoides. Lineage (NCBI taxonomy): Eukaryota > Viridiplantae > Streptophyta > Magnoliopsida > Rosales > Elaeagnaceae > Hippophae > Hippophae rhamnoides. The sequence goes on along the minus strand of CM065434.1, from coordinate 23,114,189 downwards.
AAAAATAAACATTTAACACTCTATTAGGTGTAATTCAATGCAAAGGCATATAGAGATAATCTAACAATTTAAAATGCAAAAACTTAACACAAATAAACAACAAACAAAATTTTAAAATGAAGTAAAATAAGAATGAAAAAGATAAGATAAGAAAAATCTAAAATTTCTCATTCTTTTTAATCTCCTTTAAGATTACAATTAAAATCAATAAGATAAGTTATTTTAATATTCTAAATAGTTACCATTTACTATAATAACTAGTTGAAAATCACTTTCGTATTTTAATAAAAAAATTATCAATATTAAATTTATCCAATCTTAGTATAATGAATTTGAATTCGCTTAGACTCTATTCTCACAAAGCATCATCTCAAATTGACAAATCCTATTGGTTCAAACATTAATTCAAAGGTATGTAAGAATAGAGCTTTTATATAGAAACAAGCTAATAGTTTTGCATATATTAAAAAACGGAAAAGCCTAAAAATAATGCATAATATTACTCGCATGAAAGTAATCAAATTAAAGAATTTTATAGAAAATAAAATATTATTTTAATACGACAATTAAATTTATCAAATAAATTTTGAAATAACTTTTTAGATATGAATAAAATTCAAAAGACTTCTTGGGGAAGTATTCCACATATTTTTCTTTTTTATTTATGCAATTATAAGAAGGATATTCGGTCAAAGTATATAACTTTTGTACTAATCCTTTTTTTTTATTTATCTCTACTTTTATTTTAGAGATATATATTTTTTGAAGAAAAGGACACATGTATAAATTGTACATATATTAAAAAATAAGGTGATTGGTGAATTTGTGTTTTTTTTTTGTATTGGTATAGGTGACCCCATATATGTCTCCTTTTTAGAATTCAAGAATGCATGAAGAGAAAGACATATAATTTAAATTTCTACTTACCTTATTCAAGTCAAGTAATAAAAATAAACATTTAACACTCTATTAGGTGTAATTCAATGCAAAGGCATATAGAGATAATCTAACAATTTAAAATGCAAAAACTTAACACAAATAAACAACAAATAAAATTTTAAAATGAAGTAAAATAAGAATGAAAAAGATAAGATAAAAAAAATCTAAAATTTCTCATTCTTTTTAATCTCCTTTAGGATGACAATTAAAATCAATAAGATAAGTTATTTTAATATTCTAAATAGTTACGATTTACTATAATAACTAGTTGAAAATCACTTTTGTATTTTAATAAAAAATGTATCAATATTAAATTTATCCAATATTAGTATAATGAGTTTGAATTCAATTATACTCTATTCTCACAAAGAATGCTCTCAAATTGACAAATCCTATTGGTTCAAACATTAATTCAAAGGTATATAAGAATAGAGTTTTTTTTAGAGACAAGCTAATAGTTTTGCATATATTTAAAAATAGAAAAGCCTGAAAATAATGCATAATATTACTCTCATGAAAGGAATCAAATTAAAGAATTTTATATGAAAATAAAATATTATTTTAATACGACAATTAAATTTATCAAATAATTTTTTAAATAACTTTTTAGATATGAATAAAATTCAAATGACTTCTTGGGGAAGTATTCCACGTATTTTTCTTTTTTATTTGGCCAATTCTAAGAAGGATATTCTGTCAAATTATATACCTTTTGTACTATTCATTTTTTTTATTTATCTCTACTTTTTATTTTAGAGATATATATTTTTTAGAGAAAAGGACTCATGTATAAATGTTACATATACTAAATAATAAGGTGAATGGTTAATTTGTGTATTTTCTTTGTTTTGGTTTTGGTAACCGCATATATGTCTCCTTTTTAGAAGTCATGAGTGCATGAGAAGGAAGACTTATACTTTAAATTTTCACTTAACTTATTAAAGTCAAGTAATAAAAATAAATATTTAACACTCTATTAGGTGTAATTCAATGCAAAGGCATATAGAGAAAATCTAACAATTTAAAATGGAAAAACTTAACACAAATAAACAACAAATAAAATTTTAAAATGAAGTAAAATAAGAATGAAAAAGATAAGATTAAAAAAATCTAAAATTTCTCATTCTTTTTAATCTCCTTTAAGATGACAATTAAAATCTATAAAAGAAGTTATTTTAAGATTCTAGAAAGTTTCTATTTATTATATTTAATAGTTGAAAATCACTTTCGTATTTTAATAAACAATTTATCAATATTAAATTTATGCAATCTTAGTATAAAGAATTCCAATTCGCTTAGACTCTATTCTCTCTAAGCATGCTCTCAAATAGATTAATCCTATTCTTTCAAACATTAATTAAAAGGTATATAAGAATAGAGCTTTTATATAGAAACAAGCTAATAGTTTTGCATATGTTTAAAGACGGAAAAGCCTAAAAATAATGCATAATATTACTCTCATTAAAGGAATCAAATTAAAGAATTTTATATAAGAATAAAATATTATTTTATTACGACAATTAAATTTACCAAATAAAATTTGAAATAACTTTTTAGATATGCATAATATTCAAATGACTTCTTGGGGAAGTATTCCACATATTTTTCTTTTTTATTTAGCCAATTCTAAGAAGGATATTCGGTCAAAGTATATAACTTTTGTAATATTCATTTTTTTTATTTATCTCTACTTTTATTTTAGAGATATATATTTTTTAAAGAAAAGGACACATGTATAAATTGTACATATATTAAAAAATAAGTTGATTGGTTAATTTGTGTTTTTTCTTTGTATTGGTATAGGTGACCCCATATATGTCTCTTTTTTAGAATTCAAGAATGCATGAAGAGAAAGACATATAATTTAAATTTCTACTTACCTTATTCAAGTCAAGTAATAAAAATAAACATTTAACACTCTATTAGGTGTAATTCAATGCAAAGGCATATAGAGAAAATCTAACAATTTAAAATGGAAAAACTTAACACAAATAAACAACAAATAAAATTTTAAAATGAAGTAAAATAAGAATGAAAAAGATGAGATCAAAAAAATCTAAAACTTCTCATTCATTTTAATCTCATTTAAGATTACAATTAAAATCTATAACAAAAGTTATTTTAAGATTCTAAAAAGTTTCTATTTATTATAATTAATAGTTGAAAATCACTTTCGTATTTTAATAAAAAATTTATCAATATTAAATTTATGCAATCTTAGTATAAAGAATTCCAATTCGCTTAGACTCTATTCTCTCTAAGCATGCTCTCAAATAGATTAATCCTATTCTTTCAAACATTAATTCAAAGGTATATAAGAATAGAGCTATTATATAGAAACGAGCTAATAGTTTTGCATATATTTCAAGAAGGAAAAGCCTAAAAATAGTGCATAATATTGATCTCATGAAAGGAATCAAATTAAAGGATTTTATATAAAAATAAAATATTATTTTAATACAAGAATTAAATTTATCAAATAAATTTTAAAATAAATATTTAGAGATGAATAAAAAGAAAATGAATTGTTGGGGAAGTATTTCCTATATTTTTCCTTTATATTTAGTTAGTTCTAAGAAAGATATTGCGTCATAGTATATAGTTTGTACTATTCTTTTTTATCTATCTCTACTTTTTATTATAGAGATATATATTTTTTAAAGAAAATGACACATGTATAAATTGTACATATATTTAATAATAAGGTGAGTGGTTAATTTGTGTTTTTTCTTTGTATTGGTTTAGGTAACCCCATATATGTCTCTTTTTTAGAAGTCAATAATGCATGAAGAGAAAGACATCTATTTTAAATTTCTACTTAACTTACTCAAGTCAAGTAATAAAAATAAACATTTAACACTCAATTAGGTGTAATTGAAAGCAAAGGCCTATAGAGATAATGTAACAATTTAAAATGCAAAAACATAACACAAATAAACAACAAATACAATTTCAAAATAAATTAAATAAGAATGAAAAAGATGAGATAAATAAATCTAAAACTTCTCATTCATTTTAATCTCATTTAAGATTACAATTAAAATCTATAAAAGAAGTTATTTTAAGATTCTAGAAAGTTTCTATTTATTATATTTAATAGTTGAAAATCACTTTCGTATTTTAATAAACAATTTATCAATATTAAATTTATGCAATCTTAGTATAAAGAATTCCAATTCGCTTAGACTCTATTCTCTCTAAGCATGCTCTCAAATAGATTAATCCTATTCTTTCAAACATTAATTCAAAGGTATATAAGAATAGAGCTATTATATAGAAACGAGCTAATAGTTTTGCATATATTTAAAGATTGAAAGGCCTAAGAATAGTGAATAATATTAATATCATGAAAGAAATCAATTAAAAGATTCTATAAAGCAATAAAATATTATTTTTAAAGAAGAATTAAATTTACCAAATAAATTTTTAATTACCTTTTTATTGATCATTAAAATGCAAATGACTTCAAGGGGAAGTAATTCCTATATTTTTCTTTTATGTTTAGCCAATTCTCAAAAGGATATTGGGTCATAGTATATAGTTTGTACTATTCATTTTTTTTCGTTTTTTATGTATCTCTACTTTTTATTTTAGAGATATATATTCTTTAAAGAAAAGGACCCATGTATAAATTGTACATATATTAAATAATTTGGAGAGTGGTTAATTTCTTTTTTTATTTGTATTGGTTTAGGTAACCTCATATATGTCTCTTTTTTAGAAGTCATAATGCATGAAGAGAAAGACCTATACTTTAAATTTCTACTTAACTTTTCAAGTCAAGTAATAAAAATAAACATTTAACACTCTATTAGGTGTAATTCAATGCAAAGGCCAATAGAGATCCTCCAACAATTTAAAATGCAACAAGTTAACACAAATAAACAACAAATAAAATTTTAAAATAAAGTAAAATAAGAATGAAAAAGATTAGATAAAAAAAATCTAGAACTGCTCATTCTTTTTAATCTCGTTTGAGATTAGAATTAAAATCTGTAACGGAAGTTATTTTAAGATTCTAAATAGTTACCATTTATTATATTAAATAGTTGAAAATCACTTTCGTATTTTAATAAAACATTTATCAATATTAAATTTATGCAATCTTAGTATAAAGAATTCCAATACGCTTAGACTCTATTCTCTCTAAGCAAGCTCCCAAATAGACTAATCCTATTGGTTCAAACATTAATTCAAATTTATATAAGAATAGAGCTTTTATATAGAAACGAGCTAATAGTTTTGCATATATTTCAAGAAGGAATAGCCAAAAAATAGCGCATAATATTTATCTCATGAAAGGAATCAAATTAAAGGATTTTATATAAAAATAATATATCATTTCAATACAAGAATTAATTTTATCAAATAAATTTTGAAATAACTTTTTCGAGATGAATAAAATGAGAATGACTTCTTCGGGAAGTATTTCCTACATTTTTCTTTTATAATTATCCAATTCTAAGAAGGATATTTGTTCATTGTATATAGTTTGTACTATTCATTTTTTTATTTATCTCTACATTTTATTTTAGAGATATATATTTTTAAAAGAAAAGGACCTAGTATAAATTGTACATATATTAAATAATAAGGTGATTGGTTAATTTGTGTTTTTTCTTTGTATTGGTTTAGGTAACCCAATATATATCTCTTTTTTTAGAAGTCATGAATGCATGAAGAGAAAGACATATACTTTAAATTTTTATTTAACTTACTCAAGTCAAGTAATAAAAATAAACATTTAACACTCAATTAGGTGTAATTGAAAGCAAAGGCCTATAGAGATAATGTAACAATTTAAAATGCAAAAACTTAACACATATAAACAACAAATAAAATTTTAAAATAAAGTTAAATAAGAATGAAAAAGATAAGATAAAAAACATATAACACTTCTCATTCTTTTTAATCTCGTTTAAGATTACAATTAAAATCTGTAACAGAAGTTATTTTAAGATTCTAAAAAGTTACCATTTATTATATTAAATAGTTGAAAATCACTTTCGTATTTTAATAAAACATTTATCAATATTAAATTTATGCAATCTTAGTATAAAGAATTCCAATACGCTTAGACTCTATTCTCTCTAAGCATGATCTCAAATAGACAAATCCTATTAGTTCAAACATTAATTCAAATTTATATAAGAATAGAACTTTTATATAGAAACGAACTAATAGTTTTGCATATATTTCAAGAAGGAATAGCCTAAAAATAGCGCATAATATTTATCTCATGAAAGGAATCAAATTAAAGGATTTTATATAAAAATAATATATCATTTCAATACAAGAATTAATTTTATCAAATAAATTTTGAAATAACTTTTTCGAGATGAATAAAAGGCGAATGACTTCAAGGGAAATATTTCCTATATTTTTCTTTTATGTTTAGCCAATTCTCAAAAGGATATTGGGTCATAGTATATAGTTTGTACTACTCTTTTTTTTATTTATCTCTACTTTTTAATTTAGAGATATATATTCTTTAAAGAAAAGGTCCCATGTATAAATTGTACATATATTAAATAATATGGTGAGTGGTTAATTTCTTTTTTTATTTGTATTGGTTTAGGTAACCTCATATATGTCTCTTTTTTAGAAGTCATGAATGCATGAAGAGAAAGACCTATACTTTAAATTTCTACTTAACTTTTCAAGTCAAGTAATAAAAATAAACATTTAACACTCTATTAGGTGTAATTCAATGCAAAGGCCAATAGAGATCCTCCAACAATTTAAAATGCAACAAGTTAACACAAATAAACAACAAATAAAATTTTAAAATAAAGTAAAATATGAATGAAAAAGATAAGATATAAAAAATCTAAAAGGTCTCATTTCTTTAGTATCGTTTGAGATTAGAATTAAAATCAATAAAATAAGTTATTTTAATATCCTAAATATTTAAGATTTACTATAATAATTAGTTGAAAACCACTTTCTTATTTTTATAAAAAATGTATCGATATTAAATTTCTCCAATCTTAGTGTAAAGAATTTGAATTTGCTCAGACTCTAATCTCACAAAGCATCATCTCAAATTGACAAATCCTATTGGTTGAAACATTAATTAAAAGGTATATAAGAATAGAGCTTTTATATAGAAACAAGCTAATAGTTTTGCATATGTTTAAAGACGGAAAAGCCTAAAAATAGTGCATAATATTGATCTCATGAAAGGAATCAAATGAAAGGATTTTATATAAAAATAAAATATCTTTTTAATACAACAATTAAATTTATCAAATAAATATTGATATAACTTTTTAGATATGAATAAAAAGCGAAGGACTTCTTGGGGAATTATTTCCTACATTTTTCTTTTAAAATTAGCCAATTCTCATAATGATATTGGGTCTTAGTATATAGTTTGTACTATTCATTTTTTTTATTTATTACTAATTTTTATTTCAGAGATATATATTTTTAAAGGAAAAGGACCCAGTATAAATTGTACATATATTAAATAATAAGGGGATTGGTTAATTTGTGTTTTTTCTTTGCATTGGTTTTGGTAACCCCATATATGTCTCTTTTTTTAGAAGTCATGAATGCATGAAGAGAAAGACATATACTTTAAATTTCTACTTAACTTATTCGAGTCAAGTAAAAAAAAGCATTTTACACTCAATTAGGTGTAATTGAATGCAAAGGCCTATACAGATCATGTAACAATTTAAAATGCAAAAACTTAACACATATAAACAACAAATAAAATTTTAAAATAAAGTTAAATAAGAATGAAAAAGATAAGATAAAAAAATGTAAAACTTCTCATTCTTTTTAATCTCGTTTAAGATTACAATTAAAATCTGTAACGGAAGTTATTTTAAGATTCTAAAAAGTTACCATTTATTATATTAAATATTTGAAAATCACTTTCGTATTTTAATAAAAAATTTATCAATATTAAATTTATGAAATCTTAGTATAAAGAATTCCAATTCGCTTAGACTCTATTCTCTCTAAGCATGCTCTCAAATAGATTAATCCTATTCTTTCAAACATTAATTCAAAGGTATATAAGAATAGAGCTATTATATAGAAACGAGCTAATAGTTTTGCATATATTTCAAGAAGGAAAAGCCTAAAAATAGTGCATAATATTGATCTCATGAAAGGAATCAAATTAAAGGATTTTATATAAAAATAAAATATTATTTTAATACAAGAATTAAATTTATCAAATAAATTTTGAAATAAAATTTTGGAGATGAATAAAATAAAAATGACTTCTTGGGGAAATATTTCCTACATTTTTCTTTTATAATTAACCAATTCTAAGAATGATATTGGGTCATGTTATATAGTTTGTACTATTCATTTTTCTATTTATCTCTACTTTTTATATTAGAGATATATATTTTTTAAAGAAAAGGACCAATGTATAAGTTGTACATATATTAAATAATAAGGTGATTGGTTAATTTGTGTTTTATCTTTGTATTGGTTTAGGTAACCCTAGATATGTCTCTTTTTTTAGAAGTCATGAATGCATGAGGAGAAAGACATATACTTTAAATTTCTACTTAACTTATTCAAGTCAAGTAATAAAAATAAACATTTAACACTCTATTAGGTGTAATTCAATGCAAAGGCCTATAGAGATAATCTAACAATTTGAAATAAAAAAACTTAACACAAATAAACAACAAATAAAATTATAAAATAAAGTAAAATAAGAATGAAAAATATAAGATAAAAAAAATGTAAAACTTCTCATTCTTTTAATCTCGTTTAAGATTACGATTAAAATCTATAAAATAAGTTATTTTAATATTCTAAACAGTTAGGATTTACTATAACAATTAGTTCAAAATCTCTTTCGTATTTTAATAAAAAATGTTTCAATATTAAATTTATGTAATCTTAGTATTAAGAATTTCAATTCGCTTAGACTCTATTCTCTCTATGCATGCTCTCAAATAGACTAATCCTATTGGTTCAAACATTAATCCAAAGGTATATAAGAATAGAGCTTTTATATAGAAACGAGCTAATAGCTTTGCATATATTTCAAAAAGGAATAGCCTAAAAATAGTGCATAATATTGATCTCATGAAAGGAATCAAATGAAAGGATTTTATATAAAAATAAAATATCTTTTTAATACAACAATTAAATTTATCAAATAAATATTGATATAACTTTTTAGATATGAATAAAATGCGAATGACTTCTTGGTGAACTATTCCCAACAGTTTTCTGTTATATTTAGCCAATATTAAGAAGGACATTGGGTCATTGTATATAGTGTGTACTATTCATTTTTTTTATTTATCTCTACTTTTTATTTTATAGATATATATTTTTTAAAGAAATTCACCCATGTATAAATTGTACATATATTAAATAATAAGGTAATTGGTTAATTGGTGTTTTATCTCTTTATTGGTTTAGGTAACCCGAGATATGTCTCTTTTTTTAGAAGTCATGAATGCATGAAGAGAAAGACATATACTTTAAATTTCTACTTAACTTATTCAAGTCAAGTAATAAAAATAAACATTTAACACTCTATTAGGTGTAATTCAATGCAAAGGCTTATAGAGATAATCTAACAATTTAAAATGCAAAACCTTGACAAAAATAAACAACAAATAAAATTTTAAAATAAAATAAAATAAGAATGAAAAACATGAGATAAAAAAAATCTAAAACTTCTCATTCTTTTAATCTCGTTTAAGATTACAATTAAAATCTATAAAATAAGTTATTTTAAGATTCTAAAAAGTTACCATTTATTATATTAAATAGTTGAAAATCACTTTCGTATTTTAATAAAAAATGTATCAATATTAAATTTATGTAATCTTAGTATAAAGAATTCCAATTCGCTTAGACTCTATTCTCTCTATGCATGCTCTCAAATAGACTAATCCTATTGGTTCAAACATTAATTCAAAGGTATATAAGAATAGAGCTTTTATATAGAAACGAGCTAATAGTTTTGCATATATTTCAAGAAGGAATAGCCTAAAAATAGTGCATAATATTGATCTCATGAAAGGAATCAAATGAAAGGATTTTATATAAAAATAAAATATCATTTTAATACAACAATTAAATTTATCAAATAAATATTGATATAAATTTTTAGATATGAATAAAAAGCGAAGGAGTTCTTGGGGAAGTACTTCCTATATGTTTCATTTATATTTAGCCAATTCTCTTAAGGATATTGGGTCTTAGTATATAGTTTGTACTATTCATTTTTTTTATTTATCTCTACTTTTTATTTTAGAGATATATATTTTTAAAAGAAAAGGACCCAGTATAAATTTTACATATATTAAATAATAAGAGGATTTCTTAATTTGTGTTTTTTCTTTGTATTAGTTTAGGTAACCCCATATATATCTTTTTTTTAGAAGTTATGAATGCATGAAGAGAAAGACATATACTTTAAATTTCTACTTAACTTAATCAAGTCAAGTAGTAAAAAAACATTTAACAATCAATTAGGTGTAATAGAATGCAAAGGCCTATAGAGAAAATGAAACAATTTAAAATGCCAAAACTTGGCACAAATAAACAACAAATACAATTTTAAAATAAAGTAAAATAAGAATGAAAAAGATAAGATAAAAAAAATTAAAACTTCTCATTCTTTTTTAATCTCGTTTAAGATTAAAATTAAAATCTATAAAAAAAGTTATTTTAATATTCTAAATATTTAAGATTTACTATAATAATTAGTTGAAAATCATTTTCGTATTTTAATAAAAAATTTATCAATATTAAATTTATGCAATCTTAGTATAAAGAATTCCAATACGCTTAGACTCTATTCACTCTAAGCATGCTCTCAAATAGACTAATCATATTCGTTCAAACATTAATTCAAAGGTATATAAGAATAGAGCTTTTATATAGAAACGAGCTAATAGTTTTGCATATATTTCAAGAAGGAATAGCCAAAAAATAGCGCATAATATTTATCTCATGAAAGGAATCAAATTAAAGGATTTTATATAAAAATAATATATCATTTCAATACAAGAATTAATTTTATCAAATAAATTTTGAAATAACTTTTTAGAGATGAATAAAATGAGAATGACTTCTTCGGGAAGTACTTCCTATATATTTCTTTTTTATTTAGCCTATTCTCACAATGATATTGGGTCATAGTATATAGTTTGTACTATTCATTTTTTTTATTTATCTATACTTTTTATATTAGAGATATATATTTTTTAAAGAAATGGACCCATGTATAAATTGTACATATATTAAATAATAAGGTGATTGGTTAATTTGTGTTTTATCTTTGTATTGGTTTAGGAAACCCCATATATGTCTCTTTTTTTAGAAATCATGAATGCATGAAGAGAAAGACATATACTTTAAATTTCTACTTAACTTATTCAAGTCAAGTAATAAAAATAAACATTTAACACTCTATTAGGTGTAATTCAATGCAAAGGCCTATAGGGATAATTTAACGATTTGAAATAAAAAAACTTAACACAAATAAACAACAAATAAAATTATAAAATAAATTAAATTAGAATGAAAAACATAAGATAAAAAAATGTAAACCTTCTTATTCTTTTAATCTCGTTTAAGATTACGATTAAAATCTATAAAATAAGTTATATTAAGATTCTAAATAGTTACCATTTATTATATTAAATAGTTGAAAATCATTTTCGTATTTTAATAAAAAATTTATCAATATTAAATTTATGCAATCTTAGTATAAAGAATTCCAATTCGATTAGACTCTATTCACTCTAAGCATGCTCTCAAATAGACTAATCATATTGGTTCAAACATTAATTCAAAGGTATATAAGAATAGAGCTTTTATATAGAAACGAGCTAATAGTTTTGCATATATTTCAAGAAGGAATAGCCTAAAAATAGCGCATAATATTGATCTCATGAAAGGAATCAAATTAAAGGATTTTATATAAAAATAAAATATCATTTTAATACAAGACTTAAATTTATCAAATAAATTTTGAAATAAATTTTTAGAGATGAATAAAATAAAAATGACTTCTTGGGGAAATATTTCCTACATTTTTCTTTTATAATTAGCCAATTCTAAGAATGATATTTGTTCATTGTATATAGTTTGTACTATTCATTTTTTTTATTTATCTCTATATTTTATTTTAGAGATATATATTTTTAAAAGAAAAGGACCTAGTATAAATTGTACATATATTAAATAATAAGGTGATTGGTTAATTTGTGTTTTTTCTTTGTATTGGTTTAGGAAACCCAATATATATCTCTTTTTTTAGAAGTCATGAATGCATGAAGAGAAAGGCATATACTTTAAATTTTTATTTAACTTACTCAAGTCAAGTAATAAAAATAAACATTTAACACTCAATTAGGTGTAATTGAAAGCAAAGGCCTATAGAGATAATGTAACAATTTAAAATGCAAAAACATAACACAAATAAACAACAAATACAATTTTAAAATAAAGTAAAATAAGAATGAAAAAGATGAGATAAAAAAATCTAAAACTTCTCATTCATTTTAATCTCATTTAAGATTACAATTAAAATCTATAACAAAAGTTATTTTAATATTCTAAATAGTTATCATTTACTATAATAAATAGTTGAAAATCACTTTCGTATTTTAATAAACAATTTATCAATATTAAATTTATGCAATCTTAGTATAAAGAATTCCAATTCGCTTAGACTCTATTCTCTCTAAGCATGCTCTCAAATAGATTAATCCTATTCTTTCAAACATTAATTCAAAGGTATATAAGAATAGAGCTATTATATAGAAACGAGATAATAGTTTTGCATATTTTTCAAGAAGGAAAAGCCTAAAAATAGCGCATAATATTGATATCATGAAAGTAATCAAATTAAAGGATTTTATATAAAAATAATATATCATTTTAATACAACAATTAAATTTATCAAATAAATTTGAGGTACCTTTTTAGAGATGAATAAAATGCAAATGACTTCTTCGGGAAGTACTTCCTATATGTTTCTTTTATATTTAGCCCATTCTCATAAGGATATTGGGTCTTAGTATATAGTTTCAACTATTCATTTTTTTCTTCTCTTTATTTATCTCTACTTTTTATTTTAGAGATATATATTTTTTAAAGAAAAGTACTCATGTATAAATTGTACATATATTAAATAATAAGGGGAAGGGTTAATTTGTGTATTTTCTTTGTATTTGTTTTGGTAACCCCATATATGTCTCTTTTGTAGAAGTCATGGGTGCATGAGCAGAAAGACATATACTTTAAATTTTCACTTACCTTATTCAAGTCAAGTAATAAAAATAAACATTAAACACTATATTAGTTGTAATTCAATGCAAAGGCCTATAGAGATAATCTAACAATTTAAAATGCAAAAAAATAACAAAAATAAACAACAAATAAAATTATAAAATAAAGTAAAATAAGAATGAAAAATATAAGATAAAAAAAATGTAAAACTTCTCATTCTTTTAATCTCGTTTAAGATTACGATTAAAATCTATAAAATAAGTTATTTTAATATTCTAAACAGTTAGGATTTACTATGACAATTAGTTCAAAATCACTTTCGTATTTTAATAAAAAATTTATCAATATTAAATTTATGCAATCTTAGTATAAAGAATTCCAATTCGCTTAGACTCTATTCTCTCTAAGCATGCTCTCAAATAGATTAATCCTATTCTTTCAAACATTAATTCAAAGTTATATAAGAATAGAGCTATTATATAGAAACGAGCTAATAGTTTTGCATATATTTCAAGAAGGAAAAGCCTAAAAATAGCGCATAATATTGATATCATGAAAGCAATCAAATTAAAGGATTTATAGAAAAATAATATATCATTTTCATACAACAATTAAACTTATCAAATAAATTTTGAAATAAATTTTTAGGGATGAAAAAAATAAAAATGACTTCTTGGGGAAATATTTCCTACATTTTTCCTTTATATTTAGCCAATTCTAAGAATGATATTGGGTCATAGTTTGTAGTTTGTACAATTAATTTTTTCATTTATCTATACCTTTTATATTAGAGATATATATTTTTTAAAGAAAAGGACAGATGTATAAATTGTACATATATTAAATAATAAGGTGATTGGTTAATTTGTGTTTTATCTTTTTATTGGTTTAGGTAACCTTAGATATAAACTCATTTTTTAGAAGTCATGAATGCATGGAGAGAAAGACATATACTTTAAATTTCTACTTAACTTATTCAAGTCAAGTAATAAAAATAAACATTTAACACTCTATTAGGTGTAATTCAATGCAAAGGCATATAGAGATAATCTAACAATTTAAAATGCAAAAACTTAACAAAAATAAAAAACAAATAAAATTTTAAAATAAAGTAAAATAAGAATGAAAAACGTTAGATAAAAAAATCTAAAACTTCTCATTCTTTTAATCTCGTTTAATATTACGATTAAAATCTATAAAATAAGTTATTTTAATATTCTAAATATTTATAATTTACTATAATAATTAGTAGAAAATCTCTTTAGTATTTGAAAAAAAAATGTATCAATATTAAATTTATGCAATCTTAGTATAAAGAATTCTAGTACGCTTAGACTCTATTCTCTCTAAGCAAGCTCCCAAATAGACTAATCCTATTTTTTCAAACATTAATTCAAATTTATATAAGAATAGAGCTTTTATATAGAAACGAGCTAATAGTTTTGCATATATTTCAAGATGGAATAGCCAAAAAATAGCGCATAATATTTATCTAATGAAAGGAATCAAATTAAAGGATTTTATATAGAAATAAAATATTATTTTTATAAATAAATTAAATTTATCAAATAAATTTGGTGGTAAGTTTTTAGAGATGAATAAAATGAAAATGACTTCTTCGGGAAGTACTTCCTCTATTTTTCTTTTATATTTAGCCAATTCTGATAATGATATTGGGTCTTGGATATAGTTTCAACTATTCATTTTTTTATTTATCTCTACTTTTTATATTAGAGATATATATTTTTTAAAGAAAAGACCCATGTATAAATTGTACATATATTAAATAATAAGGAAATTGGTTAATTTGTGTTTTATCTTTGTATTGGTTTAGGTAACCCCAGATATGTCTCTTTTTTTAGAAGTCATGAATGCATGAAGAGAAAGACATATACTTTAAATTTCTATTTAACTTATTCAAGTTAAGTAATAAAAATAAACATTTAACACTCTATTAGGTGTAATTCAATGCAAAGGCTTATAGAGATAATCTAACACTTTAAAATGCAAAAACTTAACAAAAATAAAAAACAAATAAAATTTTAAAATAAAGTAAAATAAGAATGAAAAAGATTAGATAAAAAAAATCTAAAACTTCTCATTCTTTTAATCTCGTTTAAGATTACGATTAAAATCTATAAAATAAGTTATTTTAATATTCTAAATAGTTATGATTTACTATAATAATTAGTTGAAAATCTCTTTCTTATTTTAATAAAAAATGTATCAATATTAAATTTATCCAATCTTAGTATAAAGAATTTGAATTCGCTTAGACTCTATTCTCTCTATGCATGCTCTCAAATAGACTAATCCTATTGGTTCAAACATTAATCCAAAGGTATATAAGAATAGAGCTTTTGTATAGAAACGAGTTAATAGTTTTGCATATATTTAAAGATGGAAAAGCCTAAAAATAGGGAATAATATTAATCTCATAAAAGGAATCAAATTAAAGGATTTTGTAAAAAATAAAATATTATTTTTATACATAAATTAAATTTATCAAATAAATCGTGAGGTACCTTTTTAGAGATGAATAAAATGCAAATGACTTCTTGGGGATGTACTTCCTATATGTTTCTTTTATATTTAGCCAATTCTCATAATGATATTGGGTCTTAGTATATAGTTTCAACTATTAATTTTTTTCTTTTCTTTATTTATCTCTACTTTTTATTTTAGAGATATATATTTTTTAAAGAAAAGTACTCATGTATAAATTGTACATATATTAAATAATAAGGGGAGTGGTTAATTTGTGTATTTTCTTTGTTTTTGTTTTGGTAACCCCACATATGTCACTTTTGTAGAAGTCATGAGTGCATGAGCAGAAAGACATATACTTTAAATTTTCACTTACCTTATTCAAGTCAAGTAATAAAAATAAACATTAAACACTATATAAGTTGTAATTCAATGCAAAGGCCAATTGAAATAATCTAACAATTTAAAATGCAAAAATTAACATAAATAAACAACAAATAAAGTTTTAAAATAAAGTAAAATAAGAATGAAAAAGATAAGATATAAAAAATCTAAAACTTCGCATTCTTTTCAAATCTCGTTTAAGATTATAACTAAATTCTGTAAAATAAGTTATTTTAATATTCAAAATATTTAAGATTTACTATAATAATTAGTTGAAAATCAATTTTGTATTTTAATAAAAAATGTATGAATATTAAATTTATCCAATCTAAGTATAAATAATTTGAATTCGCTTAGACTCTATTCACTCTACGCATGCTCTCAAATTTACTAATCCTATTTGTTCAAACATTAATTCAAAGGTTTATAAGATTACCGTTTTTATATAGAAACGAGCTAATATTTTTGCCTATGTTTAAAGATGGAAAAGCCTAAAAATAGTTCATAATATTAATCTCATGAAAGCAATAAAATTAAAGGATTTTATATTAAACTAAAATATTATTTTAATACAATAACTAAATTTATCAAATAAATTTTGTAATAACGTTTTAGAGAATAATAAAATGCAAATGACTTCTTGGGGAAGTGTTCCCTACATTTTTCTTTTATATTTAGCCAATTCTAAGAATGATATTGGGCCATTGTATATAGTTTGTACTATTCATTTTTTTTATTTATCTATACTTTTTATATTAGAGATATATATTTTTTAAAGAAATGGACCCATGTATAAATTGTACATATATTAAATAATAAGGGAATTGGTTAATTTGTGTTTTATCTCAGTATCGGTTTAGGTAACTCCAGATATGTCTCTTTTTTTAGAAGTCATGAATGCATGAAGAAAAAGACATATACTTTAAATTTCTATTTAACTTATTCAAGTTAAGTAATAAAAATAAACATTTAACACTCTATTAGGTGTAATTCAATGCAAAGGCTTATAGAGATAATCTAACAATTTAAAATGCAAAACCTTGACAAAAATAAACAACAAATAAAATTTTAAAATAAAATAAAATAAGAATGAAAAACATGAGATAAAAAAAATCTAAAACTTCTCATTCTTTTAATCTCGTTTAAGATTACGATTAAAATCTATAAAATAAGTTATTTTAATATTCTAAATAGTTATGATTTACTATAATAATTAGTTGAAAATCTCTTTCTTATTTTAATAAAAAATGTATCAATATTAAATTTATCCAATCTTAGTATAAAGAATTTGAATTCGCTTAGACTCTTTTCTCACAAAGCATACTCTCAAATAGACTAATCCTTTTGGTTTAAACATTAATTCAAAGGTATATAAGAATAGAGCTTTTTTATAGAAACGAGGTAATAGTTTTGCATATTTAAAAGACGGAAAAGCCTAAAAATAGTATATAATATTAATCTAATGAAAGGAATCAAATTAAAGGATTTTATATTAAAATAAAATATTATTTTAATACAACAATTAAATTTATCAAATAAATTTTGTAATAACTTTTTAGAGATGAATAAAATGCAAATGACTTCTTGGGGAAGTACTTCCTATATGTTTCTTTTATATTTAGCCAATTCTCATAAGGATATTGGGTCTTAGTATATAGTTTCAACTATTCATTTTTCTATTTATCTCTACTTTTTATATTAGAGATATATATTTTTTAGAGAAAATGACCCATGTATAAATGTTACATATATTAAATAATAAGGTGAGTGGTTAATTTGTGTATTTTCTTTGTATTGGTTTTGGTAACCACATATATGTCTCCTTTTTAGAAGTCATGAGTGCATGAGCAGAAAGACATATACTTTAAATTTTCACTTAACTTATTAAAGTCAAGTAATAAAAATAAATATTAAGCACTCTATTAGTTGTAATTCAATGCAAAGGCCTATAGAGATAATCTACCAATTTTAAGTGCAAAAAGTTAACACAAATAAACAAGAAATAAAATTTTAAGAAAAAGTAAAATTAGAATGAAAACGATAAGATATAAAAAATCTAAAATTTCTCATTCTTTTCATCTCATTTAAGATTATAATTAATGTCTATAAAATAAATTATTTTAATATTCTAAATATTTAGGACTTACTATAATAATTAGTTGAAAATCACTTTCATATTTTTATAAAAAAAATTTCAATATTAAATTTATGCAATCTTAGTATAAAGAATTCCAATTCGATTACACTCTATTTACTCTATGCACGCACTGAAATAGACTAATCATATTGGTTCAAACATTAATTCAAAGGTATATAAGAATAGAGCTTTTATATAAAAACGAGCTAATAGTTTTGCATATATTTCAAGAAGGAGTAGCCTAAAAATAGTGCATAATATTAATCTCATGAAAGGAATCAAATTAAAGGATTTGATAAAGAAATAAAATATTATTTTTATACATAAATTAAATTTATCAAATAAATTTGGTGGTAACTTTTTAGAGATGAATAAAATGCAAATGACTTCTTCGGGAAGTACTTCCTATATTTTTCTTTTATATTTAGCCCATTCTCATAAGGATATTGGGTCTATGTATATAGTTTGAGCTATTCATTTTTTTCTTCTCTTTATTTATCTCTACTTTTTATTTTAGAGATATATATTTTTTAAAGAAAAGCACTCATGTATAAATTGTACATATATTAAATAATAAGGTGAGTGGTTAATTTGTGTATTTTCTTTGTATTTGTTTTGGTAACCCCATATATGTTTCTTTTGTAGAAGCCATGAGTGCTTGAGCAGAAAGACATATACTTTAAATTTTCACTTAACTTATTCAAGTCAAGTAATAAAAATAAACATTTAACACTCTATTAGTTGTAGTTCACTGCAAAGACCTAATGAGATAATCTAACAATTTAAAATGCAAAAAGTTAACACTAACAAAATTTTAAAATAAAGTAAATTATGAATGAAATAATAAGATAAAAAAATCTAAAACTTCTCATTCTTTTAATCTCGTTTAAGATTATAACTAAAATCTATAAAATAAGTTATTTTAATATTCAAAACGGTTAAGATTTACTATATTAATTAGTTGAAAATCTCTTTGGTATTTTAATAAAAATGTATCAAAATTAAATTTATTCAATCTAAGTATAAAGAATTCCAATTCGCTTAGACTCTATTCTCTCTAAGCATGCCTTCTCAAATAGACTAATCCTATTTTTTCAAACATTAATTCAAAGGTATATAAGAATACAGCTTTTATATAAATTCGAGCTAATATTTATGCATATGTTTAAAGATGGAAAAGCCTAAAAATAGTGTAAAATATTAATCTAATGAAAGGAATCAAATTAAAGGATTTTATATTAAAATAAAATATTATTTTAATACAAGAATTAAATTTATTAAATAAATTTTGTAATAATTTTTTAGAGATAAATAAAAAGCAAATGACTTCTTGGGGAAATTTTTGCTACATTTTTCTTTTATATTTACCTAATACTAAAAAGGACATCGTGTCATTGAATATAGTTTGTACTAATAATTTTTTATTTATCTCTACTTTTTATATTAGAGATATATATTTTTTAAAGAAAAGGACACATGTATAAGTTGTACATATATTAAATAATAAGGTGATTGGTTAATTTGTGTTTTATCTTTATATTGGTTTAGGTAACCCTAGATATAAACTATTTTTTTAGAAGTCATGAATGCATGAGGAGAAAGACATATATACTTTAAATTTCTACTTAACTTATTCAAGTCAAGTAATAAAAATAAACATTTAACACTCTATTAGGTGTAATTAAATGCAAAGGCCTATAGAGATAATCTAACAATTTAAAATGCAAAAACTTAACACAAATAAACAACAAATAAAATTTTAAAATAAAGTAAAATAAGAATGAAAAATATAAGATAAAAAAAATGTAAAACTTCTCATTCTTTTAATCTCGTTTAAGATTACGATTAAAATCTATAAAATAAGTTATTTTAATATTCTAAACAGTTAGGATTTACTATAACAATTAGTTCAAAATCTCTTTCGTATTTTAATAAAAAATGTATCAATATTAAATTTATCCAATCTTAGTATAAAGAATTTGAATTCGCTTAGACTCTTTTCTCACAAACATTGCTCTCTCTAATAGACTAATCCTATTTTTTCAAACATTAATTCAAAGGTATATAAGAATACAGTTTTTATATAGAAACGAGCTAATATTTATGCATATGTTTAAAGATGGAAAATCCTAAAAATAGTATATAATATTAATCTAATGAAAGGAATCAAATTAAAGGATTTTATATTAAAATAAAATATTATTTTAATACAACAATTAAATTTATCAAATAAATTTTGTAATAACTTTTTAGAGATGAATAAAATGCAAATGACTTCTTGGGGAAGTATTTCCGACATTTTTCTTTTATATTTACCCAATTCTAAGAATGATATTTGTTCATTGTATATAGTTTGTACTATTCATTTTTTTTATTTATCTATACCTTTTATTTTAGAGATATATATTTTTTAAAGAAAAGGACCCAGTATAAATTTTACATATATTAAATAATAAGAGGATTACTTAATTTGTGTTTTTTCTTTGTATTAGTTTATGTAACCCCATATATGTCTCTTTTTTTAGAAGTCATGAATGCATGAAGAAAAAGACATATACTTTAAATTTCTATTTAACTTATTCAAGTTAAGTAATAAAAATAAACATTTAACACTCTATTAGGTGTAATTCAATGCAAACGCCTATAGAGATAATCTAACAATTTAAAATGCAAAACCTTGACAAAAATAAACAACAAATAAAATTTTAAAATAAAATAAAATAAGAATGAAAAACATGAGATAAAAATAATTTAAAACTTCTCATTCTTTTAATCTCGTTTAAGATTACCATTAAAATCTATAAAATAAGTTATTTTAATATTCTAAATAGTTATGATTTACTATAATAATTAGTTAAAAATCTCTTTCTTATTTTAATAAAAAATGTATCAATATTAAATTTATCCAATCTTAGTATAAAGAATTTGAATTCGCATAGAATCTTTTCTCACAAACCATGCTCTCAAATTGACTAATCCTTTTTTTTCAAACATTAATTCAAAAGTATATAAGAATACAGCTTTTATATAGAAACGAGTTAATATTTATGCACATGTTTAAAGAAGGAAAATCCTAAAAACTGTGTATAATATTAATCTAATGAAAGGAATCAAATTAAAGGATTTTATATTAAAATAAAATATTATTTTAATACAACAATTAAATTTATCAAATAAATTTTGTAATAAGTTTTTAGAGATGAATAATATGCTAATGACTTCTTGGACAAGTATTCCCTACATTTTTCTTTTATATTTAGCCAATACTAAGAAGGACATCGTGTCATTGCATATAGTTTGTACTATTCATTTTTTTATTTATCTCTACTTTTTATATTAGTGATATATATTTTTAATAAAAAGGACCCATGTATAAATTGTACCTATATTAAATAATAAGGTGATTGGTTAATTTGTGTTTTATCTTTGTTTTGGTTTTCTTAACCCCATATATGTCTCTTTTTTTAGTAGTCATGAATGCATGAAGAGAAAGACATATACATTAAATTTCTACTTCACTTATTCAAGTCAAGTAATAAAGATAAACATTTAACACTCTATTAGGTGTAATTCAATGCAAAGGCCTGTAGAGATAATCTAACAATTTGAAATGCCAAAACTTAACACAAATAAGCAAAAAATAAAATTTTGAAACAAAATAAAATAATAATGAAAAACATAGAAAAAAAAATCGAAAACTTCTCATTCTTTTAATGTCGTTAAACAATAAGGATTAAAATCTATAAAATAAATTATTTTAATATTCGAAATATTTAGGATTTACTATAATAATTAGTTGAAATTCAATTTCGTATTTTAATAAAAAAATGTATTAATAATAAATTTATCCAATCTTAGTATAAATAATTTGAATTCGCTTAGACTCTAATCTCAGAAAACAAACTCTCAAATATACTAATCCTATTTTTCAAACATCAATTCAAAGGTATATAAGAATACAGCTTTTATATAGAAACGAGCTAATATTTTTTCATATGTTTAAAGATGGATAGGATAAAAAATGGTGAACAATATTAATCTCATGAAAGGAATCAAATTAAAGGATTTGATAAAAAAAATAAAATATTATTTTTATTCATAAATTAAATTTATCAAATAAATTTGTTGTTAACTTTTTAGAGATGAATAAAATGCAAATGACTTCTTCGGGAAGTACTTCCTATATTTTTCTTTTATATTTAGCCCATTCTCATAAGGATATTGGGTCTATGTATATAGTTTGAGCTATTCATTTTTTTCTTCTCTTTATTTATCTCTACTTTTTATTTTAGAGATATATATTTTTTAAAGAAAAGCACTCATGTATAAATTGTACATATATTAAATAATAAGGGGAGTGGTTAATTTTTGTATTTTCTTTGTTTTTGTTTCGGTAACCCCACATATGTCACTTTTGTAGAAGTCATGAGTGCATGATCAGAAAGACATATACTTTAAATTTTCACTTACCTTATTCAAGTCAAGTAATAAAAATAAACATTAAACACTCTATTAGGTGTAATTCAATGCAAAGGCTTATAGAGATAATCTAACAATTTAAAATGCAAAACCTTGACAAAAATAAAAAACAAATAAAATTTTAAAATAAAGTAAAATAAGAATGAAAAACGTTAGATAAAAAAAATCTAAAACTTCTCATTCTTTTAATCTCGTTTAAGATTACGATTAAAATCTATAAAATAAGTTATTTTAATATTCTAAATAGTTACAATTTACTATAATAATTAGTTGAAAATCTCTTTCGTATTTTAATAAAAAATGTATCAATATTAAATTTATCCAATCTTAGTATAAAGAATTTGAATTCGCATAGACTCTTTTCTCACAAACCATGCTCTCAAATTGACTAATCCTATTTGTTCAAACATTAATTAGAAGGTATATAAGAATACAACTTTTATATAGAAACGAGCTAATATTTATTCATATGTTTAAAGATGGATAAGGTTAAAAATAGTGTATAATATTAATCTAATGTAAGGAATCAAATTAAAGGATTTTATATTAAAATAAAATATTTTTTTAATACAACAATTAAATTGTTCAAATAAATTTTGTAATAAATTTTTAGAGATGAATAAAATGCAAATGACTTCTTGGTGAACTATTCCCAACATTTTTCTGTTATATTTAGCCAATATTAAGAAGGACATTGGGTCATTGTATATAGTGTGTACTATTCATTTTTTTTATTTATCTCTACTTTTTATTTTATAGATATATATTTTTTAAAGAAATTCACCCATGTATAAATTGTACATATATTAAATAATAAGGTAATTGGTTAATTGGTGTTTTATCTCTTTATTGGTTTAGGTAACCCCATATATGTCTCTTTTTTTAGAAGTCATGAATGCATGAAGAGAAAGACATATACTTTAAATTTCTACTTAACTTATTCAAGTTAAGTAATAAAAATAAACATTTAACACTCTATTAGGTGTAATTCAATGCAAAGGCTTATAGAGATAATCTAACAATTTAAAATGCAAAACCTTAACAAAAATAAACAACAAATAAAATTTTAAAATAAAATAAATTAAGAATGAAAAACATTAGATAAAAAAATCTAAAACTTCTCATTCTTTTAATCTCGTTTAAGATTACGATTAAAATCTATAAAATAAGTTATTTTAATATTCTAAATAGTTACAATTTACTATAATAATTAGTTGAAAATCTCTTTCGTATTTTAATAAAAAAATTATAAATATTAAATTTATCCAATCTTAGTATAAAGAATTTGAATTCGCATAGACTCTCTTCTCACAAACCATGCTCTCAAATTGACTAATCCTATTTGTTCAAATATTAATTAGAAGGTGTATAAGAATACAACTTTTATATAGAAACGAGCTAATATTTTTTCATATGTTTAAAGATGGATAAGGCTAAAAATAGTGTATAATATTAATCTAATGTAAGGAATCAAATTAAAGGATTTTATATTAAAATAAAATATTATTTTAATACAACAATTAAATTTATCAAATAAATTTTGTAATAACTTTTTAGAGATGAATAAAATGCAAATGACTTCTTGGGGAAGTATTTCCCACTTTTTTCTTTTATATTTACCCAATACTAAAAAGGACATCGTGTCATTGTATATAGTTTGTACTATTCATTTTTTTATTTATCTCTACTTTTTATATTAGAGATATATATTTTTTAAAGAAAAGGACCAATGTATAAGTTGTACATATATTAAATAATAAGGTGATTGGTTAATTTGTGTTTTATCTTTGTATTGGTTTAGGTAACCCTAGATATGTCTCTTTTTTTAGAAGTCATGAATGCATGAGGAGAAAGACATATACTTTAAATTTCTACTTGACTTATTCAAGTCAAGTAATAAAAATAAACATTTAACACTCTATTAGGTGTAATTCAATGCAAAG
This sequence comes from Hippophae rhamnoides, assembly GCA_033030585.1. Taxonomy (NCBI): domain Eukaryota; kingdom Viridiplantae; phylum Streptophyta; class Magnoliopsida; order Rosales; family Elaeagnaceae; genus Hippophae; species Hippophae rhamnoides. Next base: position 23,089,583 of record CM065434.1, on the reverse strand, counting down.
GCCTATAGAGATAATCTAACAATTTGAAATGAAAAAACTTAACACAAATAAACAACAAATAAAATTATAAAATAAAGTAAAATAAGAATGAAAAACATAAGATAAAAAAAATCTAAAACTTCTCATTCTTTTAATCTCGTTTAAGATTACGATTAAAATCTATAAAATAAGTTATTTTAATATTCTAAATAGTTACAATTTACTATAATAATTAGTTGAAAATCTCTTTCGTATTTTAATAAAAAATGTATAAATATTAAATTTATCCAATCTTAGTATAAAGAATTTGAATTCGCATAGACTCTCTTCTCACAAACCATGCTCTCAAATTGACTAATCCTATTTGTTCAAATATTAATTAGAAGGTGTATAAGAATACAGCTTTTATATAGAAACGAGCTAATATTTTTTCATATGTTTAAAGATGGATAAGGCTAAAAATAGTGTATAATATTAATCTAATGTAAGGAATCAAATTAAATGATTTTATATTAAAATAAAATATTATTTTAATACAACTAGTAAATTTATCAAATAAATCTTGTAATAAATTTTTAGAGATGAATAAAATGCAAATGACTTCTTGGTGAAGTATTCCCTACATTTTTCTGTTATATTTAGCCAATTCTCAAAAGGATATGTGGTCGTAGTATATAGTTTGTACTACTCTTTTTTTTTATTTATCTCTACTTTTTAATTTAGAGATATATATTCTTTAAAGAAAAGGTCCCATGTATAAATTGTACATATATTAAATAATATGGTGTGTGGTTAATTTGTTTTTCTTTGTATTGGTTTAGGTAACCTCATATATGTCTCTTTTTTAGAAGTCATAATGCATGAAGAGAAAGACCTATACTTTAAATTTCTACTTAACTTTTCAAGCCAAGTAATAAAAATAAACATTTAACACTCTATTAGGTGTAATTCAATGCAAAGGCATATAGAGATAATCTAACAATTTAAAATGCAAAAAGTTAACACAAATAAACAACAAATAAAATTTTAAAATAAAGTAAAATAAGAATGAAAAAGATTAGATATAAAAAATCTAAAACTTCTCATTCTTTTAATCTCGTTTAAGATTACGATTAAAATCTATATAATAAGTTATTTTAATATTCTAAATAGTTACTATTTATTATATTAAATAGTTGAAAATCACTTTCGTATTTTAATAAAAAATGTATAAATATTAAATTTATCCAATCTTAGTATAAAGAATTTGAATTCGCATAGACTCTCTTCTCACAAACCATGCTCTCAAATTGACTAATCCTATTTGTTCAAATATTAATTAGAAGGTGTATAAGAATACAGCTTTTATATAGAAACGAGCTAATATTTTTTCATATGTTTAAAGATGGATAAGGCTAAAAATAGTGTATAATATTAATCTAATGTAAGGAATCAAATTAAATGATTTTATATTAAAATAAAATATTATTTTAATACAAGAATTTAATTTATCAAATAAATTTTGTAATAAATTTTTAGAGATGAAAAAAATGCAAATGACTTCTTGGTGAAGTATTCCCTACATTTTTCTGTTATATTTATCCAATTCTAAGAAGGATATTGGGCCATTGTATATAGTTTGTACTATTCATTTTTTTTATTTATCTATACTTTTTATATTAGAGATATATATATATTAAAGAAAAGGACCTATGTATAAATTGTACATATATTAAATAATAAGGTGATTGGTTAATTTGTGTTTTTTTTGTATTGGTTTAGGAAACCCAATATATATCTCTTTTTTTAGAAGTCATGAATGCATGAAGAGAAAGACATATACTTTAAATTTCTACTTAACTTATTCAAGTCAAGTAATAAAAATAAACATTTAACACTCTATTAGGTGTAATTCAATGCAAAGGCTTATAGAGATAATCTAACACTTTAAAATGCAAAAACTTAACAAAAATAAAAAACAAATAAAATTTTAAAATAAAGTAAAATAAGAATGAAAAACATTAGATAAAAAAATCTAAAACTTCTCATTCTTTTAATCTCGTTTAAGATTACGATTAAAATCTATAAAATAAGTTATTTTAATATTCTAAACAGTTACAATTTACTATAATAATTAGTTGAAAATCTCTTTCGTATTTTAATAAAAAATGTATCAATATTAAATTTATCCAATCTTAGTATAAAGAATTTGAATTCGCATAGACTCTTTTCTCACAAACCATGCTCTCAAATTGACTAATCCTATTTGTTCAAACATTAATTAGAAGGTATATAAGAATACAGCTTTTATATAGAAACGAGCTAATATTTATTCATATGTTTAAAGATGGATAAGGCTAAAAATAGTGTATAATATTAATCTAATGTAAGGAATCAAATTAAAGGATTTTATATTAAAATAAAATATTTTTTTAATACAACAATTAAATTTATCAAATAAATTTTGTAATAAATTTTTAGAGATGAATAAAATGCAAATGACTTCTTGGTGAAGTATTCCCTACATTTTTCTGTTATATTTAGCCAATATTAAGAAGGACATTGGGTCATTGTATATAGTTTGTACTATTCATTTTTTTATTTATCTCTACTTTTTATATTAGAGATATATATTTTTTAAAGAATATGACACATCTATAAATTGTCCATATATTAAATAATAAGGTGATTGGTTAATTTGTTTTTTATCTTTGTATTGGTTTAGGTAACCCCAGATATATATCTTTTTTTTAATAGTCATGAATGCATGAAGAGAAAGACATATACTTTAAATTTCTACTTAACTTATTCAAGTTAAGTAATAAAAATAAACATTTAACACTCTATTAGGTGTAATTCAATGCAAAGGCTTATAGAGATAATCTAACAATTTAAAATGCAAAAACTTAACAAAAATAAAAAACAAATAAAATTTTAAAATAAAGTAAAATAAGAATGAAAAACATTAGATAAAAAAATCTAAAACTTCTCATTCTTTTAATCTCGTTTAAGATTACGATTAAAATCTATAAAATAAGTTATTTTAATATTCTAAACAGTTACAATTTACTATAATAATTAGTTGAAAATCTCTTTCGTATTTTAATAAAAAATGTATCAATATTAAATTTATCCAATCTTAGTATAAAGAATTTGAATTCGCATAGACTCTTTTCTCACAAACCATGCTCTCAAATTGACTAATCCTATTTGTTCAAACATTAATTAGAAGGTATATAAGAATACAGCTTTTATATAGAAACGAGCTAATATTTATTCATATGTTTAAAGATGGATAAGGCTAAAAATAGTGTATAATATTAATCTAATGTAAGGAATCAAATTAAAGGATTTTATATTAAAATAAAATATTTTTTTAATACAACAATTAAATTTATCAAATAAATTTTGTAATAAATTTTTAGAGATGAATAAAATGCAAATGACTTCTTGGTGAAGTATTCCCTACATTTTTCTGTTATATTTAGCCAATATTAAGAAGGACATTGGGTTATTGTATATAGTTTGTACTATTCATTTTTTTTATTTATCTCTACTTTTTATTTTATAGATATATATTTTTTAAAGAAATTCACCCATGTATAAATTGTACATATATTAAATGATAAGGTGATTGGTTAATTTGTTATTTATCTTTGTATTGGTTTAGGTAACCCCAGATATGTCTCTTTTTTTAGTAGTCATGAATGCATGAAGGGAAAGACATATACTTTAAATTTCTACTTAACTTATTCAAGTCAAGTAATAAAAATAAACATTTAACACTCTATTAGGTGTAATTCAATGCAAAGGCTTATAGCGATAATCTAACACTTTAAAATGCAAAAACTTAACAACAATAAAAAACAAATAAAATTTTAAAATAAAGTAAAATAAGAATGAAAAACATTAGGTAAAAAAAATCTAAAACTTCTCATTCTTTTAATCTCGTTTAAGATTACGATTAAAATCTATAAAATAAGTTATTTTAATATTCTAAATAGTTACAATTTACTATAATAATTAGTTGAAAATCTCTTTCGTATTTTAATAAAAAATGTATCAATATTAAATTTATCCAATCTTAGTATAAAGAATTTGAATTCGCATAGACTCTTTTCTCACAAACCATGCTCTCAAATTGACTAATCCTATTTGTTCAAACATTAATTAGAAGGTATATAAGAATACAGCTTTTATATAGAAACGAGCTAATATTTATTCATATGTTTAAAGATGGATAAGGCTAAAAATAGTGTATAATATTAATCTAATGTAAGGAATCAAATTAAAGGATTTTATATTAAAATAAAATATTTTTTTAATACAACAATTAAATTTATCAAATAAATTTTGTAATAAATTTTTAGAGATGAATAAAATGCAAATGACTTCTTGGTGAAGTATTCCCTACATTTTTCTGTTATATTTAGCCAATATTAAGAAGGACATTGGGTCATTGTATATAGTTTGTACTATTCATTTTTTTATTTATCTCTACTTTTTATATTAGTGATATATATTTTTAATATAAAGGACCCATGTATAATTTGTACATATATTAAATAATAAGGCAATTGGTTAATTTGTGCTTTATCTCCGTATTGGTTTAGGTAACCCCATATATGTCTCTTTTTTAGAAGTCATGAATGCATGAAGAGAAAGACATATACTTTAAATTTCTACTTAACTTATTCAAGTTAAGTAATAAAAATAAACATTTAACACTCTATTAGGTGTAATTCAATGCAAAGGCTTATAGAGATAATCTAACAATTTAAAATGCAAAAACTTAACAAAAATAAAAAACAAATAAAATTTTAAAATAAAGTAAAATAAGAATGAAAAACATTAGATAAAAAAATCTAAAACTTCTCATTCTTTTAATCTCGTTTAAGATTACGATTAAAATCTATAAAATAAGTTATTTTAATATTCTAAACAGTTACAATTTACTATAATAATTAGTTGAAAATCTCTTTCGTATTTTAATAAAAAATGTATCAATATTAAATTTATCCAATCTTAGTATAAAGAATTTGAATTCGCATAGACTCTCTTCTCACAAACCATGCTCTCAAATTGACTAATCCTATTTGTTCAAATATTAATTAGAAGGTGTATAAGAATACAGCTTTTATATAGAAACGAGCTAATATTTTTTCATATGTTTAAAGATGGATAAGGGTAAAAATAGTGTATAATATTAATCTAATGTAAGGAATCAAATTAAAGGATTTTATATTAAAATAAAATATTTTTTTAATACAACAATTAAATTTTTCAAATAAATTTTGTAATAAATTTTTAGAGATGAATAAAATGCAAATGACTTCTTGGTGAAGTATTCCTTATTTTTTTCTTTTATATTTAGCCAATATTAAGAAGGATATCGTGTCATTGCATATAGTTTGTACTATTCATTTTTTTATTTATCTCTACTTTTTATATTAGTGATATATATTTTTAATAAAAAGGACCCATGTATAAATTGTACATATATTAAATAATAAGGCAATTGGTTAATTTGTGTTTTATCTCTGTATTGGTTTAGGTAACCCCAGATATGTCTTTTTTTTAGAAGTCATGAATGCATGAAGAGAAAGACATATACTTTAAATTTCTACTTAACTTATTCAAGTTAAGTAATAAAAATAAACATTTAACACTCTATTAGGTTTAATTCAATGCAAAGGCTTATAGAGATAATCTAACATTTTAAAATGCAAAAACTTAACAAAAATAAAAAACAAATAAAATTTTAAAATAAAGTAAAATAAGAATGAAAAACATTAGATAAAAAAATCTAAAACTTCTCATTCTTTTAATCTCGTTTAAGATTACGATTAAAATCTATAAAATAAGTTATTTTAATATTCTAAACAGTTACAATTTACTATAATAATTAGTTGAAAATCTCTTTCGTATTTTAATAAAAAATGTATCAATATTAAATTTATCCAATCTTAGTATAAAGAATTTGAATTCGCTTAGACTCTTTTCTCACAAACCATGCTCTCAAATAGACTAATCCTATTTTTTCAAACATTAATTCAAAGGTATATAAGAATACAGCTTTTATATAGAAACGAGCTAATATTTATGCATATGTTTAAAGATGGATAAGGCTAAAAATAGTGTATAATATTAATCTAATGTAAGGAATCAAATTAAATGATTTTATATAAAAATAAAATATCTTTTTAATACAACAATTAAATTTATCAAATAAATATTGATATAACTTTTTAGATATGAATAAAATACGAATGACTTCTTGGGGAAGTATTTCCTACATTTTTCTTTTAAAATTAGCCAATTCTAAGAAATATATTTGTTAATTGTATATAGTTTGTACTATTCATTTTTTTTATTTATTACTAATTTTAATTTCAGAGATATATATTTTTAAAGGAAAAGGACCCAGTATAAATTGTACATATATTAAATAATAAGGGGATTGGTTAATTTGTGTTTTTTCTTTGCATTGGTTTTGGTAACCCCATATATGTCTCTTTTTTTAGAAGTCATGAATGCATGAAGAGAAAGACATATACTTTAAATTTCTACTTAACTTATTCAAGTCAAGTAATAAAAATAAACATTTAACACTCTATTAGGTGTAATTCAATGCAAAGGCTTATAGAGATAATCTAACAATTTAAAATGCAAAAACTTAACAAAAATAAAAAACAAATAAAATTTTAAAATAAAGTAAAATAAGAATGAAAAACATTAGATAAAAAAATCTAAAACTTCTCATTCTTTTAATCTCGTTTAAGATTACGATTAAAATCTATAAAATAAGTTATTTTAATATTCTAAACAGTTACAATTTACTATAATAATTAGTTGAAAATCTCTTTCGTATTTTAATAAAAAATGTATCAATATTAAATTTATCCAATCTTAGTATAAAGAATTGGATTTCGCTTAGACTCTTTTCTCACAAACCATGCTCTCAAATTGACTAATCCTATTTGTTCAAACATTAATTAGAAGGTATATAAGAATACAGCTTTTATATAGAAACGAGGTAATATTTATTCATATGTTTAAAGATGGATAAGGCTAAAAATAGTGTATAATATTAATCTAATGTAAGGAATCAAATTAAAGGATTTTATATTAAAATAAAATATTTTTTTAATACAACAATTTAATTTATCAAATAAATTTTGTAATAAATTTTTAGAGATGAAAAAAATGCAAATGACTTCTTGGTGAAGTATTCCCTACATTTTTCTGTTATATTTAGCCAATATGAAGAAGGACATTGGGTCATTGTATATAGTTTGTACTATTCATTTTTTTATTTATCTCTACTTTTTATTTTATAGATATATATTTTTAAAAGAAATCCACCCATGTATAAATTGTACATATATTAAATAATAAGGCAATTGGTTAATTTGTGTTTTATCTCTGTATTGGTTTAGGTAACCCCAGATATGTCTCTATTTTTAGAAGTCATGAATGCATGAAGAGAAAGACATATACTTTAAATTTCTACTTAACTTATTCAAGTTAAGTAATAAAAATAAACATTTAACACTCTATTAGGTGTAATTCAATGCAAAGGCTTATAGAGATAATCTAACACTTTAAAATGCAAAAACTTAACAAAAATAAAAAACAAATAAAATTTTAAAATAAAGTAAAATAAGAATGAAAAACATTAGATAAAAAAATCTAAAACTTCTCATTCTTTTAATCTCGTTTAAGATTACGATTAAAATCTATAAAATAAGTTATTTTAATATTCTAAACAGTTACAATTTACTATAATAATTAGTTGAAAATCTCTTTCGTATTTTAATAAAAAATGTATCAATATTAAATTTATCCAATCTTAGTATAAAGAATTTGAATTCGCTTAGACTCTTTTCTCACAAACCATGCTCTCAAATAGACTAATCCTATTTGTTCAAATATTAATTAGAAGGTATATAAGAATACAACTTTTATATAGAAACGAGCTAATATTTATTCATATGTTTAAAGATGGATAAGGTTAAAAATAGTGTATAATATTAATCTAATGTAAGGAATCAAATTAAAGGATTTTATATTAAAATAAAATATTTTTTTAATACAACAATTAAATTGTTCAAATAAATTTTGTAATAAATTTTTAGAGATGAATAAAATGCAAATGACTTCTTGGTGAAGTATTCCCTACATTTTTCTGTTATATTTAGCCAATATTAAGAAGGACATTGGGTCATTGTATATAGTGTGTACTATTCATTATTTTTATTTATCTCTACTTTTTATTTTATAGATATATATTTTTTAAAGAAATTCACCCATGTATAAATTGTACATATATTAAATAATAAGGTAATTGGTTAATTGGTGTTTTATCTCTTTATTGGTTTAGGTAACCCCAGATATGTCTCTTTTTTTAGAAGTCATGAATGCATGAAGAGAAAGACATATACTTTAAATTTCTACTTAACTTATTCAAGTCAAGTAATAAAAATAAACATTTAACACTCTATTAGGTGTAATTCAATTCAAAGGCTTATAGAGATAATCTAACACTTTAAAATGCAAAAACTTAACAAAAATAAAAAACAAATAAAATTTTAAAATAAAGTAAAATAAGAATGAAAAACATTAGATAAAAAAATCTAAAACTTCTCATTCTTTTAATCTCGTTTAAGATTACGATTAAAATCTATAAAATAAGTTATTTTAATATTCTAAACAGTTACAATTTACTATAATAATTAGTTGAAAATCTCTTTCGTATTTTAATAAAAAATGTATCAATATTAAATTTATCCAATCTTAGTATAAAGAATTTGAATTCGCATAGACTCTTTTCTCACAAACCATGCTCTCAAATTGACTAATCCTATTTGTTCAAACATTAATTAGAAGGTATATAAGAATACAGCTTTTATATAGAAACGAGCTAATATTTATTCATATGTTTAAAGATGGATAAGGCTAAAAATAGTGTATAATATTAATCTAATGTAAGGAATCAAATTAAAGGATTTTATATTAAAATAAAATATTTTTTTAATACAACAATTAAATTTTTCAAATAAATTTTGTAATAAATTTTTAGAGATGAATAAAATGCAAATGACTTCTTGGTGAAGTATTCCCTACATTTTTCTGTTATATTTAGCCAATATTAAGAAGGACATTGGGTCATTGTATATAGTGTGTACTATTCATTTTTTTTATTTATCACTACTTTTTGTTTTATAGATATATATTTTTTAAAGAAATGCACCAATGTATAAATTGTACATATATTAAATAATAAGGTAATTGGTTAATTTGTGTTTTATCTCTGTATTGGTTTAGGTAACCCCAGATATGTCTCTTTTTTTAGAAGTTATGAATGCATGAAGAGAAAGACATATACTTTAAATTCCTACTTAACTTATTCAAGTCAAGTAATAAAAATAAACATTTAACACTCTATTAGGTGTAATTCAATGCAAAGGCTTATAGAGATAATCTAACACTTTAAAATGCAAAAACTTAACAAAAATAAAAAACAAATAAAATTTTAAAATAAAGTAAAATAAGAATGAAAAACGTTAGATAAAAAAAATCTAAAACTTCTCATTCTTTTAATCTCGTTTAAGATTACGATTAAAATCTATAAAATAAGTTATTTTAATATTCTAAATAGTTACAATTTACTATAATAATTAGTTGAAAATCTCTTTCGTATTTTAATAAAAAATGTATAAATATTAAATTTATCCAATCTTAGTATAAAGAATTTGAATTCGCATAGACTCTCTTCTCACAAACCATGCTCTCAAATTGACTAATCCTATTTGTTCAAATATTAATTAGAAGGTGTATAAGAATACAGCTTTTATATAGAAACGAGCTAATATTTTTTCATATGTTTAAAGATGGATAAGGCTAAAAATAGTGTATAATATTGATCTCATGAAAGGAATCAAATTAAAGGATTTTATATAAAAATAAAATATCATTTTAATACAAGACTTAAATTTATCAAATAAATTTTGAAATAAATTTTTAGAGATGAATAAAATAAAAATGACTTCTTGGGGAAATATTTCCTACATTTTTCTTTTATTATTAGCCAATTCTAAGAATGACATTTGTTCATTGTATATAGTTTGTACTATTCATTTTTTTTATTTATCTCTATATTTTATTTTAGAGATATATATTTTTAAAAGAAAAGGACCTAGTATAAATTGTACATATATTAAATAATAAGGTGATTGGTTAATTTGTGTTTTTTCTTTGTATTGGTTTAGGAAACCCAATATATATCTCTTTTTTTAGAAGTCATGAATGCATGAAGAGAAAGGCATATACTTTAAATTTCTATTTAACTTACTCAAGTCAAGTAATAAAAATAAACATTTAACACTCAATTAGGTGTAATTGAAAGCAAAGGCCTATAGAGATAATGTAACGATTTAAAATGCAAAAACATAACACAAATAAACAACAAATAAAATTTTAAAATAAAGTAAAATTAGAATGAAAAACATTAGGTAAAAAAAATCTAAAACTTCTCATTCTTTTAATCTCGTTTAAGATTACGATTAAAATCTATAACATAAGTTATTTTAATATTCTAAACAGTTACAATTTACTATAATAATTAGTTGAAAATCTCTTTCGTATTTTAATAAAAAATGTATAAATATTAAATTTATCCAATCTTAGTATAAAGAATTTGAATTCGCATAGACTCTCTTCTCACAAACCATGCTCTCAAATTGACTAATCCTATTTGTTCAAATATTAATTAGAAGGTGTATAAGAATACAACTTTTATATAGAAACGAGCTAATATTTTTTCATATGTTTAAAGATGGATAAGGCTAAAAATAGTGTATAATATTAATCTAATGTAAGGAATCAAATTAAATGATTTTATATTAAAATAAAATATTTTTTTAATACAACAATTAAATTTATCAAATAAATTTTGTAATAAATTTTTAGAGATGAATAAAATGCAAATGACTTCTTGGTGAAGTATTCCCTACATTTTTCTGTTATATTTAGCCAATATTAAGAAGGACATTGGGTCATTGTATATAGTGTGTACTATTCATTTTTTTTATTTATCTCTACTTTTTATTTTATAGATATATATTTTTTAAAGAAATTCACCCATGTATAAATTGTACATATATTAAATAATAAGGGAATTGGTTAATTTGTGTTTTATCTCTGTATTGGTTTAGGTAACTCCAGATATGTCTCTTTTTTTAGAAGTCATGAATGCATGAAGAAAAAGACATATACTTTAAATTTCTATTTAACTTATTCAAGTTAAGTAATAAAAATAAACATTTAACACTCTATTAGGTGTAATTCAATGCAAAGGCTTATAGAGATAATCTAACAATTTAAAATGCAAAACCTTGACAAAAATAAACAACAAATAAAATTTTAAAATAAAATAAAATAAGAATGAAAAACATTAGATAAAAAAATCTAAAACTTCTCATTCTTTTAATCTCGTTTAAGATTACGATTAAAATCTATAAAATAAGTTATTTTAATATTCTAAACAGTTACAATTTACTATAATAATTAGTTGAAAATCTCTTTCGTATTTTAATAAAAAATGTATCAATATTAAATTTATCCAATCTTAGTATAAAGAATTTGAATTCGCATAGACTCTCTTCTCACAAACCATGCTCTCAAATTGACTAATCCTATTTGTTCAAATATTAATTAGAAGGTGTATAAGAATACAGCTTTTATATAGAAACGAGCTAATATTTTTTCATATGTTTAAAGATGGATAAGGCTAAAAATAGTGTATAATATTAATCTAATGTAAGGAATCAAATTAAATGATTTTATATTAAAATAAAATATTTTTTTAATACAACAATTAAATTTATCAAATAAATTTTGTAATAAATTTTTAGAGATGAATAAAATGCAAATGACTTCTTGGTGAAGTATTCCCAACATTTTTCTGTTATATTTAGCCAATATTAAGAAGGACATTGGGTCATTGTATATAGTGTGTACTATTCATTTTTTTATTTATCTCTACTTTTTATTTTATAGATATATATTTTTTAAAGAAATTCACCCATGTATAAATTGTACATATATTAAATAATAAGGTAATTGGTTAATTTGTGTTTTGTCTCTGTATTGGTTTAGGTAACCCCATATATGTCTCTATTTTTAGAAGTCATGAATGCATGAAGAGAAAGACATATACTTTAAATTTCTACTTAACTTATTCAAGTCAAGTAATAAAAATAAACATTTAACACTCTATTAGGTGTAATTCAATGCAAAGGCTTATAGAGATAATCTAACACTTTAAAATGCAAAAACTTAACAAAAATAAAAAACAAATAAAATTTTAAAATAAAGTAAAATAAGAATGAAAAACATTAGATAAAAAAAATCTAAAACTTCTCATTCTTTTAATCTCGTTTAAGATTACGATTAAAATCTATAAAATAAGTTATTTTAATATTCTAAACAGTTACAATTTACTATAATAATTAGTTGAAAATCTCTTTCGTATTTTAATAAAAAATGTATCAATATTAAATTTATCCAATCTTAGTATAAAGAATTTGAATTCGCATAGACTCTTTTCTCACAAACCATGCTCTCAAATTGACTAATCCTATTTGTTCAAACATTAATTAGAAGGTATATAAGAATACAGCTTTTATATAGAAACGAGCTAATATTTATTCATATGTTTAAAGATGGATAAGGCTAAAAATAGTGTATAATATTAATCTAATGTAAGGAATCAAATTAAATGATTTAATATTAAAATAAATAATATTTTAATACAACAATTAAATTTATCAAATAAATTTTGTAATAAATTTTTAGAGATGAATAAAATGCAAATGACTTCTTGGTGAAGTATTCCCTACATTTTTCTGTTATATTTAGCCAATATTAAGAATGACGTCGTGTCATTGTATATAGTTTGTACTATTCATTTTTTTATTTATCTCTACTTTTTATATTAGAGATATATATTTTTTAAAGAATATGACACATGTATAAATTGTACATATATTAAATAATAAGGTAATTGGTTAATTTGTGTTTTATCTCTGTATTGGTTTAGGTAACCCCAGATATGTCTCTATTTTTAGAAGTCATGAATGCATGAAGAGAAAGACATATACTTTAAATTTCTACTTAACTTATTCAAGTCAAGTAATAAAAATAAACATTTAACACTCTATTAGGTGTAATTCAATGCAAAGGCTTATAGAGATAATCTAACACTTTAAAATGCAAAAACTTAACAAAAATAAAAAACAAATAAAATTTTAAAATAAAGTAAAATAAGAATGAAAAACATTAGATAAAAAAAATCTAAAACTTCTCATTCTTTTAATCTCGTTTAAGATTACGATTAAAATCTATAAAATAAGTTATTTTAATATTCTAAACAGTTACAATTTACTATAATAATTAGTTGAAAATCTCTTTCGTATTTTAATAAAAAATGTATCAATATTAAATTTATCCAATCTTAGTATAAAGAATTTGAATTCGCATAGACTCTTTTCTCACAAACCATGCTCTCAAATTGACTAATCCTATTTGTTCAAACATTAATTAGAAGGTATATAAGAATACAGCTTTTATATAGAAACGAGCTAATATTTATTCATATGTTTAAGAAATGGATAAGGTTAAAAATAGTGTATAATATTAATCTAATGTAAGGAATCAAATTAAATGATTTAATATTAAAATAAATAATATTTTAATACAACAATTAAATTTATCAAATAAATTTTGTAATAAATTTTTAGAGATGAATAAAATGCAAATGACTTCTTGGTGAAGTATTCCCTACATTTTTCTGTTATATTTAGCCAATTCTAAGAAGGATATTGGGTCATTGTATATAGTTTGTACTATTCATTATTTTTATTTATCTATACTTTTTATTTTAGAGATATATATTTTTAAAAGAAAAGGACCCAGAATAAATTTTTCATATATTAAATAATAAGAGGATTTCTTAATTTGTGTTCTTTCTTTGTATTGGTTTAGGTAACCCCATATATGTCTCTTTTTTTAGAAGTCATGAATGCATGAAGAGAAAGACATATACTTTAAATTTCTACTTAACTTATTCAAGTCAAGTAATAAAAATAAACATTTAACACTCTATTAGGTGTAATTCAATGCAAAGGCTTATAGAGATAATCTAACACTTTAAAATGCAAAAACTTAACAAAAATAAAAAACAAATAAAATTTTAAAATAAAGTAAAATAAGAATGAAAAACATTAGATAAAAAAAATCTAAAACTTCTCATTCTTTTAATCTCGTTTAAGATTACGATTAAAATCTATAAAATAAGTTATTTTAATATTCTAAACAGTTACAATTTACTATAATAATTAGTTGAAAATCTCTTTCGTATTTTAATAAAAAATGTATCAATATTAAATTTATCCAATCTTAGTATAAAGAATTTGAATTCGCATAGACTCTTTTCTCACAAACCATGCTCTCAAATTGACTAATCCTATTTGTTCAAACATTAATTAGAAGGTATATAAGAATACAGCTTTTATATAGAAACGAGCTAATATTTATTCATATGTTTAAAGATGGATAAGGCTAAAAATAGTGTATAATATTAATCTAATGTAAGGAATCAAATTAAAGGATTTTATATAAAAATAATATATCATTTTAATACAACAATTAAATTTATCAAATAAATTTTTAGGGATGAAAAAAATAAAAATGACTTCTTGGGGAAATATTTCCTACATTTTTCTTTTATAAGTAACCAATTCTAAGAATGATATTTGTTCATTGCATATAGTTTGTACTATTCATTTTTTTTATTTATCTCTACTTTTTATTTCAGAGATATATATTTTTAAAAGAAAAGGACCTAGTTTAAATGGTACATATATTAAATAATTAGGGAATTGGCTAATTTGTGTTTTTTATTTGTATTGGTTTAGGTAACCTAATATATATCTCTTTTTTTAGAAGTCATGAATGCATGAAGAGGAACCCATATACTTTAAATTTCTACTTAACTTATTCAAGTCAAGTAATAAAAATAAACATTTAACACTCTATTAGGTGTAATTCAATGCAAAGGCTTATAGAGATAATCTAACACTTTAAAATGCAAAAACTTAACAAAAATAAAAAACAAATAAAATTTTAAAATAAAGTAAAATAAGAATGAAAAACATTAGATAAAAAAATCTAAAACTTCTCATTCTTTTAATCTCGTTTAAGATTACGATTAAAATCTATAACATAAGTTATTTTAATATTCTAAACAGTTACAATTTACTATAATAATTAGTTGAAAATCTCTTTCGTATTTTAATAAAAAATGTATAAATATTAAATTTATCCAATCTTAGTATAAAGAATTTGAATTCGCATAGACTCTCTTCTCACAAACCATGCTCTCAAATTTACTAATCCTATTTGTTCAAACATTAATTCAAAGGTGTATAAGAATACAGCTTTTATATAGAAACGAGCTAATATTTTTTCATATGTTTAAAGATGGATAAGGCTAAAAATAGTGTATAATATTAATCTAATGTAAGGAATCAAATTAAATGATTTTATATTAAAATAAAATATTATTTTAATACAACTAGTAAATTTATCAAATAAATCTTGTAATAAATTTTTAGAGATGAATAAAATGCAAATGACTTCTTGGTGAAGTATTCCCTACATTTTTCTGTTATATTTAGCCAATATTAAGAAGGACATTGGGTTATTGTATATAGTTTGTACTATTCATTTTTTTTATCTCTACTTTTTATATTATAGATATATATTTTTTAAAGAAAAGGACACATATATAAATTGTACATATATTAAATAATAAGGTAATTGGTTAATTTGTGTTTTATCTCTGTATTGGTTTAGGTAACCCCAGATATGTCTCTATTTTTAGAAGTCATGAATGCATGAAGAGAAAGACATATACTTTAAATTTCTACTTAACTTATTCAAGTCAAGTAATAAAAATAAACATTTAACACTCTATTAGGTGTAATTCAATGCAAAGGCTTATAGAGATAATCTAACACTTTAAAATGCAAAAACTTAACAAAAATAAAAAACAAATAAAATTTTAAAATAAAGTAAAATAAGAATGAAAAACATTAGATAAAAAAAATCTAAAACTTCTCATTCTTTTAATCTCGTTTAAGATTACGATTAAAATCTATAAAATAAGTTATTTTAATATTCTAAACAGTTACAATTTACTATAATAATTAGTTGAAAATCTCTTTCGTATTTTAATAAAAAATGTATCAATATTAAATTTATCCAATCTTAGTATAAAGAATTTGAATTCGCATAGACTCTTTTCTCACAAACCATGCTCTCAAATTGACTAATCCTATTTGTTCAAACATTAATTAGAAGGTATATAAGAATACAGCTTTTATATAGAAACGAGCTAATATTTATTCATATGTTTAAAGATGGATAAGGCTAAAAATAGTGTATAATATTAATCTAATGTAAGGAATCAAATTAAAGTGTTTTATATTAAAATAAAATATTATTTTAATACAAGAATTTAATTTATCAAATAAATTTTGAAATAACTTTTTCGAGATGAATAAAAGGCGAATGACTTCTTCGGGAAGTATTTCCTACATTTTTCTTTTATAATTATCCAATTCTAAGAAGGATATTTGTTCATTGTATATAGTTTGTACTATTCATTTTTTTATTTATGTCTACTTTTTATTTTAGAGGTGTATATTTTTCAAAGAAAAGGACCTAGTATAAATGGTACATATATTAAATAATAAGGGAATTGGTTAATTTTTGTTTTTTCTTTGTATTGGTTTAGGTAACGCAATATATATCTCTTTTTTTAGAAGTCATGAATGCGTGAAGAGAAAGACATATACTTTAAATTTTTACTTAACTTACTCAAGTCAAGTAATAAAAATAAACATTTAACACTCAATTAGGTGTAATTGAAAGCAAAGGCCTATAGAGAAAATGTAACAATTTAAAATGCAAAAACATAACAAAAATAAACAACAAATAAAATTTTAAAATAAAGTAAAATAAGAATGAAAAACATTAGATAAAAAAATCTAAAACTTCTCATTCTTTTAATCTCGTTTAAGATTACGATTAAAATCTATAAAATAAGTTATTTTAATATTCTAAACAGTTACGATTTACTATAATAATTAGTTGAAAATCTCTTTCGTATTTTAATAAAAAATGTATCAATATTAAATTTATCCAATCTTAGTATAAAGAATTTGAATTCGCTTAGACTCTTTTCTCACAAACCATGCTCTCTCAAATAGACTAATCCTATTTTTTCAAACATTAATTCAAAGGTATATAAGAATACAGCTTTTATATAGAAACGAGCTAATATTTATGCATATGTTTAAAGATGGAAAATCCTAAAAATAGTATATAATATTAATCTAATGAAAGGAATCAAATTAAAGGATTTTATATTAAAATAAAATATTATTTTAATACAACAATTAAATTTATCAAATAAATTTTGTAATAACTTTTTAGAGATGAATAAAATGCAAATGACTTCTTGGGGAAGTATTTCCGACATTTTTCTTTTATATTTACCCAATACTAAAAAGGACATCGTGTCATTGTATATAGTTTGTACTATTCATTTTTTTATTTATCTCTACTTTTTATATTAGAGATATATATTTTTTAAAGAAAAGGACCAATGTATAAGTTGTACATATATTAAATAATAAGGTGATTGGTTAATTTGTGTTTTATCTTTGTATTGGTTTAGGTAACCCTAGATATGTCTCTTTTTTTAGAAGTCATGAATGCATGAAGAGAAAGACATATACTTTAAATTTCTACTTAACTTATTCAAGTCAAGTAATAAAAATAAACATTTAACACTCTATTAGGTGTAATTCAATGCAAAGGCTTATAGAGATAATCTAACACTTTAAAATGCAAAAACTTAACAAAAATAAAAAACAAATAAAATTTTAAAATAAAGTAAAATAAGAATGAAAAACATTAGATAAAAAAAATCTAAAACTTCTCATTCTTTTAATCTCGTTTAAGATTACGATTAAAATCTATAAAATAAGTTATTTTAATATTCTAAACAGTTACAATTTACTATAATAATTAGTTGAAAATCTCTTTCGTATTTTAATAAAAAATGTATCAATATTAAATTTATCCAATCTTAGTATAAAGAATTTGAATTCGCATAGACTCTTTTCTCACAAACCATGCTCTCAAATTGACTAATCCTATTTGTTCAAACATTAATTAGAAGGTATATAAGAATACAGCTTTTATATAGAAACGAGCTAATATTTATTCATATGTTTAAAGATGGATAAGGCTAAAAATAGTGTATAATATTAATCTAATGTAAGGAATCAAATTAAATGATTTCATATTAAAATAAAATATTATTTTAATACAACAATTAAATTTATCAAATAAATTTTGAAATAACTTTTTAGAGATGAATAAAATGAGAATGACTTCTTCGGGAAGTATTTCCTACATTTTTCTTTTATAATTATCCAATTCTAAGAAGGATATTTGTTCATTGTATATAGTTTGTACTATTCATTTTTTTATTTATGTCTACTTTTTATTTTAGAGGTATATATTTTTCAAAGAAAAGGACCTAGTATAAATGGTACATATATTAAATAGTAAGGGAATTGGTTAATTTGTGTTTTTTCTTTGTATTGGTTTAGGTAACGCCATATATATCTCTTTTTTTAGAAGTCATGAATGCATGAAGAAAAAGACATATACTTTAAATTTCTATTTAACTTATTCAAGTTAAGTAATAAAAATAAACATTTAACACTCTATTAGGTGTAATTCAATGCAAACGCCTATAGAGATAATCTAACAATTTAAAATGCAAAACCTTGACAAAAATAAACAACAAATAAAATTTTAAAATAAAGTAAAATAAGAATGAAAAACATAAGATAAAAAAAATCTAAAACTTCTCATTCTTTTAATCTCGTTTAAGATTACGATTAAAATCTATAAAATAAGTTATTTTAATATTCTAAACAGTTAACATTTACTATAATAATTAGTTCAAAATCTCTTTCGTATTTTAATAAAAAATGTATCAATATTAAATTTATCCAATCTTAGTATAAAGAATTTGAATTCGCTTAGACTCTTTTCTCACAAACCATGCTCTCAAATAGACTAATCCTATTTTTTCAAACATTAATTCAAAGGTTTATAAGATTACCGTTTTTATATAGAAACGAGCTAATATTTTTGCCTATGTTTAAAGATGGAAAAGCCTAAAAATAGCGCATAATATTTATCTCATGAAAGGAATCAAATTAAAGGATTTTATATAAAAATAATATATCATTTCAATACAAGAATTAATTTTATCAAATAAATTTTGAAATAACTTTTTCGAGATGAATAAAAGGCGAATGACTTCTTCGGGAAGTATTTCCTACATTTTTCTTTTATAATTATCCAATTCTAAGAAGGATATTTGTTCATTGTATATAGTTTGTACTATTCATTTTTTTATTTATGTCTACTTTTTATTTTAGAGGTGTATATTTTTCAAAGAAAAGGACCTAGTATAAATGGTACATATATTAAATAATAAGGGAATTGGTTAATTTTTGTTTTTTCTTTGTATTGGTTTAGGTAACGCAATATATATCTCTTTTTTTAGAAGTCATGAATGCATGAGGAGAAAGACATATACTTTAAATTTCTACTTAACTTATTCAAGTCAAGTAATAAAAATAAACATTTAACACTCTATTAGGTGTAATTAAATGCAAAGGCCTATAGAGATAATCTAACAATTTAAAATGCAAAAACTTAACACAAATAAACAACAAATAAAATTTTAAAATAAATTAAAATAAGAATGAAAAATATAAGATTAAAAAAATCTTAAACTTCTCATTCTTTTAATCTCGTTTAAGATTACCATTAAAATCTATAAAATAAGTTATTTAAATATTCTAAACAGTTACGATTTACTATAATAATTATTTGAAAATCTTTTTAGTATTTTGATAAAAAATGTTTTAATATTAAATTTATTCAATCTTAGTATAAAGAATTTAAATTCGCTTAGATTATTTTCTCACAAACCAGGCTCACTCAAATAGACTAATCCTATTTTTTCAAACATTAATTCAGAGGTATATAAGAATACAGCTTTTATATAAATTCGAGCTAATATTTATGCATATGTTTAAAGATGGAAAAGCCTAAAAATAGTGTAAAATATTAATCTAATGAAAGGAATCAAATGAAAGGATTTTATATAAAAATAAAATATCTTTTTAATACAACAATTAAATTTATCAAATAAATATTGATATAACTTTTTAGATATGAATAAAATACGAATGACTTCTTGGGGAAGTATTTCCTACATTTTTCTTTTAAAATTAGCCAATTCTAAGAAATATATTTGTTAATTGTATATAGTTTGTACTATTCATTTTTTTATTTATTACTAATTTTAATTTCAGAGATATATATTTTTAAAGGAAAAAGGACCGAGTATAAATTGTACACATATTAAATAATAAGGGGATTGGTTAATTTGTGTTTTTTCTTTGCATTGGTTTTGGTAACCCCATATATGTCTCTTTTTTTAGAAGTCATGAATGCATGAAGAGAAAGATATATACTTTAAATTTCTACTTAACTTATTCAAGTCAAGTAATAAAAATAAACATTTAACACTCTATTAGGTGTAATTCAATGCAAAGGCCTGTAGAGATAATCTAACAATTTGAAATGCCAAAACTTAACACAAATAAGCAAAAAATAAAATTTTGAAGCAAAATAAAATAATAATGAAAAGCATAAGATAAAAAAATGGAAAAATTCTCATTCTTTTAATGACGTTTAAGATTACGATTAAAATCTATAAAATAAGTTATTTTAATATTCTAAACAGTTACGATTTACTCTAATAATTAGTTGAAAATCTCTTTCGTATTTTAATAAAAAATGTATGAATATTAAATTTATTCAAACTTAGTATAAAGAATTTGAATTCGCTTAGACACTTTTCTCACAAACAATGCTCTCTCTAATAGACTAATCCTTTTTTTTCAAACATTAATTCAAAAGTATATAAGAATACAGCTTTTATATAGAAACGAGTTAATATTTATGCACATGTTTAAAGAAGGAAAAGCCTAAAAACTGTGTATAATATTAATCTAATGAAAGGAATCAAATTAAAGTATTTTATATTAAAATAAAATATTATTTTAATACAACAATTAAATTTATCAAATAAATATTGATATAAATTTTTAGATATGAATAAAATACGAATGACTTCTTGGGGAAGTATTTCCTACATTTTTCTTTTAAAATTAGCCAATTCTAAGAAATATATTTGTTAATTGTATATAGTTTGTACTATTCATTTTTTTATTTATTACTAATTTTAATTTCAGATATATATATATTTTTAAAGGAAAAAGGACCGAGTATAAATTGTACATATATTAAATAATAAGGTAATTGGTTAATTGGTGTTTTATCTCTTTATTGGTTTAGGTAACCCGAGATATGTCTCTTTTTTTAGAAGTCATGAATGCATGAAGAGAAAGACATATACTTTAAATTTCTACTTAACTTATTCAAGTCAAGTAATAAAAATAAACATTTAACACTCTATTAGGTGTAATTCAATTCAAAGGCTTATAGAGATAATCTAACACTTTAAAATGCAAAAACTTAACAAAAATAAAAAACAAATAAAATTTTAAAATAAAGTAAAATAAGAATGAAAAACATTAGATTAAAAAAATCTAAAACTTCTCATTCTTTTAATCTCGTTTAAGATTACGATTAAAATCTATAAAATAAGTTATTTTAATATTCTAAACAGTTACAATTTACTATAATAATTAGTTGAAAATCTCTTTCGTATTTTAATAAAAAATGTATCAATATTAAATTTATCCAATCTTAGTATAAAGAATTTGAATTCGCAAAGACTCTTTTCTCACAAACCATGCTCTCAAATTGACTAATCCTATTTGTTCAAACATGAATTAGAAGGTATATACGAATATAGGTTTTATATAGAAAGGAGCTTATATTTATTCATATGTTTAAAGATGGATAAGGTTAAAAATAGTGTATAATATTAATCTAATGTAAGGAATCAAATTAAAGGATTTTATATTAAAATAAAATATTTTTTTAATACAACAATTAAATTGTTCAAATAAATTTTGTAATAAATTTTTAGAGATGAATAAAATGCAAATGACTTCTTGGTGAAGTATTCCCTACATTTTTCTGTTATATTTAGCCAATATTAAGAAGGACATTGGGTCATTGTATATAGTTTGTACTATTCATTTTTTTATTTATCTCTACTTTTTATTTTATAGATATATATTTTTTAAAGAAATTCACCCATGTATAAATTGTACATATATTAAATAATAAGGTAATTGGTTAATTTGTGTTTTATCTCTGTATTGGTTTAGGTAACCCCAGATATGTCTCTATTTTTAGAAGTCATGAATGCATGAAGAGAAAGACATATACTTTAAATTTCTACTTAACTTATTCAAGTCAAGTAATAAAAATAAACATTTAACACTCTATTAGGTGTAATTCAATGCAAAGGCTTATAGAGATAATCTAACACTTTAAAATGCAAAAACTTAACAAAAATAAAAAACAAATAAAATTTTAAAATAAAGTAAAATAAGAATGAAAAACATTAGATAAAAAAAATCTAAAACTTCTCATTCTTTTAATCTCGTTTAAGATTACGATTAAAATCTATAAAATAAGTTATTTTAATATTCTAAACAGTTACAATTTACTATAATAATTAGTTGAAAATCTCTTTCGTATTTTAATAAAAAATGTATCAATATTAAATTTATCCAATCTTAGTATAAAGAATTTGAATTCGCATAGACTCTTTTCTCACAAACCATGCTCTCAAATTGACTAATCCTATTTGTTCAAACATTAATTAGAAGGTATATAAGAATACAGCTTTTATATAGAAACGAGCTAATATTTATTCATATGTTTAAAGATGGATAAGGCTAAAAATAGTGTATAATATTAATCTAATGTAAGGAATCAAATTAAAGGATTTTATATTAAAATAAAATATTTTTTTAATACAACAATTTAATTTATCAAATAAATTTTGTAATAAATTTTTAGAGATGAATAAAATGCAAATGACTTCTTGGGGAAGTGTTCCCTGCATTTTTCTTTTATATTTAGCCAATTCTAAGAATGATATTAGGCCATTGTATATAGTTTGTACTATTCATTTTTTTTATTTATCACTACTTTTTGTTTTATAGATATATATTTTTTAAAGAAATGCACCAATGTATAAATTGTACATATATTAAATAATAAGGTAATTGGTTAATTTGTGTTTTATCTCTGTATTGGTTTAGGTAACCCCACATATGTCTCTTTTTTTAGAAATCATGAATGCATGAATAGAAAGACATATACTTTAAATTTCTACTTAACTTATTCAAGTCAAGTAATAAAAATAAACATTTAACACTCTATTAGGTGTAATTCAATGCAAAGGCCTATAGATATAATCTAACAATTTAAAATGCAAAAACTTAACACAAATAAACAACAAATAAAATTTTAAAATAAAGTAAAATAAGAATGAAAAACATAAGATAAAAAAATCTAAAACTTCTCATTCTTTTAATCTCGTTTAAGATTACGATTAAAATCTATAAAATAAGTTATTTTAATATTCTAAACAGTTACAATTTACTATAATAATTAGTTGAAAATCTCTTTCGTATTTTAATAAAAAATGTATCAATATTAAATTTATCCAATCTTAGTATAAAGAATTTGAATTCGCATAGACTCTTTTCTCACAAACCATGCTCTCAAATTGACTAATCCTATTTGTTCAAACATTAATTAGAAGGTATATAAGAATACAACTTTTATATAGAAACGAGCTAATATTTTTTCATATGTTTAAAGATGGATAAGGTTAAAAATAGTGTATAATATTAATCTAATGTAAGGAATCAAATTAAAGGATTTTATATTAAAATAAAATATTTTTTTAATACAACAATTAAATTTATCAAATAAATTTTGTAATAAATTTTTAGAGATGAATAAAATGCAAATGACTTCTTGGTGAAGTATTCCCTACATTTTTCTGTTATATTTAGCCAATATTAAGAAGGACATTGGGTCATTGTATATAGTTTGTACTATTCATTTTTTTTATTTATCTCTACTTTTTATTTTATAGATATATATTTTTAAAGAAATTCACCCATGTATAAATTGTACATATATTAAATAATAAGGCAATTGGTTAATTTGTGTTTTATCTCTGTATTGGTTTAGGTAACCCCAGATATGTCTCTATTTTTAGAAGTCATGAATGCATGAAGAGAAAGACATATACTTTAAATTTCTACTTAACTTATTCAAGTTAAGTAATAAAAATAAACATTTAACACTCTATTAGGTGTAATTCAATGCAAAGGCCTGTAGAGATAATCTAACAATTTGAAATGCCAAAACTAAACACAAATAAGCAAAAAATAAAATTTTGAAGCAAAATAAAATAATAATGAAATGCATAATGTAAAAAAATGGAAAAATTCTCATTCTTTTAATGTCGTTTAAGATTACGATTAAAATCTATAAAATAAGTTATTTTAATATTCTAAACAGTTACGATTTACTATAATAATTAGTTGAAAATCTCTTTCGTATTTTAATAAAAAAATGTATCAATATTAAATTTATTCAATCTTAGTATAAAGAATTTGAATTCGCTTAGACACTTTTCTCACAAACAATGCTCTCTCTAATAGACTAATCCTTTTTTTTCAAACATTAATTCAAAAGTATATAAGAATACAGCTTTTATATAGAAACGAGTTAATATTTATGCACATGTTTAAAGAAGGAAAATCCTAAAAATAGTGCATAATATTGATCTCATGAAAGGAATCAAATGAAAGGATTTTATATAAAAATAAAATATCATTTTAATACAACAATTAAATTTATCGAATAATTATTGATATAACTTTTTAGATATGAATAAAATGCTAATGACTTCTTGGGGAAGTATTTCCTACAATTTTCTTTTAAAATTAGCCAATTCTAAGAAATATATTTGTTAATTGTATATAGTTTGTACTATTCATTTTTTTTATTTATCACTAATTATTATTTCAGAGATATATATTTAAAAAAAAAGGACCGAGTATAAATTGTACATATATTAAATAATACGGGTATTGGTTAATTTGTGTTTTTTCTTTGCATTGGTTTTGGTAACCCCATATATGTCTCTTTTTTTAGAAGTCATGAATGCATGAAGAGAAAGACATATACTTTAAATTTCTACTTAACTTATTCAAGTCAAGTTATAAAAATAAACATTTAACACTCTATTAGGTGTAATTCAATTCAAAGGCTTGTAGAGATAATCTAACACTTTAAAATGCAAAAACTTAACAAAAATAAAAAACAAATAAAATTTTAAAATAAAATAATAAGAATGAAAAACATGAGATAAAAAAAACTAAAACTTCTCATTCTTTTAATCTCGTTTAAGATTACGATTAAAATCTATAAAATAAGTTATTTTAATATTCTAAACAGTTACAATTTACTATAATAATTAGTTGAAAATCTCTTTCGTATTTTAATAAAAAATGTATCAATATTAAATTTATCCAATCTTAGTATAAAGAATTTGAATTCGCATAGACTCTTTTCTCACAAACAATGCTCTCTCTAATAGACAAATCCTTTTTTTTCAAACATTAATTCAAAAGTATATAAGAATACAGCTTTTATATAGAAACGAGTTAATATTTATGCACATGTTTAAAGAAGGAAAATCCTAAAAACTGTGTATAATATTAATCTAATGAAAGGAATCAAATTAAAGGATTTTATATTAAAATAAAATATTATTTTAATACAACAATTAAATTTATCAAATAAATTTTGTAATAAGTTTTTAGAGATGAATAATATGCTAATGACTTCTTGGGGAAGTATTTCCTACAATTTTCTTTTAAAATTAGCCAATTCTAAGAAATATATTTGTTAATTGTATATAGTTTGTACTATTCATTTTTTTTATTTATCACTAATTTTTATTTCAGAGATATATATTTAAAAAAAAAGGACCGAGTATAAATTGTACATATATTAAATAATACGGGTATTGGTTAATTTGTGTTTTTTCTTTGCATTGGTTTTGGTAACCCCATATATGTCTCTTTTTTTAGAAGTCATGAATGCATGAAGAGAAAGATATATACTTTAAATTTCTACTTAACTTATTCGTCTCAAGTAAAAAAAAGCATTTTACACTCAATTAGGTGTAATTGATTGCAAAGGCCTATACATATCATATAACAATTTAAAATGGAAAAACTTTACACAAATAAAATTTTAAAATAAATTTAAATAAGAATGAAAAAGATAAGATTAAAAAAATATAAAACTTCCCATTCTTTTTAATCTCTTTTAAGATTACAATTAAAATCTGTAACATAAGTTATTTTAAGATTCTAAAAAGTTACTATTTATTATATTAAATAGTTTAAGATCACTTTCGTATTTTAATAAAAAATGTTTCAATATTAAATTTATGTAATCTTAGTATTAAGAATTTCAATTCGCTTAGACTCTATTCTCTCTATGCATGCTCTCAAATAGACTAATCCTATTGGTTCAAACATTAATCCAAAGGTATATAAGAATAGAGCTTTTATATAGAAACGAGCTAATATTTATGCACATGTTTAAAGAAGGAAAAGCCTAAAAACTGTGTATAATATTAATCTAATGAAAGGAATCAAATTAAAGTATTTTATATTAAAATAAAATATTATTTTAATACAACAATTAAATTTATCAAATAAATTTTGTAATAAGTTTTTAGAGATGAATAATATGCTAATGACTTCTTGGACAAGTATTCCCTACATTTTTCTTTTATATTTAGCCAATACTAAGAAGGACATCGTGTCATTGCATATAGTTTGTACTATTCATTTTTTTTATTTATCAATACCTTTTATTTTAGAGATATATATTTTTAAAAGAAAAGGACCTATTATAAATGGTACATATATTAAATAATAAGGGAATTGGTTAATTTGTGTTTTTTCTTTGTATTGGTTTAGGTAACCCAATATATATCTCTTTTTTTAGAAGTCATGAATGCATGAAGAGAAAGGCATATACTTTAAATTTTTATTTAACTTACTCAAGTCAAGTAATAAAAATAAACATTTAACACTCAATTAGGTGTAATTGAAAGCAAAGGCCTATAGAGATAATGTAACGATTTAAAATGCAAAAACATAACACAAATAAACAACAAATACAATTTTAAAATAATATAAAATAAGAATGAAAAAGATAAGATAAAAAAAATGTTAAACTTCTCATTCTTTTTAATCTCGTTTAAGATTAGAATTAAAATCAATTAGCGAAGTTATATTAAGATTCTAAATAGTTACCATTTGTTATATTAAATAGTTGAAAGAAACTTTCGTATTTCAATAAAAAATTTATCAATACTAAATTTATGGAATCTTAGTATAAAGAATTCCAATTCGATTAGACTCTATTCGCTATAAGCATGCACTCAAATAGACTAATCCTATTTGTTCAAACATTAATTCAAATTTATATAAGAATAGAGCTTTTATATAGAAACGAGCTAATAGTGTTGCATATATTTCAAGAAGGAATAGCCTAAAAATAGCGCATAATATTGATCTCATGAAAGGAATCAAATTAAAGGATTTTATATAAAAATAAAATATCATTTTAATACAAGACTTAAATTTATCAAATAAATTTTGAAATAAATTTTTAGAGATGAATAAAATAAAAATGACTTCTTGGGGAAATATTTCCTACATTTTTCTTTTATTATTAGCCAATTCTAAGAATGACATTTGTTCATTGTATATAGTTTGTACTATTCATTTTTTTTATTTATCTCTACTTTTTCTTTTATAGATATATATATTTTTAAAAGAAATTCACCCAAGTATAATTTGTACATATATTAAATAATAAGGCATTTGGTTAATTTGTGTTTTATCTCTGTATTGGTTTAGGTAACCCCAGATATGTCTCTTTTTTTAGAAGTTATGAATGCATGAAGAGAAACACATATACTTTAAATTCCTACTTAACTTATTCAAGTCAAGTAATAAAAATAAACATTTAACACTCTATTAGGTGTAATTCAATGCAAAGGCTTATAGAGATAATCTAACACTTTAAAATGCAAAAACTTAACAAAAATAAAAAACAAATAAAATTTTAAAATAAAGTAAAATATGAATGAAAAAGATAAGATATAAAAAATCTAAAAGTTCTCATTTTTTTAGTATCGTTTAAGATTATAAATAAAATCTATAAAATAAGTTATTTTAATATTCTAAATATTTAAGATTTACTATAATAATTAGTTGAAAACCACTTTCTTATTTTTATAAAAAATGTATCGATATTAAATTTATCCAATCTTAGTGTAAAGAATTTGAATTCGCTTAGACTCTTTTCTCACAAACCATGCTCTCAAATAGACTAATCCTATTTGTTCAAACATTAATTCAAATTTATATAAGAATAGAGCTTTTATATAGAAACGAGCTAATAGTGTTGCATATATTTCAAGAAGGAATAGCCTAAAAATAGCGCATAATATTGATCTCATGAAAGGAATCAAATTAAAGGATTTTATATAAAAATAAAATATCATTTTAATACAAGACTTAAATTTATCAAATAAATTTTGAAATAAATTTTTAGAGATGAATAAAATAAAAATGACTTCTTGGGGAAATATTTCCTACATTTTTCTTTTATAATTAGCCAATTCTAAGAATGACATTTGTTCATTGTATATAGTTTGTACTATTCATTTTTTTTATTTATCTCTATATTTTATTTTAGAGATATATATTTTTAAAAGAAAAGGACCTAGTATAAATTGTACATATATTAAATAATAAGGTGATTGGTTAATTTGTGTTTTTTCTTTGTATTGGTTTAGGTAACCCCATATATATCTCTTTTTTTAGAAGTCATGAATGCATGAAGAGAAAGACATATACTTTAAATTTCTACTTAACTTACTCAAGTTAAGTAATAAAAATAAACATTTAACACTCAATTAGGTGTAATTGAAAGCAAAGGCCTATAGAGAAAATGTAACAATTTAAAATGCAAAAACATAACACAAATAAACAACAAATACAATTTAAAAAAAAGTAAAATAAGAATGAAAAAGATAAGATATAAAAAATCCAAAACTTCTGATTCATTTTAATCTCATTTACGATTACAATTAAAATCAATTAGAGAAGTTATATTAAGATTCTAAATAGTTACCATTTATTATATTAAATAGTTGAAAATCACTTTCGTATTTTAATAAAACATTTATCAATATTAAATTTATGCAATCTTAGTATAAAGAATTCCAATACGCTTAGACTCTATTCTCTCTAAGCATGCTCTCAAATAGACTAATCCTATTGGTTCAAACATTAATTCAAATTTATATAAGAATAGAGCTTTTATATAGAAACGAGCTAATAGTTTTGCATATATTTCAAGAAGGAATAGCCTAAAAATAGCGCATAATATTGATCTCATGAAAGGAATCAAATTAAAGGATTTTATATAAAAATAAAATATCATTTTAATACAAGACTTAAATTTATCAAATAAATTTTGAAATAAATTTTTAGAGATGAATAAAATAAAAATGACTTCTTGGGGAAATATTTCCTACATTTTTCTTTTATTATTAGCCAATTCTAAGAATGACATTTGTTCATTGTATATAGTTTGTACTATGAATTTTTCTTCTTTATTTTATATATCTCTACTTTTTATTTTGGAGATAAATAGGTTTTAAGGAAAAGGACCCTTGTATAAATTGTAAATATATTAAATAATAAGGTGATTGGTTAATTTGTGTTTTCTCTTTGAATTGGTCTAGGTAACCCCATATATGTCTCTTTTTGAGAAGCCATGAATGCATGAAGAGAAAGACCTACACTTTAAATTTCTACTTAACTTATTCAAGTCAAGTAATAAAAATAAACATTTAACACTCTATTAGGTGTAATTCAATGCAGGGGCTTAGAGAGATAATATAAAAATTTAAAATGCAAAAAGTTAACACAAATAAACAACAAATATAATTTAAAAATAATGTAAAATATGAATGAAAAAGATAAGATATAAAAAATCTAAAATTTCTCATCCTTTATAATCTAGATTAATATTACAATTAAAATCTATAAAATAAGTTATTTTAATATTCAAAATATTTAGGATTTACTATAATAATTATTCGAAAATCACTTTGCAATTTTAATAAAAAAATGTATCAATATTAAATTTATCCAATCTTAGTATAAATAATTTGAATTCGCTTAGACTCTAATCTCAAAAAACATACTCTCAAATACACTAATCCTATTTTTTCAAACATTAATTCAAAGGGATATAAGAATTCAACTTTTATATAGAAACGAGCAAATATTTATGCATATGTTTAAAGAGGGAAATACCTAAATATAGCTTATAATATTAATCTAATGAAAGGAATCAAATTAAAGGATTTAATATTGAAATAAAATATTATTTTATTACAACAATTAAATTTATTGAATAAATTTTGTAATAACTTTTTAAAGATGAATAATATGCAAATGACTTCTTGGGGAAGTGTTCCCTGCATTTTTCTTTTATATTTAGCCAATTCTAAGAATGATATTAGGCCATTGTATATAGTTTGTACTATTCATTTTTTTATTTATTACTAATTTTAATTTCAGATATATATATATTTTTAAAGGAAAAAGGACCGAGTATAAATTGTACACATATTAAATAATAAGGGGATTGGTTAATTTGTGTTTTTTCTTTGCATTGGTTTTGGTAACCCCATATATGTCTCTTTTTTTAGAAGTCATGAATGCATGAAGAGAAAGATATATACTTTAAATTTCTACTTAACTTATTCGTCTCAAGTAAAAAAAAGCATTTTACACTCAATTAGGTGTAATTGATTGCAAAGGCCTATAGAGACATTCTCACTTTTTAAAATTCAAAAAGTTAAAGCAAATAAACAACAAATAAATTTTAAAAATAAATTAAAATGAGAAAGAAAAAGGTACGATAAAAAAATCCAACTCTTCCCATTGTTTTTAATCTCTTTTAAGATTATAATTAAAATCTATAAAATAAGTGATTTTAATATTCGAAATATTTAGGATTTACTATAATAATTAATTGAAATTCAATTTTCTATTTTAATAAAATATGTATTAATATTAAATTTATCCAATCTTAGTATAAATAATTTGAATTCGCTTAGACTCTTTTTCTCACAAACCATGCTCTCCAATTGACTAATCCTATTTGTGCAAACATTAATTAGAAGGTATATAATAATACCGCTTTTATATAGAAAGGAGCTAATATTTATGCATATATTTCAAAAAGGAATAGCCTAAAAATAGTGCATAATATTGATCTCATGAAAGGAATCAAATGAAAGGATTTTATATAAAAATAAAATATCTTTTTAATACAACAATTAAATTTATCAAATAAATATTGATATAACTTTTTAGATATGAATAAAATACGAATGACTTCTTGGGGAAGTATTTCCTACATTTTTCTTTTAAAATTAGCCAATTCTAAGAAATATATTTGTTAATTGTATATAGTTTGTACTATTCATTTTTTTATTTATATTATTTATCTCTACTTTTTATTTTATAGATATATATTTTTTAAAGAAATTCACCCATGTATAAATTGTACATATATTAAATGATAAGGTGATTGGTTAATTTGTTATTTATCTTTGTATTGGTTTAGGTAACCCCAGATATGTCTCTTTTTTTAGTAGTCATGAATGCATGAAGGGAAAGACATATACTTTAAATTTCTACTTAACTTATTCAAGTCAAGTAATAAAAATAAACATTTAACACTCTATTAGGTGTAATTCAATGCAAAGGCTTATAGCGAAAATCTAACACTTTAAAATGCAAAAACTTAACAACAATAAAAAACAAATAAAATTTTAAAATAAAGTAAAATTAGAATGAAAAACATTAGGTAAAAAAAATCTAAAACTTCTAATTCTTTTTAATCTAGTTTCAGATTACAACTAAAATTTATAAAATAAGTTATTTTAATATTCGAAATATTTAGGATTTACTATAATAATTAGTTGAAAATCACTTTCCGATTTCCGATTTTAATAAAAAAGTGTATGAATATTAAATTTATTAAATCTTTGTACAAAGAATTTGAATTCGCTTAGACTCTAATCTCACAAAGCATACACTCAAATACAATAATGCCATTGTATCAAATATTAACTCAAAGGTATAAAAGAATTGAGCTTTTGTACATAAATGAAGTAATAGTTTCGCATATGATACAGTTGACAACACCTAAAAATAGTGCGTAATATTAATCTCACGAAATGAATCAAATTAAAGGATTTTGTAAAAGAATAAAATATTATTATTATACAACAATTAAATTTATCTGTAAAATTTTGAAATAACTTTTTAGAGATGAATAAAATGCAAATGACTTCATGGGAAATATTTCCTATATTTTTCCTTTATATTTAGCCAATTCTATGAAAGATATTGGGTCATAGTATGCAGTTTGTACTATTAATTTTTTTATTTTTTTTATTTATCTTTACTTTTTATTATATAGAAATATATATTTTAAAGAATAAGACCCATGCATAACTTGTACATAAATTTAATAATAAGGTGAATGGTTAATTTGTGTATTTTCTTTGTTTTGGTTTTGGTAACCGCATATATGTCTCCTTTTTAGAAGTCATGAGTGCATGAGCAGGAAGACCTATACTTTAAATTTTCACTTAACTTATTAAAGTCAAGTAATAAAAATAAATATTAAAGACTCTATTTGTTGTAATTCAATGCAAAGGCCTATAGAGATAATCTACCAATTTTAAATGCAAAAAGTTAACACAAATAAAAAAGAAATAAAATTTAAAATAAAGTAATATAAGAATGACAAAGATAAGATATAAAAAATCTAAAATTTTGCATGCTTTTTAATCTCGTTTAATATTATAATTAAAATCTATAAAATAAGTTATTTTAATATCAAAATATTTAGGATTTACTATAATAATTAGTTTAAAATCACTTTCGTATTTTTATAAAATATGTACCAATTTTAAAGTTATCCAATATTATTATAAAGAATTTGAATTTGCTTAGACTCTAATATCACAAAACATAATCTCAAATACAGTAATCCTATTTTTTCAAACATGAATTAGAAGGTATATACGAATACAGCTTTTATATAGAAAGGAGCTTATATTTATTCATATGTTTAAAGATGGATAAGGTTAAAAATAGTGTATAATATTAATCTAATGTAAGGAATCAAATTAAAGGATTTTATATTAAAATAAAATATTTTTTTAATACAACAATTAAATTGTTCAAATAAATTTTGTAATAAATTTTTAGAGATGAATAAAATGCAAATGACTTCTTGGTAAACTATTCCCAACAGTTTTCTGTTATATTTAGCCAATATTAAGAAGGACATTGGGTCATTGTATATAGTGTGTACTATTCATTATTTTTATTTATCTCTACTTTTTATTTTATAGATATATATTTTTAAAAGAAATCCACCCATGTATAAATTGTACATATATTAAATAATAAGGCAATTGGTTAATTTGTGTTTTATCTCTGTATTGGTTTAGGTAACCCCAGATATGTCTCTATTTTTAGAAGTCATGAATGCATGAAGAGAAAGACGTATACTTTAAATTTCTACTTAACTTATTCAAGTTAAGTAATAAAAATAAACAATTAACACTCTATTAGGTTTAATTCAATGCAAAGGCTTATAGAGATAATCTAACACTTTAAAATGCAAAAACTTAACAAAAATAAAAAACAAATAAAATTTTAAAATAAAGTAAAATAAGAATGAAAAACATTAGATAAAAAAATCTAAAACTTCTCATTCTTTTAATCTCGTTTAAGATTATGATTAAAATCTATAAAATAAGTTATTTTAATATTCAAAATATTTAGGATTTACTATAATAATTAGTTCAAAATCACATTCGTATTTTAAAAAATATGTATGAATATTAAATTTATCCAATCTTAGTATAAAGAATTTGAATTCGCATAGACTCTTTTCTCACAAACCATGCTCTCAAATTGACTAATCCTATTTGTTCAAACATTAATTAGAAGGTATATAAGAATACAGCTTTTATATAGAAACGAGCTAATATTTATTCATATGTTTAAAGATGGATAAGGCTAAAAATAGTGTATAATATTAATCTAATGTAAGGAATCAAATTAAAGGATTTTATATTAAAATAAAATATTTTTTTAATACAACAATTTAATTTATCAAATAAATTTTGTAATAAATTTTTAGAGATGAATAAAATGCAAATGACTTCTTGGTGAAGTATTCCCTACATTTTTCTGTTATATTTAGCCAATATGAAGAAGGACATTGGGTCATTGTATATAGTTTGTACTATTCATTTTTTTTATTTATCTCTACTTTTTATTTTATAGATATATATTTTTAAAAGAAATTCACCCATGTATAAATTGTACATATATTAAATAATAAGGCAATTGGTTAATTTGTGTTTTATCTCTGTATTGGTTTAGGTAACCCCAGATATGTCTCTATTTTTAGAAGTCATGAATGCATGAAGAGAAAGACATATACTTTAAATTTCTACTTAACTTATTCAAGTTAAGTAATAAAAATAAACATTTAACACTCTATTAGGTGTAATTCAATGCAAAGGCTTATAGAGATAATCTAACACTTTAAAATGCAAAAACTTAACAAAAATAAAAAACAAATAAAATTTTAAAATAAAGTAAAATAAGAATGAAAAACATTAGATAAAAAAAATCTAAAACTTCTCATTCTTTTAATCTCGTTTAAGATTACGATTAAAATCTATAAAATAAGTTATTTTAATATTCTAAATATTTAGGATTTACTATAATAATTAGTTGAAAATCTCTTTCCGATTGTATTTTAATAAAAAATGTATCAATATTAAATTTATCCAATCTTAGTATAAAGAATTTGAATTCGCATAGACTCTTTTCTCACAAACCATGCTCTCAAATTGACTAATCCTATTTGTTCAAACATGAATTAGAAGGTATATACGAATACAGCTTTTATATAGAAAGGAGCTTATATTTATTCATATGTTTAAAGATGGATAAGGTTAAAAATAGTGTATAATATTAATCTAATGTAAGGAATCAAATTAAAGGATTTTATATTAAAATAAAATATTTTTTTAATACAACAATTAAATTGTTCAAATAAATTTTGTAATAAATTTTTAGAGATGAATAAAATGCAAATGACTTCTTGGTAAACTATTCCCAACAGTTTTCTGTTATATTTAGCCAATATTAAGAAGGACATTGGGTCATTGTATATAGTGTGTACTATTCATTTTTTTATTTATCTCTACTTTTTATTTTATAGATATATATTTTTTAAAGAAATTCACCCATGTATAAATTGTACATATATTAAATGATAAGGTGATTGGTTAATTTGTTATTTATCTTTGTATTGGTTTAGGTAACCCCAGATATGTCTTTTTTTTAGTAGTCATGAATGCATGAAGAGATAGACATATACTTTAAATTTCTACTTAACTTATTCAAGTCAAGTAATAAAAATAAACATTTAACACTCTATTAGGTGTAATTCAATGCAAAGGCTTATAGAGAAAATCTAACACTTTAAAATGCAAAAACTTAACACAAATAAACAACAAATAAAATTTTAAAATAAAGTACAATAAGAATGAAAAAGATAAGATATAAAAAATCTAAAACTTCTCATTCTTTTTAATCTGGTTTAAGATTATAATTAAAATCTATAAAATAAGTTATTTTAATATTCTAAATATTTAGGATTTAATATAATAATTAGTTGAAAATCACTTTCTTTTTTTTATAAAAAATGTATCGATATTAAATTTATTCAATCTTAGTTTAAAGAATTTGAATTTGCTTAGACTCTAATATCACAAAGCATTCTCTCAAATAATATAATCCTATTTGTTCAAATATTAATTCAAAGGTATAAAAAAATAGAGCTTTTGTATATAAAAGAAGTAATAGTTTCGCATATGTATAAAGATGAAAAAGCCTAAAAATAGTGTATAATATTAATCTCACGAAAGGAATCAAATTAAAGGATTTTATAAAGAAATAAAATATTATTTTTATACATCAATTAAATTTATCAAATAAATTTTTCAAGATACTTTTTAGAGATGAATAAAATACAAGTGACTTCTTGGGGAAGTATTTCCTATATTTTTATTTTATATTAAGCCAATTCTGAGAAGGATATTGGGTCATAGTATAAAGTTTGTACTATTCATTTTTTTTCTTTATTTTATTTATCTCTACTTTTTATTTTCATGATATATATTTTTTAAAGAAAAGGACCATGTATAAATTGTACATATATTAAATAATAAGGTGATTGGTTAATTTGTGTTTTCTCTTTGAATTTGTTTAGGTAATCCCGTATATGAATCTTTTTGAGAAGTCATCAATGCATGAAGAGAAAGGCATATACTTTAAATTTCTACTTGACATATTCATGTCAAGTAATAAAAATAAACATTTAACATTCTATTAGGGGTAATTCAATGCAGAGGCCTAGGGAGATAATCTAACAAATTAAAATTCAAAAAGCTAACACAAATAAACAAGGAATAAAAGTTTAAAATAAAGTAAAATAAGAATGATAAAGATAAGATATAAAAAATCTAAAACTTCTCATTCTTTTTAATATGGTTTAAGATTATTATTAAAATCTATAAAGTAAGTTATTTTAATATTCGAAATATTTAGGATTTACTATAATAATTACTCAAAAATCAATTTCCAATTTTAATAAAAAATATATCAATATTAAATTTATTAAATCTTAGTAAGAATAATTTGAATTCGCTTAGACTCTATTCACACAAATCATAAACTCAAATACAATAATCCTATTGCATCAAATATTAATTCAAAGGTATACGAGAATTGAGCTATTGAATATAAATGAAGTAATAGTTTCGCATATGTAAAAGTTGAAAACACCTAAAACTAGTGTGCAATATTAATCTCACGAAAGGAATCAAATTAAAGGATTTTATAAAGAAATAAAATATTATTTTTATACATCAATTAAATTTATCAAATAAATTTTGAAATAATTTTTAGGGATGAATTTAATGCAAATGACTTCTTCGGGAAGTATTTCCTATATTTTTCTTTTATATTTAGCCAATTCTGATAAGGATATTGGGTCATAGTATAAAGTTTGTACTATTAATTTTCTTATTTATCTTATTTATCTCTACTTTTTATTTTCGAGAAATATATTTTTTAAGGAAAAGGAACCATTTAAAAATGTACACATATTAAATAATAAGGTGAGTGGTTAATTTGTGTTTTCTCTATGAATTTGTTTAGGTAACCCCATATATGTCTCTTTTTGAGAAGTCATAAATGCATGAAGAGAAAGGCATATACTTTAAATTTCTACTTGACATATTCATGTCAAGTAATAAAAATAAACATTTAACATTCTATTAGGGGTAATTCAATGCAGAGGCCTAGGGAGATAATCTAACAAATTAAAATTCAAAAAGCTAACACAAATAAACAAGGAATAAAAGTTTAAAATAAAGTAAAATAAGAATGATAAAGATAAGATATAAAAAATCTAAAACTTCTCATTATTTTTAATCTCTTTTAAGATTACAACTAAAATCTATAAAGTAAGTTATTTTAATATTCGAAATATTTAGGATTTACTATAATAATTAGTCAAAAATCAATTTCCAATTTTAATAAAAAATATATCAATATTAAATTTATTAAATCTTTGTACGAAGAATTTGAATTCGCTTAGACTCTAATCTCACAAAGCATACACTCAAATACAATAATCCTATTGTATCAAATATTAACTCAAAGGTATAAAAGAATTGAGCTTTTGTATATAAATGAAGTAATAGTTTCGCATATGTATAAAGTTGAAAACGCCTATAAATAGTGCGTAATATTAATCTCACGAAATGAATCAAATTAAAGGATTTTATAAATAAATAAAATATTATTTTTATACATCAATTAAATTTATCAAATAAATTTTGAAATAACTTTTTAGGGATGAATTTAATGCAAATAACTTCTTTGGGAAGTATTTCCTATATTTTTCTTTTATATTTAGCCAATTCTGATAAGGATATTGGGTCATAGTATAAAGTTTGTACTATTAATTTTCTTATTTATCTTATTTATGTCTACTTTTTATTTTCGAGAAATATATTTTTTAAAGAAAATGACACATGTATAAATTGTACATATATTTAATAATAAAGTGAGTGGTGAATTTTTGTTTTTTATTTTTATTGGTTTAGGTAATTCCATATATGTCTCTTTTTGAGAAGTCATAAATGCATGAAGAGAAATACATATACTTTAAATTTCTACTTAACTTATTAAAGTCAAGTAATAGAAATACACATTTAACACACTATTAGGTGTAATTCAATGCAGAGCCTTAGAGAGAAAATCTAATATTTTAAAATTCAAAAATGTAACTCAAATAAACAACAATTAAAATTTAAAAATAAAGCAAAAGAAGAATGAAAAAGATAAGATATAAAAAAACTAAAACTTCTAATTGTTTTTAATCTCGTTTAAGATTACAACTAAAATTTATAAAATAAGTTATTTTAATATTCGAAATATTTAGGATTTACTATAATAATTAGTTGAAAATCACTTTCCGATTTTAATAAAAAAATGTATGAATATTAAATTTATTAAATCTTTGTACAAAGAATTTGAATTCGCTTAGACTCTAATCTCACAAAGAATACACTCAAATACAATAATCCTATTGTATCAAATATTAACTCAAAGGTATAAAAGAATTGAGCTTTTGTATATAAATGAAGTAATAGTTTCGCATATGTATAAAGTTGAAAACACCTAAAACTAGTGCGTAATATTAATCTCACGAAAGGAATCAAATTAAAGGATTTTATAAAGAAATAAAATATTATTTTTATACATCAATTAAATTTATCAAATAAATTTTGAAATAACTTTTTAGGGATGAATTTAATGCAAATGACTTCTTCGGGAAGTATTTCCTATATTTTTCTTTTATATTTAGCCAATTCTGATAAGGATATTGGGTCATAGTATAAAGTTTGTACTATTAATTTTCTTATTTATCTTATTTATCTCTACTTTTTATTTTCGAGAAATATCTTTTTTAAGGAAAAGGAACCATGTAAAAATTGTACAAATATTAAATAATACGGTGAGTGGTTAATTTGTGTTTTCTCTGTGAATTTGTTTAGGTAACCCCATATATGTCTCTTTTTGAGAAGTCATAAATGCATGAAGAGAAATACATATACTTTAAATTTCTACTTAACTTATTAAAGTCTAGTAATAAAAATAAACATTTAACACACTATTAGGTGTAATTCAATGCAGAGGCTTAGAGAGAAAATCTAATATTTTAAAATTCAAAAATGTAACACAAATAAACAACAAATAAAATTTAAAAATAAAGCAAAAGAAGAATGAAAAAGATAAGATATAAAAAAACTAAAACTTCTAATTCTTTTTAATCTAGTTTCAGATTACAACTAAAATTTATAAAATAAGTTATTTTAATATTCGAAATATTTAGGATTTACTATAATAATTAGTTGAAAATCACTTTCCGATTTCCGATTTTAATAAAAAAGTGTATGAATATTAAATTTATTAAATCTTTGTACAAAGAATTTGAATTCGCTTAGACTCTAATCTCACAAAGCATACACTCAAATACAATAATGCCATTGTATCAAATATTAACTCAAAGGTATAAAAGAATTGAGCTTTTGTACATAAATGAAGTAATAGTTTCGCATATGATACAGTTGACAACACCTAAAAATAGTGCGTAATATTAATCTCACGAAATGAATCAAATTAAAGGATTTTATAAATAAATAA
Organism: Hippophae rhamnoides; assembly: GCA_033030585.1. Taxonomy (NCBI): domain Eukaryota; kingdom Viridiplantae; phylum Streptophyta; class Magnoliopsida; order Rosales; family Elaeagnaceae; genus Hippophae; species Hippophae rhamnoides. The sequence continues at coordinate 23,049,393 of CM065434.1, read as the reverse complement.
AATATTATTTTTATACATCAATTAAATTTATCAAATAAATTTTGAAATAACTTTTTAGGGATGAATTTAATGCAAATAACTTCTTTGGGAAGTATTTCCTATATTTTTCTTTTATATTTAGCCAATTCTGATAAGGATATTGGGTCATAGTATAAAGTTTGTACTATTAATTTTCTTATTTATCTTATTTATGTCTACTTTTTATTTTCGAGAAATATATTTTTTAAAGAAAAGGAACCATTTAAAAATTGACACATATTAAATAATAAGTTGAGTGTTTAATTTGTGTTTTCTCTGTGAATTTGTTTAGGTAACCCCATATATGTCTCTTTTTGAAAAGTCATAAATGCATGAAGAGGAATACATATACTTTAAATTTCTACTTAACTTATTAAAGTCAAGTAATAAAAATAAACATTTAACACATTATTAGGTGTAATTCAATGCAGAGGCTTAGAGAGAAAATCTAATATTTTAAAATTCAAAAATGTAACACAAATAAACAACAAATAAAATTTAAAAATAAAGCAAAAGAAGAATGAAAAAGATAAGATATAAAAAAACTAAAACTTCTAATTCTTTTTAATCTAGTTTCAGATTACAACTAAAATTTATAAAATAAGTTATTTTAATATTCGAAATATTTAGGATTTACTATAATAATTAGTTGAAAATCACTTTCCGATTTCCGATTTTAATAAAAAAAGTGTATGAATATTAAATTTATTAAATCTTTGTACAAAGAATTTGAATTCGCTTAGACTCTAATCTCACAAAGCATACACTCAAATACAATAATGCCATTGTATCAAATATTAACTCAAAGGTATAAAAGAATTGAGCTTTTGTACATAAATGAAGTAATAGTTTCGCATATGATACAGTTGACAACACCTAAAAATAGTGCGTAATATTAATCTCACGAAATGAATCAAATTAAAGGATTTTATAAATAAATAAAATATTATTTTTATACATCAATTAAATTTATCAAATAAATTTTGAAATAACTTTTTAGGGATGAATTTAATGCAAATAACTTCTTGGGAAGTATTTCCTATATTTTTCTTTTATATTTAGCCAATTCTGATAAGGATATTGGGTCATAGTATAAAGTTTGTACTATTAATTTTCTTATTTATCTTATTTATGTCTACTTTTTATTTTCGAGAAATATATTTTTTAAAGAAAAGGAACCATTTCAAAATGTACACATATTAAATAATAAGTTGAGTGGTTAATTTGTGTTTTCTCTGTGAATTTGTTTAGGTAACCCCATATATGACTCTTTTTGAAAAGTCATAAATGCATGAAGAGGAATACATATACTTTAAATTTCTACTTAACTTATTAAAGTCAAGTAATAAAAATAAACATTTAACACATTATTAGGTGTAATTCAATGTAGAGGCTTAGAGAAAAAATCTAATATTTTAAAATAAAAAAATGTAACACAAATAAAAGACAAATAAAATTTAAAAATAAAGCAAAAGAAGAATGAAAAAGATAAGATATAAAAAAACTAAAACTTCTAATTCTTTTTAATCTAGTTTCAGATTACAACTAAAATTTATAAAATAAGTTATTTTAATATTCGAAATATTTAGGATTTACTATAATAATTAGTTGAAAATCACTTTCCGATTTCCGATTTTAATAAAAAAAGTGTATGAATATTAAATTTATTAAATCTTTGTACAAAGAATTTGAATTCGCTTAGACTCTAATCTCACAAAGCATACACTCAAATACAATAATGCCATTGTATCAAATATTAACTCAAAGGTATAAAAGAATTGAGCTTTTGTACATAAATGAAGTAATAGTTTCGCATATGATACAGTTGACAACACCTAAAAATAGTGCGTAATATTAATCTCACGAAATGAATCAAATTAAAGGATTTTATAAATAAATAAAATATTATTTTTATACATCAATTAAATTTATCAAATAAATTTTGAAATAACTTTTTAGGGATGAATTTAATGCAAATAACTTCTTTGGGAAGTATTTCCTATATTTTTCTTTTATATTTAGCCAATTCTGATAAGGATATTGGGTCATAGTATAAAGTTTGTACTATTAATTTTCTTATTTATCTTATTTATGTCTACTTTTTATTTTCGAGAAATATATTTTTTAAAGAAAAGGAACCATTTAAAAATGTACACATATTAAATAATAAGTTGAGTGGTTAATTTGTGTTTTCTCTGTGAATTTGTTTAGGTAACCCCATATATGTCTCTTTTTGAAAAGTCATAAATGCATGAAGAGAAATACATATACTTTAAATTTCTACTTAACTTATTAAAGTCAAGTAATAAAAATAAACATTTAACACATTATTAGGTGTAATTCAATGCAGAGGCTTAGAGAGAAAATCTAATATTTTAAAATTCAAAAATGTAACACAAATAAACAACAAATAAAATTTAAAAATAAAGCAAAAGAAGAATGAAAAAGATAAGATATAAAAAACTAAAACTTCTAATTCTTTTTAATCTAGTTTCAGATTACAACTAAAATTTATAAAATAAGTTATTTTAATATTCGAAATATTTAGGATTTACTATAATAATTAGTTGAAAATCACTTTCCGATTTCCGATTTTAATAAAAAAGTGTATGAATATTAAATTTATTAAATCTTTGTACAAAGAATTTGAATTCGCTTAGACTCTAATCTCACAAAGCATACACTCAAATACAATAATGCCATTGTATCAAATATTAACTCAAAGGTATAAAAGAATTGAGCTTTTGTACATAAATGAAGTAATAGTTTCGCATATGATACAGTTGACAACACCTAAAAATAGTGCGTAATATTAATCTCACGAAATGAATCAAATTAAAGGATTTTATAAATAAATAAAATATTATTTTTATACATCAATTAAATTTATCAAATAAATTTTGAAATAACTTTTTAGGGATGAATTTAATGCAAATAACTTCTTTGGGAAGTATTTCCTATATTTTTCTTTTATATTTAGCCAATTCTGATAAGGATATTGGGTCATAGTATAAAGTTTGTACTATTAATTTTCTTATTTATCTTATTTATGTCTACTTTTTATTTTCGAGAAATATATTTTTTAAAGAAAAGGAACCATTTAAAAATGTACACATATTAAATAATAAGTTGAGTGGTTAATTTGTGTTTTCTCTGTGAATTTGTTTAGGTAACCCCATATATGTCTCTTTTTGAAAAGTCATAAATGCATGAAGAGAAATACATATACTTTAAATTTCTACTTAACTTATTAAAGTCAAGTAATAAAAATAAACATTTAACACTCTATTAGCTGTAATTCAATGCAGAGACTTAGAGAGAAAATCTAATATTTTAAAATTCAAAAATGTAACACAAATAAACAACAAATAAAATTTAAAAATAAAGCAAAAGAAGAATGAAAAAGATAAGATATAAAAAAACTAAAACTTCTAATTATTTTTAATCTAGTTTAAGATTACAACTAAAATTTATAAAATAAGTTATTTTAATATTCGAAATATTTAGGATTTACTATAATAATTAGTTGAAAATCACTTTCCGATTTCCGATTTTAATAAAAAATGTATGAATATTAAATTTATTAAATCTTTGTACGAAGAATTTGAATTCGCTTAGACTCTAATCTCACAAAGCATACACTCAAATACAATAATCCTATTGTATCAAATATTAACTCAAAGGTATAAAAGAATTGAGCTTTTGTACATAAATGAAGTAATAGTTTCGCATATGATACAGTTGAAAACACCTAAAAATAGTGCCTAATATTAATCTCACGAAATGAATCAAATTAAAGGATTTTATAAATAAATAAAATATTATTTTTATACATCAATTAAATTTATCAAATAAATTTTGAAATAACTTTTTAGGGATGAATTTAATGCAAATAACTTCTTTGGGAAGTATTTCCTATATTTTTCTTTTATATTTAGCCAATTCTGATAAGGATATTGGGTCATAGTATAAAGTTTGTACTATTAATTTTCTTATTTATCTTATTTATGTCTACTTTTTATTTTCGAGAAATATATTTTTTAAAGAAAAGGAACCATTTAAAAATGTACACATATTAAATAATAAGTTGAGTGGTTAATTTGTGTTTTCTCTGTGAATTTGTTTAGGTAACCCCATATATGTCTCTTTTTGAAAAGTCATAAATGCATGAAGAGAAATACATATACTTTAAATTTCTACTTAACTTATTAAAGTCAAGTAATAAAAATAAACATTTAACACATTATTAGGTGTAATTAAATGCAGAGGCTTAGAGAGAAAATCTAATATTTTAAAATTCAAAAATGTAACACAAATAAACAACAAATAAAATTTAAAAATAAAGCAAAAGAAGAATGAAAAAGATAAGATATAAAAAAACTAAAACTTCTAATTCTTTTTAATCTAGTTTCAGATTACAACTAAAATTTATAAAATAAGTTATTTTAATATTCGAAATATTTAGGATTTACTATAATAATTAGTTGAAAATCACTTTCCGATTTCCGATTTTAATAAAAAAGTGTATGAATATTAAATTTATTAAATCTTTGTACAAAGAATTTGAATTCGCTTAGACTCTAATCTCACAAAGCATACACTCAAATACAATAATGCCATTGTATCAAATATTAACTCAAAGGTATAAAAGAATTGAGCTTTTGTACAGAAACGAGCTAATAGTTTCGCATAAGTTTAAATATATAAAAGCCTAAAAATAATACATAATATTAATCTCACGAAATGAATCAAATTAAAGGATTTTATAAATAAATAAAATATTATTTTTATACATCAATTAAATTTATCAAATAAATTTTGAAATAACTTTTTAGGGATGAATTTAATGCAAATAACTTCTTTGGGAAGTATTTCCTATATTTTTCTTTTATATTTAGCCAATTCTGATAAGGATATTGGGTCATAGTATAAAGTTTGTACTATTAATTTTCTTATTTATCTTATTTATGTCTACTTTTTATTTTCGAGAAATATATTTTTTAAAGAAAAGGAACCATTTAAAAATGTACACATATTAAATAATAAGTTGAGTGGTTAATTTGTTTAGGTAACCCCATATATGTCTCTTTTTGAAAAGTCATAAATGCATGAAGAGAAATACATATACTTTAAATTTCTAATTAACTTATTAAAGTCAAGTAATAAAAATAAACATTTAACACATTATTAGGTGTAATTAAATGCAGAGGCTTAGAGAGAAAATCTAATATTTTAAAATTCAAAAATGTAACACAAATAAACAACAAATAAAATTTAAAAATAAAGCAAAAGAAGAATGAAAAAGATAAGATATAAAAAAACTAAAACTTCTAATTCTTTTTAATCTAGTTTCAGATTACAACTAAAATTTATAAAATAAGTTATTTTAATATTCGAAATATTTAGGATTTACTATAATAATTAGTTGAAAATCACTTTCCGATTTCCGATTTTAATAAAAAAGTGTATGAATATTAAATTTATTAAATCTTTGTACAAATAATTTGAATTCGCTTAGACTCTAATCTCACAAAGCATATACTCAAATACAATAATGCCATTGTATCAAATATTAACTCAAAGGTATAAAAGAATTGAGCTTTTGTACATAAATGAAGTAATAGTTTCGCGTATGATACAGTTGACAACACCTAAAAATAGTGCCTAATATTAATCTCACGAAATGAATCAAATTAAAGGATTTTATAAATAAATAAAATATTATTTTTATACATCAATTAAATTTATCAAATAAATTTTGAAATAACTTTTTAGGGATGAATTTAATGCAAATAACTTCTTTGGGAAGTATTTCCTATATTTTTCTTTTATATTTAGCCAATTCTGATAAGGATATTGGGTCATAGTATAAAGTTTGTACTATTAATTTTCTTATTTATCTTATTTATGTCTACTTTTTATTTTCGAGAAATATATTTTTTAAAGAAAAGGAACCATGTAAAAATTGTACAAATATTAAATAATACGGTGAGTGGTTAATTTGTGTTTTCTCTTTGAATTTGTTTAGGTAACCCCATATATGTCTCTTTTTGAGAAGTCATAAATGCATGAAGAGAAATACATATACTTTAAATTTCTACTTAACTTATTAAAGTCAAGTAATAAAAATAAACATTTAACACTCTATTAGCTGTAATTCAATGCAGAGGCTTAGAGAGAAAATCTAATATTTTAAAATTCAAAAATGTAACACAAATAAACAACAAATAAAATTTAAAAATAAAGCAAAAAAAGAATGAAAAATATAAGATATAAAAAATCTAAAACTTATAATTATTTTTAATCTCGTTTAAGATTACAACTACAATTTATAAAATAAGTTATTTTAATATTTGAAATATTTAGGATTTACTATAATAATTAGTTGAAAATCAATTTTTGATTTTAATTAAAAAATGTATGAATATTAAATTATTAAATCTTTGTACAAAGAATTTGAATTCGCTTCGACTCTAATCTCACAAAGCATACACTCAAATACAATAATCCTATTGTATCAAATATTAACTCAAAGGTATAAAAGAATTAAGCTTTTGTAAATAAATGAAGTAATAGTTTCGCATATGTATAAATTTGAAAACACCTAAAAATAGTGCATAATATTAATCTCACGAAATGAATCAAATTAAAGGATTTTATAAAGAAATAAAATATTATTTTTATACATCAATTAAATTTATCAAATAAATTTTCTAATAACTTTTTAGGGATGAATTTAATGGAAATAAATTCTTTGGGAAGTATTTCCTATATTTTTCTTTTATATTTAGCCAATTCTGATAAGGATATTGGGTCATAGTATAAAGTTTGTTCTATTAATTTTCTTATTTATCTTATTTATCTATACTTTTTATTTTCGAGAAATATATTTTTTAAGGAAAAGGACCCTTGTATAAATTGTAAATATATTAAATAATAAGGTGATTGGTTAATTTGTGTTTTCTCTTTGAATTGATCTAGGTAACCCCATATATGTCTCTTTTTGAAAAGTCATAAATGCATGAAGAGGAATACATATACTTTAAATTTCTACTTAACTTATTAAAGTCAAGTAATAAAAATAAACATTTAACACATTATTAGGTGTAATTCAATGCAGAGGCTTAGAGAGAAAATCTAATATTTTAAAATAAAAAAATGTAACACAAATAAAAAACAAATACAATTTAAAAATAAAGCAAAAGAAGAATGAAAAAGATAAGATATAAAAAAACTAACACTTCTAATTCTTTTTAATCTAGTTTTAGATTACAACTAAAATTTATAAAATAAGTTATTTTAATATTCGAAATATTTAGGATTTACTATAATAATTAGTTGAAAATCACTTTCCGATTTCCGATTTTAATAAAAAAGTGTATGAATATTAAATTTATTAAATCTTTGTACAAAGAATTTGAATTCGCTTAGACTCTAATCTCACAAAGCATACACTCAAATACAATAATGCCATTGTATCAAATATTAACTCAAAGGTATAAAAGAATTGAGCTTTTGTACATAAATGAAGTAATAGTTTCGCATATGATACAGTTGAAAACACCTAAAAATAGTGCCTAATATTAATCTCACGAAATGAATCAAATTAAAGGATTTTATAAATAAATAAAATATTATTTTTATACATCAATTAAATTTATCAAATAAATTTTGAAATAACTTTTTAGGGATGAATTTAATGCAAATAACTTCTTTGGGAAGTATTTCCTATATTTTTCTTTTATATTTAGCCAATTCTGATAAGGATATTGGGTCATAGTATAAAGTTTGTACTATTAATTTTCTTATTTATCTTATTTATGTCTACTTTTTATTTTCGAGAAATATATATTTTTTAGTAAAAAGGAACCGTGTAAAAATTGTACACATATTAAATAATAAGTTGAGTGGTTAATTTTTGTTTTCTCTGTGAATTTGTTTAGGTAACCCCATATATGTCTCTTTTTGAGAAGTCATAAATGCATGAAGAGAAATACATATACTTTAAATTTCTACTTAACTTATTAAAGTCAAGTAATAAAAATAAACATTTAACACACTATTAGGTGTAATTCAATGCAGAGACTTAGAGAGAAAATCTAATATTTTAAAATTAAAAAATGTAAGACAAATAAACAACAAATAAAATTTAAAAATAAAGCAAAAGAAGAATGAAAAAGATAAGATATAAAAAATCTAAAACTTCTAATTATTTTTAATCTCGTTTAAGATCACAACTAAAATTTATAAAATAAGTTATTTTAATATTCGAAATATTTAGGATTTACTATAATAATTAGTTGAAAATCACTTTCTGATTTTAATAAAAAAATGTATGAATATTAAATTTATTAAATCTTTGTACAAAGAATTTGAATTCGCTTAGACACTAATCTCACAAAGCATACACTCAAATACAATAATCCTATTGTATCAAATATTAATTCAAAGGTATATAAGAATGGAGCTTTTATATAGAAACGAGCTAATAGTTTCGCATAAGTTTAAATATATAAAAGCCTAAAAATAATACATAATATTAATCTCATGAAAGGAATCAAATTAAAGGATATTATAAAGAAAGAAAATATTATTTTTATAAATCAATTAAATTTATCAAATAAATTTTGAAATAACTTTTTAGGGATGAATTTAATGCAAATAACTTCTTTGGGAAGTATTTCCTATATTTTTCTTTTATATTTAGCCAATTCTGATAAGGATATTGGGTCATAGTATAAAGTTTGTACTATTAATTTTCTTATTTATCTTATTTATGTCTACTTTTTATTTTCGAGAAATATATTTTTTAAGGAAAAGGAACCATGTAAAAATTGTACACATATTAAATAATAAGTTGAGTGGTTAATTTGTGTTTTCTCTGTGAATTTGTTTAGGTAACCCCATATATGTCTCTTTTTGAGAAGTCATAAATGCATGAAGAGAAATACATATACTTTAAATTTCTACTTAACTTATTAAAGTCAAGTAATAAAAATAAACATTTAACACACTATTAGGTGTAATTCAATGCAGAGGCTTAGAGAGAAAATCTAATATTTTAAAATTCAAAAATGTAACACAAATAAACAACAAATAAAATTTAAAAATAAAGCAAAAGAAGAATGAAAAAGATAAGATATAAAAAAACTAAAACTTCTAATTCTTTTTAATCTAGTTTCAGATTACAACTAAAATTTATAAAATAAGTTATTTTAATATTCGAAATATTTAGGATTTACTATAATAATTAGTTGAAAATCACTTTCCGATTTCCGATTTTAATAAAAAATGTATGAATATTAAATTTATTAAATCTTTGTACAAAGAATTTGAATTCGCTTAGACTCTAATCTCACAAAGCATACACTCAAATACAATAATGCCATTGTATCAAATATTAACTCAAAGGTATAAAAGAATTGAGCTTTTGTACATAAATGAAGTAATAGTTTCGCATATGATACAGTTGAAAACACCTAAAAATAGTGCCTAATATTAATCTCACGAAATGAATCAAATTAAAGGATTTTATAAATAAATAAAATATTATTTTTATACATCAATTAAATTTATCAAATAAATTTTGAAATAACTTTTTAGGGATGAATTTAATGCAAATAACTTCTTTGGGAAGTATTTCCTATATTTTTCTTTTATATTTAGCCAATTCTGATAAGGATATTGGGTCATAGTATAAAGTTTGTACTATTAATTTTCTTATTTATCTTATTTATGTCTACTTTTTATTTTCGAGAAATATATTTTTTAAAGAAAAAGGAACCATTTAAAAATGTACACATATTAAATAATAAGTTGAGTGGTTAATTTGTGTTTTCTCTGTGAATTTGTTTAGGTAACCCCATATATGTCTCTTTTTGAAAAGTCATAAATGCATGAAGAGAAATACATATACTTTAAATTTCTACTTAACTTATTAAAGTCAAGTAATAAAAATAAACATTTAACACATTATTAGGTGTAATTAAATGCAGAATTGTAAAGAGAAAATCTAATATTTTAAAATTCAAAAATGTAACACAAATAAACAACAAATAAAATTTAAAAATAAAGCAAAAGAAGAATGAAAAAGATAAGATATAAAAAAACTAAAACTTCTAATTCTTTTTAATCTAGTTTCAGATTACAACTAAAATTTATAAAATAAGTTATTTTAATATTCGAAATATTTAGGATTTACTATAATAATTAGTTGAAAATCACTTTCCGATTTGCAGATTTTAATAAAAAAGTCTGAATATTAAATTTATTAAATCTTTGTACAAAGAATTTGAATTCGCTTAGACTCTAATCTCACAAAGCATACACTCAAATACAATAATGCCATTGTATCAAATATTAACTCAAAGGTATAAAAGAATTGAGCTTTTGTACATAAATGAAGTAATAGTTTCGCATATGATACAGTTGAAAACGCCTAAAAATAGTGCGTAATATTAATCTCACGAAATGAATCAAATTAAAGGATTTTATAAATAAATAAAATATTATTTTTATACATCAATTAAATTTATCAAATAAATTTTGAAATAACTTTTTAGGGATGAATTTAATGCAAATAACTTCTTTGGGAAGTATTTCCTATATTTTTCTTTTATATTTAGCCAATTCTGATAAGGATATTGGGTCATAGTATAAAGTTTGTACTATTAATTTTCTTATTTATCTTATTTATGTCTACTTTTTATTTTCGAGAAATATATTTTTTAAAGAAAAGGAACCATTTAAAAATGTACACATATTAAATAATAAGTTGAGTGGTTAATTTGTGTTTTCTCTGTGAATTTGTTTAGGTAACCCCATATATGTCTCTTTTTGAAAAGTCATAAATGCATGAAGAGAAATACATATACTTTAAATTTCTACTTAACTTATTAAAGTCAAGTAATAAAAATAAACATTTAACACACTATTAGGTGTAATTCAATGCAGAGACTTAGAGAGAAAATCTAATATTTTAAAATTCAATAATGTAACGCAAATAAACAACAAATAAATGTTTAAAATAAAGCAAAAGAAGAATGAAAAAGATAAGATATAAAAAATCTAAAACTTCTCATTATTTTTAATCTCTTTTAAGATTACAACTAAAATCTATAAAGTAAGTTATTTTAATATTCGAAATATTTAGGATTTACTATAATAATTAGTCAAAAATCAATTTCCAATTTTAATAAAAAATATATCAATATTAAATTTATTAAATCTTAGTAAGAATAATTTGAATTCCTTTAGACTCTATTCACACAAAGCATAAACTCAAATACAATAATCCTATTGCATCAAATATTAATTCAAAGGTATACGAGAATTGAGCTATTGAATATAAATGAAGTAATAGTTTCGCATATGTAAAAGTTGAAAAGCCTAAAAATAGTGCATAATATTAATGTCACGAAAGGAATCAAATGAAATGATTTTATAAAGAAATAAAATATTTTTTTTATCCATCAAGTAAATTTATCAAATAAATTTTGAAATAACTTTTTAGGGATGAATTTAATGCAAATGACTTCCTCGGGAAGTATTTCCTATATTTTTATTTTATATTAAGCCAATTCTGAGAAGGATATTGGGTCATAGTATAAAGTTTGTACTATTCATTTTTTTTCTTTATTTTATTTATCTCTACTTTTTATTTTCATGATATATATTTTTTAAAGAAAAGGACCATGTATAAATTGTACATATATTAAATAATAAGGTGATTGGTTAATTTGTGTTTTCTCTTTGAATTTGTTTAGGTAATCCCATATATGACTCTTTTTGAGAAGTCATCAATGCATGAAGAGAAAGGCATATACTTTAAATTTCTACTTGACTTATTCAAGTCAAGTAATAAAAATAAACATTTAACATTCTATTAGTTGTAATTCATTGCAGAGGCTTAGATAGATAATCTTACAATTTCAAATGCAAAATGTTAACACAAATAAACAACAAATAAAATTTTAAAATAAAGCAAAAGAAGAATGAAAAACATAAGATATAAAAAAACTAAAACTTCTAATTCCTTTTAATCTAATTTCAGATTACAACTAAAATTTATAAAATAAGTTATTTTAATATTCCAAAATATTTAGGATTTACTATAATAATTAGTTGAAAATCACTTTCCGATTTTAATAAAAAAATGTATGAATATTAAATTTATTAAATCTTTGTACAAAGAATTTGAATTCGCTTAGACTCTAATCTCACAAAGCATACACTCAAATACAATAATGCCATTGTATCAAATATTAACTCAAAGGTATAAAAGAATTGAGCTTTTGTACATAAATGAAGTAATAGTTTCGCATATGATACAGTTGACAACACCTAAAAATAGTGCGTAATATTAATCTCACGAAATGAATCAAATTAAAGGATTTTATAAATAAATAAAATATTATTTTTATACATCAATTAAATTTATCAAATAAATTTTGAAATAACTTTTTAGGGATGAATTTAATGCAAATAACTTCTTTGGGAAGTATTTCCTATATTTTTCTTTTATATTTAGCCAATTCTGATAAGGATATTGGGTCATAGTATAAAGTTTGTACTATTAATTTTCTTATTTATCTTATTTATGTCTACTTTTTATTTTCGAGAAATATATTTTTTAAAGAAAAGGAACCATTTAAAAATGTACACATATTAAATAATAAGTTGAGTGGTTAATTTGTGTTTTCTCTGTGAATTTGTTTAGGTAACCCCATATATGTCTCTTTTTGAAAAGTCATAAATGCATGAAGAGAAATACATATACTTTAAATTTCTACTTAACTTATTAAAGTCAAGTAATAAAAATAAACATTTAACACATTATTAGGTGTAATTAAATGCAGAGGCTTAGAGAGAAAATCTAATATTTTAAAATTCAAAAATGTAACACAAATAAACAACAAATAAAATTTAAAAATAAAGCAAAAGAAGAATGAAAAAGATAAGATATAAAAAAACTAAAACTTCTAATTCTTTTTAATCTAGTTTCAGATTACAACTAAAATTTATAAAATAAGTTATTTTAATATTCGAAATATTTAGGATTTACTATAATAATTAGTTGAAAATCACTTTCCGATTTTAATAAAAAAATGTATGAATATTAAATTTATTAAATCTTTGTACAAAGAATTTGAATTCGCTTAGACTCTAATCTCACAAAGCATACACTCAAATACAATAATGCCATTGTATCAAATATTAACTCAAAGGTATAAAAGAATTGAGCTTTTGTACATAAATGAAGTAATAGTTTCGCATATGTATAAAGTTGAAAACACCTAAAACTAGTGCGTAATATTAATCTCACGAAATGAATCAAATTAAAGGATTTTATAAAGAAATAAAATATTATTTTTATACATCAATTAAATTTATCAAATAAATTTTGAAATAACTTTTTAGGGATGAATTTAATGGAAATAAATTCTTTGGGAAGTATTTCCTATATTTTTCTTTTATATTTAGCCAATTCTGATAAGGATATTGGGTCATAGTATAAAGTTTGTTCTATTAATTTTCTTATTTATCTTATTTATCTATACTTTTTATTTTCGAAAAATATATTTTTTAAGGAAAAGGAACCATGTAAAAATTGTGCACATATTAAATAATAAGGTGAGTGGTTAATTTGTGTTTTCTCTATGAATTTGTTTAGGTAACCCCATATATGTCTCTTTTTGAGAAGTCATAAAAGAATGAAGAGAAAGACAAATACTTTAAATTTCTACTTAACTTATTAAAGTCAAGTAATAAAAATAAACATTTAACACACTATTAGGTGTAATACAATGCAAAGGACTATAGAGACAATCTCACTATTTAAAATTCAAAAAGTTAAAACAAATAAACAACAAATAAATTTTAAAAATAAATTAAAATGAGAACCAAAAAGATAAGATAAAAAAATGTAAAACTTCTCACTGTTTTTAATCTCGTTTAAGATTAAAACTAAAATTTATAAAATAAGTTATTTTAATATTAGAAATATTTAGGATTTACTATAATAATTAGTTATAAATCAATTTCGTATATAAATAAAAAATGTATGAATATTGAATTTATCCAATGTTAGAAAAAAGCATTTGAATGGGCTTATACTCTATATTGTCACAAAGCATTCACTCAAATACAGTAATCCTATTGTATCAAATATTAATTCAAAGGTATAAAAGAATTCAGATTTTGTATATAAACGAGCTAATAGTTTCGCATAAGTTTAAATATTTAAAAGCCTAAAAATAATACATAATATTAATCTCATGAAAGGAATCAAATTAAAGGATATTATAAAGAAAGAAAATATAATTTTTATAAATCAATTAAATTTATTAAATAAATTTTGAATTATTTTTTTAGATATGAATAAGATGCAAATGACTACTTTGGGATGTATTTCCTACATTTTTTTTATATTCACCAAATTCTCAGAATGATATGGGGTCATAGTATATAGTTTATAATATTCATTTTTTTTATTTTTATCTACTTTTTATATTTGAGATATATATTTCTTAAAGAAAATGACACATGTATAAATTGTACATATATTTAATAATAAAGTGAGTGGTGAATTTTTGTTTTTTATTTTTATTGGTTTAGGTAACCCCAAATATGTCTCTTTTTTAGAAGTAATGAATGCGTGAAGAGAAAGACATATACTTTAAATTTCTACTTAACTTATTCAAGTCAAATAATAAAAATAAACTTTGAACACTCTATTAGGTCTAATTCAATGCAAAGGACTATAGATATAATCTCACTATTGAAAATGCAAAAAGTTAACACAAATAAACAAAAATAAAATTTTAAAATAAAGTAAAATAAGAATGAAAAATGATTAGATATAAAAAAATCTAAAACTTCTCATTCTTTTTAATCTCGTTTAAGATTAAAATGAAAATCTATAAAATAAGTTATTTTAATTTTATAAATATTTAGGATTTACTATAATAATTAGTTGAAAATCACTATCGTATTTTATTAAAAAATGTATCAATATTAAATTTATACAATCTTAGTATAAAGAATTCGCTTAAACTCTATTCTCACAAAGCATACTCTCAAATTGGCTAATCCTAATGGTTCAAACGTTAATTCAAAGGTATATAAGAATGGAGCTTTTATATAGAAACGAGCTAATAGTTTCGCATAAGTTTAAATATATAAAAGCCTAAAAATAATACATAATATTAATCTCATGAAAGGAATCAAATTAAAGGATATTATAAAGAAAGAAAATATAATTTTTATAAATCAATTAAATTTATTAAATAAATTTTGAATTATTTTTTTAGATATGAATAAGATGCAAATGACTTCTTTGGGATGTATTTCCTACATTTTTTTTATATTCACCAAATTCTCAGAATGATATGGGGTCATAGTATATAGTTTATACTATTCATTTTTTTTATTTATATCTACTTTTTATATTTGAGATATATATTTTTTAAAGAAAATGACACATGTATAAATTGTACATATATTTAATAATAAAGTGAGTGGTGAATTTGTGTTTTTTATTTTTATTGGTTTAGGTAACCCCAAATATGTCTCTTTTTTAGAAGTAATGAATGCGTGAAGAGAAAGACATATACTTTAAATTTCTACTTACCTTATTCAAGTCAAATAATAAAAATAAACTTTGAACACTCTATTAGGTCTAATTCAATGCAAAGGACTATAGATATAATCTCACTATTGAAAATGCAAAAAGTTAACACAAATAAACAAAAATAAAATTTTAAAATAAAGTAAAATAAGAATGAAAAATAAATAGATATAAAAAAATCTAAAACTTCTCATTCTTTTTAATCTCGTTGAAGATTAAAATGAAAATCTATAAAATAAGTTATTTTAATTTTATAAATATTTAGGATTTACTATAATAATTAGTTGAAAATCACTATCGTATTTTATTAAAAAATGAATTAATACTAAATTTATACAATCTTAGTATAAAGAATTCGCTTAAACTCTATTCTCACAAAGCATACTCTCAAATTGGCTAATCCTAATGGTTCAAACTTTAATTCAAAGGTATATAAGAACGGAGCTTTTATATAGAAACGAGCTAATAGTTTCGCATAAGTTTAAATATATAAAAGCCTAAAAATAATACATAATATTAATCTCATGAAAGGAATCAAATTAAAGGATATTATAAAGAAAGAAAATATTATATTTATGAATCAATTAAATTTATTAAATAAATTTTGAATTATTTTTTTAGATATGAATAAAATGCAAATGACTTCTTTGGGATGTATTTCCTACATTTTTGTTTTATATTCACCAAATTCTCAGAATGATATGGGGTCATAGTATATAGTTTATACTATTCATTTTTTTATTTATATCTACTTTTTATATTTGAGATATATATTTTTTAAAGAAAATGACACATGTATAAATTGTACATATATTTAATAATAAAGTGAGTGGTGAATTTGTGTTTTTTATTTTTATTGGTTTAGGTAACCCCAAATATGTCTCTTTTTTAGAAGTAATGAATGCGTGAAGAGAAAGACATATACTTTAAATTTCTACTTAACTTATTCAAGTCAAATAATAAAAATAAACTTTGAACACTCTATTAGGTCTAATTCAATGCAAAGGACTATAGATATAATCTCACTATTGAAAATGCAAAAAGTTAACACAAATAAACAAAAATAAAATTTTAAAATAAAGTAAAATAAGAATGAAAAATGATTAGATATAAAAAAATCTAAAACTTCTCATTCTTTTTAATCTCGTTTAAGATTAAAATGAAAATCTATAAAATAAGTTATTTTAATTTTATAAATATTTAGGACTTACTATAATAATTAGTTGAAAATCACTATCTTATTTTATTAAAAAATGTATTAATATAAAATTTATACAATCTTAGTATAAAGAATTCGCTTAAACTCTATTCTCACAAAGGATAATCTCAAATTGGCTAATCCTAATGGTTCAAACGTTAATTCAAAGGTATATAAGAAAGGAGCTTTTATATATAAAGAGCTAATAGTTTCGCATAAGTTTAAATATATAAAATCCTAAAAATAATACATAATATTAATCTCATGAAAGGAATCAAATTAAAGGATATTATAAAGAAAGAAAATATTATATTGATAAATCAATTAAATTTATTAAATAAATTTTGAATTATTTTTTTAGATGTGAATAAGATGCAAATGACTTCTTTGGGATGTATTTCCTACATTTTTTTTATATTCACCAAATTCTCAGAATGATATGGGGTCATAGTATATAGTTTATACTATTCATTTTTTTTATTTATATCTACTTTTTATATTTGAGATATATATTTTTTAAAGAAAATGACACATGTATAAATTGTACATATATTTAATAATAAAGTGAGTGGTGAATTTGTGTTTTTTATTTTTATTGGTTTAGGTAACCCCAAATATGTCTCTTTTTTAGAAGTAATGAATGCGTGAAGAGAAAGACATATACTTTAAATTTCTACTTAACTTATTCAAGTCAAATAATAAAAATAAACTTTGAACACTCTATTAGGTCTAATTCAATGCAAAGGACTATAGATATAATCTCACTATTGAAAATGCAAAAAGTTAACACAAATAAACAAAAATAAAATTTTAAAATAAAGTAAAATAAGAATGAAAAATGATTAGATATAAAAAAATCTAAAACTTCTCATTCTTTTTAATCTCGTTTAAGATTAAAATGAAAATCTATAAAATAAGTTATTTTAATTTTATAAATATTTAGGATTTACTATAATAATTAGTTGAAAATCACTATCGTATTTTATTAAAAAATGTATTAATATTAAATTTATACAATCTTAGTATAAAGAATTCGCTTAAACTCTATTCTCACAAAGCATACTCTCAAATTGGCTAATCCTAATGGTTCAAACGTTAATTCAAAGGTATATAAGAAAGGAGCTTTTATATAGAAACGAGCTAATAGTTTCGCATAAGTTTAAATATATAAAAGCCTAAAAATAATACATAATATTAATCTCATGAAAGGAATCAAATTAAAGGATATTATAAAGAAAGAAAATATTATATTTATAAATCAATTAAATTTATTAAATAAATTTTGAATTATTTTTTTAGATATGAATAAGATGCAAATGACTTCTTTGGGATGTATTTCCTACATTTTTTTTATATTCACCAAATTCTCAGAATGATATGGGGTCATAGTATATAGTTTATACTATTCATTTTTTTATTTATATCTACTTTTTATATTTGAGATATATATTTTTTAAAGAAAATGACACATGTATAAATTGTACATATATTTAATAATAAAGTGAGTGGTGAATTTGTGTTTTTTATTTTTATTGGTTTAGGTAACCCCAAATATGTCTCTTTTTTAGAAGTAATGAATGCGTGAAGAGAAAGACATATACTTTAAATTTCTACTTAACTTATTCAAGTCAAATAATAAAAATAAACTTTGAACACTCTATTAGGTCTAATTCAATGCAAAGGACTATAGATATAATCTCACTATTGAAAATGCAAAAAGTTAACACAAATAAACAAAAATAAAATTTTAAAATAAAGTAAAATAAGAATGAAAAATGATTAGATATAAAAAAATCTAAAACTTCTCATTCTTTTTAATCTCGTTTAAGATTAAAATGAAAATCTATAAAATAAGTTATTTTAATTTTATAAATATTTAGGATTTACTATAATAATTAGTTGAAAATCACTATCGTATTTTATTAAAAAATGTATCAATATTAAATTTATACAATCTTAGTATAAAGAATTCGCTTAAACTCTATTCTCACAAAGCATACTCTCAAATTGGCTAATCCTAATGGTTCAAACGTTAATTCAAAGGTATATAAGAATGGAGCTTTTATATAGAAACGAGCTAATAGTTTCGCATAAGTTTAAATATATAAAAGCCTAAAAATAATACATAATATTAATCTCATGAAAGGAATCAAATTAAAGGATATTATAAAGAAAGAAAATATAATTTTTATAAATCAATTAAATTTATTAAATAAAATTTGAATTATTTTTTTAGATATGAATAAGATGCAAATGACTTCTTTGGGATGTATTTCCTACATTTTTTTTTGTATTCACCAAATTCATAGAATGATATGGTGTCATAGTATATAGTTTATACTATTCGTTTTTTTTATTTATATCTACTTTTTATATTTGAGATATATATTTTTTAAAGAAAATGACACATGTATAAATTGTACATATATTTAATAATAAAGTGAGTGGTGAATTTGTGTTTTTTATTTTTATTGGTTTAGGTAACCCCAAATATGTCTCTTTTTTAGAAGTAATGAATGCGTGAAGAGAAAGACATATACTTTAAATTTCTACTTAACTTATTCAAGTCAAATAATAAAAATAAACTTTGAACACTCTATTAGGTCTAATTCAATGCAAAGGACTATAGATATAATCTCACTATTGAAAATGCAAAAAGTTAACACAAAAAAACAAAAATAATATTTTAAAATAAAGTAAAATAAAAATGTAAAATGATTAGATATAAAAAAATCTAAAACTTCTCATTCTTTTTAATCTTGTTTAAGATCAAAATGAAAATCAATAAATGAAGTTATTTTAATTTTATAAATATTTAGGATTTACTATAATAATTAGCTTAAAATCACTTTCGTATTTTATTAAAAAATGTATCAATATTAAATTTATACAATCTTAGTATAAAGAATTCGCTTAAACTCTATTCTCACAAAGCGTACTCTCAAATTGGCTAATCCTAATGGTTCAAACGTTAATTCAAAGGTATATAAGAATGGAGCTTTTATATAGAAACGAGCTAATAGTTTCGCATAAGTTTAAATATATAAAAGCCTAAAAATAATACATAATATTAATCTCATGAAAGGAATCAAATGACATGATTTTATAAAGAAATAAAATATTTTTTTTATCCATCAAGTAAATTTATCAAATAAATTTTGAAATAACTTTTTAGGGATGAATTTAATGCAAATGACTTCCTCGGGAAGTATTTCCTATATTTTTCTTTTATATTAAGCCAATTCTGAGAAGGATATTGGGTCAAAGTATAAAGTTTGTACTATTCATTTTTTTTCTTTATTTTATTAATCTCTGTTTTTTATTTTCATGATATATATTTTTTAAAGAAAAGGACCATGTATAAATTGTACATAAATTAAATAATAAGGTGAATGGTTAATTTGTGTTTTTTCTTTCTATTGGTGTAGGTAACCTCATATATGTCTCTTTTTTAGAAGTCATGAATGCTTGAAGAGAAAGACATATACTTTAAATTTCTACTTAACTCATTCAAATCAAGTTATAAAACAAAACATTTAACACTCTATTAGGTGTAATTCAACGCAAAGGACTATAGAGACAATCTCACTATTTAAAATTCAAAAAGTTAAAACAAATAAACAACAAATAAATTTTAAAAATAAATTAAAATGAGAAAGAAAAAGGTACGATAAAAAAATCAAAAACTTATCATTCTTTTTAATCTCGTTTATGATCAAAATGAAAATCTATAAAATAAGGTATTTTAATATTATAAATATTTAGGATTTACTATAATAATTAGTTGAAAATCACTCTCGTATTTTATTAAAAAATGTATCAATATTAAATTTATATAAACTTAGTATAAAGAATTCGCTTAAACTCTATTCTCACAAAGCATACTCTAAAATTGGGTAATCCTAATGGTTCAAACGTTAATTCAAAGGCATATAAGAATGGAGCTTTTATATAGAAACGAGCAAATAGTTTCGCATAAGTTTAAATATGAAAAAGCCTAAAAATAGTACATAATATTAATCTCATGAAAGGAATCAAATTAAAGGATTTTATAAAAAAGAAAATATTATTTTTATAAATCAATTAAATTTATTAAATAAATTTTGAAGTAACTTTTTAGAGATGAATAAAATGCAAATGACTTCTTTGGGATGTATTTCCTACATTTTTGTTTTATATTTAGCCAATCCTGATAAGGATATTGGGTCATAGTATAAAGTTTGTACTATTAATTTTCTTATTTATACTATTTATCTCTACTTTTTATTTTCGAGAAATATATTTTTTAACTAAAAGGAACCATGTAAAAATTGTACATCTATTAAATAATACGATGAGTGTTTAATTTTTGTTTAGGTAATTCCATATATGTCTCTTTTTGAGAAGCCATAAATGCATGAAGAGAAATACATATACTTTAAATTTCTACTTGACTTATTAAAGTCAAGTAATAAAATTACACATTTAACACACTATTAGGTGTAATTCAATGCAGAGGCTTAGAGAGAAAATCTAATATTTTAAAATTCAAAAATGTAACACAAATAAACAACAAATAAAATTTAAAAATAAAGCAAAAGAAGAATGAAAAAGATAAGATATAAAAAAACTAAAACTTCTAATTCTTTTTAATCTAGTTTCAGATTACAACTAAAATTTATAAAATAAGTTATTTTAATATTCGAAATATTTAGGATTTACTAGTTGAAAATCACTATCATATTTTAATAAACAATTTATCAATATTAAATTTATCCAATCTTAGCATAACGAATTTGAATTCGCTTAGACTCTAATCTCACAAAGCATACACTCAAATACAATAATCCTATTGTATCAAATATTAACTCAAAGGTATAAAAGAATTGAGCTTTTGTACATAAATGAAGTAATAGTTTCGCATATGATACAGTTGAAAACACCTAAAAATAGTGCCTAATATTAATCTCACGAAATGAATCAAATTAAAGGATTTTATAAAGAAATAAAATATTATTTTTATAAATCAATTAAATTTATCAAATAAATTTTGAAATAACTTTTTAGGGATGAATTTAATGCAAATGACTTCTTCGGGAAGTATTTCCTATATTTTTCTTCTATATTTAGCCAATTCTGATAAGGATATTGGGTCATAGTATAAAGTTTGTACTATTAATTTTCTTATTTATCTTATTTATCTATACTTTTTATTTTCGAGAAATATCTTTTTTAAGGAAAAGGAACCATGTAAAAATTGTACAAATATTAAATAATACGGTGAGTGGTTAATTTTTGTTTTCTCTGTGAATTTGTTTAGGTAACCCTATATATGTCTCTTTTTGAGAAGTCATAAATGCATGAAGAGAAATACATATACTTTAAATTTCTACTTAACTTATTAAAGTCAAGGAATAAAAATAAACATTTAACACTCTATTAGCTGTAATTCAATGCAGAGACTTAGAGAGAAAATCTAATATTTTAAAATTCAAAAATGTAACACAAATAAACAACAAATAAAATTTAAAAATAAAGCAAAAGAAGAATGAAAAAGATAAGATATAAAAAAACTAAAACTTCTCATTCTTTTTAATCTCGTTTAAGATTATAACTAAATTCTATAAAATAAGTTATTTTAATATTCGAAATATTTAGGATTTACTATAATAATTAGTTGAAAATCAATTTTGTATTTTAATAAAAAATGTATGAATATTAAATTTATTAAATCTTTGTACGAAGAATTTGAATTCGCTTAGACTCTAATCTCACAAAGCATAAACTCAAATACAATAATCCTATTGTATCAAATATTAACTCAAAGGTATAAAAGAATTTTGCTTTTGTATATAAATGAAGTAATAGTTTCGCATATGTATAAATTTGAAAACACCTAAAAATAGTGCATAATATTAATCTCACGAAATGAATCAAATTAAAGGATTTTATAAAGAAATAAAATATTATTTTTATACATCAATTAAATTTATCAAATAAATTTTGAAATAACTTTTTAGGGATGAATTTAATGCAAATATCTTCTTGGGGAAGTATTTCCTATATTTTTATTTTATATTTAGCCAATTATGATAAGGATATTGGGTCATAGTATAAAGTTTGTACTATTAATTTTTTTATTTATCTTATTTATCTATACTTTTTATTTTCGAGAAATATATTTTTTAAGGAAAAGGAACCATGTAAAAATTGTACACATATTAAATAATACGGTGAGTGGTTAATTTGTGTTTTCTCTGTGAATTTGTTTAGATAATACCCATAAGTGTCTCTTTTTGAGAAGTCATAAATGCATGAAGAGAAAGACATATACTTTAAATTTCTACTTAACTTATTAAAGTCAAGTAATAAAAATAAACATTTAACACACTATTAGGTGTAATTCAATGCAGAGACTCAGAGAGAAAATCTAATATTTTAAAATTCAAAAATGTAACACAAATAAAAAAACAAATACAATTTAAAAATAAAGCAAAAGAAGAATGAAAAAGATAAGATATAAAAAAACTAAAACTTCTAATTATTTTTAATCCAAGATTATAATTAAAATCTATTAAATAAGTTATTTTAATATTCAAAATATTTAGGATTTACTATAAAACTTAGTTCAAAATAACTTTCGTATTTTTATTAAAAATGTACCAATTTTAAAGTTATTAAATCTTATTATAAAGAATTTGAATTTGCTAATATTCTAATATCAAAAAACATAACCTCAAATACAATAATCCTATTGTATCAAATATTAACTCAAAGGTATAAGAGAATTCAGATTTTGTATATAAATGAAGTAATAGTTTCGCATATGTATAAATTTGAAAACACCTAAAAATAGTGCCTAATATTAATCTTACGAAATGAATCAAATTAAAGGATTTTATAAAGAAATAAAATATTATTTTTATACATCAATTAAATTTATCAAATAAATTTTCTAATAACTTTTTAGGGATGAATTTAATGGAAATAAATTCTTTGGGAAGTATTTCCTATATTTTTCTTTTATATTTAGCCAATTCTGATAAGGATATTGGGTCATAGTATAAAGTTTGTTCTATTAATTTTCTTATTTATCTTATTTATCTATACTTTTTATTTTCGAAAAATATATTTTTTAAGGAAAAGGACTGTGGTATAAGTTGTAGATATATTAAAGAATAAGGTGATTGGTTAATTTGTGTTTTCTCTTTGAATTGGTCTAGGTAACCCATATATGTGTCTTTTTGAGAACCCATGAATGCATAAAGAGAAAGACATATACTTTAAATTTTCACTTAACTTATTAAAGTCAAGTAATAAAAATAAATATTAAAGACTCTATTAGTTGTAATTCAATGCAAAGGCCT
This sequence comes from Hippophae rhamnoides, assembly GCA_033030585.1. NCBI lineage: Eukaryota > Viridiplantae > Streptophyta > Magnoliopsida > Rosales > Elaeagnaceae > Hippophae > Hippophae rhamnoides. The sequence goes on along the minus strand of CM065434.1, from coordinate 23,025,203 downwards.
ATAGAGATAATCTACCAATTTTAAATGCAAAAAGTTAACACAAATAAACAAGAAATAAAATTTTAAAATAAAGTAATATAAGAATGACAAAGATAAGATATAAAAAATCTAAAATTTTGCATGCTTTTTAATCTCGTTTAATATTATAATTAAAATCTATAAAATAAGTTATTTTAATATCAAAATATTTAGGATTTACTATAATAATTAGTTTAAAATCACTTTCGTATTTTTATAAAATATGTACCAATTTTAAAGTTATCCAATATTAGTATAAAGAATTTGAATTTGCTTAGACTCTAATATCACAAAACATAATCTCAAATACACTAATCCTATTTTTTCAAACATTAATTCAAATTTATATAAGAATAGGGCTTTTATATAGAAACGAGCAAATAGTTTCGCATAAGTTTAAATATGAAAAAGCCTAAAAATAGTACATAATATTAATCTCATGAAAGGAATCAAATTAAAGGATTTTATAAAAAAGAAAATATTATTTTTATAAATCAATTAAATTTATTTAATAAATTTTGAAGTAACTTTTTAGAGATGAATAAAATGAAAATGAGTTCTTTTGGATGTATTTCCTACATTTTTGTTTTATATTCACCAAATTCTCAGAATGATATCGGGTCATAGTATATAGTTTGTACTATTTATTTTTTTTATTTATATCTACTTTTTATATTTGAGATATATATTTTTAAATGAAAGTGACAAATGTATACATTGTACATATATTTAATTATAAAGTGAGTGGTGAATTTGTTTTTTTTTTATTTTTATTGCTTTAGGTAACCCTATATATGTCACTTTTGTAGAAGTCATGAGTGCATGATCAGAAAGACATATACTTTAAATTTTCACTTACCTTATTCAAGTCAAGTAATAAAAATAAACATTAAACACTATATAAGTTGTTATTCAATGAAAAGGCCTATTGAGATAATCTAACAATTTATAATGCAAAAAGTTAACATAAATAAACAACAAATAAAGTTTTAAAATAAAGAAAAATAAGAATGAAAAAGATAAGAAATAAAAAATCTAAAACTTCGCATTTTTTTGAATCTCGTTTAATATTATAATTAAAATCTATAAAATAAGTAATTTTAATATGCTAAATATTTAGGATTTACTATAATAATTAATTGAAAATCACTTTCGTATTTTTATTAAATATGTACCAATATTAAAGTTTTCCAATCTTAGAATAAAGAATTTGAATTCGCATAGACTCTAATATCACAAAACATAATCTCAAATACAGTAATCCTATAATTTCAAACGTTAATTCAAAGGCATATAAGAATGGAGCTTTTATATAGAAACGAGCAAATAGTTTCGCATAAGTTTAAATATGAAAAAGCCTAAAAATAGTACATAATATTAATCTCATGAAAGGAATCAAATTAAAGGATTTTATAAAAAAGAAAATATTATTTTTATAAATCAATTAAATTTATTAAATAAATTTTGAAGTAACTTTTTAGAGATGAATAAAATGCAAATGACTTCTTTGGGATGTATTTCCTACATTTTTGTTTTATATTCACCAAATTCTCAGAATGATATCGGGTCATAGTATATAGTTTGTACTATTCATTTTTTTTATTTATATCTACTTTTTATATTTGAGATATATATTTTTTAAAGAAAATGACACATGTATAAATTGTACATATATTTAATAATATGGTGAGTTGTTAATTTCTTTTTTTTATTTGTATTAGTTTAGGTAACCCCATATATGTCTCTTTTTTAGAAGTCATGAATGCATGAAGAGAAAGCCATATACATTAAATTTCTACTTAACTTATTTAAGTCAATTAATAAAAATAAACATTTAATACTCTATTAGGTGTAATGCAATGCAAAGGCCAATAGAGATGCTCCGACAATTTAAAATGCAAAAATTAACATAAATAAACAACAAATAAAGTTTTAAAATAAAGTAAAATAAGAATGAAAAAGATAAGATATAAAAAATCTAAAACTTAACATTTTTTTGAATCTCGTTTAATATTATAATTAAAATCTATAAAATAAGTTATTTTAATATTCGAAATATTTAGGATTTACTATAATAATTAGTTGAAAATCACTTTCGTATTTTTATAAAATATGTACCAATTTTAAAGTTATCCAATCTTACTATAAAGAATTTGAATTTGCTTAGACTCTAATATCACAAAACATAATCTCAAATACAGTAATCCTATTTTTTCAAACATTAATTCAAATTTATATAAGAATAGAGCTTTTTTCTAGTAATGAACTAATGGTTTGGCACATGTATAAAGTTGAAAACACCTAAAACTGGTGCATAATATTAATCTCATCAAAGGAATCAAATTAAAGGATTTGATAAAGAAATAAAATATTATTTTTATACATAAATTAAATTTATCAAATAAATTATGAGGTACCTTTTTAGAGATGAATAAAATGCAAATGACTTCTTGGGGAAGTACTTCCTATATGTTTCTTTTATATTTAGCCAATTCTCATAATGATATTGGGTCTTAGTATATAGTTTCAACTATTAATTTTTTTCTTCTCTTTATTTATCTCTACTTTTTATTTTAGAGATATATATTTTTTAGAGAAAAGGACTCATGTATAAATGTTACATATATTAAATAATAAGGTGATTGATTAATTTGTGGTTTCTCTTTGAATTGGTCTAGGTAACCCCATATATGTCTCTTTTTGAGAACCCATGAATGCATGAAGAGAAAGACCTATACTTTAAATTTCTACTTAACTTATTCAAGTCAAGTAATAAAAATAAACATTTAACACTCTATTAGGTGTAATTCAGTGCAGGGGCTTAGAGAGATAATATAACAATTTAAAATGCAAAAAGTTAACACAAATAAATAACAAATATAATTTTAAAATAATGTAAAATATCAATGAAAAAGATAAGATATAAATAATCTAAAATTTCTTATTCTTTTTAATCTCGTTCATGATTACAATTAAAATCTATAAAATAAGTTATTTTAATATTCAAAATATTTAGGATTTACTATAATAATTAGTTGAAAATCACTTTCTTATTTTTATAAAAAATGTATCCAGATTAAATTTACGCAATCTTAGTATAAATAATTTGAATTCGCTTAGACTCTAATATAACAAAGCATACTCCCAAATACAATAATCCTATTGGTTCAAATATTAATTTAAAGTTATATAAGAATAGAGCTTTTGTATAGAAATTATCTAATAGTTTCGCATATGTTTCAAATGAAAATGCCCAAAAATAGTGAAAAATATTAATCTCATAAAAAGGAATCAAATTAAAGGATTTTATAAAGAAATAAAATATTACCTTTATTCATCAATTAAATTTATCAAATAAAATTTTGTAGAAACTTTTTAGAGATGAATAAAATGCAAATGAATTCTTGGGGAAGTACTTCCTATATATTTCTTTTATATTGGGTCATAGTATGCAGTTTTTACTATTCATTTTTTAATTTTTTTTATTTATGTCTACTATTTATTATAGAGATATATATTCTTTAAAGAAAACGACCCATGTATAAATTGTACATATATTAAATAATATGGTGAGTTGTTAATTTCTTTTTTTTATTTGTATTAGTTTAGGTAACCCCATATATGTCTCTTTTTTAGAAGTCCTGAATGCATGAAGAGAAAGACCTATACTTTAAATTTATACTTAACTTATTCAAGTCAAATAATAAAAATAATCATTTAACACTCTAGTAGGTGTAATTAATGCAAAGGCGAATAGAGATCCTCCAGCAATTTAAAATGCAACAAGTTAACACAATAAACAACAAATAAAATTTTAAAATAAAGTAAAATAAGAATGAAAAAGATTCGATAAAATAAATCTAAAACTTCTCATTCTTTTTATTCTCGTTTGAGATTAGAATTAAAATCTATAAAATAAGTTATTTTAATATTCTAAATATTTAAGATTTACTATAATAATTAGTTGAAAATCACTATCGTATTTTATTAAAAAATGTATTAATATTAAATTTATACAATCTTAGTATAAAGAATTCGCTTACACTCTATTCTCACAAAGCATACTCTCAAATTGGCTAATCCTAATGGTTCAAACTTTAATTCAAAGGTATATAAGAACGGAGCTTTTATATAGAAACGAGCTAATAGTTTCGCATAAGTTTAAATATATAAAAGCCTAAAAATAATACATAATATTAATCTCATGAAAGGAATCAAATTAAAGGATATTATAAAGAAAGAAAATATAATTTTTATAAATCAATTAAATTTATTAAATAAATTTTGAATTATTTTTTTAGATATGAATAAGATGCAAATGACTTCTTTGGGATGTATTTCCTACATTTTTTTTATATTCACCAAATTCATAGAATGATATGGGGTCATTGTATATAGTTTATACTATTCATTTTTTTTATTTATATCTACCTTTTATATTTGAGATATATATATTTTAAAGAAAATGACACATGTATAAATTGTACATATATTTAATAATAAAGTGAGTGGTGAATTTGTGTTTTTTATTTTTATTGGTTTAGGTAACCCCAAATATGTCTCTTTTTTAGAAGTAATGAATGCGTGAAGAGAAAGACATATACTTTAAATTTCTACTTAACTTATTCAAGTCAAATAATAAAAATAAACTTTGAACACTCTATTAGGTCTAATTCAATGCAAAGGACTATAGATATAATCTCACTATTGAAAATGCAAAAAGTTAACACAAATAAACAAAAATAAAATTTTAAAATAAAGTAAAATAAGAATGAAAAATGATTAAATATAAAAAAATCTAAAACTTCTCATTCTTTTTAATCTCGTTTATGATTAAAATGAAAATCTATAAAATAAGTTATTTTAATTTTATAAATATTTAGGATTTACTATAATAATTAGTTGAAAATCACTATCGTATTTTATTAAAAAATGTATTAATATTAAATTTATACAATCTTAGTATAAAGAATTCGCTTACACTCTATTCTCACAAAGCATACTCTCAAATTGGCTAATCCTAATGGTTCAAACTTTAATTCAAAGGTATATAAGAACGGAGCTTTTATATAGAAACGAGCTAATAGTTTCGCATAAGTTTAAATATATAAAAGCCTAAAAATAATACATAATATTAATCTCATGAAAGGAATCAAATTAAAGGATATTATAAAGAAAGAAAATATAATTTTTATAAATCAATTAAATTTATTAAATAAATTTGGAAGTAACTTTTTAGAGATGAATAAAATGCAAATGACTTCATGGGAAATATTTCCTATATTTTTCCTTTATATTTAGCCAATTCTAAGAAATATATTGGGTCATAGTATGCAGTTTTTACTATTCATTATTTTTATTTATCTCTACTTTTTATTTTATAGATATATATTTTTTAAAGAAAAGGACCCATGTATAAATTGTACATATATTAAATAATATGGTGAGTGGTTAATTTCTTTTTTTTATTTGTATTAGTTTAGGTAACCCCATATATGTCTCTTTTTTAGAAGTCCTGAATGCATGAAGAGAAAGACCTATACTTTAAATTTATACTTAACTTATTCAAGTCAAATAATAAAAATAAACATTTAACACTCTATTTGGTGTAATTAATGCAAAGGCGAATAGAGATCCTCCAGCAATTTAAAATGCAACAAGTTAACACAATAAACAACAAATAAAATTTTAAAATAAAGTAAAATAAGAATGAAAAAGATTCGATAAAAAAAATCTAAAACTTCTCATTCTTTTTATTCTCGTTTGAGATTAGAATTAAAATCTATAAAATAAGTTATTTTAATATTCTAAATATTTAAGATTTACTATAATAATTAGTTGAAAATCACTTTCTTATTTTTATAAAAAATGTATCGATATTAAATTTATCCAATCTTAGTATAAAGAATTGGATTCGCTTAGACTCTAATCTCACAAAGATTACATTCAAGTACAATAATCCTATTGGTTCAAATATTAATTCAAAGGTATATAAATGAAGAAATAGGTTCGCATATGTATAAAGATTAAAATGCCTAAAAATAGTGTATAATATTAATCTCATGAAAGGAATCAAATTAAAGGATTTTATAAAGTAACAAATATTATTTTTATACATCAATTAAATTTATCAAATAAATTTTGAAATAACTTTTTATTGATCAATAAAATGCAAATGACTTCAAGGGGAAGTAATTCCTATATTTTTCTTTTATGTTTAGCCAATTCTCAAAAGGATATTGGGTCATAGTATATAGTTTGTACTACTCTTTTTTTTTCTTTTTTTATTTATCTCTACTTTTTAATTTAGAGATATATATTCTTTAAAGAAAAGGTCCCATGTATAAATTGTACATATATTAAATAATATGGTGAGTGGTTAATTTCATTTTTCATTTGTATTGGTTTAGGTTACCTCATAAATGTCTCTTTTTTAGAAGTCATGAATGCATGAAGAGAAAGACCTATACTTTAAATTTCTACTTAACTTTTCAAGTCATGTAATAAAAATAAACATTTAACACTCTATTAGGTGTAATTCAATGCAAAGGCCAATAGAGATCCTCCAACAATTTTAAATGCAACAAGTTAACACAAATAAACAACAAATAAAATTTTAAAATAAAGTAAAATAAGAATGAAAAAGATTAGATAAAAAAAATCTAGAGCTTCTCATTCTTTTTAATCTCGTTTGATATTAGAGTTAAAATCTATAAAATAAGTTATTTTAATATTCTAAATATTTAAGATTTACTATAATAATTAGTTGAAAATCACTTTCTTATTTTTATAAAAAATGTAGCGATATTAAATTTATCCAATCTTAGTATAAAAAATTTGCTCAGACTCTAATCTCACAAAGCATTCTCTCAAATTATATTATCCTATTTGTTCAAATATTAATTCAAAGGTATATTAATGAAAAAATAGTTTTGCATATATTTAAAGATTGAAAGGCCTAAGAATAGTGAATAATATTAATATCATGAAAGAAATCAATTAAAAGATTCTATAAAGCAATAAAATATTATTTTTATACATCAATTAAATTAATCTAAGAAATTTTGAAATAACTTTTTAGAGATGAATAAAATGCAAATGACATCATGGGGAAGTATTTTCTATATTTTTCCTTTATATTTAGCCAATTCTAAGCAAGATATTGGGTCATAGTATATAGTTTGTACTACTCATTTTTTTCTTTTTTTATTTATCTCTACTTTTTATTTTAGAGATATATATTCTTTAAAGAAAAGGACCCATGTATAAATTGTACATATATTAAATAATATGGTGAGTGGTTAATTTCTTTTTTTTATTTGTATTAGTTTAGGTAACCCCATATATGTCTCTTTTTTAGAAGTCCTGAATGCATGAAGAGAAAGACCTATACTTTAAATTTATACTTAACTTATTCAAGTCAAATAATAAAAATAATCATTTAACACTCTATTTGGTGTAATTAATGCAAAGGCGAATAGAGATCCTCCAGCAATTTAAAATGCAACAAGTTAACACAATAAACAACAAATAAAATTTTAAAATAAAGTAAAATAAGAATGAAAAAGATTCGATAAAAAAAATCTAAAACTTCTCATTCTTTTTATTCTCGTTTGAGATTAGAATTAAAATCTATAAAATAAGTTATTTTAATATTCTAAATATTTAAGATTTACTATAATAATTAGTTGAAAATCACTTTCTTATTTTTATAAAAAATGTATCGATATTAAATTTATCCAATCTTAGTATAAAGAATTTGAATTTGCTCAGACTCTAATCTCACAAAGCATTCTCTCAAAAAATATTATCCTATTTGTTCAAATATTAATTCAAAGGTATACAAATGAACAAATTGTTTTGCATATATTTAATGATTAAAAGGCCTTAGAATAGTGAATAATATTAATCTCAAGAAAGTAATCAAATTAAAAGATTCTATAAAGAAATAAAATATTATTTTTAAAAAAGAATTAAATTTAACAAATAAATTTTGAATTAACTTTTTAGAGATAAAAAAAATGCAAATGACTTCTTGGGGAGTAATTCCTATATTTTTCTTTTATATTTAGCCAATTCACAGAAGCATATTGGGTCATAGTATATAGTTTGTACTATTCATTGTTTTCTTTTTATCTACTTTTTATTTTAGAGATATATATTCTTTAAAGAAAAGGACCCATGTATAAATTGTACATATATTAAATAATATGGTGAGTGGTTAATTTCTTTTTTTTATTTGTATTAGTTTAGGTAACCCCATATATGTCTCTTTTTTAGAAGTCCTGAATGCATGAAGAGAAAGACCTATACTTTAAATTTATACTTAACTTATTCAAGTCAAATAATAAAAATAAACATTTAACACTCTATTTGGTGTAATTAATGCAAAGGCGAATAGAGATCCTCCAGCAATTTAAAATGCAACAAGTTAACACAATAAACAACAAATAAAATTTTAAAATAAAGTAAAATAAGAATGAAAAAGATTCGTTAAAAAAAATCTAAAACTTCTCATTCTTTTTATTCTCGTTTGAGATTAGAATTAAAATCTATAAAATAAGTTATTTTAATATTCTAAATATTTAAGATTTACTATAATAATTAGTTGAAAATCACTTTCTTATTTTTATAAAAAATGTATCGATATTAAATTTATCCAATCTTAGTATAAAGAATTTGCTCAGACTCTAATCTCACAAAGCATTCTCTCAAATTATATTATCCTATTTGTTCAAATATTAATTCAAAGGTATATTAATGAAAAAATAGTTTTGCATATATTTAAAGATTGAAAGGCCTAAGAATAGTGAATAATATTAATATCATGAAAGAAATCAATTAAAAGATTCTATAAAGCAATAAAATATTATTTTTAAAGAAGAATTAAATTTACCAAATAAATTATTAGTGATGAATAAAATACAAATGACTTCTTTGGGAAGCATTTCCTACATTTTTGCTTTATATTCACCAACTTCGCAGAATGATATGTGCTCATAGTATATAGTTTGTTCTATTCATTTTTTTTTATTTGTCTCAACTTTTTATATTTGAGATATATATTTTTTAAAGAAAATGACACATGTATAAATTGTACATATATTAAATAATATGGTGAGTGGTTAATTTCTTTTTTTTATTTGTATTAGTTTAGGTAACCCCATATATGTCTCTTTTTTAGAAGTCCTGAATGCATGAAGAGAAAGACCTATACTTTAAATTTATACTTAACTTATTCAAGTCAAATAATAAAAATAATCATTTAACACTCTATTTGGTGTAATTAATGCAAAGGCGAATAGAGATCCTCCAGCAATTTAAAATGCAACAAGTTAACACAATAAACAACAAATAAAATTTTAAAATAAAGTAAAATAAGAATGAAAAAGATTCGTTAAAAAAAATCTAAAACTTCTCATTCTTTTTATTCTCGTTTGAGATTAGAATTAAAATCTATAAAATAAGTTATTTTAATATTCTAAATATTTAAGATTTACTATAATAATTAGTTGAAAATCACTTTCTTATTTTTATAAAAAATGTATCGATATTAAATTTATCCAATCTTAGTATAAAAAATTTGAATTTGCTTAGACTCTAATCTCACAAAGCATTCTCTCAAATAATATTATCCTATTTGTTCAAATATTAATTCAAAGGTATATAAATGAACAAATTGTTTTGCATATATTTAAAGATTGAAAGGCCTAAGAATAGTGAATAATATTAATCTCATGAAAGTAATCAAATTAAAAGATTCTATAAAGAAATAAAATATTATTTTTAAAAAAGAATTAAATTTAACAAATAAATTTTGAATTAACTTTTTATTGATCAATAAAATGCAAATGACTTCAAGGGGAAGTAATTCCTATATTTTTCTTTTATGTTTAGCCAATTCTAGGAAAGATATTGGGTCATAGTATATAGTTTGTACTATTCATTTTTTTTATGTATTTGTACCTTTTATTTTAGAGATATATATTCTTTAAAGAAAAGGACCCATGTATAAATTGTACATATATTAAATAATATGGTGAGTGGTTAATTTCTTTTTTTTATTTGTATTAGTTTAGGTAACCCCATATATGTCTCTTTTTTAGAAGTCCTGAATGCATGAAGAGAAAGACCTATACTTTAAATTTATACTTAACTTATTCAAGTCAAATAATAAAAATAATCATTTAACACTCTATTTGGTGTAATTAATGCAAAGGCGAATAGAGATCCTCCAGCAATTTAAAATGCAACAAGTTAACACAATAAACAACAAATAAAATTTTAAAATAAAGTAAAATAAGAATGAAAAAGATTCGATAAAAAAAATCTAAAACTTCTCATTCTTTTTATTCTCGTTTGAGATTAGAATTAAAATCTATAAAATAAGTTATTTTAATATTCTAAATATTTAAGATTTACTATAATAATTAGTTGAAAATCACTTTCTTATTTTTATAAAAAATGTAGCGATATTAAATTTATCCAATCTTAGTATAAAAAATTTGAATTTGCTCAGACTCTAATCTCACAAAGCATTCTCTCAAATTATATTATCCTATTTGTTCAAATATTAATTCAAAGGTATATTAATGAAAAAATAGTTTTGCATATATTTAAAGATTGAAAGGCCTAAGAATAGTGAATAATATTAATATCATGAAAGAAATCAATTAAAAGATTCTATAAAGCAATAAAATATTACTTTTATATATGAATTAAATTTACCAAATAAAATTTGTAGAAACTTTTTAGAGATGAATAAAATGCAAATGAATTCTTGGGGAAGTATTTCCTTTAATTTTCTCTTATATTTAACCAATTCTGAAAAGGATATTGGGGCATAGTATAAAGTTTTTAATATTCATTTTTTTATTTATCTCTACTTTTTATTTTCGAGATATATATATTTTTAAAGAAAGTGACAAATGTATAAATTGTACATATATTTAATAATAAAGTGAGTGGTGAATTTGTTTTTTATTTTTATTTTTATTGGTTTAGGTAACCCTATATATGTCTCTTTTTTAGAAGTAGTGAATGCATGAAGAGAAAGACATATACTTTAAATTTCTACTTAACTTATTCAATTCAAATAATAAAAATAAACTTTTAACACTCTATTAGGTCTAATTCAATGCAAGGGACTATAGATATAATCTCACTATTGAAAATGCAAAAAGTTAACACAAATAAACAAGAAATAAAATTTTAAAATAAAGTAAAATAAGAATGAAAAATGATTAGATATAAAAAAATCAAAAACTTATCATTCTTTTTAATCTCGTTTATGATCAAAATGAAAATCTATAAAATAAGGTATTTTAATATTATAAATATTTAGGATTTACTATAATAATTAGTTGAAAATCACTCTCGTATTTTATTAAAAAATGTATCAATATTAAATTTATATAAACTTAGTATAAAGAATTCGCTTAAACTCTAATCTCACAAAGCAAACTCTAAAATTGGCTAATCCTAATGGTTCGAACGTTAATTCAAAGGTATATAAGAATGGAGCTTTTATATAGAAACGAGCAAATAGTTTCGCATAAGTTTAAATATGAAAAAGCCTAAAAATAGTACATAATATTAATCTCATGAAAGGAATCAAATTAAAGGATTTTATAAAAAAGAAAATATTATTTTTATAAATCAATTAAATTTATTAAATAACTTTTTAGAGATGAATAAAATGCAAATGACTTCTTTGGGATGTATTTCCTACATTTTTGTTTTATATTCACCAAATTCTCAGAATGATATCGGGTCATAGTATATAGTTTGTACTATTTATTTTTTTTATTTATATCTACTTTTTATATTTGAGATATATATTTTTAAAAGAAAATGACAAATGTATACATTGTACATATATTTAATAATAAAGTGAGTGGTGAATTTGTTTTTTTTATTTTTATTGCTTTAGGTAACCCTATATATGTCTCTTTTTTAGAAGTAATGAATGCATGAAGAGAAAGACATATGCTTTAAATTTCTACTTAACTTATTAAAGTCAAATAATAAAAATAAACTTTTAACACTCTATTAGGTCTAATTCAATGCAAAGGACTATAGATATAATCTCACTATTGAAAATGCAAAAAGTTAACACAAATAAACAAGAAATAAAATTTTAAAATAAAGTAAAATAAGAATGAAAAATGATTAGATATAAAAAAATCAAAAACTTCTCATTCTTTTTAATCTCGTTTAAGATCAAAATGAAAATCTATAAAATAAGGTATTTTAATATTATAAATATTTAGGATTTACTATAATAATTAGTTGAAAATCACTCTCGTATTTTATTAAAAAATGTATCAATATTAAATTTATATAATCTTAGTATAAAGAATTCGCTTAAACTCTATTCTCACAAAGCATACTCTAAAATTGGCTAATCCTATTTGTTCAAATATTAATTCAAAGGTATATAAATGAAAAAATAGTTTTGCATATATTAAAAGATTGAAAGGCCTAAGAATAGTGAATAATATTAATCTCATGAAAGTAATCAAATTAAAAGATTCTATAAAGAAATAAAATATTCTTCTTATACATCAATTAAATTTATCAGTAAAATTTTGAAATAACTTTTTAGAGATGAATAAAATGCAAATGACTTCATGGGAAATATTTCCTATATTTTTCCATTATATTTAGCCAATTCTAGGAAAGATATTGGGTCATAGTATTCAGTTTGTACTATTTATTTTTTTATTTTTTTTATTTATCTTTACTTTTTAATTTTGAGATATATATTCTTTAAAGAAAAGGACCCATGTATAAATTGTACATATATTAAATAATATGGTGAGTGGTTAATTTCTTTTTTTTATTTGTATTAGTTTAGGTAACCCCATATATGTCTCTTTTTTAGAAGTCCTGAATGCATGAAGAGAAAGACCTATACTTTAAATTTATACTTAACTTATTCAAATCAAGTAATAAAAATAAACATTTAACATTCTATTAGGTGTAATTAATGCAAAGGCGAAAAGAGATCCTCCAGCAATTTAAAATGTAACAAGTTAACACAAATAAACAACAAATAAAATTTTAAAATAAAGTAAAATAAGAATGAAAAAGATTAGATAAAAAAATCTAGAACTTCTCATTCTTTTTAATCTCGTTCGAGATTATAATTAAAATCTATAAAATAAGTTATTTTAATATTCTAAATATTTAGGATTTACTATAATAATTAGTTGAAAATCACTTTCTTTTTTTTATAAAAAATGTATCGATATTAAATTTATCCAATCTTAGTTTAAAGAATTTGAATTTGCTTAGACTCTAATCTCACAAAGCATACTCTCAAATACAATTACCCTATTTGTTCAAATATTAATTCAAAGGTATATAAGAATAGAGCTTGTGTTTAGAAATGAACAAATAGTTTTGTATATATTTAAAGATTAAAAGGCCTAAAAATAGTGCATAGTATTAATCTCATGAAAGTAATCAAATCAAAGATTCTATAAAGAAATAAAATATTATTTTCATACATCAATTATATTTATCAAATAAATTTTGAAGTAACTTTTTTGAGATCAATAAAATGCAAATGACTTCTTGGGGAAGTAATTCCTATATTTTTCTTTTATGTTTAGCCAATTCTCAAAAGGATATTGGGTCATAGTATATAGTTTGTACTATTCATTGTTTTCTTTTTTTATTTTTCTCTACTTTTTATTTTAGAGATATATATTTTTAAATAAAAGGTCCCATGTATAAATTGTACCTATATTAAATAATCAATTGAGTGGTTAATTTGTTTAGTTGTATTTGTATTGGTTTAGGTAACCCCATATATGTCTCTTTTTTAGAAGTCATGAATGCATGAAGAGAAAGCCATATACATTAAATTTCTACTTAACTTATTTAAGTCAATTAATAAAAATAAACATTTAATACTCTATTAGGTGTAATGCAATGCAAAGGCCTATAGAGATAATCTCACTATTGAAAATGCAAAAAGTTAACACAAATAAACAAGAAATAAAATTTTAAAATAAAGTAAAATAAGAATGAAAAATGATTAGATATAAAAAAATCAAAAACTTATCATTCTTTTTAATCTCGTTTAAGATCAAAATGAAAATCTATAAAATAAGGTATTTTAATATTATAAATATTTAGGATTTACTATAATTATTAGTTGAAAATCACCTTCGTTTTTTAATTAAAAATGTATGAATATTTAATTTAAACAATCTTAGTATAAAGAATTCGCTTAAAATCTATTCTCACAAAGCATACTCTAAAATTGCTAATCCTATTGTATCAAATATTAACTCAAAGGTATATAAGAATGGAGCTTTTATATAGAAACGAGCAAATAGTTTCGCATAAGTTTAAATATGAAAAAGCCTAAAAATAGTACATAATATTAATCTCATGAAAGGAATCAAATTAAAGGATTTGATAAAAAAGAAAATATTATTTTTATACATCAATTAAATTTATCAGTAAAATTTTGAAATAACTTTTTAGAGATGAATAAAATGCAAATGACTTCATGGGAAATATTTCCTATATTTTTCTTTTATATTTAGCCAATTCTAAGAAAGATATTGGGTCATAGTATGCAGTTTTTACTATTCATTTTTTTATTTTTTTCTTTTTATCTACGTTTTATTTTAGAGATATATATTCTTTAAAGAAAAGGATTCATGTATAAATTGTACATATATTAAATAATATGGTGAGTGGTTAATTTCTTTTTTTTATTTGTATTAGTTTAGGTAACCCCATATATGTCTCTTTTTTAGAAGTCCTGAATGCATGAAGAGAAAGACATATACTTTAAATTTCTACTTAACTTATTCAATTCAAATAATAAAAATAAACTTTTAACACACTATTAGGTCTAATTCAATGCAAAGGACTATAGATATAATCTCATTATTGAAAATGAAAAAAGTTAAAACAAATAAACAGGAAAAAAGTTTTTAAAATAAAGTAAAATAAGAATTAAAAATGATTAGATATAAAAAAAATCAAAAACTTCTCATTCTTTTTAATCTCGTTTAAGATCAAAATGAAAATCTATAAAATAAGGTATTTTAATATTATAAATATTAGGATTTACAATAACAATTAGTTGAAAATCACTTTCTTATTTTTATAAAAAATGTAGTGATATTAAATTTATCAAATCTAAGTATAAAGAATTTGAATTTGCTTAGACTCTAATATCACAAAGCATTCTCTCAAATAATATAATCCTATTTGTTCAAATATTAATTGAAAGCTATGTAAATGAAAAATAGTTTTGCATATATTTAAAGATTGAAAGGCCTAAAAATTGTGAATAATATTAATCTCATAAAAGTAATCAAATTATAAGAATCTATAAAGAAATAAAATATTATTTTTATAAAAGAATTAAATTTATCAAATAAATTTTGAAGTAACTTCTTTATTGATCAATAAAATGCAAATGACTTCTTGGGGAAGTAATTCCTTTATTTTTCTTTTATATTTAGTTCTAAGAAAAATATTGGGTCATAGTATATAGTTTGTACTATTCATTTTTTTATTTATCTCTACTTTTTATTTTAGAGATATATATTCTTTAAAGAAAAGGACCCATGTATAAATTGTACATATATTAAATAATATGGTGAGTGGTTAATTTCTTTTTTTTATTTGTATTAGTTTAGGTAACCCCATATATGTCTCTTTTTTAGAAGTCCTGAATGCATGAAGAGAAAGACCTATACTTTAAATTTATACTTAACTTATTCAAGTCAAATAATAAAAATAATCATTTAATACTCTATTTGGTGTAATTAATGCAAAAGGCGAATAGAGATCCTCCAGCAATTTAAAATGCTAGAAGTTAACGCAATAAACAACAAATAAAATTTTAAAATAAAGTAAAATAAGAATGAAAAATGATAAGATATAAAAAAATCTAAAACTCCTCATTCTTTTTAATCGTTTAAGAACAAAATGAAAATCTATAAAATAAGTTATTTTAATTTTTTAAATATTTAGGATTTACAATAATAATTATTTGAAAATCACTTTCGTATTTTAATAAAAAAAGTATCAATATTAAATTTATACAATCTTAGTATAAAGAATTTGAATTCGCTTAGACTCTATTCTCACAAAGCATACTCTAAAATTGGCTAATCCTAATGGTTCAAACGTTAATTCAAAGGTATATAAGAATGGAGCTTTTATATAGAAACGAGCAAATAGTTTCGCATAAGTTTAAATATGGAAAAGCCTAAAAATAGTACATAATATTAATCTCATGAAAGGAATCAAATTAAAGGATTTTATAAAAAAGAAAATATTATTTTTATAAATCAATTAAATTTATTAAATAAATTTTGAAGTAACTTTTTAGAGATGAATAAAATGCAAATGACTTCTTTGGGATGTATTTCCTACATTTTTGTTTTATATTCACCAAATTCTCAGAATGATATCGGGTCATAGTATATAGTTTGTACTATTTATTTTTTTATTTATATCTACTTTTTATATTTGAGATATATATTTTTTAAAGAAAATGAGAAATGTATAAATTGTACATATATTTAATAATAAAGTGAGTGGTGAATTTGTTTTTTTTATTTTTATTGGTTTAGGTAACCCTATATATGTCTCTTTTTTAGAAGTAGTGAATGCATGAAGAGAAAGACATATACTTTAAATTTCTACTTAACTTATTCAATTCAAATAATAAAAATAAACTTTTAACACTCTATTAGGTCTAATTCAATGCAAGGGACTATAGATATAATCTCACTATTGAAAATGCAAAAAGTTAACACAAATAAACAAGAAATAAAATTTTAAAATAAAGTAAAATAAGAATGAAAAATGATTAGATATAAAAAAATCAAAAACTTATCATTCTTTTTAATCTCGTTTAAGATCAAAATGAAAATCTATAAAATAAGTTATTTTAATATTCTAAATATTTAAGATTTACTATAATAATTAGTTGAAAATCACTTTCTTATTTTTATAAAAAATGTATCGATATTAAATTTATCCAATCTTAGTATAAAGAATTTGAATTCGCTTAGACTCTAATCTCACAAAGCATTCTCTCAAATAATATTATCCTATTTGTTCAAATATTAATTCAAAGGTATATAAATGAACAAAGAGTTTTGCATATATTTAAAGATTGAAAGGCCTAAAAATAGTGAATAATATTAATCTCATGAAAGTAATCAAATTAAAAGATTCTATAAAGAAATAAAATATTATTTTTATAAAATAATTAAATTTATCAAATAATTTTTGAATTAACTTTTTATTGATCAATAAAATGCAAATGACTTCAAGGGGAAGTAATTCCTATATTTTTATATTATTATTAGCCAATTCTAAAAAGGATATTGGGTCATAGTATATAGTTTGTACTACTCATTTTTTTTCTTTTTTATTTATCTCTACTTTTTAATTTAGAGATATATATTCTTTAAAGAAAAGGTCCCACGTATAAATTGTACATATATTAAATAATCAATTGAGTGGTTAATTTCTTTTTTTATTTGTATTGGTTTAAGTAACCCCAAATATGTCTCTTTTTTAGAAGTCATGAATGCATAAAGAGAAAGACATATACTTTAAATTTCTACTTAACTTATTCAAGTCAAGTAATAAAAATAAACTTTTAACACTCTATTAGGTCTAATTCAATGCAAAGGACTATAGATATAATCTCACTATTGAAAATGCAAAAAGTTAACACAAATAAACAAAAAATAAAATTTTAAAATAAAGTAAAATAAGAATGAAAAATGATTAGATATAAAAAAATCTAAAACTTCTCATTCTTTTTAATCTCGTTTAAGATCAAAATGAAAATCTATAAAATAAGTTATTTTAATATTATAAATATTTAGGATTTACTATAATAATTAGTTGAAAATCAATTTCGTATTTTATTAAAAAATGTATCAATATTAAATTTATACAATCTTAGTATAAAGAATTTGAATTCGGTTAGACTCTATTCTTACAAAGCATACTCCAAATTGACTAATCCTAATGGTTCAAACGTTAATTCAAAGGTATATAAGAATGGAGCTTTTATATAGAAAGGAGCCAATAGTTTCGCATAAGTTTAAATATGGAAAAGCCTGAAAATAGTGCATAATATTAATCTCATGAAAGGAATCAAATTAAAGGTTTTTATAAAGAAATAAAATATAATTTTTATAAATCAATTAAATTTATTAAATAAATTTTGAAGTAACTTATTACAGATGAATAAAATACAAATGACTTCTTTGGGAATTATTTCCTACATTTTTGCTTTATATTTAGCCAATTCTAGGAAAGATATTGTGTCATAGTATTCAGTTTGTACTATTCATTTTTTTTATTTATCTCTACATTTTATTTTAGAGATATATATATTTTATAGAAAAGGACCCATGTATAAATTGTACATATATTAAATAATATGGTGAGTGGCTAATTTGTATTTTTTCTTTGTATTGGTTTAGGTAACCCCAAATATTTCTATTTTTGAGAGGTCATAAATGCATGAAGAGAAAGTAATATAATTTAAATTTCTACTTAACTTATTCAAGTCAAGTAAAAAAAGTAAAATTTTAACACTCTATTAGGTGTAATTCAATGCAAAGGACTATAGATATAATCTCACTATTTAAAACGCAAAAAGTTAATACAAATGAACAACCAATAAAATTTTAAAATGAAGTAAAATAAGAATGAAAAAGATATGATATAAAAAATCTAAAACTTCCCATTGTTTTTAATCTCTTTTAAGATTATAATTAAAATCTATAAAATAAGTTAATTTAATATTCTAAATATTTAGGATTTACTATAATAATTAGTATAAAATCAATTTCGTATATAAAATAAAAAATGTATCAATATTGAATTTATCTAATCTTAGTATAAAGCTTTTGAATTCGCTTATACTCTATATTGTAACAAAGCATACATTCAAATACACTAATCCTATTAGTTCAAACGTTAATTCAATGGTATATAAGAATAGAACTTTTTTGTTGAAACGAGCTAATTGTTTTGCTTATATTTAAAGATGGAAAAGGATTAAAAATAGAGCATAATATTAGTCTCTTGAAAGGAATCAAATTAAAGGATTTTGTAAAAAAATAAAATATTATTCTTATACATCAATTAAATTTATCAGTAAAATTTTGAAATAACTTTTTAGAGATGAATAAAATGCAAATGACTTCATGGGAAATATTTCCTATATTTTTCCATTATATTTAGCCAATTCTAAGAAAGATATTGGGTCATAGTATGCAGTTTGTACTATTTTTTTTATCTATCTCAACTTTTTATGGTAGAGATATATGTATTTTAAAGAATAAGACCCATGCATAAATTGTACATAAATTAAATAATAAGGTGCATGGTTAATTTGGGTTTTTTCTTTCTATTGGTGTAGGTAACCTCATATATGTCTCTTTTTTAGAAGTCATGAATGCTTGAAGAGAAAGACATATACTTTAAATTTCTACTTAACTCATTCAAATCAAGTTATAAAACAAAACATTTAACACTCTATTAGGTGTAATTCAATGCAAAGGACTATAGAGACAATCTCACTATTTAAAATTCAAAAAGTTAAAACAAATAAACATCAAATAAATTTTAAAAATAAATTAAAATGAGAAAGAAAAAGGTACGTTAAAAATATCCAACTCTTCCCATTGTTTTTAATCCCTTTTAAGATTATAATTAAAATCTATAAAATAAGTTAATTTAATATTCTAAATATTTAGGATTTACTATGATAATTAGTATAAAATCAATTTCGTATATAAAATAAAAAATGTATCAATATTGAATATATCTAATCTTAGTATAAAGCTTTTGAATTCGCTTATACTCTATATTGTAACAAAGCATACATTCAAATACACTAATCCTATTAGTTCAAACGTTAATTCAATGGTATATAAGAATGGAGCTTTTATATAGAAAGGAACTAATAGTTTCGCATAAGTTTAAAGATTAAAAGGCCTAAAAATAGTGCATAATATTAATCTCATGAAAGTAATCCAATTAAAAGATTCTATAAAGAAATAAAATATTATTTTTATACATCAATTAAATTAATCAAATAAATTTGGAAGTAACTTTTTAGATATCAATAAAATGAAAATAACTTCTTGGGGAAGTAATTCCTATATTTTTCTTTTATGTTTAGCCAATTCTCAAAAGGATATTGGGTCATAGTATATAGTTTGTACTATTCATTTTTTTTCGTTTTTTATGTATCTCTACTTTTTATTTTAGAGATATATATTCTTTAAAGAAAAGGACCCATGTATAAATTGTACATATATTAAATATTATCGTGAGTGGTTAATTTCTTTTTTCATTTGTATTGGTTTAGGTTACCTCATAAATGTCTCTTTTTTAGAAGTCATGAATGCATGAAGAGAAAGACCTATACTTTAAATTTCTACTTAACTTTTCAAGTCATGTAATAAAAATAAACATTTAACACTCTATTAGGTGTAATTCAATGCAAAGGCCAATAGAGATCCTCCAACAATTTAAAATGCAACAAGTTAACACAAATAAACAACAAATAAAATTTTAAAATAAAGTAAAATAAGAATGAAAAAGATTAGATAAAAAAAATCTAGAGCTTCTCATTCTTTTTAATCTCTTTTAAGATTATAATTAAAATCTATAAAATAAGTTAATTTAATATTCTAAATATTTAGGATTTACTATAATAATTAGTATAAAATCAATTTCGTATATAAAATAAAAAATGTATCAATATTGAATTTATCTAATCTTAGTATAAAGCTTTTGAATTCGCTTATACTCTATATTGTAACAAAGCATACATTCAAATACACTAATCCTATTAGTTCAAACGTTAATTCAATGGTATATAAGAATAGAACTTTTTTGTTGAAACGAGCTAATTGTTTTGCTTATATTTAAAGATGGAAAAGGATTAAAAATAGAGCATAATATTAGTCTCTTGAAAGGAATCAAATTAAAGGATTTTGTAATAGAATAAAATATTATTATTATACATCAATTAAATTTATCAGTAAAATTTTGAAATAACTTTTTAGAGATGAATAAAATGCAAATGACTTCATGGGAAATATTTCCTATATTTTTCCTTTATATTTAGCCAATTCTAAGAAAGATATTGGGTCATAGTATATAGTTTGAGCTATTCATTTTTTTCTTCTCTTTATTTATCTCTACTTTTTATTTTAGAGATATATATTTTTTAAAGAAAAGCACTCATGTATAAATTGTACATATATTAAATAATAAGGGGAGTGGTTAATTTTTGTATTTTCTTTGTTTTTGTTTCGGTAACCCCACATATGTCACTTTTGTAGAAGTCATGAGTGCATGATCAGAAAGACATATACTTTAAATTTTCACTTACCTTATTCAAGTCAAGTAATAAAAATAAACATTAAACACTATATAAGTTGTTATTCAATGCAAAGGCCTATTGAGATAATCTAACAATTTATAATGCAAAAAGTTAACATAAATAAACAACAAATAAAGTTTTAAAATAAAGTAAAATAAGAATGAAAAAGATTCGATAAAATAAATCTAAAACTTCTCATTCTTTTTATTCTCGTTTGAGATTAGAATTAAAATCTATAAAATAAGTTATTTTAATATTCTAAATATTTAAGATTTACTATAATAATTAGTTGAAAATCACTTTCTTATTTTTATAAAAAATGTATCGATATTAAATTTATCCAATCTTAGTATAAAGAATTCGAATTCGCTTAGACTCTAATCTCACAAAGCATTCTCTCAAATAATATTATCCTATTTTTTCAAATATTAATTCAAAGGTATATAAATGAACAAAGAGTTTTGCATATATTTAAAGATTTAAAGGCCTAAAAATAGTGAATAATATTAATCTCATTAAAGTAATCAAATTAAAGGATTTGATAAAGAAATAAAATATTATTTTTATACATAAATTAAATTTATCAAATAAATTTTGAGGTACCTTTTTAGAGATGAATAAAATGCAAATGACTTCTTGGGGAAGTACTTCCTATATGTTTCTTTTATATTTAGCCAATTCTCATAAGGATATTGGGTCTTAGTATATAGTTTCAACTATTCATTTTTTTCTTCTCTTTATTTATCTCTCCTTTTTATTTTTGAGATATATATTTTTTAGAGAAAATGACCCATGTATAAATGTTACATATATTAAATAATAAGGTGAGTGGTTAATTTGGGTTTTTTCTTTGTATTGGTGTAGGTAACCTCATATATGTCTCTTTTTTAGAAGCCATGAATGCTTGAATAGAAAGACATATACTTTAAATTTCTACTTAACTCATTCAAATCAAGTTATAAAACAAAACATTTAACACTCTATTAGGTGTAATTCAATGCAAAGGACTATAGAGACAATCTCACTATTTAAAATTCAAAAAGTTAAAACAAATAAACATCAAATAAATTTTAAAAATAAAGTAAAATAAGAATGAAAAAGATTAGATAAAAAAAATCTAAAACTTCTCATTCTTTTTAATCTAATTTGAGATTAGAATTAAAATCTATAAAAAAAGTTATTTTAATATGCTAAATATTTAGGATTTACTATAATAATTAGTTGAAAATCACTTTCGTATTTTAATAAAATATGTATCAATATTAAATTTATACAATCTTAGTATAAAGAATTTGAATTCGCTTAAACTCTATTCTCACAAAGCATACTCTCAAATTGGCTAATCCTAATGGTTCAAACGTTAATTCAAAGGTATATAAGAATGGAGCTTTTATATAGAATGGAGCTAATAGTTTCGCATAAGTTTAAATATGGAAAAGCCTAAAAATAGTGCATAATATTATTCTCATGAAAGAAATCAAAATTAAAGGATTTTATCCTTAATTTTTGAGATATATTTTTTTTATGCTTCAATGTTATAAGGAAGTGCTTTTTTAGGTACTATTCTTTAATTGTTGATCAATTAAATCATTTTAATGTTAAAATACGTGAAAAACAACAAGACATACCCATGATTCAAAAAAGATAGATTTTCTTTAAACGATAATAAAACTATGCAAATACAAATATATTTTATCATTTAAAGTGCACAAAATCACATTATATTAAGTGCTTTTAAACACTCATCACAACCCCCGACTAACTTCTTCTAAGTTGATGCACAAAAATTGTTGGGCACAAATTTTGTATAATTTATAAAATTTTCGTAAGTGCATGAATCACTTACAAAAAATAATAGGTATATGTTGTTGTGTGTTGCAACACACAGAAATCGTGCAAGCATACACGGTCACAAGTAATAAAGATTTGTAAGTAAAGTATCGTTCCCACGAGGATTTGTTACTATAGTTTGTTGAGTACTAAAATTGTATCTCTCTGATTTTATCCAAAATAATCTTGATTTAAAATAAAGGTAATAAAAAAAATAAGAGAACTCTAGGATTGCAGTTTTTCACCAAATTATTCCACTCCAATCATATTATTTTCTTTGGATTTATATTTTTTAGTACATTTAATTTGTCAACCGAAAACTTCTTTTTTTATTCATACATCTCTTCCGAGCTCCGTACAAACACACCTCGTTAAATTAATTCACTATATCTCTATGAGAATTAAATTTAATAAGATTCATTAAGTTCTAAGCTTTCCAATGGCCACACATACAATTAGGGTATATTCCTATCCTTCATCATACATGTCATTCTATTTACGAGCAATATACACAAAAATGCCTTTCTCAAGTTTATTTTTATGCCACAAATCGTTTTGATAAAATTCGTAAATAATCAAAAAGCATTAAGCACAAAATAGAATGAACAAATCAAACGTCTTATAAATCTATCAAAAATAGTTAAAATCAAAGCTTCATAAATTTAGATCAAATGCAACCCTAGAAAAATTAAATTACTTCATTAAATTAAAATAAAACTTACAACACATTCAGAAAAATTAAAAGAAGAAGAAAGGAAATTAAAACATCATGTAGTGAAATATTTGGCACACGCAGAACACAATAAAAGCCAAAAAATGGCTTCTGCGTGTTCTGCAGTCCAACCCCTAATACCACAAAAATTCTAAACCAAAAAAAAACTCTTAAAATAAAACTAAAAACTATCTCCTATTTATAGCTAAAAAATACATCCAAAAATAATACATTTCTTTTTTTTTAAACGCGTAAAGAATTTGTATCGAAAATAGAATCGACGCGTATCGATATTCGATATAATATTATTTTAATTTACGCGTGAAACAGGGCCGCCGTTCTGATTTTTCAAATTCAAAGTGCATGCCACGTGTCAGCGTCTGATTCGCTGCAAGGATTTAATGCGGACACGTGGCATAATTTCATTGGCTGCGGGAAACGGGCGTGCGAAGGATTGTCGCACGGGAGACAATGCTGAAACGTGGGCATAATCCTACGCTCTCGCGCTCATGATAACATGGCACGCGTCGGAATATGATTTGTTTAAATATTAGTGGGACACGTGGCAGATTCTTATTCTGTAAAAACTGAGGATGAACACTACTTCCATATCCCGCGTCACACACGATTGTTACACGAACGGTTCAGTGCGCGATAGCTTGGTTCCACGCGCTTCAATCTGGACCGTTCAAGAGATCCAACGGTTAGCGATGCACCTCAGGGAAATCTGCACAGCCGACACGTGGGTCCCACTCTGCACGCCGGCCTGCACGGCAGGTGGGCCCCACTGACACGCCGAACCGCGTAAAGGAATCTACGCACACGCGATTTGGTCGGGCTTGATCTGGACGCGCGCATCTTAGCCGTTTATTTTCTGATCGGACGGTCCGCGTTGCGCACTTGAATAATAGCGCGTGGCTTCTTCTCACCTACGCAGAATTTAAAACTTCCATTAATTTTATTTTGACCCACAAATTTAATCGAAATTACATTTTTCACTTTCTTACTTTGCTAATTTTAAATTAAATTTTTAAACTTTTAATAATTATAATTAAGCCCAAATTTAATTTAAATTATATTTTCAATTTTTATAAATTGTAATTAAGAAACTATATTATCTGAAATAAAATTTGTGGACAGAAATATGAAATTAAGTACATTTTCGATACAAATTATTTAATTTTTTTAAAAATGTATTTTTAGCACATAAAAGGAAAATATTAATTTATTTAACAAAAATTAACTAAATATTAAAAGAACATAGCAATTATCATTACTAAAATTGATGAAAATAACTATATAAAATACAGTTATCAGTATACTTCCAAGATCTATCCAAAGAGAAATCATGTGGTTTTTAAATAATTCAACGAATTCTTAAAAACAAAATTAATAACCTAAATATCCTGTCTCGATTGTTTTGGTTGAGTATCTAAACTACTAACATAAAATTAGGACAGATTCAATAAAAATTTAAGTAATTAAATATTTATCATGCAATGGATAATTTATGGGATACATTAGCTAGTTAATTACCCTTATATAATATTAAGTATATTATTAAAAATATGAATTAAGATTATTGATTATTTCTTATAGGTATGAAAATATCCTAAGGTATGGATCATTTTCTTTGTTAATTAAACTTTAACTTGAAACATTCAGTCGGGCTGACAATTTAATCCTTAATTAAACTATGCTCTTTTTCTAAGAAATTACTAGACCACTTAGTTTACCATCTTTGGTCCGGCCGAAAATTTAAATTTTCTTCAAGGTGTCTAGGTTGGGTTTATGATATGGACCCACTCTAACTATATCATCAATAATAATTCTTATAAATATCTTTGAAAAGAAGCCCACTCTAACTATGTAGTTGATATAGACCAAAAGATTTGAGAACACTCCTCCAAATGAGATTCAAATAATTTAAATCTTAAATCTAACTCTCTTGTTTATTATGAAAAATATTTCATCAATATATTCTTCATTTACAAACTTTGTTTTAGTATTGATAAAGAAATAAAACTTAATTTATTTTATAAAAATGTTTAGTCTGCTTTAATATTTCACAAGCATAATAATATTACTAATATCTCACAATATTTATAGCCAGATATGCATAATTTAATAAATAATCAATAAATTAAACATATAGCATATAAAATAACACTTAGAGATAAACTGAAAAAATACATTTAAATATATCTTGAAAAAATTATTTTAGAATTGTTGCTGTTACGGAAAACCTCTAAACAAAATTACCATGTTATTTATTGAACTGAAACTAAAATTATTATACGAACTAAATTTGTTCAACTCTCGAAGGAGAGAAAAACTTTAAATTACTAAAAGAAAACCTAAAGAAAGTTAAGAAATGTAAAAAATCAGCTAGAAGAGAGCTGATGGGATATATTTTACCAAAGAAATAGGGTCCTATTTGTAGGGTGAGGGAAGGAGGAAAAACATGGATTTTTCAACCTGGTGCTTTGGCACATAATGTTTCCTCACCGCGACATGCACAACCTATACATGGTTTGAGCACAATCCGGTCTCTTAGAACCACCGCACACAATATTTTTATGCCACAGCCTACATAATATATATGAAGCATTTGATTCTTTCCTTTGGTCTCGCATCGCTGGTCACAGTAATTTCATGCCACAACACACTTCAAATTGTATCACTTTGGAACTCTAAATTCCTTAATTTTCTTTTTCCAATTTTAAAACATATGTAAATTTTTTACAAATATTTTCTTCTAATCTTCCAAGTTGAAATGGGTGCTTAATGTATAATTCTTCAAGTTGAATTATTTTAATACAATAAATACTTGAAAGACAACAAAATATACCTGTGATTTTGAAAAGATAGATTTGCATAAAATTATAGTAAAATAAGCAAATACAAATATATATAATCACTAGACATGCATCAAATCATGACATATTCACTACTTTTGAGCACTTATCATAACCTCCAACCAGCTTCTTGCTAGTCTCTTAACAAGAATGAAAAAAAACTAAAAACAAAAACTAGAAATTATATTATCCTAAATCATTTTCGTAGATTGATACATTTGAATTTAGCATATGCAATAAGTCTTTAAACTCCTATGTTATTCTAGTAGATGATTTTAAGTCACCTCCCCAATAATGTTTGAGTCTTTGCCCGTTCACTTGGAAAGTACTTTGTGATTCTTCACCTTTAATCTCAATTGCTCTGTATGGGTGCACTTTGGTAATAACAAAAGGCCCTAACCACTTAGATTTAAGTTTTCCTAAGAGGAACTTCAAACGAGAGTTGAAGTGCAATACTTGTTGTCCTGGTTCAAAGTGTCAATGCAAGATCTTGTTGTCATGCCATCTCTTCGTCTTTTCCTTATAAATCTTAGCATTTTCATATGCTTGTAGAAGAATCTCATCCATCTCATTGAGTTGTAGAAGACGCTTTTCGCCTGTGGCTCTCAAGTCAAAATTCAAATTCTTGATTGCCTAATACGCATGGTACTCTAATTCAACTGGGAGATGATAAGCTTTCCCAAAAACTAACCGATATGGGGATATCCTAATGGGTGTCTTATATGTTGTCCGGTATGCCCAAAGTGCATCTTCCAACCTCTTAGACCAATCCTTCCTAGAAGGATTTATTGTCTTCTCCAGAATCCTCTTCACCTCTCTATTTGATATCTCAACTTGTCCACTTGTTTGAGGATGGTAAGCAGTTTCGATCTTGTGAGTGACCCCATATTTGGAAATGAGGGCTTCAAAATATTTGTTGCATAAATGAGTTCCCCCATCACTGATGATTTCCCTTGGGGTTCCTAAATGAGTAAAAATGTTTTCTTTAAGAAATTCAACACCACATTGGAGTCATTGGTAGGCAAGGAAACTGCTTCTACCCATTTAGAAACATAATCCACAGCAACAAGGATGTAGAGGTTGTTGTAGGAAGAGATAAAAGGTCCCATGAAATCAATACCCCAAACATCAAATATTTCCACCTCAAGAATGTTGTTTAGAGGCATCTCGTGTTTCTTGGAGATGTTACCAATTCTTTGGCACCTTTCATAGCGTGAGATAAAGAAATCTGCATCTTTAAACAGATTTGGCCAGTAAAAAACGGATTGAAGAACCTTAGCTACTATTCTTTCTCCTCCAAAATGACCCCCATAAGCTGAAGAATGACAATGCCTAAGTATGTCTTCAATTTCCTCCTTTGGAACACACCTCCTAATAATTTGATCTACACACTGCTTAAACAAGAAAGGCTAATCCCATAAATAGTACTTGACATCGTGTAAGAACTTCTTCTTCTGTTGGAAAGATAGATCAGGTGGCAGCATATTGCTTACAATATAATTAACATAGTCTGTGTACCATAGCACACTTCTATGATCGAAGGAAAATAGTTGCTCATCTGGAAAAGTCTCACCAATGATAGTCTTGTCCAAGACACCATCATTATTCTCCAATCTAGATAAATGATCTGCCACTTGATTCTCGTTTCCCTTCTTATCCTTGATCTCTAAATCAAATTCTTGTAGTTAGAGTATCCATCTAATCAATCTTGGTTTTGTATCTTTCTTAGCAATGAGATATTTTATGGTAGAATGATCAGTGTAAACTATCACCTTAGTTCCAATTAGATAGGATCAGAACTTTTCAACAGCATATACAACAGCAAGTAACTCTTTTTCTGTGGTAGCATAATTCAGTTGAGCATCGGTCAAAGTTTTGCTAGCATAGTATATGGCATGGAAAACTCTTTCTTTTCATTGTCACAAAACAGCTCCAACTACAAAGTCACTAGCATCACACATGAGTTCAAAAGGTAGATTCCAATCTGGTGCAATAATGATGGGAGCAGTGATCAGCTTCTCTTTCAATGCACGAAAAGCTTCTAGACAATTTTCATCAAACGTGAATTTGGTATCTTTCTCCAGAAGATTTCAAAAAGGCTTAGAGGTCTTGGAAAAATCCTTGATGAACTACCTGTAGAATCCCGCATGACCAAGAAAACTTCTAATTCTTTTGACAGATGTTGGAGGTGGTAGCTTCTCAATAGTCTCAATCTTTGCCCTATCCAGTTCAATTCCTTTCGAAGAAATTAGATGACCGAGAACAACACCTTCTTGTACCATGAAATGGCACTTTTCCCAATTTAACACCAAGTTTGTCTCTTCACATCTTTGTAGGACCAAAGAAAGGATATACAGGCACATATCAAATGAATCACCAAACACTGAGAAGTCATCCATAAATATCTCAATAAAATTTTCCACCATGTCTGAAAAGATAGCCATCATACACCTTTGAAAAGTAGCTAGGGCATTGCAAAGTCCAAAAGGCATTCTCCAAAAAGAAAAAGTTCCATATGTACAAGTGAAAGTGGTCTTCTCTTGATCCTCGGGAGTGATAGCAATTTGGTTGTATCCAGAATATCCATCCATGAAATAATAGAACGAATGTCCTGCCAATCTATCAAACATCTTATCAATAAATGGAAGAGGGAAATGATCCTTACGAGTAGCCTTGTTGAGTTTTCGATAATCCATGCAAACTTGCCAACTCGTCACTTTTCTTGTGGGGATAAGCTCATTGTTGCTATTAGCCTCCACTATAATTCCTCCTTTCTTCGGCACACAATGAATTGGGCTAACCCAAGAACTATCTGAAATGGGATAGATAATACCTGCATCTAACCACTTAATGATCTCATCTTTCACTACATACTTCATGATTGGATTCAGATGACGTTGAGGCTCAATAATAGGCTTGTACTCTTCCTCAAACAAGATCTTGTGTATGAATAATGAAGGGCTAATCCCTTTAATATCAGCTATAGACCACCCCAAAGCTATCTTGTAATTTCTCAACACTCTTAACAACTTATTTTCTTGATCCTCATCTAGAGAGGATGAAATAATCATAGGTAGAGTAGACATTTCATAGGAATACCCATACCGTAGATGGTTAGGCAATGGCTTAAGCTCTAATAATGGTTGTTTTCCACAGATGGCTTCAGATGAGTAGATTTAAACGGTGTCACAACTTGTGATGCTTCTACTTTAGTTTAAGAACTAAAGAGTGGTGGAGATGCTTTAAGTAACTTAAGATACTCAAAAGATTCAAGGTTATTGATAACATTGTCATTCACAAGTGCAACTTCCAAAGCATCAGTAGTCAAATTTTCCATGAAACTGCTTTCAACTAACTCATTCACCATGTCAACTCTAAAACAATCATCAGAATCCCCTGAAAATTTCATAGCTTTAAAAACATTGAAAGTTACCTCTTGGTCTTGGACTCTCATGGTGAGTTCCCTTTTTTAAACATCAATCAAATTCCTACATGTTGCTAAAAATGGTCTCCCAAGAATAATATGGATCTCTTTGTCTTCCTTCATATCGAGAATTATGAAATCTGTAGGAAATATAAACTTGTCTACCTTTACAAGCACATCCTCTAAAATGCCTCTTGGGTGTTTCAAAGACCTATCTGCAAGTTGAAGAGTTATAGTGGTCGGTTGTGCTTCTCCTAATCCAAGTCTCTGATAGATGGAAAGTGGCATCAAATTAATGCTGGCACCCAGATAGCAGAGAGCTCTACCAAATAATTTCTCACCAATAGTACAAGGAATGGTGAAACTTCCTAGATCTTTAAGCTTAGGTGGTAGCTTCTTTTGAAGGATGGCGCTACACTCCTCTGTAAGAGCAACTGTCTCAAAATCACCTAACCTTCTCTTTTTAGACAATATGTCCTTCATAAATTTCACATAGCTAGGCACTTGCTCCAAGGCATCAGCAAAAGGAATGTTAATATGAAGCTTTTTAAATACTTCAAGAAACTTGGAAAACTTCTTATCAAGTTTTTGCTTATGGAAGTGCTAAGGAAATGGAATTGATGGATTGTAAGGCTTGAGACTATCTAAAACTAGTTTTATCATAGTATTTTCTATTGCTTCATTCTCTTCGACCCTCTCCTAAAATTTCTCTTGTTTTTCTGGGTCAATTGCTTCAACAATAGGAGTTGGTGGAGAAATGTGCTTTTGTATTTCTTCCAACTCTTTTCCGCTTCTGAGTGTAACTACCTTACAATGCTCTTTTCCTTCCCTCATTGGGTTGGTTTCAGTATCACTAGGTAAAGCTCCTTAAGGGCCATTGTTGACAATAGTAGCTAGTTGACCCAATTGAACTTCGAGATTTCTAATGGATGCTACCTGATTCTGAAGAATAGTCTCATTCTTTTCCATGTATTGAGCAAACATATCTTCCAACGATGGATTTTTCTCTTGTTGTGGGACTTGGTTATGAAAACCTGGAGGATATGTAGGCTTCATAGAAGATGATTGGCCTTGATTGATTCCTCCACCCTGGATTGTAAGTGTTAGCATAAGGGTTGTCTTGATTCCTATTGTAGTTGGAAACAAAACTGACAGATTCAGAGTTGTGAGGACATCTCTCACTAGCATGGTTTCCATTGCAATTTTCACATGCAACAAAAGGACTATGAATAGAATGGACACCCAGAGTATCCATCTTTTTCACCAAAGCTGATGCTTGAGCAGTTAAAGCAAACATGGCATCAATCTCGTGAATTCCAGCCGCTCTCTTAGGCATCATCCTCTCTGATGGCCACTCATAGCTATTGGAAGCCATTTCCTCTAATAAGTTGTAGGTTTCATCAATTGATTTTCCCATAAGAGCACCACCTGTTGCAACATCAATCATGTTTCTAGTAGGACCCATCAAAATATTATAAAATGTTTGAACTTGAAGACACTTTGGTAAACCATGGTGAGGACATCTTTGAAGTAACTGATGAGCGAAAACTGGCATCGCCGATTCTTGCCAATACTTTGGTTTTATATTTATAAAACTCTCGCAAGTGCATGAATCATTTCATAGAAAATGATTAGTATACTCCCAAGGTCGATCTAAGGAAGGAATGTATGTGGTTTTTAATTTATTATTCAAACTTTTAAAAACAAAATTAAATCCTAAACATCCTGTCACGATATTTTGGATTTTGTGTTTTTAAGCTATTGACATAAAAATAAACATAGATTCAATAAATATTTATGAAAATTTTATCTTTTATAATAGTGGAGTATTTATGGATATAATAACTAAGTTAATTATGCTTGCTCATATTATTTAGGTTATTAAAGATATGAATTGATATTTATTGATTCTCCCTTTTTTATATGAATACCACCTTTGGTGGGGTTACATATTCTTTGTTAACTAAACAAATCAATTAACACCTATGGGTGGGGTTGATAACTAATTTGGTTAATTAAATTAATTCCTTTTTTCTAAGAGATTGAAAATGAACCATTTAAATGCCACATTTGGTGTGGTTAGACAGTTTAAACTTTATTCAAGGTGTCCAAATTAAACCTAAGAATTTAATTATCCGAGTACTAACTTTCAAGTTTTAAAACCACTACTGAAAACATGTTGTCAATACATTTTCAGATAATAATTCTTATAAAAACTTTTGAAATAGAGCTTCACTCTAACTACCGGGCGATTGTACCAACAAATAAAAGAGCACTACTCTAAATGAGACCGGATAATTAAACCTTAAAATCTAATTTTCAGATTTAAGTTTGTAATGAAAAATAATATATTTCTCTCTAACATTCTTAATATAAAATCTTGAATAAAAATAAAATCAATTCATTTTAGAGATTTTTACCTATTTAATATTTCGCAAGCATAACAACGTTATTATTACATCATGTTTACTAATAGCCGGCAAAGTTAAATTTAATCACAGACAAATTAAATATAACATGTAAGAATAAAGCATAAAAAATAACTGTAAAGAAAATAAAATCCTTACAGAACTTCGATGCTATTCCCGTTGCTGGAAAACATCCAAGCGGAGTTTGCACTCCCATTTATTGAATCGAAAAGCAAATAAATTACGAAAACATAACTAGTTCTTCCCAAAAGGGAAGAACTCTAAAACTAAGAGAAATTAACTAAAAACTAAGAAACAACTAAAAAAAACTAAAAACTAATAAATGGAGAGAAAGAAAGAAGAGAGAAGTGTGTTTTGAGGTGTGGTATGAAGTGAAGAGAATGGGGGTATTTATAGGTGAGGATGGGGAGAAAAAGTGAGTGAAAAAATGTTAAAAAATTGTGAAAACGCGGAGTGCAATTGCTGAGGTCATTGATGACGTCAGCATGACGTCATGGCAGCGGCTGCGCGGAAGGTAGGTGCAGCGCGCGCGGGAACAGTAACAGCGCACTCAGGCGCGCGCTGATGCGCGTGGACGTGGGGTGTGCTGCGCGCGGCGGCGCGATTTTCTCCTTTTTGACCCATTTTGTCCAATTTTTCGATATTTCTTGACCTTTCCCCATTTGTTTATTAATATATTTGTGATGTATTGCTTCCAGTATTCCTCTTTGAGTCTTTAAGTTACGTTTTTAAGCGAAAATACCTGAAAAACAATAAAAATACCCGTGATTCCGAAAAAGACAAATTTATATAAATATATGATAAAACATATAAATATATATATTTTTAATCAATTAATGTGTATAAAATCAAGGTAATTTTAGTGCTTTTTGAGCACTCATCAGTAACTCCTTGTACCTCTCCCAAGCTTCATATAATGATTCTGAGTCGAACTGCACAAAAGTGGTGATTTCATTCCTCATCCTTGCAGTTTTTGTTGGTGGAAAATATTTGGCTAAGAAATTTTGAGCCAAATCATCCCAAGTAGTGATAGAATCACATGGTAGTGAATTCAACCAACTCTTTGCCTTATCCCTAAGTGAAAAAGGAAAAAGTCTCAACCGGATAGCATCATCAGTCACTCCATTATGCCTAGGGGTATCACAAATTTCTAAAATATTTGCTATATGAGAGTTTGGGTCATCGTGGGGTAATCCACCAAACTGAACTGATGTTTGAATCATATAAATGATTGTAGGCTTAATTTCAAAATTATTGGCTTGAATTGATGGTCTTCTAATGCTCGAATGAATCCCGCCAACCATAAAGATCTTGGTTCTTCCACTTCAGGAATTTCCTCATCCATAATTAGATGTTTTGAGGTTTCATGCTTATTATTATTATTATTTAATTTTAAAATAGTTCTCTCAATTTCTAGATCTAACGGAACTATGTCAAGATTTCTTATGCATCGCATAGAAAGTCCCACTTTATCCAAAAATCTGAAAGATAAATCTAATAAAATTAAAATTAAAATAAACACATAAATAAACACACAAATCTAAGCAAATAACAATAAGCAATAAAAAAATATTTTTTTTTGGAACTAAAATCAGATTAATTGGTATTAATATAAAAAAAATAGTAAAACAAATTCCCAATAACGACGCCAAAAACTTGTTATCTCTTTTGGATAACATAAAAACGTGCAAGTATACACGGTCACAAGTAATAATATGATAAGTAAAATATCGTTCCCATGGAGATTTGTTACTAGTGTTCGTTAATTACTAAAATTATTTCAACCTGATTCTATCCAAGCAGTCGATAGTTTGATGCAGTTTGACTAACTAATTTTTATAACAGTTTATAAGAAAATTCTAGGATTGCAGTTTCACCAAATTAATCCACTTGAATCATATTATTTTCTCTTGATTTATGTTCTCGTATTTTAAGTTGTTAACCAAGAACTCCTAATTTAACCATATATCTCTTCCGAGCTCCATATAGACACATCTAGCTAAAATAATTCACTATATTCCTATGAGAATTAAATTCACACAGATTTATTAAGTTCTAAGTTCTCAAATAGTTACACATACAATAAAGGTATTAAGCACAAATAAAATAAACAACTTAAAAATGTCTTCTTCAAATTTATTTAAGTGTCATAGATCAATTAATTAATTTTCTAATAATCAAAAGCATTAAGCACAAATAAAATAAACAACTTAAAATCGTTCCATAAATCATTCAAAAATAATTAATTCAAGTTTCATAATTTAAGCTACACTGTAACCCTAGAACAAATAAATTAGTTCATAGCAGAAATTAAAATTACAATACAACAATAATGAGATATTTTAGAGAAATAAAATTTAAAAGAAAAAGATTAGGAGAAACTCTTTCACGATTCCTCAATGAAAAATAAATTTCTTCCCTTTTCTTATTTTTTTTGTCTTCTTTCTCTCTATTTTCTAACAAAACAACAACATAAACAGTTAAAGAAAAGTTTCTATGTGTTGTAGAGAACATGCGGAGAAAAAGCTAAAATTAAAGTGAACTGAAAAAAATGAAAAAAACTAAAAACTCCCACATCTTTCTCGCGTCTAAAATATATCACCCCAAACAATTATTTTTTTATAAAAATGCATGTAGTGGGGGACAGAAATACATCGAAAATAATAAAAAGCAAACACACGTGGAGACAACAAATAATCAGTTGGAAGAGTGCATCGTTCTGCATTTTATTTTATTCTTAAATGCATGTCATGTGTCATCATTTGATTGGCTATAAGAAATAACGGGATAAGTGGTAGCCTTTCATTCACTGTGAAGAGAGGGCACATGAGGATCGCATCGCACGGGAGAAGTGCCTTCTAGACACACGCGGCTAGAAACGTGCTTCGTTTCCATGTTTTTATTTTAACCAACACATGCTACATGTCAGCTCCTTATTTGTTGAAAGAATATTCGAGACACGTGGCAATGTATGATTCGTTGGAATGGTAGGGTGCACGATGTTTATCTGGACCGCATCGCATTGGGCAATTCACACAACGACATGTGGGTCCCACCCTACACGCCAGCCTACGTGGCCAAGTGGGCCCCACACGGCACACCGAGCAACATGCAATCCAGAAAAACCAGGTCCAATCGGTGTTGTCGCGTCTGGCTTCCACGCGCCTGATCCTGACTATTGATTCGATGATCTAATGGTGTGTGGCGCGCGTGGTCCTTTTCCTGCACAGAAAAACTAAATTTCTTTAATTGCATTTTGACCCTCAAATTTAATTCAAATTAACTTCTAATCTTTTGATATTTGCAATTTCACCCACTTTTAATTCAAATTATATTTTTAGCTTTTATTAATTGCAATTAAGTCCTTTTTTTATTCAAATTCATTAATTTTCTTAAAAATATATTTATTAAAAAACTAATAGTAAATATTAATTTAATTAATTAAAATTAACTAAAAACAATAAGAACATATCAATTATAATTAATAAAATGAACAAAAATAACTCTAAAATATAGAGTTATCGCCTATCCATATGCATACACAAGATCTTATTAGAGGAAAAAACTAAGTAATATTTATTTTTATCTCATTCTATATTAATATTTAATTTAAAATATTTATATTATTTTTAAAAATATATAAATAATGTTTTATTATTTAAATTTGATAAATATGTAATAGTGTTGATTGTTGGTATTGTTATGTAATTCTTTATTAAAAATATATTTAAACACAATTGTTTAACTATAATAAATATATATAGATATTTTGATATATATTAAAAAAAGTTACAGAATAACCGATGATAAGTAAAAAAATAAATAAAAAAATAAAAAATGAAGGAGCTATAATTACATTTTATTATTTACTAACGTATTAGAAAATAAAAACTAAAAATAATAATAATTAATTTGTTGTTAGTGAGATATTCTCATTTTTTATATATAGTAATAAATAATAAAAAATATTATTTATAAAAAAAATGATTAATTTAATATAAATATTATTCTTTCGTTAATAAATTAATTGGACTGAATATATCATTAAATAAGTAAACATGAAATATATGAGTTACCACTATTAATGAAATTAAAACAATTATTCAAGAGTTATAATATAAAATTAACATTAAATTAAAATATAAAACTATTAAAATAATTTATATAAAAAAAATGTATCTATAATAAGAGAATTTTAATATTTATTGATTTATAATAAAAAAAATATTAGAGAACCACTACAGTATTATTCATCTCAGTATGATGGCTTTAAATAAATTATTTTTGGACCCGTGAAAATATCAGTGATTTAAATATGATAAGTATGTATTAATATTAATTAATTGATAATAATAATTATTATTATTTCAAAATATTTTATTTTAAAAATAAAATGGAAGAAAAATATTTAAATATAATTTTTCTATGGATTGTTTTTACAATAACAAGATGAAAAATTGATAATAAAATTTTATATTAAGGTTTGAAAAAAATACTCTTAAAATAAATAGTTAATTAAAATTTTACTTTAATAAAGTGTAAATATAAAACAATAATTATTTTATTTTATTAGAAAATAATTAATTAATATTTTGCTTTAGTTAAAAATATATACACAATTTTATGAGCAATAGTTCTCATACATATTAACTTAACATAATAGATAAAATTTAATCGAGTTTAATAAATAATTTTATGAATATGTTTTTAATTGAAGGTAATGTAATTTAATTGATTATATTTTAATTAATATTAGATATAACATGATCTTAACGAGTAAAAATATAATTAGTTCAACACATTTATGACATCTCATAAATGAATTGATTTTTTCATTAAATTGGTAAACCTAAATTAAACAAATTATCATTCTTAAGAATCAAAACAATTATCTAATGAAAATAATATAAAGTCAATACTCAATAAAATCACTAAAATAATTATTCATAATAAATATATTTATTTTATAAGTATTTTAATATTTATTAGTATGTAAGAAAATCTATTAAACATTTAAAAAAATAAAGAGATAAGACAATAAATCTAAAAGGCATAAAAGAAAATTAAAATAAATTTTAACAAATTCATGGTTTTCCTCTCAATAAATTTAGATGGTGCTCACCATTCTTCAATTTGTACAACCCTTAAGCTTCGAAAAGCTTCTAGTTCTCTCAAATACCTTAGCAACTCTCTACCTCTTAATAGATAAAAAGGGAATTTTTTATTTTTCATTCAAAAATTAAAAATTCAAATTGGACAATTGAAAATCTAAATTTCTTTCACAAGGAGGCATAATCGCTCTCATCAAGTCAATACTATAAAATATTCCTACTCATTCAATCAATACTTTTAAACTACCAAAAACGATACGTGAGAAAAGTGATACTTTATTACAAAGATTTTGATGAAAATTAATATTCATCATATATACTATTTTACACCCCTAAATTGATCCATTTTTTGTCAATCAAAAGAGGTCAAAGTTTCTTGGTTCTAAAAATTTAAAGATTTCAATCAAACTATGTTTACCAATGTAGTTGAAGATTTAATTATTAGTAACCCTCGAAAACTTTGAGTTACTATTCTAAATAGTAAGCACATAAAAGACCAACACCTTTTAAAAGTACAAATAAAAACCTTGGATTCATACATTTGGGAAGTTCTTCAATGAAAAAGGAAGATAATCATATACATAGTTATTTGGAAGTAGGTGATGGTTAGAATATAAACATTTGCGAAGTCCTTTAAATATCAAGGTTATATAACCAAAATCTACCTTTATACTTGCAAAATATTCACAATAAAAGGTTCATTCACACTTGTGATTTCTATCACTTAAATCCTAGCTAATTTCCAATGAAATTCAAATTAATTTTGTTTAATCTTTTCAAACTTTGTGGAGAGTTTCATCCAAGCCTGCACTCTCCACATTTAGATTAAAAAAAACTCTTTAAAATGGTTTGGTACAACAAGGATTTTTTTGTCAAATATGCCTACCACACCTTCATCAAACACAAGGATATTTATGATTATGTAAGTTTTTGAAACAAACTTTGGAAAGCCAAGTTATTAGAAAGAAAAAATTTCCTTTAAATATTTCTAAAAGTAGCTCTTTTCATCGAAAATATTTTGGGTAAAATTATGGATATAAATGATCATAATTGCTCATTTTGTCATAATGAATTAAAGGACACAAAACATTTGTTCATAAGATGTAAAATATTATAGTCACAATGGTTTCATTGTAAATGGCACATAATCTATCAATTTACTACAAAATTTGACATTTTCTCTTATATTAACTTGCTTGTTAGCCCACCTCGTGAAATTTTTTGGTTATTACTCACAAATTTCAAATTTTTAATCATTTTTTTATAATATTTATACATGAAAAAATTAGAACAAAAAATGATTTGATTTACTTTTAAAAAAATTGGTGAAAATAAAAAAATTAAAATAAAAGTCTGAAATGAGATCTGATTGAAATTTTTTTTAATTTTTATATCATCTTATATTTTTACAATAATTCTTTAAAAATATAAAAATTTAAATCAAAAATTATTATGATACTTGATTAAAATATTACATAAAAAAATCAAAAGTTATGAACTTGCATTGAAATTCCCTACCCTTTACAAGCTGGTCATATTATAAATTCTATTTTCACATATTTATTGTCCACCACAACATTGTCCCACTTCTCTGCTACTCCATAAAGGCCGTCGTTTGGTTTCAACAACTCAAATCATTTACTTCTTTTAATTTATTGCGCATGCCTTTCCAACTACCTTCTTTTAATTTCTTTTCATCGTGGCATGCTATGCTAATACGCAGTGATTAGTAATTGAGCAATCTTCTAATTAAAAAATCTAATACTCACAATATATTTATTATTAATTTTAAAAATTTCAAAAATATTCTTTTATATTTAATATATTTATTGTATACCAATTCAAATTTATTAGGGATACAACTTCTAAAATTAATAATAAATATATTATAAAAAAATTAACAATAAATACTTTTTTAGAAAAATAAATAAGTAATTTTTTTAAATTATTTTTTTCATGTCATATAATATAAATGATTTAATATAATTGATGTAAGCATAAAAATGTATATAAATTTATATAATAATAATATTTTTTAATTAAATGATTTTAATATTTTTCTATATAATAAATTTATCTCATTTGACTTGTGATCAATTTTTCTTTGAATATAGTCCATATGCCTAACTATAATGTATATATACGTCAATCAAAATCAATCCCAAAATAATACACTTTTCCTTTATAATTGCGTCTGAAAACACATATGATGATAGCACCACCCTACTTGTATCACCGATCCGGATCACAAGAGCACATAGAGTTTGCATGCATGAGAAAAATAGAGAGATGGAAAAAAAAGAAGAAACATCCAACGTCTTTGTACTGCCCTATTCCCTCCAAGGACATATAAACCCTATGCTTCAGTTTTCTAAGCGGCTTCTTTCAAAGGGACTCTCAATCACCCTTCTACTAACTAACACTGTCTTCTTCGACTCCAAATCTCTTCAAGGCCAACGGGGCACTATCAAAGTTGAGACCTTCTCCGATGATGCTGTGGAGGTCAAAAAATTCGACGAACATCTCCGTCTCTTCCGGGAAGTTGTGACACAAAAATTACAAGACCTCATACCTGTGAGATCAACCAGTCGTACTGCAATTGTGTATGACTCTGTTTTACCATGGGCTCTTGAAATTTCCAAACAGTTTGGCCTTGTTGCTGCTCCATTCTTCACACAGTCATGTTCTGTTAACGCTATATACAACCACATCCATCAAGGTTTACTCACACTTCCCATTCAAAGTGAAATTTCTTCAGTATCTATAATGGGCCTGCCCACTCAACTTGACTTTTGCGACCTACCATCCTTCGTTGCGAATGTGAAGTCGTACCCAGTTCTTCTAGACCTTCTCATCGGACAATTTTTCAACTTGAGAAAAACCGATATCATATTTGTTAACACTTTTGATGGCTTGGAGCAAGAGGTATTGACACATTTAAATGAAGGAAATACTGCATGAGATGATATTTTTGACCACTTATTAAAGATTTTCTTTTCTTATATACATTTAAGAGCATAAACGCAACAACTTTGATGACAAACTGTGCTACTCCAAGAAAAAATTTAAATTGTAGACATATAAAATGTATTTGAATAAATTTTATTTTTAAACACGGGTTTAGTTTTAAGTATAAATTTACTAAGGTTAAAAAAGAAAAAGTACTGTAAGAGTAAAAAAGAAATACTACCCTATAAACAATATATTAAGTCTAAAGAACTACTTTGGTCTTTATACTAAGAACAAGTACTTTTTCTTATCAACATATTTTCTATTGGTTTTCCACATGATTTTTCTTATTCTATGCACCTGGTTTGCTTGTTTCATCCATGGTTTGCCAAATCTGTAGGTCGTAATCTGGATGGAAAAAGAATTCCCGATAAAGAATATAGGGCCAACAATTCCGTCCAAGTATTTGGACAAACGATTGAAGGATGACAACGACTATGGGCTCAGCCTCTTTAAACCGGAAACTGACACTTGCAGGATATGGCTCGACTCGAAAGATGTAGGCTCGGTAGTGTACGTGTCTTTTGGGAGCCTAGCTGCCCTAGGAGAAGCACAAATGGAAGAACTAGCATGTGGTCTCAAGAAAAGCAATAGATATTTCTTGTGGGTTGTTAGAGAATTGGAAATGGAAAAGCTCCCCACCAACTTCACACATGAGGTGGAGGAGAAAGGCCTAGTGGTAACTTGGTGCTCACAATTGGAGGTTCTGGCTCATAAGGCAGTAGGGTGCTTTGTTACTCATTGTGGTTGGAACTCAATACTAGAAGCACTAAGTTTAGGAGTGCCAATGGTGACCGTACCGCAATGGAGCGATCAGACAACCAACTCCAAACTTGTTATGGATGTGTGGAAGGTTGGAGTGACAGCCAAGTTGCACAACACAGAAATGGTCACACGAGATGAATTAGCACAATGCATTGGAAAAGTTATGGGAGGGGATGAGGGGTTAGAGTTCAAGAGGAACTCAAACAAATGGAAACAACTGGCCAGGGAAGCAGTAGATGAAGGTGGAAGCTCCGACAAGAGTATTGAAGAATTCGTAGATACACTGGCCGCACCTGATGGCTAATCCCTTCTTGTCCCCTTGTGATAGGAAAAGGATATCAATCTTTTTAATTATTAGCAATATTTCTTAGGGATTGCGTTTTAAATATATTATTGAGAATAAACCTCATAAATAAGTTTGTGGGCATTGTATTAGAATATAAATTATTTTATCAGTCTCTCATTAATTTTGTCTATTCTATTTTTTTTTTACTTGGTATATTTGTTTCCTTAATTCCAAAATCTTCTTGATCCCTGACACTAATTTTTAAATGTACTTCCCATTTTTCTCTCTCTTATTTTCCCCTTTCCCAATCTGCATCACTTTGAATATGTCAAGCCTGCCTCAAATGCCTTATTTAACACTGAGCTTACTGAACTTCCTATGAACGAATGATGCTAAAGAAACCCATGATTTGGGTCATCTACATCCAATGGCAGTACGAGGCCGTTAGTGACAAATGAAAGAGTAATGCAGACAAAGACAGAAGAAAGCAGAAAAGATGCAGGAAAATGCTTCATTTCATTCACAAGATTGATTACAAACTTTTCCTACAATTACATGTTGTCCTTTCTGTACTATATGTCGCTAAAGTGACCAGCTTGCACCTATCACACTTGCATTTTTTATTCCTTTTCATATGCTTTACATAACTAATTTTAACTTGTAGCTAAATTATTTGTTTTGTTTTTGAACGTCTTGTTTATATCTGCATTGCTACTTGTATGGACAGCATTCTTGCTATCATTTCTTTCTTGGCTGAATTCAATGTATGGACAGAATTCATGCTATCATTTCTTTCTTGGCTGAATAGAATGTTGAATAGCTGAGATGGTACTATAATCTTATCTTCACTGTCACTTGTATGCACAGCATCCATATCAGTATTCCTCTTTTCTTTTGATTGGTTGTTGAGTGGTTGAGGTGGCACTGCAATATTATATTCATTAGTTAGATCCCTAGTATATAGGAATCACACGGGGGAAGAATGGGAAAATATTCAGAAGCCTCCAGCTCCTTTTTAATCTATGAAAATGGAAAGATTGTAATAATAGACTTCCCAATACATTTTTAAGTGAATGAGATTCAATGAAAAGTATTTTTACCGTTTTCGCTTTTCTTCATTTATCTGCTCAACTCCCTGGATCAAACAATGAAGATAGAGCACATGCATAATTCTGAGAACAGCTTGATTACAATGGGTAAAAGAGATATTGACTAACTTTATGGAGAGAGAGAGAGAGATGCTCTCGTATCGAATACATTTCAAATAAACACATTTTTCTATATTTTAATTAACATTATGGATTCAAATATTTAATAATAATAATACAAAAAATGCAACTAAGAAGCGAAGATAGAAAGGCAACCCTGTATGTTTTGCACAAGTAAATTATTTACAGTTCTAGCAAAGCTCGTCTCGTATCTAGTGCGTGCTAGAAAGTCATTATTCTCACTTGAATTTAATGACAACAAGAGCTCTACATAATTTACCATCAGAAACCTATTAAATATGAATTTTCTGTTAGAATATATGACAAGGTAATAAACTTACAATACCATATTGTTAACCTTTAATTTAGAACAGATCTGAGGAAGAAGATGACGCACAGAGAAGAAAAAAATGCTTTGATTCTCATTACTTTTTTCTGGATTCCTTGGCTCTCTATATAACCTTACAGATCAGAATTGTTTTAAGGAAATTATAGGAAATTACAGAAAACAGTGGGAACGGTATGAGCAACTATCTTCGCGGCCTTCACACATGTCAGAGATTCTTCTAACGGCTTGAGTGGTCCTTCCTAACGGCTTGGAGTGGTCCCCCTCTTCTTCCAAGCTTGATCGTGGCTCTGGGTTGAAGCCACATGCCTACCCTCTCCTCTCTATGCACAGCTCGGTGCGTTTAGCACCCATCAACTCCTCCCTACCTGAGAATCCTTGTCCACAAGGATGAAGGATGGATATGTCTTAGAAAAACTCCATTCATTTTCCCAGGTAGCATCCTTCGTAGATGCTCCAGCCCATTTCACTAGAATTTTTGATTTTGGTCGATAATTACCCTTTTTCATCACTCTTCGGTCCAAGACAACCTCAGGATGAGGGAGCATTGTAGAATTATC
Source organism: Hippophae rhamnoides (assembly GCA_033030585.1). Taxonomy (NCBI): domain Eukaryota; kingdom Viridiplantae; phylum Streptophyta; class Magnoliopsida; order Rosales; family Elaeagnaceae; genus Hippophae; species Hippophae rhamnoides. The sequence continues at coordinate 22,981,232 of CM065434.1, read as the reverse complement.
TAAGATAGGAGGTAGAACCGTGAGGGGTGGTGTGTAATGCCCCAAGTGTCTTTTGAGTCGGCTAACATGAAAAACATTGTGTATCTGAGAATCAGGAGACAAGTCTAGCCTATAAGCTACTGCCTCAACTTGTACTGTGATTTTGTAAGGGCCATAAAAACGTGGAGCTAACTTCATGGAAGCTCGAAAAGCCATAGATGTTTGTCTATATGGTTGAAGGCGAAGGTATACATAATCTCCTATTGCAAATGATACTTCTCTACGGTGTTGATCACCGTGGCACTTCATATGGTTCTAAGCTAGCATGAGATGGTGGCGTAGATCACGCAAAATGATATCCCTATCAAGTAGGAATTCATCCACCAATTGGACTTTGGAAATTCCTGGAATGTAGGCCAGTAAGCGAGGTGGTGGATGACCATAAACTGCCTCAAAGGGTGTCACTTTTGTGGAAGAGTGTGTAGATGTATTATAACTATATTCTGCCCAAGGCAACCATTCCATCCATTGGCTTGGTTGTTCTCTAGTAAAACAACACAGATATTGTTCCAAGGTGCGGTTGACTACTTCTGTCTGCCCATCGGTTTGAGGGTGGTAGCTAGAGCTCATACATAGCTTAGTGTCCTGCAGTTTGAACAGGGCTTTCCAGAAGGAACTTACAAATATTTTGTCTCTGTCACTAACTATTGAAGCAGGAATGCCATGTAAACGTACTATGTTTGCCACGAAATCCTTAGCAATAGCTAGGGCAGTGAAAGGGTGTCTCAAAGCTATGAAGTGGGAATATTTGGTCAAGCGATCCACCACTACCATAATCAGTGTATGACCCTTGGAGGGAGGCAGCCCTTCAATGAAATCCATTGAGATTTCTATCCAGCTTCTGTCAGGAATTGGTAGAGGTTGCAGTAATCCAGTTGGTTTCATGCAGTCATGCTTGCACCTTTGGCATATATCATAGGAGCGTATGAATCCTTTCACACCTTACTGCATGTTGGGCCAGATAAAATTTTGTTTGATGTGGGAAAGTGTTTTGTGAAATCCGAAGTTCCCTACTATTGGTGATGAGTGGCATTCAGCCAGTATCTGAGGGATTGGGGAGGATTGTGGGTTTGGATAAACTTTGTCTCTTTTGAACCATACCCCATCACATTGACAAAAAAAATGTGTCACACCAATAGAGACTCTGGCTTGTAGTTTCTCATAAAATGACTCTTGTTGGACTTCTTGGAGGGTAGGCCACCAAGCTGCTTGAGGTTGCGAGATGGAGATCAGTTGAAATTCCACCCTTCTTTACAATGAATCTACTGCTTGATTATCTGAACCCTTCTTGTACTTAATCCGATAGTCATACCTGAGCAGCTTAGGTAACCATCTTGCTTGAGCTGGGGTGGTGATTCTTTGCTCTAAAAGGTACTTAAGGCTCCTCTGATCCATGCGCACGGTGAAAGGTTTTCCCAACAGATAAGGGCGCCACAGCTTGATAGCTTTCACCACAGCCAACATCTCCCTCTCATATGTTGATAGAGCTAAAGTTGACCCTTTGAGGGCAGCGCTGAAGTAAGCCACTGGACGGTTCTCCTGGGTTAAAACTACTCCTAACCCTATGCCACTAGCATCACATTCAATTACAAAGTGTTGAGTGAAGTTAGGTAACCTTATGATAGGAAGGGAAGTCAGTGCTTCTTTCAGTTTTTGAAAAGCTTGAGCCGCAGCCTCATTCCACTCAAATCTTTCCTTTCCTATTAGGGAGGTGAGAAGTGTTGCTATCCCTCCAAAGTGCTTAATAAATTTTCTGTAATAACCAGCCAATCCTAGGAACCCTCTGACTCCCTTTGTTGTGGTTGGGGTTGGCCATTCCACAACAGCTAGAATTTTTATAGGATCCATGGCAACCCCTTGTTCAGATATCAGGTGTCCTATGTATTCTACCTACAATACACCAAAATGACACTTGGAAGGTTTAGCAAATAAACTGTTAGTTGATAACACCTGCAAAATAGTTTGTAGATGCAGTGTATGATCCTCCCATGATTGAGAATACATTAAAATGTCATCAAAGAAAACCAATATAAATTTCCTAAGATAAGGTCTGAAAATATCATTTATCAAACTTTGAAAGGTGGTTCGGGCATTGGTAAGGCCAAAAGGCATCACAAGGAACTCATAGTGGCCTTCATGTGTTCGAAATGCTATCTTTGGAGTATCCTCTTCACGAACCCTTATTTGATGATACCTTGATTGAAGATCTAGTTTGGAGTAGACCCTGGCTCCATGCAACAACTCGTCTATGATTGGTATAGGGTATTTATCTTTGATAGTAATAGAATTCAGAGATCTGTAATCCACGTAGAACCTCCAAGTCCCATCAGTTTTTCTTACTAACAATACTGGTGACGAGAAAAGGGTTGTCGCTTAGTCTAATCAAGTTGGAGTGTAGGAGCTCTGATACCATTTTTTCTATCTCAATTTTCTGGTAGTAAGGGTAACAGTAGGGTCTTACATTTACTAGTCATGTTCCTGGTTGTAGAGGGAACCAAAAAGACTAAGGTGAGGGAAGCCCTTTTGTTCTTGTTTTTCTCTTGAATCCTCTAAATCTCTAAGTCTATTTCTAGTCTCTTTAGAGTGTTTTTTTCAAGTTGGAAGGCAGACTTAGTGCAACGGATTGTACTAAGTACCACACGATTGCTAATTGAAGTATAGGGTTGTGGTAGTTGTTATTAGAGCTTTAGGTTGAAGCTTTACTATCCTTGGCATAATGAAGAATAGTGCCTCAGCTACACCAAGCGTGGATGTTCCACCAATGGAACGTAGGCATGTGGAAGTTCAGAAATCACCAAAGGAGTCTCGAGCCAAGTTGAAAGACATGATTTTTAGCTTGGAAGCACGTGTTGGGAATGCTCAGGATAGCTTGGGGGAGCTGTTTGACAGAGTGGACAACTTGGAGGAACATTGCAGCGGCTTGGAGGCCGAGGATGCTGAGATCCATGTAGTAGTCAAGATGTCCCTCAATAGGCTAGATTGATGCGGAGATCCATGCAGTAGTCAAGATGTCTCCGAAGGTAAGGGATCTTGTCCAAAGAGAAATTACTAATGTATTACTTAGAGTCGAGGATATGGGTGGTGACCTAGCACTTTGCAAGCGGGCTATGGCCTCGGGAACTAACACAACCACCATCATTGGGGCTAAGAAGGTGGAAGTTCCCAAGACAAATACCTTCAATGGTGCTAGGAATGCTAGGGAAGTTGAGAACTTCCTATGGGGGCTTGAATAATACTTTGAGGTTACTCGCATAACAGACCATGCCAGCAAGATCTGAACTGCTTTCATGCACTTTTTTGACACTGATATGCTGTGATGGAGATGGAGGGATGGAGATGTGCAATGAGAGGTATGCACAATTGACTCCTTTGATAACTTCAAAAGGGAGTTCAAAAGCCAATTTTCCTCATAAATGCTGAAGAGGAGGTAAGGGGCCGATTGTGATGGTTAAAGTAGATAGGTAGCATAAGAGACTATGTGAAGGAGTTCACAACCTTGCTGCTAGAAGTCCCTGACACACCAGACAAGGATGCGTTATTCTTGTTCATGGATGGTCTTCAATTGTGGGCTAACCTTGAACTCAAGCGACGTGGTGTCCAAGACTTATATTAAGCCATTGAGGTTGCCAAGAGCCTTATTGAATACTCCACAAACAAAGAGGGCTCAAAGGTTGCAGATAGAAATTTTGGTGGAGGAAATAGTGGGGTAGGCCATGCCAAAATTCAGGGCCATAAAATTCACAAAGAAGGCTCCTCGTTCAAATCGCGAGACAAGGGGAAGGAAAGGGAGGATTGTGGTACCTCAAAGCCCCGTGTGACATGCTTCATATGCGACATACCACATTGGGCACATGAATGTCCAAAAAGGAAGGCATTGAGTGCCTTATTTGCCTCCATGCATGACCAAGATAGAGGCGAGACGGATAAAGGTGCAAAGATGGGTTCTTTGTGGTTGCTTGGTGCATTACAGAGTGCCCGGAAAACCCCCAAAGGCTTGATGTTCGTAGATGCAACCATCAATGGGAAGATCACCAAAGCCTTGCTTGACATAGGTGCATATCATAACTTTTTTTCATTAAAGGAAGCAAAGAGACTCGGCCTCAAGGTTGTCAATGGAGGAGGATCTCTCAAAGTAGTCAACTCGGTAGCACTACCTCTCCAAGGAGTTACTCATGGAGTTAAGGTTAGTCTTGGTGCTTGGATTGGCCAAGTAGAATTATCGGTGGCACCCATGGATGATTTCTCGGTGGTATTTTCCATGGAGTTCTTGGACCAGGTTAGAGCTTTCCTTGTCCCATACTCAAACTCTATGTGCATCATGGATGGATTAAAGGCTTGTGTGGTACCAATGGAGAGAAACCAAACCTACTACTCAAGTTCGCTCAACACTTCAATTTAAGAAGGGATTGAAGAGGGAGGAAAAGAGTTACTTGGCCATCTTAAAGGAGTATGATGATGAGGAACCATCACCACAGCCAAGCTTGCCGAAGGAGGTGCAAGTTGGCTTGGATAAGTTCCAGGATTTGATGCCTAAGGTGCTGCCCAAATAGTTACCTCCAAGGAGGGAGGTGGACCATGAAATTGAGCTAAAACCCAACACAAGACCACCAGCAATGAGCCTTTATTAGATGTAAAACTCAGAGTTGGTAGAACTACAAAAGCAACTTGATAAATTTCTGGATGTTGGCTTCATTAGGCCCTCCAAATACCCATTTGGTACCCTGGTGCTCTTTCAGAAGAAGAAGGATGGCTCGCTATGAATGTACATTGACTATCAAGCTCTAAAAAAATCACGGTAAAGAGCAAGTATCCTATCCCACTCAATGCTGACTTGTTTGATCAATTAGGGAATGCAAGATACTTTTCAAAATTGGACTTGCGGTTGAGAAACTACCAGGTACATATAGCCAAAGGGGATGAACCCAAGACCATATGTGTGATAAGGTATGGTGCCTATGAGTTCCTTGTCATGCCATTTGGTCTCACTAATGCACCTTTAACCTTCTACACCCTCATGAATAAGATTTTCCATCCCTACCTCGATCGGTTCGTGGTAGTTTATCTTGATGACATTGTGATATATAGCCAGAATTTGGAAGAACATCTTGAGCACTTGAGGAAGGTGTTCGAGGTCCTAAGGGAAAATGAGCTATATGTCAAGAAGGAGAAATTTTCCTTTGCCCAAGATGAAGTGATGTTCTTGGGAGCATATGATAAAGGATAGGCTTATGATGGATGGAACCAAGGTGAAAGCCATCCAAGAATGGGAACCTCCTACTAAGGTCCCTAAATTAAGGTATTTCCTTAGACTTGTGAACTACTACAGGAGGTTCATCAAGTCATACTTAGCAAGAGCAGCCTCATTGACTAACCTACTCAAGAAGAACAAGTCTTAGGAATGGACAAGTCAAGCTTCATTCGAAGACTTGAAGAAAGCCATTAGTGGAGAACCGTTGCTTTGTCTACCAGACCCCTCCAAGATGTATGAGCTGCATACAGATGCTTCAGACTTTGCCATTGGTGGAGTGTTGATGCAGAAAGGGCATCCGATAACTCACTACTACAAAAAGGGGTATTTAAAGTGATTGTGAAGGAATATATGTAAACGATCAACAACCTAATTAAACATAAAGTATGTTCTATATTGTTGTAATAACTCTTATATATATGTATGTTCCTAAAATTATCAATTAATTTATATTTCTTCATTGTTTGTAGATATTTCGTGGATCTTTGGATAACAGAGCTTGTAGATCCAAATGATCCATTGAGATATTTGAAAAGAAGGGGTTTTGCGAATATACATGATGCTCCACTTAACCCAGATGATAGAATACATGTTCTATTTGATGCTACTGGTAATCCAATAGGGGAAATGGTCAACAATTGAAATCCTCTATTGGTCGACTTGCAAAGTCCAGTATACTGATCAATATAAATGATTGGTCTCAGGTTGACGATGCAGAAAAGTTCAAAATATGGATAACCATTTGTGTAAGTCTCTTATATTTTATAATCAATATATATATTATATTAGGTGTGTATTTTATCTAATCTTTTGTACTATGTTTTTATAGAATCGTTACAAAGTCGATGACAGTTGGAAACTTAAGTGTTATAAGATTGCAAATAAGGAAGGAATACAAGACTTCCAGATTGGCAAGAAATTATGTGTTTCCATATTTGGAACCACTTGATGAGTTAGAGCTCTACAAAATCCTTGAAGGACACCCCTGGATTACACCTCAAGTTTGGAAAGACTTTGTGGATTATAGACGTTCATATAAATTTCAAATTATTAGGGAAGAACATCAGAATGTACAAATGCATAACATTCTTCCTAACCATACTGGGAGGTCTTCAAATCCTGAAGTTAGATATAAAATGGTATTATTAATTTGTCTTAATTTATAAATATTTTTATATTTATTTTCCTCAATTTAATTTCATGTCATTGTTAATAAAATTTTCAAAATTTATGTAGGAAGCTGAATTGGATAGACCTGTTACCCGAACTGAATTGTACATAGAAACAAAGACTCCTAAAACGAATAATTCAAGACCGATGACTAAGCGAGGAGAAGAACAATTAAATAAGTTGGTTAGTAATTTCGATTGATAAAAAGTCTTAATGATTTTTAATAATTAATGTAATAATGAATGATATGTTCGTGTGCTAAAGTAGAGAGTTGTTCAAGAAATAATATACAGGGGTGAAATAATCGAAGAGCCTGGGAGAGATGCTTTATATCATGCATTCAGACGCAAGCATCCTGGTCGTGTTAGGGGAGGTAACCAATATGATAGTTCTATGGAGTATTTTAACATTCCAAAAGAAAAGCCTTAGACGGTAAGTAAGGAGAAGTAAACTAAAATTGAAGAAGAATTCAACTCCTTTAAGGTCTCAGTGTTAAGTGATATTTCCACTCTAAAAGAACATCAATCATAACAAATGTCAACCATGGCATCATTCTACAACCAGGGCATGCCATATTGGCCAAGCATGCAGCCATCCATGCTAGGCATGCAACCATCCATTCTATGCATGCCACAATCCATGCCAAGTATGCCACCATCCATGATAGGTAGGCTACCATCCATGCCAGGCATGCCACCTACGCAATTTCATTGCGCTCAAACTACATCCAGTATGGGATATAGCCATCCTATTGGTCCTCACTATATGTCAGGAATGCATATGCAATCAAGTAATGGTTCATTTTCTCCAATGCAATCTGCACATTCTTACCATCAATCAAACCACGATGAATATTTTGGTGAGAATGTACATCCAATAACTACCCCACATGAGAGTCCTCTTCTATTTGATGAATCATATGTGGTAAGATTTTAATTTCTGGTGTATATAATCTATTATTTTTAAATTCTTATTATATGTTTTATTTTTTATATATAACACTTAATTTTTTTACAGAATATGAAATGTTTGTTAAAACATCCTTCGTCAATGGACTTTGTTGCTATTGGAACGGTACAACAATTGAGCGATGATGGGATGATTCATAATCAATATTTTCCTAATCATTAGTGAATAGTAATTGATCAATCATTGTTTCATGATTGTCCACTACCTGTGCCTTCTGATGCTACCACAATCCAAGAGGCGGTTGGACAGTATGTGGCTTGGCCATCAATTCAAGTTGTTCTAAATTTTGACGTGGTACTATTTTTTAACTTAAAAGATAACACTAGTTTACTACTATTATTTTATTATATCTTATATTATTAATAAAATACATATATAATACTTTTTTTTAGTCTATTATACCAGAACCCTTAAATGCAGCACATTTAAGAGATACGAAGCAAGTATCTCGTGCAAAATCTATTTCTAGTGGCCAATTATCACGCACCAAGTCATTCAAGAAGAAGCCTCGGAAAAGGTATAGTCATAATTATGCTTTAAACTTCATCAGAAAACTTGGAACTTTGATGACTATTGTTGGGAGGGCATCTAGCATAAATGATAGATGGACTGTGCCACTTCCTATAGAAATTTCTGGTGTAGACCTCGACCAAACTTATATATCGATCGAGTGTATATTGCAACTATTTGAATATCAAATGATCGATTTAAGTATAATTCAAGTGTGGACAAGGTGAGTCCTCAATCTATTTATTTTTCTTTCATTTATGTAGAACATATATAATTATATTTACATTATCTAATTATTTATATATATATATATATTATATAGGGCGTGCTATTATCGAATTCAACATAATCACTCATCACATTTAGCAATGTTCTATGATTCTTCATATGTCAATCAATATCAAGAGAATGATGTTAGCATCAGAGCTAAACAATTATGTGATAGGGTATTAACGCTTAACAGAAATCAAAAGTTGATAATCCCTTGGTCATTAAGGTTTAAACAAGGCCAAGATCATTGGATGTTGATAATCATTGATCTGTTCAATAATCATGCTTGGTACTGTGACTCAGCTTCCATAGAATTGAGTAAAGATACAAAACCAATTGTTGAAATGTAAGAGTTATAGCTACATATTAGTTTCTTCTGTTATTTTTTGTAATATTTAATAAAAACTAACTGTTTTAAACCTTGATAGGGCATGGAAGTTGTGGAACAAGTTTAAGGGCATTGCCCTTAAAAAATCTCATAAGCTTATATGGACAAAAGTTATGGTATGTACAAGCCAATATTAATAATTTTATTAATTTTAGAATTGAATAATAAAGATGTTCGAATATGAAAAATCATGTACACTTGTTTTTTGTAGGTTCCACAACAAAATAATGGAGTTATGTGTGGTTATTATGTCATGAAGTTTACGAGCGAAATCATCACAAATATCAAAATTTCAATTGATGATGTGGTAATATCTTTTACCCATATACATAAAAGTTTTTAACATATTTGAGTTATTTTTTGTAAATAAATGAAATTACATTCTTATTTTGATTTTAAATACATGTAGTTCTTTGGTTGGAACAAGGCAGGGTGCGAGCAACAAATTTTTGATGATTTACGAGAGGAATGGGCAGAACACATGGTTCAAATTATATCATCACAAGAAGAATCAGGAGAAGATTCTGATGATCTTGAATAGCATATGACAACATAACAGTAAATTTTTTAATGATTTAATTTCTCTATCTATTCCTGTGTCTGAAGTCACTTGTTTGATGGATGATTATATGCTCATGTATTTAGGGGAATGCATTGTTTTATGGACCTATTTTTGGCCCAAACTACATCTCATCTCTCTTTCCTACTTTCCTTACGAACTCATATTAGCACTTTATTAATCATTTGTTTATAAATATGAAGTTATCTGGAATCTCTGCTAGTATTTTTAATGCTATAATGAGCTCTAAATATGAAATCAAGTGTACGTAACTCCGATTTGTTTCTTGGTTTGTATGAGTTTTGGTGCCCATGAATGTGTTCCATATGTTTAAGGGCACCAAAACTCACACAAGCCAAGTAAGAAATCAGAGTTACACTTGATTTCATATTTAGAGTTCATTATAGCATTAAAAAATACTAGTAGAGATTCCATATTACTTTATATTTATAGACAAATGATTAATAAAGTACTAATATGAGTTCGTCGAAGGGTTATATCACTCAGATGTCGCTGTGGTAATCTCTTTTTGATGGTAATATTTATAATGATTTAATTTCTTCATTCGTATGTCTCGATATGAAGTTTAAACTGCTTGTTTGGTGAATGTTTACGTGCTTATGTATGTAGGGGAATAGGAATTGCTATATGGATCATATGTTTTTTGTCTAGTTTTCTTGTCATAATGCTGGTGATTCTAAGCCAACCAAGCTTACTCGCATCCAATTACACTTTGACGACATTATTTTATTTGTAATTTAAGTTAACTATATGTATTGTATATACATTATTTGTTTTTGTAATAAATTTAATTATCAAGTAATTAATTATATTTAAAATTTTAATTATTTGTATTATTATTTATATTTTAGTTTTTTTATGCTATATATTGAATAATATGAAAAATGAGAATAAAAATAAAAAAAATTCATAAAATGTACGTGTAAAGTCGGTTCATCGCATGAACCGACTTTATCGACATTACATTTTAAGTCACTCAGTTTAAAGTCAGTTTTTAACCGACTTTAATATCTATTTTTGTAGTAGTGACTTATGACATTCGTAAGCTTAATGACACTAAATTCCGTTACATAGTATAGGAAAAGGAGATGACAGCTATAATCCATTGACTACAAGCTTGAGTACAAGCCCAGTAAGGGCAATGTGATGGCTGATGTGCTAAGTCGAAAAGCGAAGTTAGCAACCTTAAGTAGACCAAACAGTCCCTTGCTGGAAAGAATCAAAGAAGGGTTGGAGCATGATGTCATGGCTCAAAACCTCATTTCCCTTATCAAGGAAGGAAAGACAAGGTGATTTTGGTTGAGTGACAGACTGCTCTACACCAAATAGAATAGCATCTATGTGCCTAAGTGGAGGAACTTAAGGAAAGAGTTGATCAAGGAGTGCCACGATTCACTATAGGCTGGGCACCCAGGTATGAGACGTACCCTTGCCTTGATTAAGTCCATTTACTACTAGCCTCAACTACGTGATGATGTTGAAGCATGTTGTGTGTTTTGCAACACACAGAAATCGTGCAAGCATACACGGTCACAAGTAATAAAGATTTGTAAGTAGAGTATCGTTCCCACGGAGATTTGTACTATAGTTTGTTGAGTACTAAAATTGTATCTCTCTGATTTTATCCAAAACAATCGTTAATTAAGAAAAAGGTTTAAAAATAAAATAAAAGAAATCTAGGATTGCAATTTTTCCCCAAACTAATCCACTCAAATCGTGTTATTTTCTTTTGATTTATATTTTTTAGTACATTTAATTTGTCAACCGAAAACTTCTATTTTTATCCATACATCTCTTCCGAGCTCCGTATAGACACACCTCGTTAAATTAATTCACTATATCTCTATGAGAATTAAATTTAATAAGATTCATTAGATTCTAAGTTTTCAAAAGGTCACACATACAATTAGGGTATATTCCTATCCTTCATCATACATGTCATTCTATTTACGAGGAATACACACACAAATGCCTCTTCCAAGTTTATTTATGTGCCACGGATCGTTTTGATAAGATTCGTAAATAATCAAAAAGCATTAAGCACAAAATAGAATGAACAAATCGAAAGTCTTATAAATCTATCAAAAAAAATAATTAAAATCAAAGCTTCATAAATTTAGATCAAATGCAACCCTAGAAAAATTAAATTACTTCATAAATTAAAATAAAAATTACAACACATAGAGAAAAAATAAGATGAAGAAGAAGGAAAATTAAAACACCACTTAGAACAAATATTTGGCACACGCAGAACACAACAAAAGCCAAAAAATGGCTTCTGCGTGTTCTGTAGTCCAAAACCGAACAACACAAAAATTCTAAACAAAAAAAAACTCCAAAACTCTATCATAATATCACCTATTTATAGCTAAAAAAAATACATCAAAAATATTTAAAATTAATACATGCGGGGGACAATGAATTGTGGCAAAAATAATAAATTACACGCGTGGGGGACAAAAATTGTATCGAAAATGGAATCGAAAAAGTGAGTGGAGATGCTGCGCGTTTCTGTTTTTTTTTCTTCATGCTGCCACGTGTCGCGTTATGATTCGCGGAAACAATTAGTGGGACACGTGGCAGCATCTCATTGGTTGAAGAAAACGGGCGCACGATTTCTTGTCGCACGGGAGCCAACGGCTGCATCGAGGGGTGAGATCCAGCACGGTCGCGCTCATTGTAACATGCCACGAGTCGGAATATTATTTGTTGAAATATTAAGTGGAACACGTGGCATATTCTGGTTCATGGAATAACCGGGCGCACGTGAATCAACCGTACTGGAAAAGGAGCGCACGATGGTGGGGGATAGCGGCTGCAACGCGTCAGACACATGGGTCCCACTCTGCACGCCGGCCTGCGCGGCAGGTAGGCCCCACTCGGGTACCGAGCTGCGTGAAAGCGCAGAGCCTGAAGCCTGTCGCTTTGGTCGGGTTTGATGAACACGCGCGAATCTGAGCCGTTGCGTCTTTGATCGGACGGTTCATGTTGGGCGAGTGTGATCTTGCGCGTAGACTTCATCTCTCCTGCGCGAAAATTAAACTTCCATTAATTGTATTTTGACCCACAAATTTAATCCAAATTACATTTTGAACTTTCTTAAATTATAGTTAAGCCCTTTGCTAATTTTAAATTAAATTTTTAAACTTTTAATAATTATAATTAAGCCCAAATTTAATCTAAATTATATTTTTGATTTTTATAAATTGTAATTAAGAACTATAATATCTGAAATTATATTTGTGGACAGAAATATGAAATTAAGTACATTTTCGATACAAATTATTTAATTTTATTAAAAATGTATTTTTAGCACATAAAAGGAAAATATTAATTTATTTAACAAAAATTAACTAAATATTAAAAGAACATAGCAATTATCATTAATAAAATCGATGAAAATAACTGTATAAAATACAGTTATCAAAGCCTATGTGAGAACTTGTCTTGTGTGCCAACAAGACAGGATGGAGCAACATGCACTAGAAGGCTTGTTAGAGCCATTGCTTATTCTAGAGAGACCATAGGAGAGTGTCTCAATGGACTTCATCACTTGCTTGCCAAAATTAGAGGGCTTTGATAGCATAATTGTACTCATTGATTGCTTCAACAAGTATGGAACATTCATACCTACCTCAATAGATTGCATTGTGGATTAGACAACATGGTTGTTCCTCAAGCATGTTGCGAAGCATTAAGGAATTCCATCCAACATAGTGAGTGATCGAGACCCACGATTTACCATGAAGTTTTGGACGGAATTGTTCAAGTTGTTGGGATCAGACTTGAACTTCACCGCAAGCTTTCATCCATAGAGAGATGGCAAACAGAATGTGCCAACGCATTGTTGAAGCTCTATCTCAGGCACTTTGTTAGTGCCAACCAATATGATTGGGCCAATTTGCTGGATGTAGCCGAATTCTCTTATAACTTGCAATGGAACGAGTCCACTAGCAAGAGTCCTTTTGAGATCATCATGGGGTAGCAACCCATGACTCCTCATGCTTTGGCCACAAGCTATGAAGGAAAGAGTCCTGCTACCTTCAAATTTGCTAAGGCATGGCATGAGCAAGCCGAGTTAGCCCGAGCCTATTTGAACAAGGCATCTAAAAAGATGAAGAAGTGGGCTGACAAAAAAATGAGGATGGTCAAGTTTCAGGAAGGAGATTTGGTCCTTGTCAAGTTATTTCCCTACCAATTCAAATCCCTACGGAAGGTTCACAAGGGGTTGATATGGAAGTATGAATGGCCATTTCCAGTCCTTAAGCTAGTCGGTAAGATGTCTTACAAACTACAACTCCATCCAAAGCTTAAAATATACCCAGTTTTTCATGTAAGCATGTTGAAGCCTTATCATGAAGACGAGGAAGATGCAAGTGATGAACAGAACCCGCATCGCCGATCCTACCAATACTTTGGTTTTATATTTATAAAACTCTCACAAATGCACAAACCATTTCATAGAAAATGATAAGAATACTCCCAAGGTCGATCTAAGGAATGAATATATGTGGTTTTTAATTTATTATTCAAACTTTTAAAAATGAAATTAAATCCTAAACATCCTGTCACAATATTTGGGTTTTTGTTGTTTCTAATCTAATAACATAAAAATAAACATAGATATAGATTCAATAAACATTTATGCAAATTTTATCTTTTATAATAGTGGAGTATTTATGGATATAGTAACTAAGTAATTATGCTTGCTCATATTATTTAGGTTATTAAAGATATAAATTGATATTTATTGATTCTCTCTTTTTATATGAATACCACCTTTGATGGGGTTAGATATTCTTTGTTAACTAAACAAATCAATTAAAACCTATGGGTGGGGTTGATAACTAATTTGGTTAATTAAATTAATTCCTTTTTCTAAGAGATTGAAAATGAACCATTTAAATGCCACCTTTGGTGGGGTTAGACATTTTAAACTTTATTCAAGGTGTCCAAATTAAACCTAAGAATTTAATTATCCGAGTACTAACTTTCAAGTTTTAAAACCACTACTGAAAACATGTTGTCAATATATTTTCAGATAATAATTCTTATAAAAACTTTTGAAATAGAGCTTCACTCTAACTACCGGGCGATTGTACCAACAAATAAAATAGCACTACTCTAAATCAGACCAGATAACTAAACCTTCAAATCTAATTTTCAGATTTAAGTTTGTAATGAAAAATAATATATTTCTCTCTAACATTCTTAATATAAAATCTTGAATAAAAATAAAATCAATTCATTTTAGAGATTTTTACCTATTTAATATTTCGTAAGCATAACAACGTTATTATTATATCATGTTTACAAACAGCCAACAATGTTAAATTTAATCATAGACAAATTAAATATAACATATAAGAATAAAACATAAAAAATAACTACAAAGAAAATAAAATCCTTACAGTACTTTGATGCTAACTCTGTTACTGGAAAACCTCCAAACGGAATTTGCACTTCCATTTATTGAATCAAAAAGCAAATAAATTACAAAACCATAATTAGTTCTTCTCAAAAAGAGAAGAACTCTAAAACTAAGAAAAATTAACTAAGAAAAACTAAAGACTAAGAAATGGAGAGAAAGAAAGAGAAGAGAAGATGTGTTTTGTTATGAAGAGAAATGAGGGTATTTATAGGTGAGGAGAGGAAGAAAAATTTGGTGAAAAAATGATTAAAAATGGTGGAAATGTGGAGTAGCGAATGATGATATCATTGATGATTTCATGCTGACGTTGGCGGAGGCGGTGCACGTGGATTAGGGCAGATGGATGCAGCGGCGCACATGGACTGGGCGTAGATGGACGCTGGCACCCACGGACTACGTGCTGATGAGTGCGGGCTGTGCCACGCGGAATGGAGTAGGGGCGCGTTGTGTGCGTTGGCCGGCACGGTTTGGCAGATGCGTGCACGATTTCCTCCTTTTTGACCTTTTTGACCCATTTTGTCCAATATTTTCATATTTGTTGACATTTTCTCATTTAATTTATGAATATATTTGTGATGTATTGCCTCTGGTATTTTTCTTTGAGTCTTTAAGTTACTTTTTTAAGCGAAAATACCTGAAAAATAATAAAAATACATGTGATCCCGAAAAGACAGATTTATATAAATATATGATAAAATCATATAAATATATATATTTTTAATCAATTAACCTGCATAAAATCATGATAATTTTAGTAATTTTTGAGCACTCATCAACAAGTCTGAGAGAATCAAAGAGGGCACCCACTATAGTAGTAACCTCCTTTGATATAGGAGTGGACTCTATCTTGGCAAACCGCCTAATTCGGCGTAGGGGTGTACCAAGTTATCTGGAATACTTGGTTAAGTGGAAGAATGCCCCTGACATAGAGGCAAGCTGGAAACCCGAAGACTCCTTTTGGCAGTTCAAAGATCACATAGAAAGGTTCAAGCTTGAAGGCGTGACAAGGGCGTCACGAACTTAAGTAGGGGAGGTATTACGTCCCACTCAAATTATGCCTCAAAATCCAAAGAAATGGTGTTTTCCTAAAGGATCTAGACTTTTCTACAAGTTACTACATAGGAAAGTTCTAGAGTGGCCTAGAGATGTCTAAAAGGAGCTAGAGTTGGATGGACTCAACTCAAGCTTGAAAGACTCTAGAATGTTCCAAAGTACACTAGCATGTGCTGGAAGGTGCTAGAAGGTGTTGGAATATTCTAGAACATGCTGGATGTTTCATGAAGGATGTAGAAGTCTCTAGAAGCTTCCGGAACATCCTAGAACTTGCATGAAGGAACTAGACAATCCTAGAAGACTCTAGAGTTAGCTAGACTTGACTAGAAGGTCCTAGAACCTTGTGGCGTATTGTAGATAAAACTAGAACAATGTAGATACTCTTATACATTCTAGACATAGAAAGATCTAGAAACTTGTGGCATAATCTTAAGCATGGAGCCACACTATAAATATACCTATTAGTCTTCATTTGTACCCATCCTTGGGATCCTCAGGAAATTGTAAGATAACCTCTCTAAGAGCAATACAAGGAATTATTTACAAACTCTTTTTTGTTCTTGCTTTGCTCTTGAATCATCTAAATCTCTAAGTCTATTTCTGGTCTCTTTGGAGTGTTTTGTTCGGGTTGGAAGACAAACTTAGTACAACGGGTCGTGTTAAGTGCCACATGATTGCTAGTTGAAGTATAGGGTCGTGACAATAAGCCCCTAAATCAGACATTTGAGTTAATGGTGAACATAATGAGAAATAACACAATAATGATGACTACTAATTTAATAGAAAATTACACAAAACTAGCAATTGAGTTATCATACTAATAAGCAACCATAAAATTTCCTCACATGATTTTTTTGAGTTTAAGATGTTGAATCATCAACCTCAATCTCACATCCCACGATAGGGAGACATTGAACCTTCCATTATTACAATTAGGGTTATGAGTGTGTGATTACGGTTATAGTGTGTGCGATTACAAATATAACTGTGTATAGGGCTTTTAGAGCTTTGGGATATGAAGGTTCGCAGTGGTAGTAGCGATAAAAAGACGATGCAGTGGTGATAAAGAGACCATGCGATGGTGATAAAGAGACGATGGCTTGGGTGTGTGCTTGATCGCAAATTGTGAAGGAAAATGGTTGTTTCGTGTTGGGGAATACATAGAACTGGTGTGGGGTATTTTGGTAATTTTTCCTTTGAACATTAAAATGACGACAGATACTCTTAATATATATATATATTTGGGTGAGGTAATGGATTAATCGAGTAACTTTAGTTAGTAATACATTTTATTCCATTATTTTTTAAATATTACTTTAAAGTTCATTATCTTGTAAATATAATACGCCATCGATCCTTAACTTTTTAGTTAATTTTCCGTTAAAATAAATAGTGATAACATGTCGAGGAAGGGATAATGAAATTAAAAAAATTACATAAGGGCATTTTAGGCAATTTATTAAAATAATACAAAAATACAAAAGGTTAAGAAATGAAAAGAACTTGCCAGCTTTTTCTGCCAACAAAGAAAAAGTGAGATGCTAACGAAGAAAAACTTACCAGCTTCTTAAAAAAACAACCTTTTGGATTGTCGGTTTCAACAAAGAAGACAAAGAGTATATTATAATTATTCAAAATAAACTGATATTTTTACATGATTATTCATAACTTTTTTAAAGTTTCTCAACCGATTAACAACTATATGATTGAAACAATTTTTTTTTGTTAGAAAGATTGAATTTTTTGAGAAAAAACTTTTTTTTATTGTGTGAAATAATTTTTAAAAATAAAGAAAAAGGGAAAATATATTGTCTTTGAAAGTAATTTGAAAACAAACAAATGAATATGCATTATTTTTGAATAAATGATAATTACAAAAAATGAAATATAGAAATATTTATATATAAAAAAGCTAATATAAGAATAAAGAAATATTAGGTTGAAATGAAAAATCAACACGTAATAGAATTTTCAATAAAAATTTGAGATTTTCGGTCCTAACATATAGAGGATAAATTTATGGTGTTATATATAAGTTAAATCTTTTTTTAATAATAAAGATTAAAAAAGTCCCTGATATAATCAATTATGTGCTTAAATTGTTAACATTTAACAGAAATATAAAGGATGGATTTATGGTGTTCTAAGTTTGAAATTAAAATGTAATAAATTAAAGTGTATTGTTAATTTAATCTAATGGATTCCAAAGATACTTTTTCCCTTTTTATAAATTTAAAATTATAAAAGATATTTTTTTGATAATTTTTTAAAACAAAAAAGATTAAATAAAAACTTTTTTAAATTAAGGCATTAAATAAATAAATAAAAAAAGAGTTAGGTGACCAAATTTACGTTATATATTATGAGATAATGTTTTTATGTGCCAATTGATAATACCGAAAGTTGTTTCGAAAACGTGAAATATTGATCTCTCTTCGAATTCTTTGCATAAGTAACCTGAAATCCTTCAACAAAAGTTCAACAATACCACTATGATAATCCACAATAACCAACCATATTACACCCTTATAATTATCCTCGTGAGTTAATTCTTTCATCAGATTCAAAAAGGACAAATCTCCATCAAACCATCCATATCAAGCCTCATCCAAATTAAAGACCAATATCAACCCCATAAGCAAATTATCCGCACAATTTCAAACAAATATATTGGATTTCTCTCTTATTTAGAACAACTAAGTAAAAAATACACGTGGCTTAAAAATCCATGGAATAAGAAGAGACAAATGTATCATTTCATTATTTCATTAATAAACTCATTTAGGGTTTGTTGAGAGTATTTTTTTGCAGAGAATTAGAGTCGCAACAACAAAGATCAGTTTTTCCTTCTCTAACAAGGGGCTTCGATGGAAATTCGTTTGCAGGCAGGTTCACGACTCAAGATTCTTTAATCTGTACGGTGGGATTTGGATTTGGCTCACTTGTTTGGAAAAATCTTGACCATGAACAGTGACTACGAAATTGGGTTAGATCTCTCCATTTTCTTGAAATAATTGTTAGTTTCCAAGAAGTTGTATACTTAATGATGTTGTTGATTTTTTGCCTCTATTTTTACCTAGAGAGAACCTTTGTACAAATATTTCTTAATAGTGGAAGTTTTGGAGAGGAGTGTCGTGGTTGTTTTCTTCCTACACCGGGAAAGTTTTTCCACGTAAATTGGTTGTGTTGATTTTGTGCATGTTTCGCTTTGAGCTCTATTTATTTGTTTTCTAAAAGATTCACACAAATAAGGAGAATAGGTTTAATTCCGTTGTTTAGAACTTAATTAAGTTCAAATTGTTATTGTGATTCTGCAAACAAAGTGGTATCAAAACTGTGGTTATTATTGTTGAATTTCTTGTGTTGAATAATGGAAGAAATTTGAGTAGAATGATTACTATGAATGGTTCTAATTATCACACTTGGAAAGGAAAAATGGAAGATCTTCTTTATGTCAAAACAATTTCATTTACCGGTGTTTGCCTCTCAGAAGTCAGAAAAGTTGTCTGAAGAAGAATGGACTTTGTTACATCGACAAGTCTGTGGGTATATAAGGCAGTGGGTAGATGATAATGTTTTGAATCATATTAGTGGAGAAATACATGCACGGTCACTATGGAATAAACTTGAAGAGTTTTATGCTCGAAAAACAGGAAATAAAAAAATGTTTCTTATAAAGCAGCTGATGGCTTTAAGGTACCAAGTTCCATTGACAGATCACTTGAATACTTTCCAAGGAATAATCAATCAATTGGCTGGAATGGGTATCAAGTTTGATGATGATACTCAGGGGTTGTGTTTATTGGATACGTTGCTGGACTCTTGGGAAACATTTAGAATGTCATTAAGTAACTCAGCTCCAAATGGTGCAATCAACATGGATCTGGCTAAGATTAGTGTTTTGAATGAAGAAATGAGAAGAAAATCACATGGGTCTTCTCAACAGTAAGAGATTTTGGTTACAGAAAGAAGAGGGAGGAGTAAAAGCAGAGGTTTCAAGAGAAAAGAAAAACGAAGAAGCAAGTCCAAAAGGTTTTCTAATGTTGAGTGTCATCATTGTGGCATGAAAAGGCACATCAATAAATATTGTAGACAGTTGAAGCAGGATAACAAGAAGAAAGAGAAAAAACAAGAGGGTGATGTTGGCAAGGAAAATGATCGAGTTGTCATTGCTAGTTCAGAAGACTTTCTCGTTGTTTATAATGAAGATGTTGTCAATGTTGCATGTCACGAGATCAGTTGGGTTATTGATAGTGGAGCCTCTATTCATGCTACATCTCGAGAGGACTTCTTTACATCCTATACAATAGGTGAATTTGGGATAGTGAAGTTGGGTAATGATGGCTTGGTTAAATTCATTGGTATTGGATATGTGTGTTTGGAGATGAATAATGGCACGAGGCTACTTCTTAGAGGGGTAAAGCATATTTCTGAAATTCGTTTGAACTTGATCTCTACAGGTGAACTTGATGATGAAGGATATTACAATACCTTTAGTAATGGTCAATGGAAACTTACTAAAGGTGCTATGGTTGTTGCTTGTGGGAACCAGCATTCTACCACCATTTTTTAACATTTTTTCACCCACTTTTTCTCCCCATCCTCACCTATAAATACCCCTCTTCTCTTCACTCCATACCACACCTCAAAACACATTCTCTTCTCTCTTTTTTCTCTCATTTCTTAGTTTTTCTTAGTTTTTATGTTTTTTTCTTAGTTTTTATTTTTTCTTAGTTAGTTTTTCTTAGTTTTAGAGTTCTTCTCTTTTGAGAAGAACTAGTTATGCTTTTGTAATTTATTTTGCTTTTTGATTCAATAAATGGGAGTGCAAATTCCGTTTGGAGGTTTTTTTCCGACTTGAGGAATAGCATCGAAAATCTTTGTAAGGATTTTATTTTCTTTCTTGATTATTTTTTATGCTTTATTCTTACATGTTATATTTAATTTGTCGTGATTAAATTTAAGCTGTCTTCTATTTGTAAACATGATATAATAATAACGTTGTTATGCTTGCGAAATATTAAATAGGTAAAAATCTCTAAAATAAATTGATTTTATTTTTATTCAAGATTTTATATTAAGAATGTTAGAGAGAAATATATTATTTTTCATTACAAACTTAAATCTGAAAATTAGATTTTAAGGTTTAATTATCCGATCTGATTTAAAGTAGTGCTCTTTAATTTTTTGGTACAATCGCCCGGTAGTTAGAGTGAAGCTCTATTTCAAAAGTTTTTATAAGAATTATTATCTGAAAATGTATTGACAACATGTTTTCAGTAGTGATTTTAAAACTTGAAAGTTAGTACTCAAATAATTAAATTCTTAGGTTTAATTTGGACACCTTGAATAAAGTTTAAATTGTCTATCCCCACCAAAGGTGGCATTTAAATGGTTCATTTTCAATCTCTTAGAAAAAGAAATTAATTTAATTAACCAAATTAGTTATCAACCCCACCCATAGGTGTTAATTGATTTGTTTAGTTAACAAAGAATATCTAACCCCACCAAAGGTGGTATTCATACAAAAAAGGGAGAATCAATAAATATCAATTCATATCTTTAATGCCTAAATAATATGAGCAAGCATAATTAACTTAGTTATTATATCCATAAATACTCCACTATTATAAATGATAAAATTTTCATAAATTTTTATTGAATCTATGTTTATTTTTATGTCAGTAGATTAAAAACACAAAACCCAAAATATCATGACAGGATGTTTAGGATTTAATTTCGTTTTTAAAAGTTTGAATAATAAATTAAAAACCACATGCATTCCTTCCTTAGATCGACCTTGGGAGTATACTTATCATTTTCTACGAAATGATTCGTGCACTTGCGAGAGTTTTATAAATATAAAACCAAAGTATTGGCAGAATCGGCGATGCCAGTTTTCGCTCATCATGCGCAGATGAAATTCTAATTTTCTTTGTGTTCTTTAGCTAAATATTCCTTAAATTTTTTAGTATTTTTGTTTTGTAATTTTAATTTTTATTATGAAGTAATTTAATTTTTCTAGGGTTGCGTTTTAGCTAAATTTATACAGCTTGAATAAATTATTTTTGAAAGATTTATGAGATTTTTAATTTGTTTATTCTATTTGTTCTTAATGCTTTTAATTATTGGAAAATTTATCAATTGATATGTGGCACTTAAATAAACTTGGAAGAGGCATTTTTGTGTGATTGCTCATGGATAGAATAACATATATATATATGAAGGATATGAATATACATTTATCGTATGTGTGGCCATTTGAGAACTTAGAACGTAATGAATCTTGCTGAATTTAATTCTAATAGGAATATAGTGAATTAATTTAACGAGATGTGTCTATACGGAGCTCGGAAGAGATGTATGGATAAAATTAGAAGTTCTTGGTT
This sequence comes from Hippophae rhamnoides, assembly GCA_033030585.1. Taxonomy (NCBI): domain Eukaryota; kingdom Viridiplantae; phylum Streptophyta; class Magnoliopsida; order Rosales; family Elaeagnaceae; genus Hippophae; species Hippophae rhamnoides. Next base: position 22,959,185 of record CM065434.1, on the reverse strand, counting down.
GACAAACTAAATTTACAAAAAAAGAAATCAAGAGAAAATAATATGATTCGAGTGGATTAATTTGGTGAAACTGCAATCCTAGAATGTTTTTTATATTTTGTTTAAAACTCTTAATTTGTTAAACTTCTTTCATAAACTCTCGTTGGTTTTGGATAAAATCAGAGGAAAAAATTTTTAGTACTTAACAAACTATAGTGACAAATCTCCATGGGAATGATAACTTACTTATCAAATTTATTACTTGTGATCGTGTATACTTGCACGTTTTTATGATCTCCTAAAAGAGACAACACAAAGCTAGATTGGTTATTAAGGGATTCAGTCAGAGAAAAGGTATTGATTTTGATGATATTTTCTCTCCTATTGTGAAGATGTCTTCCATACGTGTTGTTCTAGGTCTAGTAGCAAGCTTGGATTTAGAAATTGAGCAAATGGATGTGAAAACTGCCTTTCTTCATGGTAAGTTGGAGGAAGAGATTTGTATGGAGCAGCTGGGGGTTTTGAGGTTAAAGGAAAAGAGGATTATGTATGCCGGTTAAAGAAAAGAATTTATGGGTTGAAGCAAGCACCTAGACAATGGTATAAGAAGTTTGAGTCAGTTATGGGGGAGCATGGTTACAAAAAGACTACTTCTGATTATTGTGTTTTTGTGCAGAAATTCTCTGATGATGACTTTATCATTTTATTGCTCTATGTTGATTACATATTGATTGTTGGAAAAAATTCTTCAAGGATTGATAATTTGAAGAAGCAGTTGAGTAAGTCTTTTGCCATGAAGGACTTGGGGCTAGCAAAACAAATTCTTGGTATTCGAATTTGTCAAGACAAGAAAAGAAAGAAGTTGTACATGTTATAGGAACGATACATCAACAAGGTACTTGAAAGGTTTCATATGGATAAAGCTAAAGTGGTTTCTTCTCCTTTATCTAACCACTTTAAGTTAAGGTCGAGTCAAGGCCTTTCAACAAATAAAGAGAAGGAAGATATGGAAAAAGGTTTCATATGCCTCGGTAGTAGGAAGCTTAATGTATGCAATGGTGTGTCCAAGTTTAGACATAGCTCATATAGTTGGAGTTGTTAGTCGTTTTCTTTCGAATCCAAAAAGAGAGCATTGGGATGCAATAAAGTGAATTATAAGATATCTTCGAGGTACTTCCAAGTTAACACTTAGATTTGGAAGTGAAAAACCAATGTTAGTTGGATACACTGATTTAGATTTGGCAAGAGATGAAGATTCTCGTAAGTCTACTTCAAGTTATATAATTACTTTCTCTGGTGGAGCAATTTCTTGGTAGTCAAGATTGCAAAAGTGTGTTACACTTTCTACAGCAGAGGCGGAGTTTATTGTAGCAACGGAAGCCTGTAAGGAGTTGTTGTGGATGAAACAGTTCTTGAGAGAACTTGGTTTCAAGTAGTAGAAATATGTGTTGTTTTGCGATAATCATAGTTCTATTCACCTGGCGAAGAACTCAGTGTTTCACTCAAGATCAAAGCATATTGATGTGAGGTATCATTGGATAAGGGATACTCTTAACAATAAGTTGCTTGAACTTGAGAAAATCCATACTAATGAAATGAATCTAACATGCTGACAAAAACAATGTCAAGAGAAAAACTTGAAGTTTGTTGTTCAATTGTTAGGATGGCGAATCCCTCCATTTAATACCAAAAGTTGTTTCAAAAACATGAAATATTGATCTCTCTTCGAATTCTTTGCATAAGTAACCTGAAATCCTTCAACAAAAGTTCAACAATACCACTATGATAATCCACAATAACCAACCATATTACACCCTTATTATCCTCGTGAGTTAATTCTTTCATTAGATTCAAAAAGGACAAATCTCCATCAAACCATCCATATCAAGCCTCATCCAAATTAAAGACCAATATCAACCCCATAAGCAAATTATCCATTGGTAGCACAATTTCAAACAAATATCTTGGGTTTCTCTCTTATTTGGAGGAGCCCAAGTAAAACACATATGGCTTAAAAACCCATGGAGTATGAAGGACAAATGTGTTATTTCATTACTTCATTAATAAACCCATTTAGGGTTTGTTGAGAGTATTTTTTTGCAGAGAATTAGAGTTGCAGCAGCTAGTAGAAAAGAAAGTAGTTTTTCCCTCTCCAGTAAGCCTTCATTAAGTGCTCCGATGGAAGGTCGTTTGTGATCCGATTGAGCTGAAATTTTGCAGGCAGGTTCAAGACTCAAGAATATTTAATCTGTATAGTGGGATTTGGATTTGGCTCACCTTTTTGGAAAAATCTGGGCCGTGAACAATGACTACGAAATTGGGTTAGATCTCTCAATTTTCTTGAAATAATTGTTAGTTTCCAAGAAGTTGTATTCTTGATGATGTTAATAAATCATTAATGGTATATTAGTTGTATGCAACTAATATACTTTATCAGCTGTATATTAGTTGTATGCAACTAATATACTTTTCCTAAAAACACTTTTCCAAAAAGCAGATTCTTATTTCCTGTATTTATACATGTATTAGTATTCATTGTAATTGTGATTGTAAATACATTCAGTATATTCAATTGATGATGTTGTTGATTGTTTTCCTCTAGTTTTACCTAGAGAAAACCTTTGTACAATTATTTCTTGACAGTGAAAGTTTTGGAGATGAGTGTCGTGGTTGTTTCCTTCCTACACCAGGAAAGTTTTTCCACGTAAATTGGTTGTGTTGATTTTGTGCATGTTTTATTTTGAGTTCTATTTATTTGTTTTTTAAAAGATTCACACAAAGAACGAGAATATGTTTAATTCCGCTGTTTAGAACTTGATTAAGTTCGAATTATTATTGTGATTCTCCTAACAAAATTTTACTCTACAAATACAACCACAAATTAGAGGCATATAAGCACTAACCAACAAGATTAGGCCTCTAAGAGCAATAACTTCGAAGTTGGTTGAACAGAAAATTACACTTGCTAAACTCTTGAAGAAAGAAAACTAATTACGACAGAGGAACCAAAATTGAAGAAAATGAAAGGATTTAATAAGTACAAGTATTCAGTAGATTGGCAAACTACAAGATTCGTTAATAGATTGGGGATAGGAATGAGATTATTTGAAGGAAAACTGATTAAAAAAGATGGGGGAAATAGAGAACCAAAGCAAATGGAAAACGAGTGGGAAGAGGGTAGTAGAAACGTTGGGTATGTATAGAGGAAAATTATCTATTTATTGTATATTAAAAATATAATGTAATCGTAAATCTTTGTAGTTTTTATTTCAACAACAAATCCAACAAACATACATTATATTTATAATTGTTGATATTTTACATATATAATTTTCATTTGCATATAGTTTATGAAAATAAGAAATCACATAAAGATTTGAGTTTTGTCGTGGAAGATTAAAGGAGAAGGAGCTTCAATTAAAAATTGGAGATGATGGTACATTTGATTTAGGATTCAAATGTTTTTTAAAAAGTAAGAGAGATGATCTAAAATTTATTTATTTTAAATTTGAGTTAGTTTTTGTTATTAAATTTAAAAACGATTTTTAAATATTAATTAGTTTATAATTTGGATAGAATTTTTTAAAAAACATGAGAAACATAATAGCAAAAAAATAAAAAATAAAATTGAAAAACAACATTTAGCCATTTTTTAAAAACATGAGTGTTTTCAAGATTTATTTAAAAGTTTAATTAAAAAATACTTGTACCAAGCACATATTTGTTATGTTTTCTAGTTTTTGTTTTCCAAAAAAACAATTACAAATTCTATACCAAACGGATCCTAAGAGAAGGGTAGAATCCTAATAGAATATTAGCAATAGATTCTCAAAATAGTGCACTAACACAAATGATTTAGCTTTTATAGGGATGAAACCTAATATAAGTTTGTTATTAGGGATGAATGTGGCATGCTCCAACATAGGTACGCAAAAATAAGAAAACTTGGAGAATATTTAATTGTTTGAGATAGAATTACTAATAAAATAAATATTATTATTCATTTATTCTTAGCAATTCATTTGGATTATCTGTTCTTTTGATATAAGTAATATGTATTCTTTATTAGATGACAAGAATATTTATTATTCACGCAAAAAATTGTAATATACTTTTTTTTTTAAAATCAATTATTGATAATATGGAAAAGGGTGTTTGGAAAAACTAAATAAATAATTTTTTTTCTTTATCTTATGATAACAAACAAATAAAAGAATAAGACTTGTAATTCATATTCCTAATTTTTGGTACCCATGAACTACAATTAATTTATTCCTAACCAATTAATTCTGCCTCGAACAAATATAGCGCATATGTTCATACTAAAATATCCTTCAAGAAGCTCAAAAATTAAGATAAAAATGACTGGTAGTATTTTTTTTTTACAATATATTAATTTAAATAATTTTAAAAAAATAACATTTTAATTTAAATAGTTAAATTTTAAGTTTTTTTAAATTTTTTAATCTTCATGACTTCATTTGAAAAAGAAACTTGTAACATAAATATTTACTTAAACATTCTTTAAAATAAAATTAAAAATATAAAAATTAACCATTTGAATTTATATTTTCATTTTTTTGTGGGCTAAATGTGATAAAAAAAATACTGAATTAAATAATCCATTCTAAAAAATTAATAAACCGAGACCCATACAAAAATTAAATGTCTAAATTGTTAATATTTAAAAAGGAAGGAATTAAAATGTCCCAGATTTGAGCGAATAAAAGTGTTCCACACTATTCTTTCTCCTAGTCTCAGAAGATTTGTTTTTTTTTTAGTGAAGAGAAAAGTGATCATATTGTTTCACTGAAGGAACTAGAATACAATGATAAACAATTCATTATTATCTGGTGGAAAATAAAAAAGGATTTATACTTCTTTTTTCAAAAATAAGAAAGCCTTTCCAGACGACTTTTACACGGCCATGCGTAAAGAGGGTGTGTTGCAGCTCCTTGGCAAACAGATAACGTGGGACAACACCATCTTTGACAGTGACGCTAACCCATTTGATATGTCCATAATATAATTGAGTTCCGGCGTAATAGTAGTGCAACACGAAACTCCAGGGCTGGAATAACTATCAGTCTTTGTATCTTTTCCTTATGCGCTAGAGCTATTTGAACCCTTCTATTTCCTGCGCATAACAAAATTTCTAGTATTATAAACAAGGGGCAAATAAAAAGTAAGAAATCTCTTGGTATGAAGTATGAAACAGAGTTATTTACAAGGTTAAAAGCATCCAAATATGGTATAATTTCAGGATCTCATCAGTGATAAAGCATAAAAAGACTCCATAACTACATTATGAGACTACATAACTACATTACTCAAGAAGATTAAAAAATTTAAAAAAACTTAAAATTTAACTATTTAAATTAAATTGTCATTTTAAAATTATTTAAATTAATATATTTAAAAAAAAATACTACCAGTAATTTTTATCTTAATTTTTGAGCCTCTTGAAGGATATTTTAGTATGAACATATGTGCTATATTTGTTCGATACAATCGGAATTAATTGGTTAGGAATAAATTAATTGTAGTTCATGGGTATTGGTATAAATCTACCACAAAATTTATTATTAATTGTACAAATTTACCACCAAAGTTCAAGTTACTATCACCGAAAATATAACGTAACTATCAAAAATTAATGTAGTGGTACATTTATACTATGAATTATAATTGATATTATTTTTGTCACTCGATTAAACTAGATGATATGCTGGTAACTTTTGCGATATTTCGATCATATATTTGTTAATTTTTTACCCTTTCTTTTCTTTCTGTCCAAATAAAGTGAACTAGAATTGCAGGAGCTTTGAATCTTCGAGTTGTAAGTACAGAACTAATTATTTCTATTTTCTGAAGATTTTTATATAATATACCTTCATCATGATCCAGATAAAAGTCAATAGCCTTTAATTTGGCTTGTGACTTTAACAAAGACAATACGTACCTCCTAACGAGATGGGAAGGATAAACATACCAAGGAAGCTTAAAAGTGTCTTTCCACCATCCCTGCTTAGAGCAATTTGCAACTATCTTGTCCAACCGAACTATAATCTCAGAAAAAGTTGGCCTCACAGAAGGCTCTGGATCCCAACATTCCTCAATCAACCTGAATGCATGTCAAAATGAAGCATTGTAAGTAATTTTTTGGGGAATGATATTGCCATTTTTGCCACAAGTAGATTTATTATTGTAATAATAATTTTTCATTAATGATAATTTTATACGATACTAATGACATTGAAGTGTAATTAATAGTAGGAATATAATAAAAATTCATATATTTTTATTGTAGTCGTAACAAAAGCTATTCTGGTAATATTATTATCTATTTTATCGTTTTATTTTAATTTAATTAACATAAAAGAGAGGAGTAGTATGTTAACCACCATTTTAAATATATGGTGTAAGTTTAACAGCCTGAAACTTGAGGTATGACTTGCGGAAAAATTCCTCTGGGATCCGCAAAGTTTCTAAATGTGGAAATCAGAATTTATATACCTAAACCTAGACACATATCCCGAGTGTTAAAATTTTGTAACTTACTAATTTGAACTCCAGATATGTCTTCGTATTCAATTCTTGTACTGGAGTCTGAACAAGATAGCTGACACTACACTATAAAATAGCAGACGATAACCTAATAGGTGCAGGCGGAAAGTAGACATGTACATCTACCATATTGACAGTTCATTAATCAATATAAGAAAGTACTATGAACCTACATTATTTGGATGCTTTATTTTTGTGAAGTACTGTGTCCAAACGATATGATATGGACATGAGTGTAGGTATTCAAAAACTCTAATTTAATGAATTTATAGAAAATTGAAAAAAATTAGTGTTTTGACATTTGACTACATATCTAAAAATTTACAACTCTCAATTTCTTGGTTTCTCAAATTAGTTCGAGTAACATAGCTATGAACTAAAATGCAAGCTGACCCTCAGCTTTTAACCTTAATTATAAATTCTAAGAGCATGTTCGGTTGGTGGTAATAGCTACTCATTTTCCAATGTTTATTTGCAACTTTTACCGTGGGAACACCAAATTCTTTGCGAGAAGAAATATGTATTCTTCATTGGATGAGAATAATATCTATTCTTTCTCCCAAATGATTACAATTCTAGTTTTTTTTTTTACCATAAAGTCTCTCAATTACTAATAAAATTATCCTTATTGCTAAAAATATAAGGGTATTTTGGGAAAACTAAAAAAATGAATTAATGTCTTCTCCTTATTCCATGATAATCGAACAAACATATAGGAATTACAGTTCCTATTCCTAGTTTCATATTCCCATAAATTAATATTCTTAATTGATCGATAATTTCAATTATGTAAATCGAACATGCTCTATAGGAATAACCTAAAGATAGTGAGTTTTCATTCATTCAAAGCAAAACTTACTCTTTTAGATCTGGTGGATATGTTTTTGATTTGCTTTTGAGAGGTGGTCTGTTATCGTCTAGGCACATCATTTTCACCGCATCTTCTGGAGGCTTGGGATGGAATGGCTGGTTACCCTCAATCATCTAAAAAAAAACATAAAAAGAAAAGGCATAAAAGTCAGTTTACCTAAATTCCATAAAAATCAATAATTTCATGGAGGTGCCAGAATGTCGTGCACTAAATAACATATATGCCTCTAAAAGGCTTGCTTAAATTGTTATCAGTATGATGATTGCACAGGGATGAAACGATGACGGAGAATTTAGTTTTGGCACATAAAACAGCGTCGATCCTCCATACCCACCATGCTTAAGATCACTGATTCCCTTTTTCCAGTCAATTCACTTGAACATTGTCTCTTCATATTCAAAGGTTTCTAAGCTTTCTAAGCTGAAGGTCGTTTTTCATCCAGGTACCTTTTCTTGGGTTGTAAAAAAGTGGTTGCCTCATGAGATTTCCCAGAACAAGCTTATGTCAACCTTGCCAACTTTTTATATGCATGCGTCATGGAATTAAATATAGGACTACGAGGGAGATTTTAAATTGCTAGTATTTTCTTTGGGTTATATTTTAGTATCTTTTGTTGTCGACAAAATGTGATTAAAACGAAGAGTTTCAAAATATTAGGCCCCTTTGAAACAAACTAGGTCTATATTTGGGTGCTGCAACTACTATGTTACTTAGTTTATATGATAATAATGAAAGTGGTTGGAAAAGATGTACCTCATATAAAATGAGACCATATGAATAGGCATCAATGCTTCTGTCAAATATTTCATCCTTGTAAACCTCAGGTGCCATATATAAATCTACAATGGAAAGAAGCAATATCATAATTGATCCCTATACCTAAAATTGGCAGCCATTATTGAATGGAAAATGTGATTTGATAAATTGGAAAAGTAACTTTTATGAATTTGGGTACATTGAATGGAAAACCTGACCTCATGTCAGTGCATATTTTATTGATGGAAAGAAACCATATAAGAATATGTAGCATTGTCTATGCAAACTTACTTGTAGGATCGAGGCTAGCTGCACCCAGTGCAAGTTTTGCTTTGTCAGGTGAGATTTTTGACAACCTAACCAAACCAAATCCAGCTATCTTCAATTGACCTCCACTATCCAGCAAAACATTTCTGGCACCTTACAAAAATTTCAAATATTAAGAACTTTAGACTGAAATAAGAACTTATACGCTAATAATTCCTAATGGCTATGAAGTTCAAATAATTTTTTGCATTTAGTTGCCTTACTTTGGCCTTAAATCGCAGTGAATGATTGGGTCTGGTTTACATTCGTGAAGATAATTCATGCCCCTGATGAATAAAACGGAGGAAATAATCATTAAAGTGAACAAGCTGAAACCATGGATAAAAGCACTAAGATTAAAACAAGTTTAAGAATTTATGGTATCAATCCATACGAGATAAACGCCACTTAAAAAATAAAAATTTAAAATTTTCTTAGTATGTACTACCATACGTGTACATATAGATACTTTTGCGAGAATTAATAAAAAAATCCTTCAAACATTACGTCAGTAAAAATGCCCCCATGACATACCTAGCAATGTAAAGCGCAAATCTTAGGGCTTTAGATGGAGATAACCTCCCATTCTTCTGAAGATAGCTTCCCAAGTCTCCCTAAGAGAACAACACGAGAGAACAATAGATCAACATCAAGTCATTATTATAATACAAATATGATGATCCCCACTGTGTAAGCACGGGACCTATTTATTTCCAGTGAACTTTGCTCACTAGATCAAGACGATCCTACTATAATTAAAAAACATAAGTGATGTGGTGAAAATGAATAAACAATGCATGTTTCATGGCTTTTGATGCCTCTAAAGTAATACCATTTACAAGACAGACAACTGCCATGAACAGATTCACTCTCTGTTCAAACAGAGAACTCACATCTATAATTCTACGTAAAACAACTGAGTACAGTATTCCACAATGAAAATATGAGGAACTATTGGAAGCCATGTGAAGAATCTTCAAAATTTCAATCTTCATTATACATGTATGCACAAGAATGGTCATGTGATGGGTATCCTGGAGAGTGAAACGTCAGAGAGAAAGAGGTAGGGAAAGATAGAAAAAGCAGAGCACTTACTTTTGGAGGATACTCTGAAACAAGCATCATGGGTATATTTTGGGTCACAGCTCCAACAAACTGAACAACATTAGGATGTCGAACCCTTGCTAATAATGTTAGCTCATGTTTAAAAGCATTACTGTAGCAAAACGAAACAGAGAAATGGAATTTGTCTTGTGAGCTATGTCAAAAACTTGTCAAGGAACAGAATCTTCAATTCCATTTGGCTAAAGGTGAAAGTAGAAAGCAATTTAAACATTAAGATAGCAGGTTAAACTAAATGTTACAGGAACAGAGGAACTAAATGTTTTGAAATAACTGGTACAAAAACATTGTATGTTAGTATTAACATAAATTTCAGGGAGCTGAACCCTATCACCTCAAAAGGATTCATCATGCGAAAGATGAGAATGTACTTAGTTGCATAGGACTTGTGGTCTCTTAAACCAGAACTACACCGTGTCCTTTAAATAGAATATTTAATTAAACTTCCATGTTATTAAAGAGAGGAATATATTCCTTTCCTGTTGACTCTTTAGAATTTGAATAAATCCTATTTATTAGGAAAGTAGTTACAATTTGATTATTTCTTCTATTGTTTATCTTTGATTGTTTCTTCCTCGTTATCATGAAGATTTGTTTTCTTTTAGTTCTCTGTTGTAAGGCTATATAAGTCAACTTAATGCAAGGAATAAAATACCACAATTTGTAGAGAATTATGTTTCGTCCAACAAATTTTGGTATTAGAGTCTAATGTCACGTCCCGTTCAAATTGTCCCTTAAAATCCAAATAAATGGTGGTTGCCTAAAGGATCTAGACTTTTCTGCATGAGAAAGTTCTAGAGTGGTCTAGAGATGTCTATAAATAGTTAGAGTTGGATGGACTCAACTCAAGCCTTGAAGACTCTAGAATGTTCCAGAGTACACTTGAAGATGCTAGAAGGTGCTGGAATATTCTAGAACGTATCGGATGGTACATGAAGTATGTGGAAGTCTCTAGAAGCTTACGGAACATCCTAGAACTAGCATGAAGGAACTATACACTCCTAAAAGACTCTAGAGTTGGCTAGAATGTCCTAGAATCTTGTGGCATGTTGTAGATAAAACTAGAGCATTCTTGTACATTCTAGACTTAGAAGGATCTAGAAAGTTATGGCATAGTCTTAAGCTTGGTGTCATACTATAAATAGACTTATTGGTCTTCATTTGTATTCATCTTGAAAAATTGTAAGATAATCTCTCTCTAGAGTAATACAAGACATTCTTTACAAATTCTCTTGTGTTCTTGCTTTTGCTCTTGAATCCTCTCAATCTTTCTAATCTCTTTGGAGAGTTTCATTCGGGTGAAAGGCAGGTTTAGTGCAACGAACCGTGCTAAGTGCCGCACGATTGCTATTTAAAATTTAAGGTCATGACAGTTGGTATCAGAGCTTTAGGTTGAAGCATTACTATCCTTGGCATAATGAAGAACAATGCCCTAGCTACACCAAATGTGGATGTTCCACCAATGAAATGCGGGCGTGAGGAAGTTCGGAAACCACCAAAGGAGTCTCGAACCAAGTCGAAAGACATGCTTTTTAGCTTAGAAGCACATGTTGGGAGTGCGCAGGACAGCTGAGGGGAGCTGTTCGACCGGGTGGACAATTGGAGGAACGTTGTAACGGTTTGGAGGCCGAGGATGTGGAGATCCATACAACAGTTAAGATGTCCCTCAATGAGCTAGATGGTAGGCTAAGGCAGGAGATCGATGGGTTGAAGGCCGAACTTGCCAAGGTACGAGACCTTGTCCAAAGAGAAGTTGTTGATGTGTTACTTAGAATGGAGGATATGGGAGGTGACCTAGCTCTTTGTAAACGGGCTATGACCGCGAGAACTAGCACAACCACCATCATTGAGGCCAAGAAGGTGGATGTTCCCAAGCCAAAGACCTTCAACGGTACTAGGAATGCTAAGGAAGTTGAGAACTTTCTATGGGGGCTTGAACAATATTTCGAGGCTACTGGCATAACGGACCATGCCAGCAAGATCTGAATTGCTACCATGTACTTGTCTGACACTGCTATGCTATGGTGGAGACGAAGTCATGGTGATGTGCATCGAGGGGTATGCACAATTGACACCTTTGATGATTTCAAAAGGGAGTTCAAAATCCAATTTTTCCCTGTAAATGCTGAGAGGAGGCAAGGGGCCGATTGCGACAATTAAATCAAACATGTAGCATAAGGGACTATGTGAAGGAGTTCACAACCTTACTGCTAGAAGTCCCTGACACTTCAGACAAGGATACTTTATTCTTATTCATGGATGGTCTTCAATCATGGGCTAATCTGGAACTCAAGCGACGAGGTGTCCAAGACTTATCTTCGATCATTGCGGTTGCTGAGAGCTTTATAGACTACTCCACAAACAAAGAGAGCTCAAAGGCCACAGATAGAAAGTTTGGTGGAAGAAAGAGTGGGAGAGGCCATGCCAAAAGTCAAGATCCCAAAAATCATAAAGAAGGCTCCTCATTCAAATCACGAGATAAAGGGAAGGAAAGGGAGGATCGTGGTGCCTCGAAGCCCCGTGTGATGTGATTCATATGCGACGGACCGCATTGGGCACGTGAATGTCCAAAAAGAAAGGCATTGAGTGCCTTAGTTGCTTCCACTCGTGACCAGGATGGAGGCGAGACAGACGAAGGTGCAAAGATGGGTTCTTTGTGCCTACTTGGTGCATTGTAGAGCGCCCTAAAGACCCCAAAGGGCTTGATGTTTGTAGATGTCATCGTCAATGGGAAGGTCGTCAAAGCTTTGGTTGACACAGGTGCATCTCACAGCTTTTTGTTTCATTAGAGGAAGCAAAAAGACTCGGCCTTAAGGTTGTCAATGGAGGAGGATAGCTCAAAGCAGTTAACTCGGCAGCACTACCTTTGCAAGGAGTTGCTCGTGGAGTTAAGGTAAGCTTGGTGCTTGGACTGGCCAAGTGGACTTATCAGTGGCGCCTATGGATTCCTTCTCGGTAGTATTCGGCATGGAGTTTTTGGATCAGGTTAGAGCTTTCCTTATGCCATGCTCAAACTCTATGTGCATCATGGATGGACCAAAGGCTTGTGTGGTACCGACGGAGAGGATAACCAGACTTACTACCCAAGCTCTCTCAGCACTTCAATTCAAGAAGGGATTAAAGAGGAAAGAAGAGAATTACTTGGCCATCTTAAAGGAGTACGACGAGGGGGAGGCGTCACCAAAGCCAAGCTTGCCGACGGAAGTGCAAGTTGTCTTAGATAAGTTCCATGATGTGATGCATGAGGCATTGCCCAAACGGTTACCTCCAAGTAGGGAGGTGGACCACAAAATTGAGTTGGATTTGGACACAAGACCACCAACAATGAGTCCTTATCAGGTGGAAAAATCAAAGTGGCGCAGCAGAAGCGTGGTGGCTGATGCGTTGAGTCGAAAGGCAAAATTAGCAACCTTGAGTAGACCAAGCAGTCCCTTGCTGGAAAGGATCAAAGAAGGGCTTGAGCATAATGCCCTGGCTCAAAACCTACTTGCCCTTGTCAAGGAAGGAAAGACAAGACGATTTTGGCTGAGTGATGGACTACTCTATGCCAAGCAAAATCGCATCTTTGTGCCGAAGTGGGAGAATTTAAGGAAAGAGCTCATCAAGGAGTGTCACGATTCACTATGGTGGCGTTTGGTTCGTGGAATGGAATCGGAATCGGAATGGGAATGGGAATGGAATAGAATGGAATGGAATGGAAAGGAAACAATTTTGTTTGGTTCAACCACTGGAATCAAGCTCGGAATTAGGATTACAGTGTTTGGTTTGCCACTGGAATGGAATGAAAAAAGCTGTAAATGACCTTAATACCCCTACATGCTGTAAAGTTCAAATAGTGTCATTTAATTACTATTTTTTCGTCAGACAAAATACATTATTGAAATCATTATTTTTCTAAATAATTATTACTTAATTAAAAAGAAATATATTATTAAAATTATTATTTTTTAAATAGGGTTTAGGGTTTTGAGGTTTAGGATGTGGGATTTAGGGTTTAGGGATTTAGGATTTGGGGTTATATTTGTAGGTTAAGGTTTAGGGTTAAAATTATTATTTTTCTAAAAATGGTTTAGGGTTTTAGAATTTTGGATTTGGGGTTTAAGGTTTTAGGATTTGGAATTTGGGGTTTAGGGTTTTGGGATTTATGTTTTAGGGTTTTGGGTTTTGGGATTTATGTTTTAAGGTTTAGGGTTTAGGGATTTAGGGATTTGGGGTTTAGGGTTTTAGGGTTTTAGGATTTGGAATTTGGAGTTTAAGGTTTAGGGTTTTGGGATTTATGTTTTAAGGTTTAGGGTTTAAGAATTTTGGGTTTAGGGATTTGGGATTTAGGGTTATAGGGTTTAAGGTTTAGGGTTTAGGGATTTAGGGTTTAGGGTTTTATGATTTGAAATTTGGGGTTTAGGGTTTAGGGTTTTGGGATTTATGTTTTAAGGTTTTGGGTTTTTGGATTTATGTTTTAAGGTTTAGGGTTTAGGGATTTGGGGTTTAGGGATTTAGGGTTTAGGGATTTAGGGTTTTGAAATTTTGGATTTAGGGTTTAGGGTTTTGGAATTTTGGGTTTAAAAATTTGGGATTTGAGTTTAAGGTTATATTTTAAGTGAGGGTAAAATTGGAAAAAAAAAAGTTTAGATGGGAATGGAATTATGATTACCAAGGTGGGGAGAAGGAATTGTGATTCCTTCTCTTTTAGTAATCTGATTATATTCCATCCTCTATTCCGTCCAACCAAACACACAAAATGGAAGGAATCAATTCTGATTCCATTCCATTCCCTCCAACCAAACATGGGGTATGGGTTGGACACGCAGGAATGAAACGCACCCTTGCCTTGATCAAGTCAATTTACTAATGGCCTCAACTACGGATGATGTTCATGCCTATGTGAGGACTTGTCTTATATGTCAACAGGACAAGACAGAGCAGCATGCACCCGGAGGTTTACTAGAGTCGTTGCCTATTCCAGAGAAACCATGGGAGAGTGTCTCAATGGACTTCATCACTTGCTTGCCAAAATCAGAGAGCTTTGGCAACATCATTGTAGTTATTGATCGCTTCAGCAAGTATGCAACATTCATACCTGCCTCAGCAGATTGCACTGCGGATGAGACAGCACGGTTGTTTCTCAAGCATGTCGTGAAGTATTGGGGAATTCCATCCAACATTGTGAGTGATCAAGACCCTCGATTTACTGAAAAGTTTTGGACGGAATTATTAAAGTTATTGGGATCAGACTTGAACTTCTCGACAAGCTTTCATCCACAAAGTGATGGACAAACAGAACGTGCAAATACATTACTGGAGTTGTATCTCAGGCACTTTGGCAGTGCCAATCAACATGATTGGATTAAATTGCTAGATGTAGCCTAATTTTCTTATAACCTGCAGAGAAGCAAGTCCACAATGAAGAGTCCCTTCGAGATCATCATGGGACAGCAACTCATGACCCCTCATGCTTTGGCTACAAGCTATGAAGGGAAGAGTCAGCTATGAAGGGAAGAGTCCTACTGCCTTTAAATTTGCCAAGGCATGGCATGAGCAGGCTGAGTTAGCCCGAGCCTATTTAAATAAGGCGTCTAAAAAAATGAAAAAGTAGGCTGACAAGAAGAGGAGGATGGTAGAATTTCAGGAAGGAGATTTGGTCCTTGTCAAACTATTGCCCTAACAGTTCAAGTTCTTGCGAAAGGATCACAAAGGGTTGGTACGGAAGTATGAAGGGTCATTTCCAATCCTCAAGCAGGTCGGTAAGGTGTCCTACAAACTACAACTCCCTCCAAAGCTTAAAATCTATCCTATCTTTCATGTAAGCATGCTGAAGCCTTATCATGGAGACAAGGATGACATAAATCAAGGAGAATCAAAAAGGGCGCCCACCGCAGTAGTAACCTCCTTTGACAGAGAGGTGGACTCTATCTTGACAGATCGCCTAATTCGGCGAAGGGGAGTACCAAGTTATCGGGAATACTTGGTGAAATGGAAGAATGCCCCGGACATAGAGGCAAGCTGGGAACCTGAAGACTCTTTGTGGTAATTCAAAGATTACATAGAGAGGTTCAAGCTTGAAGGTGCGACGAAGGCGTCGCGAACTTGAGTGGGGGAGGGTATTACGTCCCGCTCAAATTGTCCCTTAAAATCCAAATAAATGGTGGTTGCCTAAAAGATCTAGACTTTTCTACATGAGAAAGTTCTAGAGTAGCCTAGAGATGTCTAGAAGGAGCTAGAGTTGGATGGACTCAACTCAAGCCTTGAAGACTCTAGAATGTTCCAGAGTACGTTGGAAGGTGCTGGAATATTTTAGAACGTGCCGAATGGTTCATGAAAGATATGGAAGTCTCTAGAAGCTTACGGAACATCCTAGAACTAGCATGAAGGAACTAGACACACCTAGAAGACTCTAGAGTTGGCTAGAAGGTTCTAGAATCTTGTGACATGTTGTAGATAAAACTAGAGGATTCTTGTACATTCTAGACTTAGAAGGATCTAGAAAATTGTGACATAGTCTTAAGCTTGGTGCCATATTATAAATAGACCTATTGATCTTCATTTGTATTCATCTTGGGAAATTGTAAGATAATCTCTCTCTAGAATAATACAAGGCATTCTTTACAAATTCTCTTGTGTTCTTGCTTTTGCTCTTGAATCCTCTCAATTTCTAAGTTTCTTTCTAATCTCTTTGGAGAGTTTCGTTCGGGTGAAAGGCAGGCTTAGTGCAACGGACCGTGTTAAGTGCCGCACGATCGCTATTTAAAATTTAAGGTCGTGACACTAAAGAACCGTAACTTCCTTAGTGAGATTGAGATAAAAGAAGAGTGAAACAAAGTGAGATTCGGATACAATTGGGAAAAACAAGTACGAATGTCAAGGGAATACTCTGAAAGTTTTTTACTATGGCAATAGAGGGAAGCTTTATTCAACCTGCCATATCTCGATTTGATGGGTTTTATGACCATTGGTCCATGTTGATGGATAACTTTCTAAGATCGAAGGAATGTTGGAGTTTGATTGAAACTGGCATTCCCATAATTTCAAATGGCGTTTATTCCACAGTAGCAGATCGAAAAGCCATTGAAGAGGCAAAACTCAATGATATAAAAGTGAAATTTTTTTTGTTTCAAGCTATTAACAGAACCATTATTGAAACCATCCTCAACAAGGAGATATCCAAGATCATTTGGGAATCAATGAAGCAGAAATATCA
The DNA here is from genome assembly GCA_033030585.1 of Hippophae rhamnoides. Lineage (NCBI taxonomy): Eukaryota > Viridiplantae > Streptophyta > Magnoliopsida > Rosales > Elaeagnaceae > Hippophae > Hippophae rhamnoides. The sequence continues at coordinate 22,942,389 of CM065434.1, read as the reverse complement.
AGGATCTACTAAGGTGAAACAAGCTCAGTTGCAAGCCCTAAGAATTTGAGATACTGTAGATGAAGGGATGAGAAACCATCGATTAATACTTTTCTCGGACATTAACCATCGCTAATAAGATGAAAGCTCGGGGTGAAATCATGGAACCGATTGTATTATCGAAAAGATTTTGACATCAATGACTTCAAATTTCAACTATGTAGTCTGCTCCATCGAAGAATCTCACAATCTCACAACCTCACAACCATGAGCATTGATGAACTTCAGAGCAGTTTGCTTGTTCATGAGCAAAGAATGCAACCTCCTCTGGCAGACGAGCAGGTTCTTAAGGTGACACATGAAAACAGAAGTGGAGCAAGGGGTAGGGGAAGAGGAAGAGGTAGACAACCATTCAACAAAGCTTTGGTGGAATGCTACAATTGTCACAAATTGGGACATTTTCAATACAAATGCCCTGAATAGGACTGACGTGTCAATTATGCAGAATTGATTGATAGCGAAGAAATGCTTTTGATGGCACATATTGACTTCAATGATGACAAGAAACAGGAAGCTTGGTTTCTTGACTCAGGATGCAGTAATCACATGACTGGAAATAAGGAATGGTTCACTAATATTGATGATCAATTTTTTCATTTAGTGAAGCTCGCAAATGACACAAAAATGGTCGTCATTGGTAGAGGCAATGTCAAATTTCATGTCAATGGAATCAAACAAATCATCACAAATGTGTATTATGTGCCAGAGTTAAAAAATAATCTTCTAAGCATTGGACAGTTGTAAGAAAATGGAGCTTCCATTTTAATCAAAAATGGGGTGTGGAATTTATCATCCAAGGAAAGGGCTGATCATGCAAACTACTATGTCCACCAACATAATGTTTATCATTCTAGTGACCAAGATGCGTATAATCTCAACTTGTTTTCAACTGGCTCTGAAGATAATGCATATTTGTGGCATTGTTGCTATAGGCATCTTAGTTTCAAGGGAATGAAGACCCTGCAACAAAAGGAAATGGTGAAGGGATTACCTTCAATGACTTTACCAAGAAAGCTATGCACAGATTGCATGATAGGTAAGCAACACAAGAAACCAATACCAAAGAAGAGCTTGTGGCGAGTAACACACAAGCTACAATTGGTACATTCAGACCTATGTGGACCTATCACACCAAGTTCAAGTAGTGGGAAGAAATATGTAATCACTTTCATTGATGATTACAACCGAAAAATGTGAGTTTCTTTTCTGTCTGAGAAGTCTCAAGCACTTGAAGCTTTCAAAATCTTCAAGAACTCAGTTAAAAAGGAAACAAGCTGCTCCATTCAAAGTCTTCGAACATATAGAAGAGGAGAGTTTACCTCGCATGAGTTTAATGCATTTTGTAGTACACATGACATAAACAGACAATTAACAGCAACCTATACCCCTCAACAAAAAGGAGTGGCTGAGAGGAGGAATCAAACCATCATGAATATGGTTCGAAGTATGTTGTCCGAGAAGAATGTTCCAAAATGTTTTTGGCCTAAAGAAACTAATTGGACAGTCCATGTTCTTAATCGAAGTCCTACATTAGTAGTTAAAAACAAGACACCCGAGGAAGCCTGGAGCAACCATAAACCAACAATCCACTATTTCAAAGTCTTTGGTTGTATTGCTCATGTCCATATACCCAATGCAAAAAGGAAGAAACTTGATGATAAAAGCATCAAGTGTGTCATGCTGGGAATGAGTGCACAATCTAAAGCTTATCGTCTCTATGATCCTTCAACAAATCGGGTTATAATCAGTAAGAATGTTGAATTTGAAGAAGACAAATGTTGGGATTAGGGAAAAAGTGTTGAAGCAGCAAAACTAGATGTGTTAAATTGGGGAGAAAGTGAAGAAGAAAGTAGTGATGATGCCTCCCAAAGTGACAAAGAAGAAAGTGTTGATACCACAGGAAATGATGAGAGAGAAGCTGTTGTTGCCCCAACTAATTCAATAGGTTCAAGTCAATCTGGCCGACGATCAACATGCAGGGAGAACAAGGAGCCAACCTGTTTGGATGGAAGACTTTGTAAGTGGAGAAGGTTTATCTGAAGAGAAAAAACTAACTAATTTTGTGCTATTTGTTGATGAAGCTGATCCAACCACTTTTAAAGAAGCAAACAAAAGTGCTCATTGGAGAAAAAGCAATGGATCAAGAGATGGCAACAATCGAAAAAAATAACACTTGGGAATTGACCACCTTACCTATTGGAGCAAAAACCATTGGGGTAAAATGGATTTTCAAGATAAAGTTAAATGAATATGGAGCTGTTGAGAAGTACAAAGCAAGAGTTGTGGTTAAAGGCTATGCTCAAAAATATGAAATTGATCAAAGAATTTTTTGCTCCAATGGCCCGTTAAGATAACATTCGAATGGTTATTTCTCTTGTTGCTCAAAGAGGTTGGAATGTGTATCAATTAGATGTGAAGAGTGCATTCTAACAAGGGAACTCACTGAGGCAGTCTGTGCTGATCAACCACAAGGGTATGTGAAGAAAGGAGATGAGTTGAAGGTTTGTAAATTGAAGAAATCCTTGAACGGGCTCAAACAGGCTCCTCGAACATGGTATAGTCGAATTGAAGCTTACTTCTTCAAGCAAGGTTTTGAAAGATGTCCGCATAAACATACTTTGTTTGTAAAACAAAGTGAAAGAGGTAATATTCTCATCATTAGTTTATATGTTGATGATCTCACTAGTAATAATGAGATGTTTGAAGAATTTAAAGCATCCATGAAAAAGAAGTTTGACATGTTTGATTTAGAAAAGATGCATTACTTTCTTGGAGTTGAGGTAGTTCAAAATGAAAGTGGAATTTATCTTAGTTAGAAAAAATATGCAAAGGAAGTGTTGGACAAGTTTGGAACGAGGGAGAGAAATCCTTCAAAAAATCTCAGTGTTCCTAGGTGCAAGTTAACTAAGGATGAGAATGGAGTTAAAGTTGATGAAACTGAGTATAAATAGGTAGTTGGCTGCTTGATGTATTTTGCAGCCACACGACCTAACCTTATGTATGTTATAAGCTTGCTAAGCCGCTACATGGGGTGTCCCACAAAGTTACATATGCAAGCAGTAAAGAAGGTGCTTAGATATCTCAAGGGAACAATTAATTTGGGGTTACTGTACAAAAGGAATGGAACAGAAAAACAGGAAGCATTCATTGATAGTGATTATGCAGGGGACGTAGATGATCGAAGGAGTACATCAGGGTATGTTTTTATGCTCAGTTCTTGTGCAGTTTCATAGTCCTCTAAGAAACAACCAGTAATCACGTTGTCTACAACTAAAGCAAAATTTATAGTTGTTGTCTACAATTGAAGCAGAATTTATAGTTGTTGCCTCTTGTGTTTTTCAAGGACTTTGGATGCGAAGAATTCTTAAACAACTTCGTCATGCTTAACATGAAAGCACTATCATTTACTATGATAACAATTCCACCATTAAGCTATCCAAAAATCTAATACTTCATAGTTGAAGCAAAAATATAGATATTCACTTTCATTTTCTTCGTCATATTAGCAAAGATGGAACAGTGGATCTTGTCTATTACAGCACTCAAAATCAGATAGCAAACATTATGACAAAACTATTAAAGCTTGAAGCTTTTGAAACACTGCGTGAAAGACTTAGGATGTGCAGAGTGTCAAAATAAACCGACTACAACTGTGCAATCAATTTAAGGGAGAATATGTTGAGTCATTAGAATTTGAATAAATCCTATTTATTAAAAAAGTAGTTAAAGTTTGATTATTTCTTCTATTGTTTATCTTTTATTGTTTCTTCCTCATTATCTGGAAGATTTGTTTTCCTTTAGTTCTTTGTTGTAAGGCTATATAAGCCAACTTAATGCAAGGAATAAAATATCACAATTTGCAGAGAGTTATGTGCTAAGTCATTCTTTCGTCCAACATTTCCATGCTCAATAACACAAGGGCAAAGATACTTTAGGTCCAAAAATTGAAAATACATAAAAATCTAGAAGCTTTCAATGCTGAATGATTTGCAGTACTTGAGTTATTAGCAGTAAGGAAGTTCATGATTCGGCCAATTTACATGAAGAATGATCTCGGAAGTTACAGCATAGTTCAACAAATTGTTGCCGCATTAAGTCTATAAAGATGCAAAATTTAAGGGATATATGTTGACGTTACGTACATGCTTTCAGGGTCTGAATAACTGTCCTTATCAAGAATCTTAACGGCAACTTTTGTACCATTCCATTTGGCGACTTGATATGTTCCCTGCAAAAAGGTAGAAGAATGCAAATATAAGATAATCCAACTGAAATGATTCCAAAAGTATGATGATAGACTAGAAAAACATGGTTTAATTTACAAATTTTGATAAGAATTTTAATTAAATGCAAGCAAGTAGACAATTATGCACTACAGCGTAGAAGATTTAATGAAAGAGCTACAATCTGAAAAAGGCCAACCTTAGCGATACCATCACTCCTCCGAACCTGAAGCTCTAGCGGATTAAGCTCGTATTCAGGGACTTCTTTAGGATTTGCAACAGTCATGGGCGTTTTCCTGGTTTTCTAATGGTAAGGATAATGTTAATTTGATCATACACAAACTATACAATAATTTCAAGGCAATTAGACTGATACAAATAATCAGAATCGTGAATCAAATAATTTATAATTAAAGTATTAGGGAGTACCATAACTTTGGCTCCGCGGGCCTTCAAAATAGTGTAAACATCGTTGTTGCCGTAGTACTTGGCATCGGCAGCAGCAGTGCTACCCCAACGATCGCGGGCGTCGATGTTCGCGTTGCGGCTGAGCAAAAGATTAACGACGTCGACATGGCCTTCGCAGGCCGCAATGTGGAGGGTGGTGCGGCCATCGAGGTCGATGCTATTGACGTCAATGCCTTCGTCGAGGAGGTCTTGGACGCCTTTTACATCGCCACGGCAAGCCATGAAGAGGAGCTGCATGGTGGAGTCGAGGTTGTCAGGTACGGTGAGGTCACCACCATTTTCAAAGCAGGGGCTGCGGCGTATTGGATCGAGGGAGGATTGTCTGCCAAAGCTGAAGCGGAGGTTGTTCCTGCGGGGGTCCATCGACGATTGGCGCGTGAACTGCCTGCTCAGGTTTCGGCGTAACGACCCCGTTGAGAATTGCCGCGAAATTTCCCGCTTCAGCTGAGCCGTCATCTTCTCCATTTGTTATTGTTTCAGTTGGGGTTTCGGATCGAGAGCGAGCAAAGAGCTCTCGATACCGAGAGAAAATGAAAGGAGAAAGATAAAAAAAGAGAAATACATGAAACAGATGAATGATGGAGAAACGAGAATCAATCAATAATTAGAGATCCGAATGAAACGCATTGAATTTGAAAGGGACCAAGAATAGCTACTAGTGTTACTTTCAGCTTTATTTGTTTATTTATATTTATTTGTTACAATAGCTTGTTTTCAAAGAAAGACCGCCAGGTTGGGCGCTGCGGTCTCCTCCCACTTGGTGCGCAAAAAACGTTAAATATAAATACGGATGGCTGGCGGGCAGGCCTCCGGAGTTTTAGATAAGGTAAGAATTTAATCATAATTAATAAAAAGATACTTTATTTAGTTTTTTTTTTAAGTTAAGATAACATTTCTAATAAATTATTTAATTTTTTATTAATTTTCATCATTTAGTTATTTAATAAAATAAAAATATATAGATAAAAATAAAAAAATTAATATAATTAATCAAAGTGTTGTTTATTTATATTAAAAGTGCTTTTACTAAGCAATTATATAAATATAAAAATATAATATTAATATATATTTATTTTTAATTAATCATTATTTTAAAATTATAATAATTATTTTCATCTTATACGAACGCTAATTTTAGAAAAAATTATCAAATTTTTGCATATAATTATAATTTTAATTATTTGCAAATAAAATTTATATCCCTAAATATAAGTAAGTTTTGGATGGGATATTAAAATACTAAATAAGAGGCTAAATGTTAAAAATATATAAATTTATATTATTGTTTTACCTATATTATTTTTATCGTGACATATGCATAATTATTTTAATAAATTTAAAAATAGTTCAATTTTTTAGATAATTTTAATATGTGACACCGCATAAATAATGTGTGTATCAAATAAGTACAAGTTTAGGTGAACATCTTCATTGTTTCTATTATTATCAACAAAAGAATCAATATCATCCACGTCTTTAAATTTAATAATATTATATTTTAAAAATTTTGTAATAGATTTCACCCTAAACAACCAAAAATAATAACAAATATTAATGATTAAATAAATTAATAAATTTTATAATAATAATATAATACGAAAAATTCAAACCATCAAATTAAGTTCAAAATCAATCTTGGGCACACATAAATGTTTTTATTATAGATAACCTCAATATACTTTGATATTTGAACACAACCTTACCACCTATGTTAAACGTAGACTGAGATGCAACAGTGAAAATAAGAATAACTACTAGGTTTTTAGTAAAATAAGAATAGCCACTAGGTTTTTAATAATTCGTTGTACTGAAGACCACTTGTCTTCCAACAAGCAAGTATGTAAAAGCTTCAAGTAGATATCAAGCTTTGTTTCCACCAAATCAGTATTTATATTACTTGACACAAACAAATCATACTATAATAAATGATTAACATAATCCATTACATTGTCCTCGGAGATAGAAAATAATGAATTAGAAAACTCTTATATTATACCATTTTGTTTATATTGATTGATAAAATCAATAAATATCTTTATCATTTTATCTATATGATCTTTATAACTATCAGCAGAATTGAGAAAAATATAACTTGATTATTTTTATTTTGTACCTAGGATTAAATATGTTTGCCATAGCAATAACTCAACTATCAGCAGAATTGAGAAAAATATAACTTGATTATTTTTATTTTGTACCTAGGATTAAATATGTTTGCCATAGCAATAACTCCATGTATTTAATCCTAATATTTTTGAAACTTTGATATCATATTTGATATTATAGTCCTAATTTACTCTTGGGGTGATGTAAGGAAATCACATAATGCCTTTTTTTACTTGGTAAATCTATGGAAAAATAATTTTGTTTTAGAATATTACGTCCTAAAAAATTTATGTGTGATCCTATGAAAAGTTTCAAATTATTTTACCATCTGTTGCTTAAAGTTTCGATCATTAATTTTCTGAATCACCAATTTATTAGAAACTAATATTAATATTTGTTTGGAAAAAATTTAAATGTTTAGGATTTTAATGATTTGTGATTGGAAGTAGAAATATAAATAATTGAATTAAATCCTATATTATCCTCATTAAAATATATGACATCTCATGTACATGATAGGTTATGTGTTCTACGATCTAGATACACGATGATTATATGATTTTATAAGCATTACATACGAACTAATTAAGCAGAAAATAGACTATCATTAGCGTTTACATTGACATATAACTATATATAAATAAAGAAATATCGTTATATGTAGATTGTTATAAATTTTTAAGTAGATTTTTCAAATCACTCAGAAAAATTGACTAAATTGTGCGTTTTATTGAACTCTTCAAACTCAGAACATTGTTAAGTCATCCCATAAAAGTTACCTATATTCATTAGATTATATAACTGTTACACGTTTAATACCAAATAATATTAAAACCACCAATTATCCGAATGTCTATTGCCTACGGATAAAATCTTAATATATAAAACAGTCATTGCAACATATAAGAGCTTGATTTTAATATAGTGTTCTATTTAGTACATTGAATTAAAAATCAATATTCTAATCATCCTCTTCCATTTAAAAAAACAGATCCAGAGAAGAGCTTAATAGAATCAATACTATAATCATCTCAATCTTTAATCCATTTTTTCTCTTTTATCAAAGTTCACAGTTCTCCAAATATGAAGAGAACCATACTTACCAATGAGGTTGACGATTTTCCTGATATATAGTCCACTTTACGTGACTATTTTCCTTAATGGGGTTGCAACAGATTAGCTTAGGAATTACCCAGAATTAGTATATAAGTTAAACAACGTTAAATAGTGAAGACGAAGAACTTACTTTTGCGATAACAATGTTGACGATGATAGTGTTTAAGAAATTGAACTCATTGTTGCTGTAACAGTTTTAATGGCGACGATGACAGGCAGCGAAGAAGGCGGGTGGTCTGTAGATACCGATTATAGAACGACTCTTGTATTTTGTGAAAGTAAAATCAAATTTTGAGAATGAGATGTACCTAACAAACGAATGGAGCCCCCGACCCAAACTATATTAAATAATGGATCCCATCTGACCCGTATCCGTCACTACCCAATTATGTTGTCCTAAGTGTCAAAATTTAGAGCTCCTCTATTTTTACGGTTAATTTGACTTGTGACACGTTATTGTTTGAATACATGTGTCGGCCCTGGAGCTCGACCTAAGAGACAACCCGAGTCAACTCTTATATTTATGGGAGCAACCACCAACTCGAGCTGTGGGATAGTTGAAGAATAAAATTGATATCATCGATCTTACTAATATTTTGGTTTTATATTTATAAAATCAAAGTAAATATACGAATCATTTTTTAGAAAATACTAAGTATACTCTCAAGTTTGATCTAAGGAATGAATATATGTGATTTTTAATTTATTATTCAAACTTTTAAAAACAAAATTAAATCATAAACGTCTTATCACGATATATTTTTTTTTGTTTCTAATATAAGAACATAAAAATAAACATAGATACAGATTCAATAAACATTTATGCAAATTTTATTATTTATTATAGTGGAATATTTATGGATATAATAACTAAGTTAATTATGTTTGTTCATATTATATTATTTAGGTTATTAAAGATATAAATTGATATTTATTAATTTTCTCTTTTTTATATGAATATCACTGTTGGTAGGGTTAGATATTCTTTGTTAACTAAACAAATCAATTAACACCTATGGGTGGGGTTGATAACTAATTTGGTTAATTAAATTAATTCAATTTTCTAAGAAATTGAAAATGAACCATTTAAATGCCACATTTGGTGGGGTTAAACATTTTAAACTTTATTCAAAATGTCCAAATTAAACCTAAGAATTTAATTATCCGAGTACTAACTTTCAAGTTTTAAAACTACTATTGAAAACATGTTGTCAATACATTTTCTGATAATAATTCTTATAATTTTTTTTGAAATAGAGCGTCACTCTAACTACCGGGCGATTGTACCAACAAATAAAAGAGCACTACTCTAAATCAGACCGGATAACTAAACCTTAAAATCTAATTTTCAGATTTAAGTTTGTAATGAAAAATAATATATTTCTCTCTAACATTCTTAATATAAAATCTTGAATAAAAACAAAATCAATTCATTTTAAAGATTTTTATTTATTTAATATTTCGCAAGCACAACAACGTTATTATTATATCATGTTTACAAACAGTCATCAAAGTTAAATTTAATCACAGACAAATTAAATATAACATATAAGAATAAAGCATAAAAAATAACTGTAAAAAAAATAAAATCCTTACAGTACTTTGATGTTATTCATGTTGCTGGAAAACCTTCAAACGTAATTTGCATTTCTATTTATTGAATCAAAAAGCAAATAAATTACAAAAACATATTTAGTTCTTCTCAAAAAGAGAAGAACTCTAAAACTAAGAAAAACTAAAAAACTAAGAAAAAACTAAAAAAAACTAAGAAAAACTAAAAAAAACTAAGAAATTGAGAGAAAGAAAGAGAGAAGAAGATGTTTTTGAGGTGTGTTTTGATATGAAGAGAATTGGGGTATTTATAGGTGAGGAGAGGAAGAAAAAATGGGTAAAAATGATTAAAAATGGAGGAAACACGAAGTAGTGACGTTATGGTGGTGTGGGGCGTGGCGGCACGCATGGATTGGACTAGATTGGATGCAGCGGCACGTGCGGATGGGGCAGATGGGTGCAGCGGCATGCACGGACTAGGCGTAGATGGGCATGCGGCGCACGCAGAATGGAGTAGGGTTGCGCGTTGGCTGGCGCTGTTGGGCTGCTGCGTGCATGATTTCACCATTTTTGATCCATTTTATCCAATTTTTCCATATTTGTTGACTTTTCCTCATTTATTTTATGAATATATTTGTGATGTATTGCCTCCAGTATTTTTCTTTGAGTCTTTAAGTTACTTTTTTAAGCGAAAATACCTGAAAAACAATAAAAATACTCGTGATTCCGAAAAGACATACTTATATAAATATATGATAAAATCATATAAATATATATATTTTTAATCAATTAACGTGCATAAAATCATGATAATTTTAGTGCTTTTTGAGCACTCATCAATGGTGTAAACCAACCCTAAAAGAAAAAAAAATCCTAGATGAAATGGGCCTAATTGGCCTATTTAGATGTGGATTGGGTCTAAACCAACCTTAAAAAATCAAATACTAAGAATTAAAATAAAAAGCCCACAACTAACTAAAATAAAAATTGCTAAACATAAAAGGCCCACAATTAAATAAAAGACTAAAAGACTTAAAATAAGAAGCCCACAATTAAGTAAAACAAAAATCACTTCCTAAAGTAATCCTTCATCCAATTCAATATACCAAATATATCACGTGTGTAGGATCTTGAGAATATTTGTATGATCTTGAGAATATTTAGAATATTTGTAAATATCAACTTGGTTAGCACCTCAATCTCTATTAAAGAGCTATGTAATTTGGAGGAAAAGAATGAATATCACTAATGAACGATATATTTCAGAAAGTTTTTTGTTTTTCCTTCTTGTGTTCTTGATTGAATGCTTGAATTAGACTTATCAAAGGGAGTGATCATCTTTTGCGGCATCTCATGATTGGGGTTTTAAGGACTTTGTTTCCTTAGGGTTCTAATATGATAATCTACAACATGTTCTTATCAATTCAATTGTTTCTATTCTTTTGAGTTCATGGGTTCCTAGGGTTATTCTCCTAGAGGTTCCATATCAAAAACTATCTGAAATGAGAATTAATTTAAAGTAATAATAAAATAAAATAATGGGTTACCCCCTATCCAAGACTATGTTTATCATCTTTAGTGAGATATTTCTTGGGGGATTCTATCACTTTGAAACTCAATATCCCTATGTTATTTAGTTATGTTTTCTTTCTAACCTGATAATTATTCCTTGCCTTGCTTATACTAGTGCACAATTAGTTACTCAACTTAAACTTCCACCTTTTTAATGGAACCCTTCATAAATTCTAACCTTTGATTTATTTGTGATTAGTTGTCTCTACAAACTTGAATGAATGCATTCAAGTTATCCTCCAAAGTTAGCTTGTTTTGAGGATTCTTGGGCACTTGTTGGTGGAATTACTGGCCCTGTTGGTGGAATTATTGGCCTTGTTGGTTTGAGCTCTAGGAAAATGGTGTGTTGTTTTTCCTCTAAGAGAAATTGTGATGATTCCTCTATCTTGGATTGTAGGTATTACCATTGGAATCATACTTGGGTCTTGGTTGGTATCCCACCAATATATTGACCTACTTAAGTCTAACAGTTACATCTCTTTGATAGGAACACACATTAACACCATGTCCCAAAGTACTACACAAGCCATATTTCTCTTTATTTATTGTGGCATGTGTTGTGAGAAACGTAACTTTCATGGTCAATTGAGTAAGTTGCATTTGAATTTTAATACAAAATCTATTTCATGGACTCTAGTTATCTTCACTCAATAGCTTTTCTACTAGGAATCAACACCTAGCATTTTGAAGAGATTGTAAGTTTCTAAGGAAATTTTTTCTGCCATCGCTCCTCTAGCTCCAACAACATTATTAATGATTAGGAATGGGCACGGGGACGATTTTTGATATAACCGTCCCCGAACCGAATTTTAAAACCTATAATCGAAACCGCCCGAAAACCGTTACGGTTTGGGGATGGTTTTTTACCCGCGGGTAACAGTTCGGGACGGTTATGAAAAAACCCCCGAAAAAAACTGAAATATATATATAATTTAATTTATTAAATATATATAATTAATTTTTTATTTATAATTTAATATATAATTTAATTAATTAAATATAATTAATTTCAGGTATGGGCGGGTACGGTTTTTAGTATAACCGTAACTGAACCGTAACCGTTGTTTCGTATTCGGTTTTTACCTGAAACCGTCCCCGTCCCCGAAATTTACCGGTTAAAAACCGAACCCACGGTTTTTTTCCCATCCCTAATCCCATGCTTAGTGGAAAGGTTCTCCTTCCATTTGAGAGAAAGTAGTAATCTTTGCTCTCAACTCTAATGTCCTTTTGGTGGGAATAGAATTTTCACATAAACTTATTGTATACATCCTCCCAGGTCATTACAGAACTTGAGAGAAGTGACAATAGCCATGCCTTGGCCCTATCTTTTAGGATGTAGTGGAAACACTAAATTTTGAATTGATCCTTGGTGAGTACATTAATGGGAAAAGTTTTGATTGTTGAGTAAAAGTCCCTAATGAAATATAGTGAGTCTTTCATTAAGTAGTCTATTGAAAAAAGTAACACGAAAAAATGAATTTTTCTCAATTCATAGTTCCGAAAAGCCTCACCTAGTTGGATTAAGGCAATAACGGTACTAATTATTGGCCTTGCATGCTCCTTCATTATTGTTTCACTAAGTGGTTGATTCTCCCCATATTTTATGGTTCAATATTTTATAAGCGTAATAACATTACTAATATCCCATATTATTTATAGCCAATCATGCATAATTTAATAAATGATCAATAAATGAAACATCTATCATGTAAAACAACATTTAGAAATATTTTAAAAAGAATACATTTAAATATACCTCAACAGAATTCTTAGAATTGCTTTTGAAAAACCTCCATATATAATTGTTATGTTGTTTATTGAATTGAATATAAAAATTATTACATGAATTAAATTTATTCAACTCTTGAACGAGAGAAAAACTATAACTAAGAAAAAATAAAAGACCAAAAGAAACTAAGAAATTAGCTTGAAGAGAGCTTATGGGATATATAGGATATCTATTAAAATATAAATAAGGTCCTATTTATAGGGTGGAAAAAAGAGGAAAAATGCATTTATTAGCTTGGCACTGTAGCATACATTTTATTCTCACCAAATGATACACAAATGTACATAGTTTTGAGCACAATCCACTCTTTTTGCATAGCAACACATAAATTTTTCACCCCATGGCCTGCATGTTTTTGGGACACATTTCTTTGGCCTCGTGCAGTGGCTTACAATGTTTTCCCTCCATGGAAAATATCAAATTGTGTCACTTTAGAGCCCTAAATTCCTTGTAATTTCTTTTTCTGATATTTAAACATATGTAATATTTTTCAGGTACTATTCTTCATATGTTGTCTTAATTAAATCATTTTGAAACTAAAATACCTAAAAACAACAAAATAGATATGTTAAAAGGGTCCACAACATAGTACTCACACATGTTAGAAGATACAAAGCACCCAAACAATGTATAGAATAAAAGCTTGAAAGCAAATCACTTAACATAAGCAATGACAATATAATACCAAAATAGTAGACATCATTCAATGATAGATATTATATATAATCTAAAAGGCAAATAAAGTGTTAAAAAGTATTCTAATCAGAGTTTAAATTATAGTATGTTTTAACATTCACAATCCAAACTCATATTATACGCCTCCAATTCAAAATTTTACAAGCATTTTATATTATGTCTAGTGCAAACTATTCCCCATCTTTTCTTGCATCATCAAACACATCATCTCTTCTTTGAAGAATGAAAACATTACCAGTAGTGAAGAACTCAGTATTGAAAATTTTAAAAAATAAATTGATCACTGGAAGATCCCAAAGATCCACATAGATACATTTATAAAACTAAGATGATGAATCTTTTTAAAATTGATTACATCATTAAAACTGAAGAAAGAGATATTGATCTTTCTTCACCTTTTGAAACTATTCAATTACTTTCAAAAGCATCATTACAAAATTTTTTTGAAAAGAATTTCAAATATGTTCATATCGGCTTAGTCCAAATAGGATTAAGACCATTAACCAGAGATAGTTTATCATTAACAGTCTTAGTTGTTCTTAGGGACACTAGATTAGAAGAATTAAAAGAATCACTATTAGGAATAATTGAAATGAGTCTAGGACTAGGATCCGTGTCATTTGATTGCTTTCCTAATTTTTTAGTCTCATTACGTGATCCATTAATATTGGAATCACTCACATTACAAATCCAAACCCATAATTCAAAGGTTAAAAAAGGAACAATTCCATTAACTTTAATCTATAGGGTTCATTACAAAGTTATGATGTCTTCTTGGGATACCAGACACATCAAACATTCAAAAAGGGAGAAACTACCCTTCTGCAAACTGATCTTTCAAAATCAAATATTACAATTCCCAAATCAATTAGTTAGAACCAAGTAGTGTTTCCAGATAGGTGGCTATTAGAAGGTTTAAACCAACCAGAGTCTAACCTAGATCAAACCCAAGAACTAGAACAAAATAAGGAACTTAGGGAAATAAATGAATATAGAGATGGTAGTGTCGGACTTAGGTTTGATAGAAGCTAGAGTCTAAGATATTCTCTAACAGAGTCAGCCTTAGATCCAGTCTCATCATATTCACCACTCAAATTCAAACCTATAATGTCTACTTTAGATATCCCTAGGGCAAATCTTAAAACCGTAGACTATAGTACACCAGTCTATATGGTAGATCAAAAAATAGAAAGCTCACCATAGTTATCTCCACCATCATCACCAACTCATTCATAAGCTCCATCCATACCAAATAGGGAAAATGAGTTAAACATGTTAACTACAGAGGTCCTAGTATTAGACATAGAAATTCTACGTCTAGAATTAGAAGCTCCTAGTAATAAAAAATATAAAAAAATGGTTTTTTAAAACATACAATGAAAGAGATAGGGCTAAAGCCTTTAGCAAACATGTTAGGTATGTTGAGAAACATCAACAAAATGTATTATTTTTTGAATGGTTAAAAATATTTTGGGAGTCCAAAGGTCAACCTTTACCCTTCGAATTACAATCAGATATCACCTCTGTTCTAATAGAGACATTACCAATGGTAACAACCATTGTAAGAAAACAAAGCTGCATTAGTTAACCCAGAATCAGTTAGCTTAGCAGAACCATCAATAGTCAACATAGTTAACCCCATACAAGTTAGCCTAGTTGAGTCATTACCTGAACCTATAGAAACTTCTATAATTCAAGAACCAATAGAACCTATAGCCAAAACTATAGTTCATACCATTCCTTTCACTCAAATTAGTTCTAGCGAAGTCACCATAAGAGATTTTTATAAGCTATTAGAAAATGAGAAAGAAAACTCAACACCATTTAGGTTATCACAGAAGGATGCAAATAAATTACATCTTCCCCAAACCCTAGGTAAACCATTTTCAGAAATTAGTACCCAAGAAATCACAGAAGATGATTTCGATAGGTTATTGAATGATGATACAATAAACCTATATCTAGTTAAATCAATCAATACACTTGACATGATCAACAGAAAAAAGAAAACATCATTATGGAAAACTCCAGATGGTATCATCGAAGCTGAACATCCACATTTAAGGCCAATTAGCTTCCCTTATGTAGATATTACGGTAGAAGCCTACCCTCTTAAAAATCCTCAAGAGAACCGAGCAGCTAACCTTAAAAACATTATCACCCAAAATAATTTTACTAATATCAGCCTAGAAAACCTAGGTAAACAAGTTATTAGGATAGAGAAGAATCAAAAGACTGATCTTCCCACAACTTCCTACCAAGTCGTAGATAGTAAAATTCAAAATCCAATCTTTAAACCTTTCTAGGTCTCTAAACCATCCCAAGAAGAAATAACATCTAAGTTTGAAAAACTTCAAAATTGGAACAACACTCTTAGGTCCCAATTAGAAGACCAAGCTTCAAACACAAAACTAGGTTTAGTTGTACCTGAGTCACCAATGACATCAAAGTCAACCTTAAAACCAACACACGATCTTAGTGTTCTTAGCAAACTAGGATCTACTGCATCATTTGAGGATAGTTCCCAAGAAACCTTTTCTGAACTAACTCCTCAAATTCAAAAATTAAAATGGCAAGAACCTAGTCATGATATGTATGCATACACCATAGATACCTAGCCTAATCAGGTTACCCAGCCAAAATATAATGCATCATCTATCTATGTTTGGAATATAGATGGAATGAATGAACAACAAACATTACATGTTTTACAATAGATGAAAATGGCTTCAAATGCTTATAAAACAGAAAGTGGTACAACTGATAGAACAATTGTAGAATTATTAATAACTGGCTTCTTAGACCAACTAAAAGGATGGTGGGATCACCATCTAACAAATCAACAAAAGTCAAATATTGTGAATGCAATATTGACTAGTGAGTTTGGAGAACCCATACTCGATCAACAAGGAGCTACAATCCAAAATGTAGTCTCCACATTACTCTTTACCATATCACATCATTTTATGGGGGTTTCATCCCATTTAAAAGATAAAAATGCTGATCTTTTTTCCAACATAAAATGTAGGAAGATGAGTGATTTTCAAAATTATAAAACTATATTTCTAAGTAGAGTTATGTTAAGAGATGACTCTATGCAACCATTCTGGAAAGAGAAATTGCTAGCATGACTTCCTCTTCTTTTGGGTGAGAGGACCAGAAACAAAATTTACAAGGTATATGGGAATCATATTATTCCCTATGATCAGTTAACTTATGGGGAATTGATCAACTTTGCTCAAAAATAGGGTCTTCAAATCTGTAAAGACTTGAAAATCCAAAAACAAATGAAATTGGAACTTAAAGTTTCCAAAAGAGAAATTGGATCATTCTGCAAACAGTTTGATAACAGTCTCTCTAAAGAAAAAAACTGCGGTGAAAATTGCAATAAAACTATTACTAAACCTTATAAGAAATTTTCAAAATCTAGAAAAACATTCTTTGAAAAAAGAATGAAATTTTATAAAAAACCTTATAAAATTTATCAAAACATCAGAATAAACCCTTGAAGAAATTTAAAGAGTTTAAATGTTTTAAATGTGGTTAGAAAGGCCATATTGCAAAATTTTGTAAGATGTCTAAAAAACTTCATGAATTAAACCTTGAAGAAGACACCTTAATCAAAATTTCTACCCTAATGGTAGAAGAAACATCATCATCTGAGTTTGAACCTTGGTCAGACGACTCAAAAGATTCAAATCCCTAGAATGGTGAGTTAGCTTCAACTGACTCAGAAACTGGTAATAAAGGCATTAACATATTAACTAAAGAAGAAGATGAACAACTTCAAACCAAAATCCTTAAGTTAAATGATCCCAAAATTACCAAATTATATATTGATCACTTAGCTAATTCTCTAGCCAAAGCCCAAGAACTACCAAAATGTTCTAAACTTTCAAGTACTAACACAGGCTATTATAACCTCATTGTTATTTTGGAAATCGAAATAATAAAAATATCAAACCAAAAAGTTAGATTCAAGACTTAAAAACTGAAATCAAAACCATTAAGCTAGAACTCCACCAACTTAAGGAAAAACATAAAGAATATGATCTCAAGTTTAAATTAGTTGATAAAATGGGAATTAAAACCCTTATCAATATGGATTCAGACGATGAGTCTGACCAATTAAAAAATATGGAACGAGTTTCCGGAGATACTCTTCAACTTCTCCATCAAATCATAACTACGAAGGAAACAAACCAATGTTCTGCAAGGTTTTCTAAGAGAATGTTTTCTATCCATTTGATCCATAGTCTTTACTAGACTCAATCCTTTGTGTTTTCAAAAGGAACTATGAACCAATCAATAAGTTCCAATATTCTGGTCCAATTGGATAGCAAAAAAGGTCATCTAATGAAATCTCTTGCTCAATGAGCCTATTGTATAGAATGACATATATTCCATGTAATTTTTGACTAGGAAACGATCGACTTGGAATTTCTACCGAGACCAAGCACTTCTAGCCAATACATAACCAGCAAGGAATTGGCACCCATGAGAAGTGCTTTGGCCAAGATGTGGTCAGATATGAACTAGTGATTGGATAAGACCTTTATTGTGCACCCATCATGACCATCCTTGGGTCATACACAATGGGCTCTAACTACTACCACCACACAATATTCCATCCCCATTGAGCCTGAGCAAGAACTCGACCCCAACAAGGGCATGTTCCTATATCTCAACCAGTCGAACGGACATATCTCTTGACCTTATTGACGTGTGAGCCTCAAAATAATATATGTGTAGGTACATTATTACCATTGGGCAAACAAGAATAATTAGATCTATTCTTCCAACAAAATAAGGATATGTCCATATGGTCACGAAGATACTTAAACAAATCCAGAGATAATAGTGCATCGTGTAAATATTGATACAAAATTCAAGCCTATTAGACAAAGAGAATATTATGTAATCAAGAAATACATATAGCCATGAAAGTGGAAGTTAATAGGCTTCTCAAAGTTGGGTACATAGCAAAAGTATATTACCTCAATTAGCTGGCCAAAGTGGCCTTAGTCAAAAAAGCCAATAGGCAATGGAACATAGGTATAGACTTCATCGACCTAAATAAGGCCTATCCAAAAGATAGTTTCATATTTCCCTACATAGACCCACTTATGGATGCCATAGTAGGATATGTTGCTTTCTCCTTCATGGGTCCATATTTAAGGTACAATCAAATTTGAAAACAGAGTCCCAATCAAGAAAAATCTAGAAATATTGCTAGACACATTGCGCATGTTTTGAATGGCTAGAATTAATGCAAAAGTACTTTGCATGGACTGGTAAAATAGTTCCTAATAATAGGCCAAGTGCCACCAGTGTTATTAGAAGGGTTACAATACCAAATATTGATGGAACTACTAACAAATCTTCTCGCCTATTTGATAAGATCCAAGTGGTTGTTGTCTCTTTTGGAGAACATAAAATCATGCAAGTATACACGGTCATAAGTAATAAAGATTTGTAAGTAAAGTATCATTCCCACGGAGATTTGTTACTATAGTTTGTTGAGTACTAAAATTATTTCTCTATGATTTTATCCAAAACAATCATTGATTTATAAAAAGTTAAAGAAAAGAGTTTAATAACAAAATAAAAGAAATCTAAGATTTCAATTTTTCACCAAATTATTCCACTCTAATCATATTATTTTCTTTTGTTTATATTTTTTTAGTACATTTAATTTGTCAACCGAAAACTTCTATTTTTATTCATACATCTCTTTCGAGCTCCGTACAAACACACCTCGTTAAATTAATTCACTATATCTCTATGAGAATTAAATTTAATAAGATTCATTAAGTTCTAAGTTTTCAATAGGCCACACATACAATTGGGGTATATTTCTATCCTTCATCATACATGTTATTCTATTTACGAGCAATATACACACAAATGCCTTTCTCAAGTTTATTTATGTGCCACAGATCATTTTGGTAAGATTCATAAATAACCAAAAAGCATTAAGCACAAAATAGAATGAAAAAATCGAACGTCTTATAAATCTATCAAAAATAATTAAAATCAAAGCTTCATAAATTTAGATCAAATGCAACCCTAGAAAAAATAAATTACTTCATTAATAAAAATTACAACAGATGCAGAAAAATTAAAGGAAGAAGAAAGGAAATTAAAACATTTCGGATCATAAATATTTGGCACATGTAGAACACAACAGAAGCCAAAAATGGCTTCTGCGTGTTCCACCGTCCAGCCCCAAACACAACAGAAAATCCAAAACTAAACTATCCAAAAAAAACAATCCTAACTCTATCATAATATCACCTATTTATAACGCCAAAAAAATACATTAAAAATATTAAAATACATACCCGCGTAACAATTTGTATCGAAAATAAAACCCCGACATTCCCCTTAAAATCCGCGGTCACGTGAAAATCGAAACCTTATTTTAATTCACGCGTAGACAAGGGCGTTGTTTATGTTTTAAAATTCAAAGTGCATGCCACGTGTCAGCATCTGATTCGCTGAAAAGATTTAAATTGGACACGTGGTAGAATTTCATTGGCTTCTGGAAACGGGCGCACGATAGATTGTCGCACGGAAGACAACGGCTGCACGCGGGCGTGATCCTGCGCTTTCGTGCTCATTGTAATATGCCATGTGTCAGAATATTATTGGCTTATAGATAAAGTTGACACGTGACTTCTTCTTCTGTAAAGCTCGAGGGCGCACGACGCTTGGATGAACCGCGTCGCACACAATTTTTAGACAAACGGTTCGGTGCGCGACAGCTTGGTTCCACGCGTTTCAATCTGGACCGTTCATCTAATCCAACGGACAGCGATGCGCCTCGGGGGAATTTCTGTGCAGCCGACATGTGGGTTCCACTCTGCACGCCGGCCTGCGCGGCAGGTGGGCCCCGCTGTGCCGAGCTGCGTGCAACAATAATTCTGGGTACTCTCTTTTGTCTCGTCTGAAATGCACTCGCCACATCTGGACCGTTTATTGGATGATCGAACGGTGGGTGATGGGCGCGTTGTATGATGCGAGTGACATTCTTCTCCTGTGCAGAAAATTTAATTTTTATTAATTTCATTTTCACCCACAAATATATTTCAAATTACATTTTCAACTTTGTTTAATTGCAATATAGCCCTTTTGGTAATTTAAATTAAATTTTAAACTTTTAATAATTAAAATTAAGCCCGATTTTAATTTAAATTATATTTTCAACATTTATAAATTGCAATTAAGAACTCATTTATTTGAAATTAGATTTTTGGATGAAAACTTGCAATTAAGTACGTTTTCGATACAAATTATTTACTTTCCATAAAAAATATAAAAAACAATAAATACTAATTTATTCATCGAAAATTAACTAAAAACATTAAGAACATAGCAATTATAATTAATAAAATAGGTGAAAATAAGTATATAAAATACAGTTATCAGTGGTCTTAGGGACTGATGTTGGATATAATTTAATACTTGCCAAATAAAAGAAATAAAGTGACCCCAATTAGTAGAATTCTTTTTGGGCCAACTTAATAAGCATTGAGTCATTAGATAAACATGACTATTGTTTAACTTCTATGAAAATATAAATGACTAGTAATTATCCTTCAATTCTCGAAAAGAGATAACTAGGTAGAGTTAATCATGGTGCTACAACATCTCTATCTATATGGGTAAGGAATATATATCAGGTTACTTCTATTCCATAGATATATTCATTATTGTACACATTCAAACAACATCGAATCTCATAACTGATTCTCATATCATTACTTAGAGCTACACCCACAAACATTCTCTTTTCTATTCATCACAAAGCAAGAACTAGATCTCTTATACATTATATAAATTTCATATTTGGCTTAAGCATCAGAAGGTTAAAGGATAACACTACCCTAATAATCCATGGTCCTAACGAGATTCTCTATCTTGCAATGCTATGGAGAATAATTTTTTTAATATTGACAAAAATTACCATTAATAATTAATATATATTCAAATATATCTATATGTAAATATGTGTGTCCTTGGGATTCATGTATGCTACATTGGAAAATATTTGTAATTTGAAAAGGCTATTTAGCTTACTTTCATTCAAATTATTATTATTTAAACATTTTTAAATTACCATTATAAGTTTTTATTTTTATTTTATTTCTTTTATAAAATTATCACTTACAAATTATCACTTACAAGTTGTATATTTAATTTTTTTAATGGAGTACTAGAAGAGTACTTTAAGAAGAACTCAAAATAATAATGTCAAACTTTCTACTCCCATATATTAATATCTAAACTCTCGCTTATCTTTCTCTCTTCCTCAACTTTTCTATGCACCGTGTGGCTTTTCTTTTACTGAAGCTGAGTAATATTATAATTGATGTGAATGGTTTATTTTGTCTAATTTATTTGTTTGAGATTTACGATGGAAAAAACGAAGATTCTCATCAAATATAATATTATTATAAAATTTATAAAAATTTACATGTTTTTTTATTAAATTAATCTTTTAAAATTAAAATACTCATAACTTTTATAAAATTTTACATAAAATTCAAATTTTAATTAATTAATTAATTAAACTAACGGACCTCGATATGATATCTAAGTCTTATAAAAAAAGGTCAAATAATTGAAATAAAAATATAATATAATAAAGAAGATTGAAGTATTGACCCAAAATAGTGTCATTTTTATTGTTCAATATGTTTTGACTTTTGTTGAGCATAAATCAACTAGTAGAGGTCTCTTCAGGGTTTGGGTTGATGAGTTTCTTGGACATATACTCCGAATGCCACCAACTCAGAATACACCAGAGGATGAGGAGAAAAATTCTTTCATCATAGAGGAAGGAACATTATGCTATATAAGGATGCTATTTGGACTGAAAAACTTGCATACTACATTTCAATGCCTCATTAATAAAATATTTGAAAATCAATTGGGGAAAAATCTAGAAGCATACGTAGATGACATAGTGGTGAAATCATCTGAACCTCTGAACCTCTGAATCACATCAAGGATCTGTATGAGATATTTGAGATAATCCAAATGGGCCAGTTCTAACACTTAGAATCAAGATCATCCTATAAATGGTCATCGATTGATATGTTACATCCACTATAGGTTAAACAAATCTTTATAGCATTTCAAACACATCTGGTCTAGTCTTATACAATCTACTATTATACAAAGTAATGCAACTAGATGTCTCTATATAAATGACATATTATTAGGATTACTACATTATAAATGGATATGGGTCATATTAGTGAAGCAATGTGAAGATCTCGACTTCACGTTTTCATCACAGACATTTAGATTATCACTGAAACTCAATTTTTTTACGTATGCTCATATATGAAGAATTTAAGCATACACAAATAATTAAGAATTTTATATTTTCATTTAACAAATAAATGAGATTGTGAATGATTAAATAAATCTTTTTATTTATTCTAATTTGAGTAAAATAATAAAAATTATTATTGCGGGGAATCATAACAAATATCCTTGAGTTTTCATTGTTCATTACCTATAGCCCAAATGTTTATAATTTGATCATAAGTACTACCAGCGTTTTATATGGTGTCATCGATACTCTTAAATTTTTAACGATGTTAATACTTACCATTAGTTTCTCAATTTTCATGTGCTAAATTATCATAAATATCTACAATAGTTATAACTTGATCACAAATATCTCCAATATTTTATATAGTCACCAATGCGCTTAAATTGTTAATAGTGTTAATACTTATTGTTAGTTTTTCCATTTTTTTAATGCAAAGTTTAGAATTTAAAATTAAAGAATTAATATTTGTGGTATAAGGTTAAAAATTATAGTCTCTATTAACTTATTTTTTAAGGTTTAGTTTGTTGGTTTAATTCAATTGTGTGCCAAAATATTATAGCTTTAATTATTCTAACATCAAAGATTATTGCATCTTTTCTCTTATTGAGCAAAGAAAAACAAAGAAACCACTACATTAGATTGCAAATAGAGTTTGATAGAAAATGATTTTGGGTTAGACATGTGCAAATTTAAAAAGAAAATAAATAATTTATCTAAAATTGTAGAGAATTTTTCTCATTAAAGGATCCAAACCCAAAAGAAAACCCCAAATGAGAAATTACCATATTCATCGAAATTTAGCATTTCGTCAATAGCATAAATTAGAGACACAGTTCATACACGAGTTCTTGGTAACATTACCATCTTATCTTCAAGTCACCACTTCTTGCGTTCTTGGGAAGAACGTAAAGAACACATATAATTTATTGGCATTATGATGGATTTTGTGGCTTATAAATTTATAGTTTTAATTACCAATAAAAGAATGCATAAATTGATGGTTTTTGCATTAGGAGAGGAGATGAGTTTTATGTTTAGGAAGATGATTTTATAGAATATGTGGGAACTAAATGATCTGATTTGGAGATCTAATTATAATTTTACCCTTAAAATCACCTCAAATATAACGATGTTAGTGTTAAGGGTATATGTTACATTTTGAAAACGTCGGGGGTACATATGACAAAAGATTAAAACTTAGTGATATTTGTGATAATTTTTGACCTATATCATATCAAATATAACAGTGTTATTGTTAAAGGTATCTGTGATATTTTCAAAATCTTAGGGATATATGTGACAAGAGATGAAAAATTAGGGATATTTGTGATAACTTTCCCATTAATGCACATTGGGCTCCTATCTTAAGAATCTCTCACTAGTCTTAAAGAAACTAGTACATATCCCTTAATCCCATGCCTTCTTGGTGATCCTCAAAGCTCTTGGCAGGTGAAGTCTTTAGAAATTGGCCATCAATATTTTTCTCCAATGAGATCTTTGGGACTATGACGTCTCCTTGATGTATGATGTCATAGATTAAATTATACTTGCATTCCATATACTGTCTAATCTTATGGCTGAAATGTTCTTTTGAATTAGCTATTTTTGTACTATTATCACAATAAAGTGAGAGTTACTTATCTATGTTGGGAAAAACTTCGAAATCATTCAAGAACTTGTAGAGCCAAATTCCTTACTTCATTGCTTCATAAGCAGGAATGTAATTGGGTTCTATGGTGGAATCGGCTATGCAGCCTTGTTTTACGCTCCTTCACAAAATTGTTCTTCCACTAAGAGTGTATGCTAAGCCTGATGTATATTTTTGATCATCTTTATCTACTTGAAAGTTAGAGTATGTAGATCTTGTGGGATTAATTCACCACCAAAAAAGACTAGCATGTAATATTTCATTCATTGAACATACTTGAATACATATTTGACCATAACTTCATTATTTAATTCTTTATTTAATCGATATTAAATGGCTATCATAAAGACATAATAGATGTTAGGCCTAGTATCAGTGTCTTAGGATATTGATCCTCCTAAATAGCGATTTTACATCTTATAGGTACGTTTCCTTTGTTGAAATTTTGCATCGCAAACATTGACAATACCTTACTTCTTTAAGTAGAGCTTAGATTTTATCCTTATGATAACGAATGACCTAAACCCAAAACATAGTTCACTTCTCCCAAATCATTCATTTGCATCTACTCAGTTAGCCTCTACTTTATTTATGAAAATAGTCCTACATTATTTTCAATAAGTAGGATGTCATATACGTAAAGCATTAAGAATATCACTTTGCTATTTGTGATGAATTTGTAGACACAAGGAGTATCGATATTTTAATAGAAGCCAAAGTTTATTACAATTTCATAAAACCTTATATTCCATGATCTAGAGGCTTGCTTAAGTTCATATATGGATCGTTTAAGTTAGCAAACTTTTTGCTTATGGCCTTTTACCACAAACCCTTCTAGCTGGACCATGTAAATGGCCTTTTCAAGACAATTGTTTAGAAAGGATGCCTTGACATCCATTTTCCAAATCTCATAATCGAAAGCTGTAACAATGGACGGTGTTATCCTAATGGATTTTAACATTGCTACCACTGAGAAATTTTTCTTATAGTCAACTCCCTCCTTTTGGGTAAAATCCTATGTCATTAGTCATGCTTTGAAAATATCCCATTTTATATTGAAAAAGTCCACGACCTAGTACACTACCAGGATAAGGAGATGTAGACTCCTTAAGAACTTTGCTCTAACTTGCTCAAATAAGAAAATAAACACTTATGTAGTTCACACAGTAGAAGCATAAATAATATAATATCACATAAACAGATAACTTAGATTAACAGATACTATATAACATCAACAAAAAGCAAGCAAGAATGTAAAGGCTCTTTAATCAAAGTTTAAGCTTTTAGTATGTTGTACATATATACTTTCAACTTGGATTTTACTAGCACAACATCAGATTAATAATAACAATCGATATAATGAGGTAAATCCACATATAGACCATATCTATATAGTAACATCCTCAAGTTGCATAAGGCAACCACTCAACAGTAAATAATTCACTAATAATAACGAGTTACAACTCTAATAGACAATAAAATTACTATTACCTCTATCAACTAGGACCTACATCCAAGTTGCCTACTGTTGCTCTTTACTTGCTACTTCCATAACTATTTGGTTTAACAAGTGAACCTAGCTATCCTTTACAACCAATACCAACCAATATGGTGTGATTGAAAACCACTAATAGGTAACTAAAAAAGTAAATAATATCAACCTCATAGGACACACAATGCACTACAAATATAAATTGCAAAGAGAGACACACAATCAAAGCACATATTCACATAAATAATGATGTCATAATTAACCATAAATTGACCCACTCTCAAATACAATCTCTACAAAATAATTTTGAAAATTGATATAAATCTGAGTGTGAATTTTGGCCGAGTTTCGGCTCTTAAATAATGGGTAAGAAATAAGAGAATATAGAATTTGGACTGCTATCCACCTCGCTATCCACCTTGCTAGCCACCTCTCTAAAGGTGGTGGTGAGGGTGGTGGCGTGCTTGTTGGCGAGGTGCTAAAAAGTCAAAAAATATTCATTTCAAAAATTGCTGAGTAAGTTCTATCAAAACTTGCTATGGAAACTAACCAAAAACATAAGTGACAACATCGACTCCCTCACATGCTCACTTGTCAAAAACCAGCACTACACCTAGCAAGCACTCTACAAAAACAAACACTACACCTCACATGCTCATGGTGAATGTAAACATGTTTGCATACAAAGTGTAACTAACTATGTGCATGTGTGTATTATTACTTTACCGTAAAAAACATTATACAAAGGAATAAAAATACA
This sequence comes from Hippophae rhamnoides, assembly GCA_033030585.1. Classification (NCBI taxonomy): domain Eukaryota; kingdom Viridiplantae; phylum Streptophyta; class Magnoliopsida; order Rosales; family Elaeagnaceae; genus Hippophae; species Hippophae rhamnoides. The sequence continues at coordinate 22,915,580 of CM065434.1, read as the reverse complement.
CTATGTAAAATAATAGACACCTATTTTGTGCACGGAAAGCCAACACAAAGACCTGGAGTATGACAAGACTTACATTCTCCCCTTTTGGCTTTTCGTGTCAAAACACTACATAACTAGGTATAGAAACTTATCCAACATGAAATGAACATGAAGATGTCCTCAAGTTGTTTGTTCCTATGAACTACACAATGACACACACCAAAACCCATAAGGCATACTTACACCAAGTGCATCCATCTTGAATGATCCATCCAACTTCATGTATCAACTCATCCAATCCCCAATGAATTCTCAACACACTACATGCAAAACATCTTAAGCATAAATACTTCCTCTATACCTGTAACCTACACACACGAAACAAACACACACCCCATGAATGTATCATGTAGGAAAAATGTGTAGTCAAACCAAATGATATCGTGTTATCCTTACATAGGTACATAATGATTGGCACAAACATAAGTAAACATGCACAAATCCCTTTAAATGCATGCAATTAAGACAACAATATATAGTGCAATCCTACACTCATAGCCCATGTAACACACATCATGACAACAAATATATAGTTGTAAAATTCCCCCCCTTTTGACACTGAAAGCTAGAGATACACCCCTATATAAGGGAGAGAAGACATACAAATATGCTATAATCCTAACACTAATGCAAGACTATAGATAAGATTAAAGAAAAACACTATAAGAAAAACCATATGCTGAAAAATACAAAGGATAACATCGAGATAAATGAAAAGTAAAAGCATACAATAATTAACAAACTAAATGCATAGATAACCCGAGAGAACTAGAGTCAAAGGGCATCTCAATTTACCAAAAGATATGTCGTGCATTTTAGTAACAAATACTAGGCAATGAATGCATGAAAGAAGCATGGAATAACTCTCTACAACAAGGAAACAAATACACACAAAGGATGACATGTGAAGCAAAGGATTGCATCATATGTATGCAACAATTCATACTATTTATGCATGGTTCATATAAAGTGATGTTAAAGAGAAGGAAGTATCATATGAATAAGACAACAACAATGACTTATAAATAGGATAAGTAATAATAATTAAAACAAAAATAGAACTTCCCTTGATAGCATACATAAGGCATACACCTCTTCTCCTAAAAGTATGCATGTGATACAATAAACATGTTATGCGTTCTACTTGTAAAAACTCCCCCAACACAAAAGCATCTACAAAAATTAGACAACAAGAAATATAGAAAGACGAAAGCAAACTAAACAAGTTTAATGAATTAGAGGGTCCTTGAAGGATAGTCAATACAATCAATGTAAAAATTCACACGTCTATCAATCCATGATGTATTCATGTAAGGATATGGCTAATTTTTTATGCCTACACTGTGTGTGATATGCAAAATTTGTTTACTATATATGCCATCATGATATGCTTATACAAACCAAGAAAATAGAAATGTAGACTCAAGTTGAGCCAAGCTTCATATATTGACAATCAGTCTCTCTCTCCACTAAATTAAGTGCTAGCTAGAAGAAATCAATAGGCCTTTCAAAGTTTGTAATGATAGGATAAGGTATGGGTAGGGGAGAAAAGACATTTAGGCTTGAATACACCTTTTTTTATCCAATCAAACAGATAAGTTCATAGTTATGACACTTATACCCTCAAACATGGGTTCTTTTCTCTTTACTTCTAAAATTTCAACCAATGAAGTTGTATGAATAATACACAAAATTTAGATGTCTATGCAACCCTTCCTTAACATACTTATCATCTTTTCACTTTTCTTTTCTTTTCTTTCCTATTTCCTTTTCTTTTTAAAAAAACAAATCTCAACACTTCTTTTTTCTATTTTCTTTTCTCCATCTTCCCAATTTTTTTATATCATTCCATTTTTATGTACCTTTTTTTTGGTTGATTGAAACTAAGAGGGTAATATAGAAAACCCAAAGAACATACAAAAGGATGCTCAATCACAGGATGGATAAGGTAAGTGGGAATAAATATTTAGGCTAAGTCAGTATTTAGGTGCAAAGAAATGAAAAGATAACTTAATGACTCAAAGAAGAGATACAGAGGATAAGAAAACATTAGTGGCAAGAAGGATCAAACAATTCAAGGATAGCCTAAATCCTCTTTCTAACAAGGCAGTACCTAGAATTTTTCCACGAGAGACACTAAAAGTGTATTATAGAGCTTGTTAGAGTCATACAAATCTTCAAGGCAAGATAACCACACAAGCTTTCCAAAATAACTATACAAATTCATAAAGATATGGCATGTGCAAATAAAAGATGTTTTTTGATAAAACAAACAAGAAACATTTAGGCATGCATGCTCTCAAGGAATACACATGTCAATATATCCACAATTTAACTTAAGTCAAATGCATGCCAAACATATATCAACATGATCCCTCTAAAATACATTTTATATGCAATAGTTTAGTAAAGAGAGAACCCACCTATTGCACGAAACACAATAAAATAACTACAAAGTGAGATGACAAGGAAGGTGTTAAGTTAGAACAATGCCCAAGAAGAAGGGCAAAGTGCTTCAAAGGAGACAATTAGTAAAACTCATATCACCGTTAGTCAAAAGAAATAAAGAAACTGACTAACTAGTGAACAACATAAGCAGCATCCCTAAGAGAAGGAAGAAACAAGGGATGCTAGTAAAATCACTAAGTATGTGAGATAGGTTCCAACACAAAAACACAAGACATACTTAGACAGTGGTGACAAAACACACAAGTGTAGATATGACACTATACATATGACAAAAGTCCTAAAGACATGTATATAATCTATATGACATATATATGCATATGATAAGCTAAAAAATCCAAGAATAGTGAGACACACAAAGACACAAGCATGATCAAGCATCTCTTTATTATCCAAAGATACATATAAAGCATAATAGAAAGAAGATCATGCAACATAATAATAGATACCATTATAAGACAGAAAAAGGACCAACATACAACATATTGGGTATAGGAAAGTAGAACCTAGAAAAACAGGTGAGATGCAATCTATATGACATGGAATATGAATGACATAATTGCAAAGGTTTAGTTATCCAGTCTGATTTAGAGTAGTGCTCTTTTATTTGTTGGTATAATCGTCCGCTAGTTAGAGTAAAGCTCTATTTCAAAAGTTTTTATAAGAATTATTATCTGAAAATGTATTGATAACATGTTTTCAGTAGTAGTTTTAAAACTTGAAAGTTAGTACTTGGATAGTTAAATTCTTAGGTTTAATTTGGACACCTTGAATAAAGTTTAAACTGTCTAACCCCACCAAAGGTGGCATTTAAATGGTTCATTTTCAATCGCTTAGAAAAAAAGAATTAATTTAATTAATCAAATTAGTTATCAACCCCACCCATAGGTGTTAATTGATTTGTTTAGTTAACAAAGAATATCTAACCCCACCAAAGGTGGTATTCATATAAAAAAGAGAGAATTAATAAATATCAATTTATATCTTTAATAACCTAAATAATATGAGCAAGCATAATTAACTTAGTTATTATATCCATAAATACTCCACTATTATAAAAGATAAAATTTGCATAAATGTTTATTGAATCTGTATCTATGTTTATTTTTATGTTATTAGATTAAAAACACAAAACCCTAAAATATCGTGACAGGATGTTTAGGATTTAATTTCATTTTTAAAAGTTTGAATAATAAATTAAAAACCACACATTCCTTCCTTAGATCGACCTTGGGAGTATACTTATCATTTTCTATGAAATGATTCGTGCACTTGCGAGAGTTTTATAAATATAAAACCAAAGTATTGGCAGGATCGACAATGCTGGTTTTGCTCATCAATGAACACAAACAAAATGACATAAATTCACATATAGAAAGACAACAAATAAAGAGAGGAATAAAATTAAGCTACTCAACCTAAATAGATCACCTAAAAATAGTGATTAAACTGTATCCCTCAGTTTAAGGAATTTATGAATGGGGACAGAACTTGGAGATAGTCTCTAACTCATATGATCATGAGATGTATATGGAACTCGTGATCTATTTTGTTTATAGTTTTTTGAAAATTCAGTCTAGCCATCCATATAATCCAAACAAGGCAGACTTTTTTAGGTACATTTATTCTTTCAACTTCGTGCCTCTAGTGCATAACTTAACCTGCATAAACATGCTCAAATGAGCCACTGTAGCTACATCCAGAACAAGTAGATAGGGGAGAGTGAAGTGGAGGGCTCTAAGAGGTACTCTTCACAAATCTTGGACATACATAGTAATATGGCCAATAGTGGAACAACAATAACAAGTACAAATAATGGAGCTGGGAAATCAGGGTCCTTGACTTCGTGGAGTAGTACAGAGAGGAGAAGAAGATAAAGTGCTTACATTGATTTCATTCGAGGATGAGATTTCAATTTTTTGTAGTATGGCCTCAAGTGCCCAAGCTCACCACAGTGGTGACAAGTGAGAATGATAATAGGTAAAGTCAATAAACCACTATTGGAGTGATAGGAAGTGCTAGCCTTAGGTGAAAGGTTCACCTTGCTAGGAAAATCTGGCTAAGATCGTACAACAAATTTACTTCTTGGGTTGGTAGCAATAAAATTTAACTTTGGATATTGATAATAATCTCTCACAACTTTGGTAGAACCCACTTTAAGCATAGAGACACCTTTACTATTTCCAATGCCATGTTTGTCTCCAAAATACTTGATATTGCTGGTAATTTTATTTAACATTTTTGAATCTGTCGTCATTCTATCAATAGAAATTGTGGAATATGGTAGATCTTTCTCTCGTGTACTGAGTTTATCTTTCAATGTAGTAATCATATTTTCCTTTTCCATGAGAAAGGATTCAAGATATGTAGCAAAATTATGAAGAATATCAACTTTCTTTTGAAATTGTTCAATCTTAGTATCTTTATTGGTAAGAGAGTGAGCCAAAAGATACCTTGTGCTCTCAATAGCAATAATATCTCTTTTTAGTAGTCCAACTTCATTCTTCTAATCAAGAGTATGTTCAAGATTGACAAAAAGTTGAGTAGCTTTACCAGAAGTAGGAACCTTTAACTATTCCTTAAATTTCTTAACTTTCTCATGATTTACATTGAAGTTTTTAAGAAAATCATCATATCTCTTTTGAATAACCTCACACCTACTTGTGAGATCATGTTATTGATCGTTAATTAAGAAATTATTTCCTCAAGAGTTTTCTTCAACACTCTAATCTCTTGTTCTTTTTTGTCAAGGTGCTCTCTAGCCTTTCTCTTATCCTTTTCAGATTTAATATTCTCCAATAGTAAAGTGTGGTAGGAATTGAGAAATTCATCTTGGTTATCTTCATAATCATCAACAATGGCCTCTTGAACTTCTAAGGCAGCAGTTGGAGGATCAATGAAACTACTAGTGGTAGTGAAGGCTAGAACATTAATGTGATTCTCATCATCACTACTAGTATTGTCTGAAATAGTAACCTCATCTTTTATCATATGCTTATTCGTGCACTTTATTTTTTCAATTTTTTTTGTCACAATGTGACCAAGCTTCCCATATTCGAAGCATCTGATCTTTTTCTAGTAGTCTTTGCTTGTCTTCTCATATTCATTATCTAATTCTTCATTTGCTTTTGTAGATTTTGAGGCTTGAGAGCTTGAAGTATCTCTAGCAGTATTCCCAGAGGATGGTTTCTTCTTTCTAAAGAATTTGAAGAATCTTTGTGCCAGGAAATTTATTTCCTCATCATCTAGATTAGAGTCATCTTTACCAATAACTATTATAAAAAATCTTTGCTAGGAAAATTTCCTTGGTTGTTTTGAGAGCCTAGCCTTTCCCTTATCAAAAGATAATTACTCTTGTCTTAGCAACGTGTGATGTAGTCCAAAGGCTTACAAGTCACCAACTAGCTCATTCAGTTGTAAGCTCACTTAATTTGTACATAGACTGAAGCATTGTAACTTTAACATGAAACCTATAAGGTAGACTACTAATGATTTTCTCAATCTATTTCTCCTCACTGATGGGTCTACCCAAGTGTATGAGATGTTGACAATATTAAAGAATCATGCATAAAACTTGTCAAAATTTTCATCTTCTTTCATAATGCACAATGATAAGAGTGAAATTATTGCATTTTTTTATGATTTAAATGTTGATATTTGTGTGAAAATTGTGTTTATTTGATTATTTAATCCACAAATGTCATTTCACGGGTATTTCGTGTTTAAAGTGCAATTTCAGGTAAAATCATGATTTTGGAGAAGTTTGGGACAAATTTCAATGATCGGGATTGAGTGAAAATAAAAAGAAAACAAAGTTTCAAAATTTGGAAATCCTGCCGCCGGCAAGATGATTATCGCCACTGGCGAAAATCTTACAGAGAGCATGGCGAAAATCTTCCTGAGAGCACGGATTTTGGTAGATACGAATCTCGCCATTGGCGAGATTATTTAGCCATCGGCTAGACACCTTTAGCCACCGACCAAATTATCTAGCCGCCGGCGAGAATCAGAAGAACCAAAATTTTCGTTTTTCTAGAAATCTCGCCGCGGTTAGAATAATGTCGCCGCCGGCGAGTTTCGTCCGAAAATACATTTTTTATGTTGTTTTGTTCCAAAATTGCCCCCCAAACCCTAGATCTATATATACAATATTATGGAGAAAGAGGCCACGACAGAGAGGAGTAGATCTGAGACATTTTGGAGGAGAGAAGGAAATTTTGGAGAGAAAGTTTGGAGAAGCTTGAAGGATTATCACCATTGTTGCTACCAAGTGTTCATCTTCAAGAGTTTTTCATCTCTTCTCCTTAGCTTTCATTTTCTGCATTATATTCTGATTTGTTATTCATGGATTCAATTGAGATGATGTTTGTTCTTATTTCATTTATGAACTAATTCATTTTTGCTAAGGCTATAATGTAGTTGAATCAAGAAAATCTGATTTCTTTTGTTATTGTTATATGAGTTCATTGTTTTCAAGTTGAGTATTTATTTCCATGCTTAATGCTTTTAAATTTCTGGCCAAGATTTAAAGGATTTGCTGCATTATATTGAGACCGAGAGGAGATGTGTAATAAATTCTTTTTGTGATAAATACCGTATGTTGAATGCGAGTGTGAGACCTAATGCATGATGTATGTGGTTATTCTAGAAATTCTATAAATCGTAATGTGCTTGTTTGTGATAAAATCTTCATAGAAATATAGTTGGTTTTCATAGATAAGTAATTCTAATATAACTTGAGAGAGAGTATTAGATAAATTTGGGTTTTTCAACCATTACTTTTAGCTTTGCTTCTCATATAACATGACTTGAAATCGGATTGAATTGATTTAGCGAAATCAAATGCCTTAGCATTTTTAATCATTTGTGAAAAACATTCAATTGTGTTATTTGCATTTAGTTTTAAGTTAATTTGCTTATTAAACAAATTTCAACAATTCAGTTTTCAAATAAAATTAGGATTAGTCAATTTCGGTACTTAGTAACACCATTCCTTGTGGTTCGATATCCGTACTTTTTTGTACACTTTATTACTTGAACGATTCGTACACTTGCGAAAATACGCATCACACAACTCAACCTTTATTTAATTTCAAATATTTTATATATTTTCTAGTAGATGTTCCTTTATGATTTATCTCTAGAATTTCCAATGCTTAGTGCTGCTCTATATCTTTCTGTACTCATCAGGTGACATGGCCTTGATAATAGCATGTAAACCCTTACTATTTCATCTGAACTCCTTGCTTTATTTCTTCGTCCATTCAATCATTGGTTTAAGAATCATGGAATTATCGGGTAATGTATTAGTTAGGTAAGTCCAACCATTTTCTACAAAGAACTAAACAAGGTCTACTTGGGACTATAAAAATCCCTCATTTGTGATTTCTAATATGCATAGTTTAATTCATTGAAAAGAGGATATCTACCTACATGACCTCTTTGTCCTGACTCCATCGAAGAGAATGTATATATGTATGACAAAGAGAATTAAAAAAATCAATCCCAAAGCATTTAAGACCAAAAGGATACACCTACTCTTATACTAAATGAAAGAGTCCATAGCCCGGTAAACTATCAGGGTAAGGAGATGTAGACTTCTTATAGACTTAGCCCTAACTCGCTCAAATAGAAAAGCAAAAATTATGTAGTTCATACAACAAAAGCACAATTAATATAATATCAGATAAGTAGATAACGTAGATAAAAAATACTATATAAAATCACCATAAATAGACAATAATACAATGGCATTCTAATCAAAGTTTAAGTTTTTAGTATGTTATAACATACACACCTTAAACTTGAATTGTACTAGCATAATATTAGATCATGTATAATAATCGATATAATGAGGTAAACCTATATAGAGACTGTATCTATATGGTAACATCCTTAGGTTACTTAAGGCAATCACTCAACATCAAATAATTCACTAACAATCAATAAGTTACAATTCTAATAGACAATAAAATCACTATTACCTCTATCAGCTAGGACATCAGTCCAAATTTCCTACTGCTACTCTTTACTTGTTTCTTTTGTAGTTGTTTGGTTCAACATGCAAACTAGGTCATCCTTCATAGATAACACCACCCAATGTGGTGTGATTGAAAACCACTGATTAGTAACTAGAAGTGTAATTTCTCTCAACCTCATGGGACACATAGTCCACTACAAATATCAAATCATGTATGAAAGATGCACAATCAAACCACATACTCACACAGATAGAAATTTTATAATTAACAACAAAATGACACACTCTTAAATACAAGCTCTCCAAAATAATTTTGAAAATAGATATAAATCTCAGTGTGAATTTTGGTAAATTTTTGGCTCTTAAATAATGTGTACAAAACAAGAGAAATGAAGGGTATTTATAGAACTTGGATTTCCACCTTTCCTACCACCTCACTAAAGGTGGTGTGGAATGTTCTAGCAAGCTTGTTGGTAAGATGCTAAAATTTCACATTCTTTCGTTTCAAAAATTGTCGAGAAAATTTCATAAATACCCACACACAAAAAAAAAACCAAAAGCATAAGTGAAAATGTTGGCCACCTCATATACTCACTCATTGATAACCAACACAACACCTAGAAAATGCTCTAAAAAAACCAACCTCATGGTTTGTGTAAACATGCTCACATAAAAAGTGTACCTAACCATATGCATGTGTGCATTACTGATTTACAGTTACTAACCTTACACAAAGGAAGAAATATACTAAATAAAATAATATAAACTGTATTTTATACTAAAAAAGGCAACATAAAGACCCAGAGTACAAAAGGAGTGACACATATCCACTCCTTTTTTTCTTTTGTTGAGCCATTTGTATCCAATTGGTCATATCTCATCATGCTTTTCTATAATTTTCCAAACTAAGTTAGAAAATGTAAGTCCCGTTATTACCTAGTGTTTTTATCTTCCTAATAGAGATTGAGGTGCTGACCAAGTTTATGTTTATAAGTATTCTCAAGATCATAAAAATATTCTCAAGATCCTAAAAATATCCTCACGATCCTACAAATATTCTAAAGATCCTACATAAGGGGTAGATTTTGAATATCAAATTGGATGCAAGGATTAATTAAAAGAGAGTTTTTTTTGTTTTAGTATGGGCCTTTTATGTTTAGCTAATTTTGTTTTAGTTAATTGTTGGTTTTTTATGTTTTATTTATTATAAGTCTTTTAGTATTTTATTCTTTAATGAATTAGGCCCAACCCAAAACTATAGGCCCATTAGGGTTGAATTGTGCCTAAGGTTTATCTTTGGTTTGAATTTTCATTTTTGTCATATGGGTTGTATAAAAAATGCAGCAGCCTTGTCATTTAGAAATGAATATCATTAATGAAAAGTATATTTCAGAAATTGTTTTCTATGCCTCCTTGTGTTCTTGATTGAATGCTTGAATTTGACTTATCAAATTGAGTGATCATCCTTTGTGGTGTCTCAAGATTAGGGTTTTAAGGACTTTGTTTCCTTAATTTGATCATCTTTAACACATTCTTTGCAATTTAGTCATTCCTATTCCTCTGAGTTTGTGAATTCCTAAGGTTATTTTCCTAGAAGGTCTATATTACTTCCTCTATGTAAGGTTGGTTACTGTGGATCAGTAATTCACACACTTACATAATTAGATACACTTTATATGTAAGCATGTTTACACACACTACAAGGTTGGTTTTCATTGTATGTATGGTAGGTTAAGAGTGTTGGTTTTTGGTGAGTGAGTTTATGAGTATATCGATGTTGCACTTATCCTTCTTACATGGTGAGCTTGAGGAACAAATATATATGCATAAACCAAAGGGGTTTATTATTCCAGGTAAGGAAGATGATGTTTATTTATTGAAAAAGTCTTTATATGGGTTGAAGCAATCTCCCAGGTAGTGGTATAAGCGGTTTGATTCTTTTATGATTGATCATGGTTATTCTAGGAGTGATTATGATAGTTGTGTTTATCATAAGAGATTCAATGATGGTTAATCTGTCTATTTGTTGCTTTATGTTGATGACATGCTTATTGCTTCTTAGAATAAGTTTGAGATTTAGATTTAGGTGCAGCGAAGAAAATTTTGGGCATGGAAATTTATAGGGATAGATAAGTATGCATGCTTTATTTGACTCAGAAAAGTTATATTGAAAAGGTTCTTAAACATTTTGGTATGAAAGAGTCTAAACCTGTGAGTATGCCGTTAGCTGTGCATTTTAGGCTTTCTTTGGATTCGTCACCATAGTGAGAAGAAGAAGAGCGATACATGTGTCAAGTTCCATATGCTAGTGACGTTGGTAGTTTAATGTATGCTATGATATGTACTCGTCCAGACCTTTCACATATAGTTAGCATTGTCAGCAGATATATGGGTAATCCTGGTAAAAGTCATTGGCAAACAGTGAAATGGATACTTCAGTATTTGAGAGGGACATCTAATTTTGGTTTGGTATATGATGGAAGTTCTACTACTAGTTCCAGTGTTATTGGTTATGTGGACTTCAATTATGCTGGTGATTTGGATAGAAGAAGATCTCTGACAGGTTATGTCTTCACTCTTTCTCATTGTTCCATTATTTGGAAGGCTACTTTACAGTCTACGGTTGCTTTGTCTATGACAGAGGTAGAATGTATGGAAGCAACATAAGCAATGAAAGAAGCCATTTAGCTTAAAGGTTTGGTTTGTGATTTAGGTTTACAGTAGGATACTTCTGTGGTATTTTTTAATAGTCAAAGTGTGATACACTTGACCAAGAATACTATATATCATGAAAGAACCAAACATATTGATGTCAGATATCACTTCGTTAATGACATTATCTCTCAGGGTGCTATTTGTGTCAATAAGATAGTCACTACAAAGAATCCAACTGATATATTAACCAAACTAGTTCCATTTAACAAGTTCAAGCATTGCTTGGACTTGATTAGTGTTTGTAGTAGATGATCACCCTTCGGGGCTTTGGATGATGGTTATTTAGTAATCCGAGGAACTTCATATGAAGAACATGTTTTTTGTTTTGAGCCAAGGTGAAGATTTATTAAAATTGGCCCAAAACCTTTTAGCCCAAAGCCCATATCCCAAATAAGCCCCTGCCTCTTGAATATATATATATATATATATATATATATATATCATTTTTCTTTCTCAGTAGGTGTACTGAAAATTATGAGTAGCCACATAAAGAGAAGTTGAGATCAGAGAAGAAAAGAACATAAATCCCAACCCTCTGCTTAATACCTTATGATGAGCAGAATCGTGATCGCCAAATACTTTGATGAACGAAAACTTGATGAACGAAAATCGGCATCGCCGATCCTGCCAATACTTTGGTTTTAATATTTATAAAACTCTCGCAAGTGCACGAATCATTTCGTAGAAAATGATAAGTATATCCCAAAGGCTGATGTAAGGAAGGAATGTATGTGGTTTTTAAATTTATTATTCAAACTTTTAAAAACGAAATTAAATCCTAAACATCCTGTCACGATATTTTGGGTTTTGTGTTTTTAATCTAATAACATAAAAATAAACATAGATTCAATAAACATTCATGCAAATTTTATCTTTTATAATGGTGGAGTATTTATGGATATAATAACTAAGTTAATTATGCTTGCTCGTATTATTTAGGTTATTAAAGATATGAATTGATATTTATTGATTCTCCCTTTTTTGTATGAATACCACCTTTGGTGGGGTTAGATATTCTTTGTTAACTAAACAAATCAATTAACACCTATGGGTGCGGGTGATAACTAATTTTGTTAATTAAATTAATTCCTTTTTCTAAGAGATTGAAAATGAACCATTTAAATGCCACCTTTTATGGGTTAGACGCTTTAAACTTTATTCAAGGTGTCCAAATTAAACCTAAGAATTTAGTTATCCAGTACTAACTTTCAAGTTTTAAAACCACTACCGAAAGCATGTTGTCAATACATTTTCGGATAATAATTCTTATAAAAACTTTTGAAATAGAGCTTCACACTAACTACCGGGCGGTTGTAGCACCAAATAAAAGAGCACTACTCTAAATCGATCGATAACTAAACCTTAAACTCTAATTTTCAGATTTAAGTTTGTAATGAAAAATAATATATTTCTCTCTAACATTCTTAATATAAAATCTTGAATAAAAATAAAATCAATTCATTTTAGAGATTTTTACCTATTTAATATTTTGCAAGCATAACAACGTTATTATTATATCATTTTTACAACAATAGCACGCTTAAATTTAATCACGTATTAAATTAAATATAACATGTAAGAATAAAGCATAAAAAATAACTGCAAAGAAAATAAAATCCTTACAGTACTTCGATGCTATTCCCGTTGCTAGAAAAATCCAAGCGGAATTTGCACTCCCATTTATTGAATCAAAAAGCTAAAATATTACAAAAACATAACTAGTTCTTCCCTAAAAAGGGAAGAACTCTAAAACTAAGAGAAATTAACTAAGAAAAGCTAAAAACTAAGAAACCATAAGAAAAACTAAGAAAAAACTAAAGAATCCTAAAAATCTAAGAAAAGAGAGAAAATAATGTATTTGGAGGTGTTTTTAGGTGTGTTTTGAAGTGAAGGGAAGGGAGGTATTTATAGGTGAGGATGGAGAGAAAAACTGAGTAAAAAAATGTTAAAAAAAATATTAAAAAATTAAAAAGCGTGTAATGGAAATGCTGAGGTCATCAATGACGTTAGCATGACGTCACAATGGTATTGACGTGAAAATGGGGTGAAAACGCTGGCGCATGCGGAGGGCGGTTCTTGGCGGCGCGTCATTGCCGGTGATGCCGACATGCGTGCGGAATAGTGCCCCGCAAGATTAAGGCCGCATGAATAAGTAACCTCAAGACGTTGTGCTTGCTAGCGATGAACAAGATAACTCCGTAGCCAGGTAGTCTTGCGCATGAACAAGAATCCGCTGTAGTATCACAAGGCGATGAACAGAATCCCCGCGTTAAAGGCGCGCATGAACAATAACCCCGCGCAGCTTGCGCGGAGTCAAGGCCGGGCGCGCGTCAAGGCGCGTTTTTCTCCTTTTTGTCATTTTTGACCTTTTTGACCCATTTTGTCCAATTTTTCCATATTTGTCGACCTTTACGCATTTATTTATTAATATATTTGTGATGTATTGCTTCCAGTATTCCTCTTTGAGTCTTTAAGTTGCATTTTTAAGCCAAAATACCTGAAAAACAATAAAAGTACCCGTGATTCCGAAAAAGACAAATTTATATAAATATATGATAAAACATATAAATATATATATTTTTAATCAATTAATTTGCATAAAATCATGGTTATTTTAGTGCTTTTTGAGCACTTATCACCTTATTAGACAAGGATAACTGAATAGAATTGAGAGCATTTTCTATCTATGCATCTTTTTCTTCATCAATCAATTTTTCTGGCAATTTATCCTTGCCTTTAAGTGTCTTAATAAGCCCTTCTTTAACTAATACGACCCGCATCTTCATACGCCATAGACTGAAATCATTCCTACTATTGAATTTCTCAATTTCATATTTTGCCACCATGATAGAAAACCCAATATTAAATAATTTTTGCAACCAAAATTTGGACCCAAACTTCGCTTCCGTAAGTGCTAATTTATAATACAAACTAACAAACATTAGAAAGGGAAACTATCGGGTGTAACGCTACATATCATAAGCTAGTAACAAGTACACTATTAAACTTGTATATCTGTAAGCCTTATTGAGAACTAAGTCTCAATAGACTGCCTTACAATGCAATTACTCTATTCAATTTGGAGTCCTTTTCATGCATCTATTGAAGCATTCATGGATGATGGTAAAGGCTATTAAAAATGATCCACAAGAGGAAACTCTTGAGATTATGTAGAATCATCTTTCTCAGAATAAGATCTTAAATGCCCTTGGGGTTTGGCATATCTTCACTTATGTCCTCGAGGTTTATAAAATATCAAAAATGCCCTTAGACTTTAATGGTGTTAATTTTTCATCTATTACTATTTATAATACCATTCCTTGGCTTTGATACCAATTTTTATGGATCAATACAATTTTTAATCGGGGGTTAATATTGACCTAGTTGATGGTCTTTGTATATTTATTGAAGGCAATAATTTGTCTAAAAAGCTTATTATTTTTTGTATAAATCTAATTTTCTTCTATATTCATTACAATTGCATAGTATATTATGTTCTTCATTATGTTGGTTACTTAATTCTAATCCTGAATCTATTAATTGTCTTTTAAAATTAAAAATTATTCTTTCATTTGTTAAATCTAATAGTTCTAATTTATGTACTAATGATTTGATATTCATATAGTATTATCTTGATAAATCATATGTGTTGAATGCATATTATTTTGTCCTATTCGTAGTATACAAACATGTTTTTCTTGTGTACATACAATGTATTTATAATCTTCAAAGAAGTATTATCCAAACATTAAGTTGTTGAATTTCTCTTCCTCTATTCTTACATATTTTTTACTAAAATAGTCTTTTAATGTCCTTGAAACAGGATGGTCTATGATACTTGTGATAGCTTTAATATAACCTGTATAGATATCTAATAAGGTGTTAAATATTTAAAAAATTTCAAGACAAGTTTCATAATCCTCATCTTTAAAATATTCATTTAAATGATAGAGATAACCTTTATCAAATGTTTATAATAGAATTAGATTTATATCTTTAATTTTTTTGGAATTATTAGTTGTTTATTTCTAAAAATAGTTTCCATTTTCCTATTTTAGCATCATTATATCTTGATGTAAGTAAATATTTAAGCATTCAAGATTCTTAACTGGCTTAAATTTATGATTATTATACCTAAATTTGATGGGTCCACCATGGTCTTCCCTTATGTTTGTCTTCTTTTGTTACACCTATTATACCTTAGCTTTGCTCAAACCTCAATGCCTTCATCGCAATGATGAGCCTTCTGCATCCATACATAAATGGTGTCCAATAGTTGACTTACTAGATAAGAGTAACTGAACTCCATTTTATTCATAGGATAATAATTATTACAACTTAAGGCAAACTAAGAACCTTGAAGAGTTGCTTAGCTGCTCATAATTATTGGGTATAACATGGTTTTGAGATTTCTAGATAGAGGGGTTTTCTATGCTAGAGTTTTGTGTATTTCAGAGTAGAGAGCTCTGGATTTCTGTGTATTCATGTGTCCTTTGAAATTAGAATAAGGGTTCCTTTTTATAAGACTAAAATTATTATTTTACCCTTACTTTAATAATTCAACTGCTTTTTTACTTTAAAAGATAGCCACTATTTTTTCCTTGGAACATGATGCTAACTTAGATGTTGGATCTACATCTTTATTTCTTTTGTCATCTTTTATCGATAGTTTTTTTCTTATTTTTCTTTGTCATTTTCTACTGATGGTTCCTTTCATGATGTTGATGATGACATATCTTCATCTTCTCAGTCTTTGATGCAGAGAATGAATTTGTGGTCTTTGGTGGCTTTTCTAGAATAGAAGTAGAATACCTTTCTTGTTTCTTGACCAATTTCTAGGTTGTTGCAATTAAAATAGGTATTGTATTTGGTAAATTTTTCACCATTTTCTTCTAATAGAGCCATGCTACTGTATGAAATGATGATGACTATACTAGTTGAATAATTTACTTTGATCTTAGTAGATTTGTCAATCTTTTTGAGTTCATAGTAAGCTTGGCCTAACATTTGACCTTTTAGTACACAAAGTTCTTTTGTGTTAAATTCTTATTCTCGAAGTGTCCTTAGTTTAGGAACTCTCTATTGGTGTTGGAAATCGCTATCTTGATGAAGTTGAAGTGGTAGGGACTAATACATCCTTCCTCATTCCAGTCCATTAATGAACTGGAAAATCTAAGATAAATAGGTTTATCACCTTCTTTAATCTTCCTTCTAAAGTTCTTGATTTCTCTTTTAAAATTCTCTGGGAAATAATTTAACTCCCTTAAATTAATTCCTGGATGTATATTTTCTATTAGTCTTGCATGAAAATCTTTATACATAAATATTGGATCAGCTCCTTCTAAGATATTGAATTTACTTCCTGGAGGAAATTCCTTGTTTGTAGTATAGAACTTCATATCTTCAATATATTCCTGTGTAGAATTTTTGGCCAAGTTATAGAGACTTAACCATTATGGTTTGCTGAGGTTTCTATATTGGTCCTTGTCATCCTTAATTATTGGAGTATTTCTAGGGACTGTCTACTTGAATAACACTGAATGCTTTACTATTTTTGATGTATCTGGAGGAGATGTTTCTCTAAATAGCATTGGAGGCCTTGCTATCTTTCCAAGATTTGTCAATCTACTTGGAGCTGTTGGTTGTTGTTGTAATACTGCAGAATAATTTCTTACTGTCTCCTCTAGAGTTATCAGTTTTTGTGTTTTGTAGTTGGCATAACTACCTTCAGAAATTTTTTATGAACTATTAGGTTCTTCCTTTTTAGAAGTTTCATCTTGAATTTTTAACGAAGATTCCTCTTTTAAGCTCAAAAGGTTACTTTGAATAATTAAGTTCTTCCTGTTTCTTTCCTATCTCTATAAGAGATTTCTCAAGATATAGCAGCTTGAGTTGTTCTTGTAGGATTTTTATATCCTTTTCCTTTATCTTGATTTTGATATCAAGATGTTCTAATCCTAAAAGCATAAAATGGGTTAGAGGTGCTAATTCTCTGGTAAGAGCATCAACTAAGCTATTTTTATTGCCTGGAAGATGTTCAACATCAAAATTGTAATGGTTGAATCATTGTTGCCATCTAACTAATTTTCATTATTTGTAATCACCTGCAATATTATTTCTTAAGAAATAACCAAAATTCTTGTTATCTGTTCTAACAATGAATTTAGAGTTTATAACATACATTTCAAATTTCTTAATGGCTTTTTTGACAACTAAATATTCTTTTTCATTACTATGGTAATTGAATTCTGAACCTTGGAAAGATCCTGATGTATATCTATAAAGATATTCATCTTTGTCATCTACTCTTGCTTTAAGAACTACTCCCTAATATTCTTGTGAAGCATCTATTTCAATTATCATCTTATCATCTGGTCTTGGATGGTATAAAGTTAGTAAATTTTTTACCTTTGCTTTAATTCTATCCATATATAGAGTATCTTCTTCGGTCCATTTCTAGATATGATATTTTTTTAATTTTTCTTGTAATGGTTTTCTCATTTCTGCAAGTTTCTTGATGTATGCTTCTGTATATGTTAAATATTCTAAAAATCTTTGTAATTGGTTTTTGTCTTTTAATTCATTAGGGAAACCTTGAATATTATTTTGTATATGGGGTTGTAAACAGAACAAATATCTTGTAATTTCTTGAAAATGTTTTCCATATATCTTTGAAAAATATCTGGAGCTTGTTTTAATCCAAATAACATAACTATCCATTGGAATTGTCCTTGGGGCAAGTAAATTCTGCTAGTTTTTAGGATTCTTCATCCGGTCTTATTTATCAAAATCTACTTTTGCAATCAAAACTCGAGAAGTATTTCTTTCCTTTTATTAATGATAGTAGTTCTTCTTTTTTTGGAATGAAGTATCCATCATCAATGGTTTATTTATTTAGTGCTTTAAAGTTTATTAGCATTCTATTTTTCCTCTTCTTTTCTCAGCCTTTTTTTCAACTAAAAACACTAGACTAGAGTGAGGTGAATTACTTGGTATTATGACTTTTAATTCCAAAAGTTTTTAAATTTCTTTTCCAAATTAAATCCTATCTTCTGTAGTATAAATCATTGGTTTTACTCTTATGATCTTATTAGGATCTCTTAATTTTATGTTGACTATTGTCTTAGATTTATTTATTTTTGGATCCAAAGCATTTTCTGAACTAATTGTTTTTAATACTTTTCTGATGCATGTTAGGCCTTGTATTCTTGTATTTCATTGATAAAAGAGTTTTGTTTATCATATGTATCTAATAAAATATTTTCTAAATAAGGTTTTTTCTAGTCTACTATCTCACCACATTTTCGCTTTTTATGTTGTTGCATAAAAGATGGGTTTGAGACAATTAAAGCTTTTTCTTATTTGGGAGATATAGATGGTTTCTCCTTCTAAGGTTGTGCGACTTATTTTGTCGAAGTTTTTTGTGAAAGGTTGATATAAGTTTAGGAAATTATTTGCTATTATCAAATCAACACCTATTTCCTATTGATATATGGTAAGAATGTGAAAATTTTCTCCTCCTATCATTATATCAGTTTATTTTAGTACCTTATTAAGTTTTATTGTAGTATTACTAGCAATTCTTACAGTTAAATCTTTTGGCGCTTGTTTCTAGTTGTCTTTTGGAAATATATATTTACTGGCTACACATATACTAGCTTCTGTATCTATATAAGCTTGTAAATGATAATCGTTATAACCTTTAAATTTTAGTTCTACTTTAATGTAAATACTATACAAATCATTCATCTTATAATGAAGAATATCCAAAGTTTGAGTGTTCATATTTTGGGTTAGTTATTTCTTCCTCAGTTTCTTCTAATAGATAAATACTATAAGAATCATCTATATCAGATTCCTCGATTGGTTCTAATTCTATTTTGAAAGCTTCTTCTAAGATTTTTGCTTTTTGTGGAAATTCATGTTGAAGTCTACTTGGACATTCGTTAGCATAATATCCTTCTTCATTATAAATCCAACATCTGCATTTTTTCTTTCCTGAAGGGCAACAATTCATTTTTTCAGAAAGTTTATACTTCTTTCTTCTAAAATATATTTTCTTATAGTTTTCTCTATTAAACCTCTTTTTATATTTTTGGAAATTTTATTTTCTGAATTTATATTTTTTAAATCTTTTATATTTTTTATATTTATATTTTTGTTTATAAGATTTTATATTACATCCATATTTTCCTATTATTCTAAAATCTTTTGTATCACAACCGATTTTATCATTTCCTCTTATTTGTTTATATTCTTTTTATTCTTGGCATTTAATAATGATTCAATTTTTAAGGCTTATTCTTCTTCCTAGAGTATTTGATATAGTTTCTCTATTCCTTTGTTCGCAACTTTCTGTTAAGGTTTTATGTAGTGTTCTAGGTAATTTTTGGAAAAACATTTCTTTATAAGTTGTTTGCATAGAGGATGATAATTTATGGTAATACATTTCATATTCACAAATAAAAGAATCTATGTAACACATGTTATGAATTTCCATATTTATTAGATGCCATTTAGCTTTATTGATTTCATTTTTACTGGATTCAGTGATAGTTATTCTTTTATCTTCTCTAATAAATTCTTTGTATATTTCATTTATTAATGTATCTAAGTATTACCTTATTGTGGAAGCATTTCCTTGCATTAATAAATGTTGTTGATCTGTTAAGTTTGAAAACCAAACTTTAACATTTCCTGTCATTTTATGTGCTATAAGTACCCTACAGATTGAAGGATTTGTTTGGGTAGTTTGAGAAGTTTGTATGAGCACACTCATACCATTAACCCATTCATCTAAGGCTTTTTTCCTATCTTTTATACAGTCTAAACCTAGAAGTTCAGACTTATAATTATCATGGAGTTTGAACTCTGGTAGAATACTACCTCTAGTTCCCCAATGCAACCCTTAATCCATTTTAGGTGGTTGTCTTCTTCAATCTATGGTATCAGGTTGTTCTATTCTTTGCATGTTTATTTCTCCCTTATATGGGTCAGATGTTACTTCTTGGTAAGGGACTGGTAATGAATTTGGTTTCATATGACATTTTGGGGTTATATTTTCTGGTTCAGAATCAGTTTTATTGCTTATTGCCATATCATCCTCTTTTTTGTTAGTACAATTTTTTTCATTATAATGTTCTTCTATTTCTTCATTGGTTAGTTTTAATAAACTCACTAATGTTTCTATATCCCTATTTTCAGGGTCCATGAATTTTCTTTCTAATTCTTTTCTATATTCCATTAAATTGGAATTATCTCTTTGTTCTTAGATTGTTCTTCATTTTTTATTTTCTCATGTTTAGGAATCAGGGAATCTCATTCCCTAGGTTGTTCTTCTTTTTGTCCTTCTAAGGGATCATATTTATGACCTATTATTTCATTATTTCTATGTATATTGTATACATCTTTTCTTAATTTTGAAAATTCCTTGTGTATATCTTGTTGTAGTTTACTATAAGCACATTCCTTTATTTCTTTTTGTGATTCTTTTTGTTCATATATTATTTCCTATAAGTATTTTGTGTTTATTTCTTGGACTAAATTCATTTCTTCTATTAATAATTGTACAATTTCAAATAATGTTGCTTGATTTTTTTGTTACGCCTACTAGGCTTCCATTTACTTCCAGATGCATATTTTTTATTTTATCTTTAAATATTATTATTTCTTTCCTAATATACAGTCATGTACTAATGCCTTCATTATTTTGACTTCATTTTCCAGTATTTTGACTTCCTCTTGGTTAGAAGTTTCTCCTTCATGGTTTATAAAAGTAAACCTTGGAATGTGCTATTATTTCTAATAACATTACTTTTTCTTCCTATTGTCAAGAGTTTTTCTTTGATAACTAATTTCCATTCTTCTGGTATTTCAAAGTTTGTTAGTATTTTTGGTTTTTTATTTGTCCAAGTTCCTTAAAAGTTTTGTCTATTTCTATAAATTTATTTTGTCCATATATTGAACTATTATGACTATTTGTTAAAGAATATGCTACTAGATAATGTATTGAAAATAGATGATTTCCTTATTTCATTAATTCTCCTCTTTCAAATTAATAAGCTAGACTTAATACTTGATTTAGGTTTTTATCATGTATATTAATAACAAATCTAGGATGTGCTATAAATTTTAACTTTTAGTATCCTAAGTTATCATGCATCATTCCAAATAAGGCATCCTTCTTATTTATAATTATGTTATCTAATAATGCTATTTTTATTGATGTATACATTCTTTCTCTAAAATGAGCTTGTATTAAAATTTGAATTCCTCCTAATTGGATGTATCTAATTTTTTCTTTATCTTTATAAGGATTTTTTGATAACTTGTTTAATATAATTTCTTTATCAATTAGTGGTATATTATACCTTCCTTTTGCATATGTAATCTGCATACTCATTTTTTATTACTTATGCCATAATGAATTATGTTTCTCCTACGAAGTAATTTTCTTAATAAAAATTATGGGTCTTTAAATCCATCTCCTTCTTTAAACTTTAATTTTGCTTTTTGAATTTTTTCAAATTTCTTTTTACTTATTACCATTTCTTGTGAAAAATATCCTGAGATGTCTTCTGTTTCTATGTCTACAATTTCATGATTTATTTTTTCTTCTTTCATTTTAGAAATGTTACTATTCACTTCCGTTATGTTTCAGGGGTATTTTTGAATTTTTTGAAATCTTAGGAGTATTTTTAAAGATTCCATAAAGCCCATCTTTCTTATTGAGTGTGATTTATGCTTTTTTAGTCTTCAGTGTTGTATCGATGAATTTCATTGCATCGATATTATGCTTATATTATTTTTCAATTATGAAATAATAAAATACTATTAACTTTTTATTAAAAAAATAACATAATTAAGATATTAAGTGAAAGTCAAAATCATAAAGCTAATTAATTGAAAAATCAAAAGAAATTAAAATCACTATAAAAATTACCCTTTGGTTTTATGAAAGTATAAATTAGAAAGAGAAGTGTAATGAGGGCAAATTAAATTTTAAAACATTAATCAAGAAAAAATTAGCTTATATAGGAGTAAAAAAACTCATGTGTATTGTGCATGTTCATGTTCCTATTTTTTGACCCAAATTCATATTTTTTTAATATTATGAAAAAAATCAAATTATTTTAACCAATTTATTTATTTTTAATGGTAAAAAAAATACAATATCTTTATAAGTGCAAAAATTAAAAAATAATAATAAAAAATTCTTAATAAAAAATAATTTATCATTGATGACTCTATGAAAGTAGTCATTAGCGCAATTTTTTACATAATATTTACTTGCTTTATTCAATAAATAGTATTTTTGGAATTTTTGGAATTTTTGGGGATTTTTATAGATTTTTTAAGAATTTTTAATGCAGGACCAATATGAAGCTACGACATGGTTGCCACGCAAGTAGAGGAGCTAACTTGGCAAGCCATCAAACACCATGCAAGTAGAGCCAACGGATCGTAGAACACCATGTGTGAGAAGCGACGAACCGCGTGCCACTTGTCGGCATAACATTCGTTGAATCGACATTACACGTAGGATGTAGCATCAGTCTTACGTATCAACTAACGCTATCCATATGTGTAGCGTCGGTTGACACATAGAACCGACGCTATGACCTCATGTAGCATCAGTTTAACACGTCAACCGACACTATACGTAGCATTAGTTTTTCACCGAACCGACTTTAAATTCATCATAAGTTAGATTTCTCCAAAAACTAACTTTACATATCAACTTAAATGCCACATTTTGTAGTAGTGCAACCTCTACAAACCCACTATTCCTTTCCCTTAAAGACCGTTAAAGCAAAAGTTAGATACACAGTTTTCAAAATTTCTAGAAGTCTTCAAGAAGTTGCACATAAACATATCACTTGTATATGCACTTGAATAGATGCCTTCTTATGCTAAGTTTATAAAGGACATCTTGTCTAAGAAAAAGGAGGCTTGGAGATAATGAAATAATAACCTTAACTGAAGGTTGTAGTGTCATCCTTCCTATAAAACTACCCTAAAATTTGAAAGATCCATGTAGTTTTGACATCCCTTGCACTATTGGGAACATCCATTTTGAGAAAGAACTATGTGACTTAGATTCTAGCATTAACCTTATTCCATTATTAGTCTTCAAGAGATTAGGGATTGGTAAAGACAAACCCACTTCATTAACATTACAAATGGTAGATAGATCAATTAAGAGACATCGCGGTGTGGTAGAAGATGTGCTAGTAAAAGTAGACAAATTCATCTTTCCAAAAGGTTTTCTTGTGCTAGACATGGAGGAGGACCATGAAATTCCTATCATACTTGGTCATCCATTCTTAGCAATTGGAAATGCACTCATTGATGTACAAAAAGGTGAGCTTACAATGAAAGTGCAACATGAACAAGTACTGTTTAAAGTTTTTAAAGCATATGAACCCCCTAATATTGTTAATGCTAATTAATGCTTAAGGATAAATGTTACTGATTGTGGGGAAAACTTAAGAAAATCTATTGAGTCACCCACACTTAAGAATGTTACACATGATGCTATGAACAAGGACATAAACTCACCAAAAAATAACTCAACATGTTTTAACTTTGAAAGTATAGAATCAAAGGTTGATATTATGGATTGTGTGAACTTTTTGAAGGACGTGCCTCTCGTGTGTGTATCAAAGAGAATTATGGCAGATCTAAGCTCAAACCATCAATTGAAGGGCTCAAACCATTCCCAAGAAAGTAGGCATGTGAAAGAGTCCAACAGAGAGGTTAAAAAGATGTTGGAAAAATTTCAAAATTTTTTATCATAGATGTTTTAACTTTTATCATAGAGTGCTTATAAGAATTCCAAAAATTTCAAAAGAAAACAAAAATATGGCAGGAAAAGAGACTTGAACACCGTGTTTGCGAACCAGAACATAAAGTATTATTAAACAAATTAAGACTCAAATTGTTTCCAGGAAACTCAGAAGTAAATGGACACAAAATTATATGCCTTGACTTGATTTGATTGTCTAGTCAAGGATGCTAAACGTGACTCTGGTTGGGAGTAACCCAACATCATTTTACTTATATTTTCATTGTTTTTGTTTTGAAGGTAAATAAATGTGGAGAGTAATGGTGCAACAAGATTGAGAATAATGTGGTGTGGTATGACTAAGGAAGTTTTCTTTCCTTTTAATTTTTCATATTTATATGTGCTCATTGGTGACAATGTGTAATTTAAGTTAGGGGAGGGAACTTCATTATCTACTTTAGTATTTACTATGCATTTTCAATTTTTAGGATTTTTTTATTAATTTTTAGGTTATTTTTAATCATGATTTGGGTAAAAATTGATATATACATAGAAACTAAATGCATGCATACTTGATATGAAACATATGAACTCATTGCTAGAATTTTTTTATCATGACTAGGATAAGAAATGTAACATATTTACATTAATAATGTGATATGCTTTCTAGTTTTGATTGAATTGATTCAAAGTTTTATGCACAAGTTCATGATTGATTCTAGTGTGCTTATTGAGAAAATATTTGTAATGAGTTATGCGAGTTGATGAGATATACCAAGTTTTAGAAACAATTTGATTATCCCTTGAGCTGAAATCCTAAATAGTATTTAGCAAGAGAAATGATTTAGGCCTTATTTGGATTGATTGAGCCTTTCAAGCTAACCATTGTTAGTATCTGTAGTCACCCATTTGAGCCTAGCAAAGAACCATTCGTATCTTCAAGCCACAATTTATGCCTAACTAATAAGCATTACCTATATCCTTTCACCTTTAGCTTGTATGAAAAGAAAAAATGCAATCATGTGTTATGCTATAGAGTAAGGTGAAATGTAATGCACCTTATAAAAAAGAGAAAAAAGAAAAAGAAAAACTCACAACACAATTATTCCTCTAAAGAAAAAGAATATAGAATTGAAAATAAGTTTGGGGGTGTTGTGAAATACAATAAAAAAAAGATAAAAGAGAAGTGGAATAAAAAAATATGAAAAGAATGAGAAAAAATGGTGCACTAAAATATCAAGTTAAAGCTCAATTGTAGTTATAAAATACATCGTGAACAAAAAGAAAGCTAAGGTGTGGAAAGAACCTAAGTGTCTTCATTTATCAACCTCTCACCTAAGCCTTACATTTCAACCATGTAAAGTTCTTATTGATCTTGAGCTAAATGTATATTTATATTAGTGGAGAGGGATGTGAAAAATAGACTTATGAGACTTATTATAAGATTGAATTGATTAGCATACTCATATAGGTTAATTTCATGAGTGCATTGGATGATATCATGTGAAACACGTACACACAAATCAATTTGTCAAAAATCTTGCATATCCTTGTATTGATGGAAAGTTGATTGATGAATATGTGAACCTCTTTATCATAGGATTGTACGAATTTTGAGAGGGATAGCTTTCATGAAATATGTATGTACTAATAGAAGTATATTTATGAATATACTACCCATGTTATTTTATTTAGTTATACTTGGCTTTACTTAAGAATAAGGAAAGAGTTAAGTTTGAGGGTGTGATGACTCTATGAAAGTAGAGTCATTAGCACACGTTTTTACTTAATGTTTACTTGTTTTATTGAATAAATAGTATTTTTTGGGGCTAAAAGTATTAAAATATAAAAAACTTTAGTGAAAAAGGGTTAAAATATAAATTTTGGAATTTTTGGTATTTTTTGGAATTGTTATGGATTTTTTATGAATTTTTAATGTAGGGTCAATTAGACGCTACCATATGGCCTACCATGCAAGCAGATGAGCTGAGTAGGAAAGCAACATGGACACCATGATAGCAGGGCATATGAATCATTGATCACCACGTGTGAGGATCGATGAAGCGCATACCACATGTCGACACATTATTCACTTCGAGTTCAGAGCACAGTCAAACCTTCATGCCAAGTGTCACCACTCTACTTGTTTAGCCATCCCACCCATATGCCACGCCATCTGTTGCTGTGAATCACATTACGTTCTAATTCGCCCAATAAATTCTGTGTGCCATGTGTTGCACTGTGATTGGTTGGTTCTATTCATTTTTCTTGTTTTAATCTTAACCCTTGATCTAAAGCTGATCTAACGGTCCAAGTTACACCTAAGATATATTTAAGCCCCTAATCACTCCATAAACCCTAATAAGCCACCATTAGCATAATTTTGCAGCTAAAAAGAGAGAAAAATACAAAAAAAAAATTTGAAAGAAGATATAATATTGGTGGAGATTCAAGAGGAGATTAGCACTACAATTCAAGAGATTAATTGTATTTCTTCTTCTACTATTTTCTTTATCAATTTTTATGTCATTCTTTATGAAAAATATGAGCTTTATGAACACAATTATATGTAGTTAATTTATTAATCTAGGGATATTATGAACTCAATTTTTACCATGCGATGATCTAATATTTTACCACAATTATAATTATAATTTAATTATATTATTTAATATGATTTTTATGCTATTAATTATTTGGCCAATAATTTATCTATAGAGGCAATTAAATAGATTTGAGAGAATTATTTAATTATTTGATTTGAGAGTGTGATTAAATTAATTACTATATGGTGTGTAGTTTACTAGAGAAAGGAATACATGCTAGGTTAGATTTAACTAACCATGTAATCAAGTGATAATTATATTGGGGGATTTTAGTGATTGATATGTTTAGAAAATTGGAGGATTAAGTATTCCAATATATTTTCTCATATATCTTATTAGTTACCAAATCTAATTTAATTAATTATTGCTATTTACTTTTAGTTATTTTAATTTTTCTTTCTTAAAATATAGAAACACCAAAAAATTTATATTTTTTTTAAAAAACATTAGGTTCTAATAAAATAATCTTCATGGAAATGATCTTTTCTTATCATTATATTACTTGTTGCGATAAGTATACTTGCATATTCATTGCACACACTTCGCGTGTGGCAATCAGTCATGTCACTTTAGGTTTGTGTTATGGGTTGTAATCCGAATTATCACTGCTAGCTTAGACAAGGGTGGGGAAAGGTAATTGGAGTAGGCCACCCCCTCATCTTGATAAATTTATCCTTATATTTGATCGCATAGTTTTCACAAAATTTTGAATATTTAATATATGACCAAATTCATTCATAAATAATACCAACTAACTTCTTGCTGGGTATTCGTTAGTCGTTATTTCATTTTTGCTGATGATTCTGTATTTTGTTATGTATTACTCATCTTTTTAGTTATTGCAAAAAAAATGATGTTTATAGGGCAACAAGGTATGGTTCTCTACTAGCTTATTCTTTGATCATAACTTAGGTAGAAAATGGGAAATTTTAGTGCACAGTTTTGGGATAGATTTTTTGATATTCTTACTCATCTTGATGGAGGAGGTGACATTTGGCTCATGTGTGTTGCCTTATTGTGGATTGAATGTATATTTGAACATAAAGCCCCGATTCGATTTTCATAGCAAATTTAGCTAGAAGACTTGATGTGGAATATATTTATTTCATGGGTGACTTTGAGAAGAATTTTTCCTATCCCTTAAAGAAAGGTTGAAGAAAAAAAAGGGTAAAACTGAGAAATGGATGTGGTCAACAATATATGATGAGTTTGGATTATGAGTATATTTTTCCTAAGAGTAATGACCTAATTTTTAAGTACTCAAAGAGTATTGATTTTGTTTTTTTACTTTGAGGTTTGCCAATTGCAAGTTGGTTATAATTAATACAAAACATATTGTAATCATAGTGTTAGAAGAATAACTTTCGGTGAGAACCATAACCTAAAGATAACCTAGGAAAATTTATGTTTTATCACCAAGAATCAAAGACAAATATGCAAAAGCATACATGAATATGTACCCTTTAATTAATTATTATAGTTGAGTTATTAGTTTTCTAGATTTACACATATTTTTAAAGAATCTTTTCGTTTTCTCTCTATTCTCTATGATGATGGGATGTTAGGTAAGACTAGAATATGACTCGTGTGATTTAGGGACTATAACCACTATATATATTGTTAATAACTATATCTCTATTTCAGCCCATCATTAAAATAAATATTAGCCTTAGGTCTCTGCATATTGAAGACCCACATTCTATTAGATACATTAAAGCTCAAATTACTCAAACCTTAGCAGATCACTTTTAAATAGATTAATCTTACTTAACTAAATAACACGGATTATGATGTGGATGCATAGCATAGAAATTTTATACAATGTGATCTTAACATACCTATGGAGTGCAATTACTATTAGAGTTTTTTCAGTCTTAGAATCAACCCTTCAAAGGTCTGTAAGGATATTGTTAAGGTATTAATTATATTTATTTTGTAGTCCATATATATGTGTTGCTTCTTTTGTATCATTTTTGATTTGTCTGTGATCATTTATAACATGTTTAGTTGATAGTGAATACGATATAATAATAACATTTTTATGCTTGCAAAATATTGAATAAGTAAAATATTTTCTTAATATAAATAGATTTTATTTTTATTCAAGATTTTTATAAAGAATGTTATTTGAATGAGTACATTACTCTTAATAAAAAACTTAATATAAGAGTTAAAATGAAGATTTAATTAGTTGGATTTAATTTAGAGTAATACTCTTTTATTTTATTTTTAATTATTTGGATATTTAGAGCTAAGCTCTATTTCCAAGGTTTTTTTTACAAAGAATTATCACTTTAAAATGTATTAACAACATATTTTTTAAATAGTTTTAAAACCTAAAAGTTATTTTTCAGATAGTTAAATTCTTAAGTTTAATTTGGACATCTTAAATAAAGTCTAACTAACTATACCTAAAGCTGTGATTAGATGGTTTGCTATTTTATTAGAAATAAAGCCAAAATTTAATACTTAATTAATTAATAGGCATCCCCTAAGGATATTAGTTAATTAATAATAAAAAAAAGAAATTTTTATATTTTTAGCTTTTAGAATTTATTTAGTTCTTCCCTTAATTTTATGAAATAACATATTTACATTTTAGTAGTTTCTAGTTTTCGATTCAACAAATCTAGAATGCAATTACTATTAGAGTTTTTTCAGTTTTAGAATCAACTCTTCAAATTTTCTGTAAGGATATTATTAAGGTATATGTTGCTTCTTCTTCTTCATTCTTGATTTGTCTGTGATCAATTATAACATGTCTAGCTAATAAAGTTTATGATATAATAATAACATTATTATACTTGCAAAATATTAAATATGTAAAACATTTTCATAAAATAAATTGATTTTATTTCTTTTCAAGATTTTTATAAAGAATGTTATTTGAAAGAGTACATTACTCTTAATAACAAACTTAATATGAGAGTTAAAACTTAAGATTTAATTACCTGGACTTAATTTGGAGTAATACTTTTTATTTTAGATTCAATTATTTGGATATTTAGAGCAAAGCTCTATTTCCAAGTTTACAAAGAATTATTATTTGAAAATGTATTAACAATATATTTTCTTAAATAGTTTTAAAACGTGAAAGTTTTTTTTTCAAATAGTTAAATTCTTAAGTTTAATTTGGACACCTTGAATAAAGTTTAATTAACATACTCGGTTTAAAGTTGTGATTAGATGGTTTGGTATTTTCTTATAAATAAAGCTGAAATTTAATACTTAATTAACTAATAAGCCCTACTTAAGGATATTAGTTAATTAATATTAAACAAAAGATTTTGGGTACCTCTTAAGGACACTTGCATATCAAAAAGAAAAAATTAATAAATATCAATTTATATATTTAATAATCTAAATAATATGAGAAATCATAATTACTGAATTATTATATCCATTATTCTCCACTGTTTATAAATGTATTAAACTGTATGAGTATTATATCCATAAATACTCCACTATTATAAATGATAAAATTTTCATAAATGTTTATTGAATTTGTATCTATGTTTATTTTTATGTTCTTAGATTAGAAACACACAAACCCAAATATCGTGACAGTATGTTTAGGATTTAATTTCGTTTTTAAAAGTTTGAATAATAAATTAAAAACCACATATATTCCTTCCTTGGATCGACTAGTGAGGAATAGAGTCGAAGCGAATTCGGATTCCAGACACTGAAATTGGGTGAAATTAAATTGATACATTTTTATATAAAATATGAAAATGATTTTCGACTAATTATTACAATAAATCATGATTGTTTAAGAAGATTAAAATAACTTATGCTTTAGATTTTAATTATGATCTTAAAGGAGATTAAAAAGTATGAGACATTTTTGTGTTATGTTTCATGTTGTTTTCTTTTATTCTTAAAAGTTAATTTTTGATTTTGTTTAAATTTTAGTTTCTAAGTTGTTGTTTTTATTATTTCTTTTAATTTTTACATTTACTTCAATGTTTGTGGGTATCATTACTAAAAACCCTCACGAGACTCAAAATCTTCCACTAGGGCAACCTAGGGGTTTAAAGGCTTGTTGGATACGCTAAATGCAACCGTGTCAATCCAAGGAAGTGATTTAGGATAGTTTAATTTTTAGTTTTTATCGCTTCTCTTGCTAAGGGACTAGTAAGAAGCTGGTTGGGGGTTGTGATGAGTGCTCAAAAAGTACTAAAATTACCATGATTTTATGCAGGTTAATTGATTAAATATATATATATATATATATGATTTTATCATATATTTATATAAATCTATCTTTTTGGAATCACAGGTATTTTTTAATGTTTTTCAGATATTTTCGGTTAAAAAAGCAACTTAAAGACTCAATATTCATAAAATAAATGAGGAAAAGTCAAAAAATATGGAAAATTTGGATAAAACTTGAAAGTTAGTACTCGGATAATTAAATTCTTAGGTTTAATTTGGACACCTTGAATTAAGTTTAAACTATCTAAGCTCACTAAAGGTGGCATTTAAATGGTTCATTTTCAATTTCTTAAAAAAAGGAATTAATTTAATTAACCAAATTAGTTATCAACCTCACCCATAGGTGTTAATTGAGATGTTTAGTTAATAAAGAATATCTAACCCCACCAAAGGTGGTATTCATATAAAAAAAGAGAATCAATAAATATCAATTTATATATTTAATAACCTAAATAATATGAACAAGAATAATTAACTTAGTTATTATATCCATAAATACTCTACTATTATAAATGATAAAATTTGCATAAATATTTATTGAATCTGTATCTATGTTTATATTTATGTTCTTAGATTAGAAACACACAAACCCAAATATCATGACAGGATGTTTAGGATTTAATTTCGATTTTAAAAGTTTGAATAATAAATTAAAAACCACATATTTTCCTTCCTTAGATCGACTTTGGGAGTATACTTATCATTTTCTATGAAATGATTCGTGCACTTGCGAGAGTTTTATAAATATAAAACCAAAGTATTGGCAGGATCGGCAATGCCAGTTTTTCTCATCACCATGCCAAAAGTCAGGGTCCCAAAAATCATAAAGAAGGCTCCTCGTTCAAATCACGAGATAAGGGGAAGGAAAAGGAGGATCGTGGTGCCTCAAAGCCCCGTGTGACGTACTTCATATGCGACGGACCGCATTGGGCACGTGAATGTCCAAAAAGAAAGGCATTGAGTGCCTTAGTTGCTTCCATTCATGACTAAGATGGAGGCAAGACGGACAAAGGTGCAAAGATGAGTTCTTTTCCCCTACTTGGTGCATTATAGAGCACCTCGAAGACCCCCAAAGGCTTGATGTTCATAGATGCAACCATCAACGGGAAGGTCGCCAAAGCTTTGGTTGATACAGGTGAATCTCATAACTTTGTTTCATTGGAGGAAGCAAAGAGACTCAGCCTTAAGGTTGTGAATGGAGGAGGATCACTCAAAGTAGTTAACTCGGTAGCACTACCTCTCCAAGGAGTTGCTCGTGGAGTTAAGGTCAGTCTTGGTGCTTGGACTGGCCAAGTGGACTTATCAGTGGTGCCTATGGATGACTCCTTGGTTGTATTCAACATGGAGTTCTTGGACCAGGTTAGAGCTTTCCTTGTGCCATGCTCAAACTCCATGTGCATCATGGATGGAACAAAGGCTTGTGTGGTGTCGACGGAGAGGACCACCAGACCTACTACCCAAGCTCTCTCAACACTTCAATTCAAGAAGGGATTGAAGAAGGAGAAAGAGAGTTACTTGGCCATCTTATAGGAGTACGATGAGGAGGAGGCATCACCAAAGCCAAACTTGCCAACAGAAGTGAAAGTTGTCTTAGATAAGTTCCATGAGGTGATGCCTGAGGCGTTGCCCAAACAGTTACCTCCAAGGAGGAAGGTGCACCACGAAGTTGAGCTGGAACACGACATAAGACCACCAGAAATAAGTCCTTATCAAATGGAAAAATCAGAATGGCTCAACGAAAGCAATGTGGTGGCTGATACACTAAGTCAAAAGTCGGAGTTAGCAGCCTTGAGTCGACCAAGCAGTCCCTTGCTGGAAAGGATCAAAGAAGGGCTTGAGCATGATTCCCTAGCTCAAAACCTCATTGCCCTCATCCAGGAAGGAAAGACAAGGCGATTTTGGCTGAGTGATGGAATACTCTACGCCAAGCAGAATCACATCTTTGTGCCAAAGTGGGACAACTTGAGGAAGGAGCTAATCAAAGAGTGCCATGATTCACTGTGGGCTGGTCACCTAGGAATGAGGTGCACCCTTTTCTTGATCAAGTCAATCTATTATTGACCTCAACTACGGAATGATGTTGAAGCCTATGTGAGGACTTTTCTTATATGCCAACAGGAAAAGACAGAGCAGCATACACCCAAAGGCTTGTTAGAGCCACTGCCTATTCTAGAGAGACCATAGGAAAGTGTCTCAATGGATTTCATCACTTGCTTTCCAAAATCAGAGGGCTTTGGTAGCATCATAGTAGTCATTGATTGCTTCAGCAAGTATGCAACATTCATACCTGCATCAATGGATTGCACAGCGGATGAGACGACACGGTTATTCCTCAAACATGTTGTGAAGCATTGGGAAATTCCATCCAATATCGTGAGTGATCGAGACCCACGATTTACTGGCAAGTTTTGGACGTAATTGTTCAAGTTATTGGGATCAGACTTGAACTTCTCCATAAGCTTTCATCCACAAAGCAATGGACAAACAGAATGTGCCAACGCATTGCTGGAGCTTTATCTCAGGCACTTTCTTAGTGCCAACAAACATGATTGGGCTAAGTTGTTAGATGTAGCCCAATTTTTTATAACTTACAGAGGAGCGAGTCTACCATGAAGAGTCCCTTTGAGATCATCATGGGACAACAACCCATGACTCCTCATGCTTTGGCCACAAGCTATGAAGGGAAGAGTCATGCTGCCTTCAAATTTTCCAAGGCATGGCATGAGCAAGATGAGTTAACCCGAGCCTATTTAAACAAGGTATCTAAAAAGATGAAGAAATGGGCTAATAAGAAAAGGAGGATGGTGGAATTTCAGGAAGGAGATTTGGTCCTTGTCAAACTATTGCCCCAATAGTTCAAGTCCTTGCAGAAGGTTCACAAGGGGTTGGTATGGAAGTATGAAGGGCCATTCCCAGTCCTCAAGCGAGTCGGTAAGGTGTCTTACAAACTACAACTCCCTCCAAAGCTTAAAATCTATCAAGTCTTTCATGTAAGCATGCTGAAACCCTATCATGGAGATGAGGAAGACACAAGTCGGGGAGAATCAAAGAGGGCACCGACCGTAGTAGTAACCTCCTTCGATAGAGGAATGGACTCTATCTTGGAAGATCGCCTAATTCGGCGAAGGGGAGTACCAAGTTATCAGGAATACTTGGTGAAATGGAAGAATGCCCCAGACATAGAGGCAAGCTGGGAACCTGAAGACTCTTTGTGGCAATTCAAAGATGACATAGAGAGGTTCTAGCTTGAAGGCGTAATGAGGACATCGTGAACTTGAGTGGGGGATGGTGTTATGTCTAGCTCAAATTGTCCCTTAAAATCCAAATAAATGGTGGTTGCCTAAAGGATCTAGACTTTTATACATGGGAAAGTTCTAGAATGGCCTAGAGATGTCTAGAAGGAGCAAGAGTTGGATGGACTCAACTCAAGCCTTGAAGACTCTAGAATGTTCCAAAGTACGCTGGAAGGTGCTGAAATATTCTAGAACGTGCTGGATTGTTCATGAAGGATGTGAAAGTCTCTAGAAGCTTACGAAATATCCTAGAACTTACATGAAGGAACTAGACAATCCTAGAAGACTCTAGAGTTGGCTAGAAGGTCTTAGAACCTTGTGGCATGGTGTAGATAAAACTAGAACACTCTTGTATATTCTAGACTTAGAAGGACCTAGAAAGTTGTGGCATAGCCTTAAGCTTGGAGCCACACTATAAATAGACCTATTGGTCTTCATTTGTATTCATCCTTGGGAAATTGTAAGATAATCTCTCTCTAGAGCAATACAAGACATTCTTTACAAAATCTCTCTCTAGTTCTTGTTTTGCTCTTGAATCCTCTGAATCTCTATGTCTCTTTCTAGTCTCTATGGAGAGTTTCATTCGGTTGAAAGGTAGGATTAGTGCAATGGACCGTGCTAAATGCTGCACGATTACTATTTGAAATTTAAGGTCGTGATATTAGGCTCAACTATTCAAATTTTAACATGAACAAGGATTATCTCAATCAAGCGACAAATCAATCTTCATGAGCAATAGGTATTTCAAATCCTATTGATCATTATCTTATGACTTTTCAAAATCAAATTTCTACTATATTTGGGATAAATAAATGTTAAGGATTCTTAGAAGTTACAATTAGATGATTTCGTAACTGGAAAAAGATAATGTCCACGAAAGGTTCATGAAGATGGAAAAATTAATTCACAATTTAAGTTTTGGGATAGGAAAGATGAAACGATTGGATCTTGGTTTATTGTTTCCATAAATGATGATTTAATAAAGGAAGTCTATGATTTTGATATTTTAGTAGAATTTCATTTACCGCTAATTCCAATGCTAAAAAAATTCAGTACAAATCTATACTCTCTCTAACATCCGAAAATGATCTATGTCTATCATGGAGTATGTGACAAGAATCAAGGAAATTGAGAGACAACTTTCTTCAACAAGTTACTAGGTAAATGAAGAAGATCAAGTTCATGTCATTCTTAATGGTTTGGACTATAATTATGGAAATGTTTTAGCCACTGTACAAAGAAAATTGGAGCTTGTTACAGGGAGATAACTTTAAAGTCTTCAATTAAGTAGAGAAAATAGGGTAGAAAATCATGGTAATTTCTCAAACAGTTTCTTATGCCTTTTAGCACATATGGTGAATAAGATAGATCAATCAAAATGAATTAATTAATTCCAATCATATGGTTCTAGACAATCATCACACAATGTCTATGACAAATATATGTCACAACCTAATTTTTCTCAGAATAATTTTCCTTAGTAAAATACTTATTATAATGA
The DNA here is from genome assembly GCA_033030585.1 of Hippophae rhamnoides. NCBI lineage: Eukaryota > Viridiplantae > Streptophyta > Magnoliopsida > Rosales > Elaeagnaceae > Hippophae > Hippophae rhamnoides. Next base: position 22,879,975 of record CM065434.1, on the reverse strand, counting down.
TGGTGGAAGAGGACAAGGAAAAAATTACAGAGGTCGTGGAAATGATAGAAGGTACAATAACAACAACAATGGAAGCCATGAAAAGTAGGGCATTTAGTTACTCGTTATTGGTATTGTTTTGATCATTCCTTTCATCCTCAACCATCAACCAAAACTTAGGATCTGGTGGAAATGATTCCAACTCTTAACCACAACCTTAATTCTCTAATTCTTTATCTACTCAAACCTTTGTTGCTACACTTGAAATAGTTTCATATCCTTCTGGTTATGTGGATTCAGGTTCCACACATCATGTCCACCAAATCTAAGCTTTCTAGCTACAAATATTGACTACAAAGGCACATAACAACTTCACATTGGCATTGGTAGTTATGTTGTTAGTAGAAACTGTACCTCTAAGAAAATATTTTTTCTTAAAGATATGCTTCATATTCTAGACATAGCTAAAAAGCTTCTTAGTGTTTCTAAATTCTCATAAGATTATGATGTTTACTTTAAGTTTCATCCTCTTCTTTGTTTTGATAAGGATAAGAGCAATCTTTTGGAAGGCAAACTTAAACAAGGACTGTATGCTTTTGATTTGAAGACCAATTTTGGAAAGCTTGATGGAAAAATACCAAGTTTGACATTGAACATGGCATCTAGTAATTGTTATATGCTAGACATAAATAAAACCAAGGCTTCTGATATATTGATTGCTATTATTGTTCATGAATAGCTAGATTATGTGTGTAATGGACCATATGTATTGCTTTGGCATAAAAAGGTGCTCAATCATACTCAAAGGTCATACAAAAAAAAATTATTGTGAATTTTCTTCTAATAATTTTCATAGTGAATGTGAAGCTTGCCAATTAGGAAAAAACCATAAACTACCTTTCTCTTTAATCACTAGAACAACTATTGTTCCTTTTGAAATTATTCATACAAATGTATTATACTGTGGTATGTACATTTTGTGAATGAGTATACAAGATATTCCTAGATTTTCTTCCTAAAAATAAATCAGGTGTGAAAGATACATTTATGTTTTTAAAGAAACAAGCTGAATTACAAATTGGATACTTCGTTAAAGCACTTTAATCAGATCGTGGATGAGAGTTTTAGGCTCTTATTCTAGCGTTGAACCAGTATGGAATTCATAAACAAGTTTGATGTCCTTATACCTCTCCATAGACTGGGATAGTTGAGAGAAAACATAGATACATTGTTGAAATGTGTCTCACTTTACTCGCACAAGGTAAATATGCCCTTGAAATTTTGTGATAAGTTCCTTTTTACCTCTACTTTCTTGAACAATAGATTAAACACTCTCTTCCTTGATCATCAATCTCCCTTAGAAGCTTTTCTTCATACTAAACTCGAATATCATTTGCTTAAAGCCTTTCTTGTTTATGCTTTCCATATCGTGTTCCTTATAACACTCACTAACTTGATTTCAAATATGTTACATGTACATTTATAGGTTATAGTGCTTATCATAAGGGTTATAAATGCTTGAGTTTTGTTGGTAGAATTTATTTTTCTTGGCATGTTATATCATGTCTTCCTTTATAATAAACATTAAGATACACCAGTATCTGATAGTATTTATATTTTTTTGCCTTCTAATTTTCCTTTGAGTGTCATTCACACAAAATTTATTCCTTCTAATCCATTCAATGCTTCTCTTGATAATTATTTTCTTCATATTGATCCTATACCTAATATTTTCTCACATGAACCTATTGGTATCACTTTCTCCTCTAATCAAGTTTCTTCTAGTGCCATACATCCCATTATTCTACCACCATTAAATGAAACCTATGTTCTTCCTCCTACATGTTGGGAGAATCACAATTTCAATACGAACTTAATCAAGTTCTAAAGAGTAGAATTAAACCTATTCTCCTTCTTTGTGTGAATGTTTTAGGAAACAAATAAATAGAACTCAAAAATGAGAACATGCACAAAATTAACACAAACAATTTACGTGGAAAAACCTTCCTAGTGTAGGAAGGAAACAACCACGGCACTCCCCTCCAAAACTTCCACTATCAAGAAAGAATTGTACAATAGTTCTCTCTAGGTAAAACTAGAGGCAAACAATCAACAACATCATCAAGAATACACTTCTTGGAAACTAACAATTATTTCAAGAGAATGGAGAAATCTAACCCAATTCGTAGTCACTGTTCACTACTCAGAATTTCCCAATAGATTAAAGAGTCTTGAGTCGTGACCTGCCTGCAAAATTCCAGCTTAATCAGACCACAAGTGACCTTCCATCGGAGCACTTGATGAAGGCTTGCTGGAGAGGAAAAACTGATAACTTTTATGCTTTTCTTTTCTGCAGATTTTTCTAGCTGGTGCCCTCTTGATTTTTTCTGCAGAATACACACTCAACAAACCATAAATGGGTTTATTAATGAAGCAATGAAATGACACAATTTCCCCCTTACATGGGCTTTTAAGCCACATGGGCTTCACTTGGGCTCCTTCAAACCAAGAGGAAAACCCAACAAATCTCCCCCTTTTTCAATTAGAAGGAGGGATCCGCCATCCCGGAAATTGAACAACAAACTTCAAGTTTTTCTCTTGACACTGCTTTTGTCAGCATGTCAGATCCATTCTCATCAGTATGGATTTTCTCAAGTTCAAGAAACTTATTGTTAAGAGTATCCCTTATCCAATGATACCTCACATCAATATGCTTTGATCTTGAGTGAAACGCTGAGTTCTTCGCTAGGTGAATAGAACTTTGATTATCGTAGAACAACACATATTTCTGCTGCTTGAAACCAAGTTCTCTCAATAACTATTTCATCCATAACAATTCCTTACAGGCTTCCATTGCTGCAATAAACTCCGCCTCTGCTGTAGAAAGTGCAACAAACTTTTGCAATCTTGATTGCCAAGAAACTACTCTACCAGAGAAAGTAATTAGATAACCTGAAGTAGACTTACGAGAATCTTCATATCTTGCCAAATCTGAATAAGTGTATCCAACTAACACTGGTTTTCCACTTCCAAAGCTAAGTGATAACTTGGAAGTACCTCGAAGATATGTCATAATCCACTTTACTGCATCCCAATGCTCTCTTCCTGGATTCGAAAGAAAACGACTAACAACTCCAACTGCATGAGCTATATCTGGCCTCGTACACACCATTGCATACATTAAGCTTCCTACTACTGAGGCATATGGAACCTTTTCCATATCTTCCTTCTCTTTATCTGTTGAAGGGCCTTGACTCGATCTCAACTTAAAGTGATTAGATAAAGGGGAAGAAATCACTTTAGCTTTATCCATATGAAACCTTTCAAGTACTTTGTTGATGTACCGTTCCTGTGACATGTACAACTTCTTTCTTTTCTTGTCTCGACAAATATGAATACCAAGAATTTGTTTTACTGGCCCCAAGTCCTTCATGACAAAGGACTTACTCAACTGCTTCTTCAAATTATCAATTCTTGAAGAATTTCTTCCAACAATCAACATGTCATCAACATAGAGCAATAAAATGATCAGAAGTAGTCTTCTTATAACCATGCTCCCCCATAATTGACTCAAACTTCTTATACCATTGTCTAGGTGCTTGCTTCAACCCATAGAGGCTTTTCTTTAACCGAGATACATAATCCTCTTTTCCTTTAACCTCAAAACCCTTTAGCTGCTCCATATAAATCTCTTCCTCTAACTCACCATGAAGAAAGGAAGTTTTCACATCCATTTGCTCAATTTCTAAATCCAAGATTGCTGCTAGACCTAGAACAATACGTATGGAAGACATCTTCATAATAGGAGAGAAAATATCATCAAAATCAATACCTTTTCTCTGACTAAATCCCTTGACGACCAGTCTAGATTTGTATCATGGTTGTGAATTGTGTTCTTCTTGCTTCACTCTATAAACCCACTTGTTCTTCAAAGCTCTCTTACCCTTAGGCAACTTTACCAGCTCAAACGTGTGATTGTCATACAGTGATTGCATCTCATCTTCCATAGCACCAACCCAATGTGCTCTGTTTCCATCTTCCATCGCTTCTGCATAACATTGAGGTTCTCCTTCATCAGTCAATAACACATACTCATCTATATCATACCATGTGGAAGGACGTCGGTCTTTGGTAGACCTATTGGGTGGAATTTCTGGTTCTGGCAACTGATCAGTAGTCTGGTGATTTGTTTCAGCTTGCATATCTCCATCATCTGAACCATGTTGGTCATCTTGAACATTTTGTTCCATCTGTACTGATAAAGGAACCAGATCTAGGTCAATCAAATAATCGCTATATTGATGGACTCATTTTTCTATCTTCTCAACATCTTGTATGGTTTGATCTTCTATAAACACAACATCACGACTCCTTACCAGTTTCTTCTCAACTGGATCATAAAATCTGTAGCCAAATTCATCCATACCATAGCCAACAAAGATACACTGTCGTGTCTTCACATCGAGCTTAGATCTCTCATCTTTTGGTATATGCACAAATGCCTTACAACCAAAAACGTGAAGATGATCATAAGAAACATCTTTGCCAGTCCAAACTCTGTTTGGTACATCAAACTGAAGAGGAACACATGGTGTGAGATTAAGAACATGCAAAACTGTATTCAAAGCCTCACCCCAGAAAGATCTTGGCAACTGAGCCTGCGAAATAAGACATCTTACTCTTTCAACCAATGTCCTATTCATTCTCTCAGCCAACTCATTTAACTGAGGAGTCTTGGGAGGTGTCTTTTGATGTCGAATTCCCTGATGCCTACAATACTCATCAAAAGGACCTAAATACTCTCCCCCATTATATGTTCTGATGCATCACAATTTCTTCCCAATTTGTCTCTCAACTAAGGCTTGAAACTGTTTAAACACATCTAATACTTGATCTTTTCTCTTCAAAGTGTACACCCATAACTTTCTTGAACAATCATCTATGAAGGTCACAAAATAACTAGCACTACCCAAAGTTTTGTCTTCATAGGACCACATACATCTAAATGTACCAAATCAAGTATATATTGTTTTCTTTAAGGAGGGGAACTCTTGAAAGAAACTCTATTTTGCTTCCCTGCCAAATAATGAGTACATCTTCTTAAACAAACATCATTCATTCCAAAAAGAAGATTCTTTTTAGTCAATACTGCCAAGCCTTTCTCACTCATGTGAGCAAGTCTCTTATGCCACAATTCTGATGTGAGCTCATATGTCACAGCATTAATAACGCCTTTAAAGAGCCTTGCTTGTAGTATATACAAACTAGAATGCTTGTTTCCACGAGAAACAACCATAGCACCTTTAGTAAGTTTCCATTGTCCATTACTAAAGGTATTGCAATATCCTTCATCATCAAGTTTACCTGTGGAGATCAAGTTCAAATGAATTTCAGGAATATGTTTTACCCCTCTAAGAAGTAGCCTCATGCTATTATTCATCTCCAAACACACATCTCCAATACCAATGACTTTAACCAAGCCATCATTACCCAACTTCATTGTCCCAAAGTCACCTGATGTATAGGATGTAAAGAAGTCCCCTCGAGACGTAGCATGAATGGAGACTCCACTATCAATAACTCAACTGATCTCGTGACATGCAACATTGACAACATCTTCATTATAAACAATGAGAAAGTCTTCTGAACTAGCGGTGGAAACTCGATCATTTTTCCTTGCCAACATCACCCTCTTGTTCTTTGTCTTTCTTCTTGTTATCCTGCTTCAATTGTCTACAATATTTCTTGATATGCCCTTTCATGCCACAGTGATGACACTCAACATTAGAAAACATGTTGGACTTGCTTCTTCCTTTTTCTTTACTCTTGAAACCTCTGCTTTTACTCCTCCCTCTTCTTTTTGTAACCAAAATCTCTGACTGCTGAGAAGACCCATGTGATTTTCTTCTCATTTCTTCATTCAAAACACTACTCTTAGCTAGATCCATATTGATTACACCATTTGGAGTTGAGTTACTTAATGACATTCTAAATTTTTCCCAAGAGTCCGAAAACGTACCTAATAAACACAACCCCTGAATCTCATCATCAAACTTGATACCCATTCCAGCTAACTGATTGATTATTCCTTGGAACGTATTCAAGTGATCTGTCAACGGAGTTCCATCTTGGTACCTTAAAGCCATCAACTGTTTTATAAGAAACATTTTATTATTTCCTATTTTTCGAGCATAAAACTCTTCAAGCTTATTCCATAGTGACCGTGCATGTATTTATCCACTAATATGATTCAAAACATTATCATCTACCCACTTCCTTATATACCCACAGACTTGTCGATGTAACAAAGCCCATTCTTCTTCAGATAACTTTTCTGGCTTCTTAGAGGCAAACACCGGTAAATGAAACTGTTTGACATAAAGGAGATCTTCCATTTTCCCTTTCCAAGTGTGATAATTAGAACCATTCAAAGTAATCATTCTACTCAAATTTGCTTCCATTATTCAACACAAGAAATTTCACAATAATAACCACAGCTTTGATACCACTTTGTTGGGAGAATCACAATTTCAATATGAACTTAATCAAGTTCTAAACAGTGGAATTAAACCTATTCTCCTTCTTTGTGTGAATCTTTTCGGAAACAAATAAATAGAACTCAAAAATAAGAACATGCACAAAATCAACACAAACAATTTAAGTAGAAAAACCATCCCGGTGTAGGAAGGAAACAACTACGACACTCATCTCCAAAACTTCCACTATCAAGAAACAATTGTACAACAGTTCTCTCTAGGTAAAACTAGAGGCAAACAATCAACAATATCATCAAGAATACACTTCTTGGAAACTAACAATTATTTCAAGAGAATGGAGAAATCTAACCCAATTCGTAGTCACTTTTCACTGCTCATAATTTCCCAAACCGGTTAGCCAAATCCAAATCCCACCATACAGATTAAAGATTCTTGAGTCGTGAACCTTCCTATAAAATTTCAGCTTAATCGGGCCACAAACGACCTTCCATCGGAGCACTTGATGAAGTCTTGTTGGAGAGGAAAAATTGAGAGCTTTTCTGCTTTTCTTTTCTGCAGATTTCTCTAGCTGGTGCCCTCTTGATTTTTTCTGCAGAATACACACTCAACAAACCCTAAATGGGTTTATTAATGAAGTAATGAAATGAAAAAACCCAACACTACAGATAATACTCATTCTATGGTTACACTTACAAAAGATGGCACTAGAAAAGCTGAAATGTTCCTATGTATTCTTGATGTAACTGAAACTAAGAATAGTAAGCAAGCATGGACTCACAAAGGATGGTATAATTCAGTGAAATTGGAATTTGATGCATTTTGTAAACAATACATGGACCTCGATCCCAAGGCATTATAATAAGAAGATTATAGGAAGCAAATGGGTTTATAGAGTGAAAAAGCTTGTGAATGGTTTGATTGAAAAACTCAAGTCTCTAGTACTTGTGAAGGGATATGATCAAATTCTAGGATTTGATTTCCTGAAAATATTGAGTACAGTTGTATAGTTTTCCACATTGAAGGTTGTACTTACATTAGCTCTCTGTTTTGGATAGGTGCTTAAGAAAATAGATGTCAATAATGATTTCCTTAATAGATTACTTGAAGAAGTGGTGTATATGGAATAGCCAGAGGGCTTTTAAAATTCCACTTATCTCAATTATATGTGCAAGCTCAATAAGGAAATATATAGTCTTAAGCATACTCCACATGCCTCGTTTGATAGGCTTAGAACCATCTTAGTGCAGTTAGGTTTTACTATTTCTAAGGAAGATGCTTCCTAGTTAGTCAAAGTCACTACTTCACTTGTCATTTATGTACTAGTATATGTGAATGACATCATATTCATTGGATCTAATCCATCAAAAATTCATATATTAATTTCTACTCTCAACAAAGCTTTTCCTCTTAAGGGTCTTGGGAATTTGAATTATTTTATGGGTATTGATGCTCAAAGACTATCTTCTAATGATTTGTTTTTAAGCCAAAATAAGTATATGTAGGAACTATTAGACAAAGTTGGAATGAATGAGGTTAAAGCAGCTATAACTCAAATGTTTTCAAATGTCAAGCTTTATTCCTTTAAAGCTCTTAGACCACCCAATTGGTGTGTAGTGAAGAGAATTCTTAGGTATCTACATGGTACCCTAGATTATAGGATACATTTCAGATATTCAACCAAGTTACTTGTTAATACTTTTGTTGATGCATACTGGGGATCGTGCCTTGATGAAAAAATTCCACCATTGGTATTTATGTTTTCTTGGGAGCTAATTCGATCTGTTGGTCAGCAAAGAAACAATATGTTGTTTCTAGGTAAGTATTGAGGTATAATACAAGAGTGTTTTCCCAATAGCCAATGAGATAATTTAACTTCAATCCTTACTTTCACAGTTAGATGTTTCATTGCTTATTTGTCTTATTATTTGATAGGATTACTTAAGTGTTGTTGCATTATTAGAAAACCCTATTTTTCATGCACAAACTAAGCATATTGAATTGGACCTATATTTTGTTCAAGAGAAGGTTTTGAATGGCCAATTACTTGTGCAACTTATTCCTGGATGTGAATAAATTGCGGACAATTTAACTAATCCCCTTTCATTGTCTTTTTTTCCTAAACTTAAGTGCAAACTCAAAGTAACTCACTTCCTTCTCAGTTTGAGGCTCTGAGTTTCGAGGAGAGTGTTAAGGATACAAATGATAATAATGCAAACAGTAAAGCTATTAATGTTGAATGTGTACTGGCAGTATTATAGGTGTGATACGAACCAAATCAGCTCCACCACTACAAGCGGTTACAACAAACGAACCGAGCGCGCCAACCAACCCTGGACGGACGACGAAGATCAATGCAGCTCGGGCACAAGGAACAACTAGCTGTTTCTGTTAGAATGTCAGAAAATCTGTTAGCACATTAGTGCACGAGATTCACACAATTTCTTTTTGAATTCTCTCTAAATTGTTAGGCTATATAAAGCTGCAAGAAATAGAATAAATTACGACAGATTTTACCTGAATTTCTCCTTCTTCTTGATATCTCCTTCTCTTTGCGTTCTCTCTGCCCTAATTCATAAAAGTGGTATCAAAGCTGGTTGCGAGAATGGATACACGAGGCAAATCCAATCTAGAATTTCGCAATGATGTAATCGACACCCTCGCACGACATGATAACACATTACAAGCTGTGCTCACAGAGTTACAAGCATTACGAGCAACTTGTAACTTACCTGAGGATAACCCCTTTGGAAGAGACAAAACCCACCAATCACACCCCTACACTTCGTGATCAGTCTCAGAAAGCAGTCACCCCCAATTGAGGCTATCCTTCCCAAGGTTTTCAGGAGATGATCCTACAGGTTGGATTTATAAGGCTAACCAGTACTTTGAGTTCACTAACATAGCGGCTGACCAGCAAGTACAATTGGCTTCCTTCCACTTGGAAGGCATCGCCTTACAGTGGTACAGATGGCTGACAAAATTTCGTGGACCTCTCACCTAGGAGGAATTTTCCAAAGCTGCCCAGCTAAGGTTTGGACCCACAGACTTTGAAGATCCTTCAGAAGCACTATCTCGTCTAAGACACACAACGAGTGTGGCAGCATATCAGGAATCCTTCGAGAAACTTTCTCATTGTGTGGATGGGTTACCTGAAGAGTTTCTAATTGGCTACTTCATTGCAGGACTAAGGGATGAGATCCAAATTGATGTTAAAATCAAGCAAACAATAACTCTAGCTGATGCCATTGGTGTGGCACGTTTAATAGAAGAAAGAAATTTCTTACAGAAGAAATCCTCAACCATGTATCGTTTTCAACCACCTGTCAACAATATTAAACCAGTAACTAACACTAGTGCAGGACTGTTAGGACCTGCTCCTATCCAAGGTAGTGGCCCTAATCCTCCCATAACCTTTCGAAAGTTGACCAATCAGGAGGCACGTGAGCGGCGGGAAAAAGGATTATGTTATTACTGTGATGATAAATTTGTTGCAGGTCACAGATGTGCACGTCCCCAACTCTTCATGATGGAAGAAGTAAACCATAATGAGACAGAAGAAGGTGAAGAAAACCCAACACTGTTGGACCCCCAGATAATACTACCTGAAATCTCTTTCCATGCTATAGCAGGAACTGAACATCCTCAAACCTTATGTATTATGGGAAAATTGAAAAACAAGGAGGTGTTGATTCTGATAGATGGAGGCAGTACCCATAACTTCATCGATCAGGCCTTAGCCAACCAATTTGGCTTACCAATAACCAGGGGAAGAAAATTAGAAGTCATGGTGGCTAACTGTGAAAAGTTAGAATGTGTTGGACAATGCTGCAACCTCACTCTTATCATTCAAGGGTATCCTGTAGAAGCTGATTACTATGTGTTACCAGTAGCAGCCTGTCAATTGGTTCTAGGGGTTCAGTGGCTAGAAACCCTTGGACCTATTCAGATGGATTACAAGAAGCTGATCCTAAGTTTCAATTCAGAAGGAAGCACACACACCTTCCACAAGTTGGGAAGAGCCAGCATGACAGCCTTAAACCCTAAGGAATGCCAGAATATACAGGGTGTAGGGTTATTCCTGCAAATAAAACCAACAACCAATCATTAGAAACCTCCCCAGATATACTCCCCTGAGATAAGTAAGCTATTATCTAAATTCCCTAAAAAATTTGAACCAGCTGTTAGCTTACCTCCTACACGGGTACATGATCACAGAATTACCTTACAAACTAACTCTGAACCAGTGAATGTTAGACCTTACCGTTACCCACACTACCAAAAAACTAAGATCGAAAGAATAGTGCAAGAACTCTTGCAATCTCAATTGATCAAACTAAGCAACAGCCCCTTTTCCTGACCAATGTTGCTTGTCAAGAAAATAGATGGCACCTAGAGATTTTGTGTGGATTATCGAGCTTTAAATGCCCTTACTATCAAAGACAAATACCCTATACCTATCATTGATGAGATGTTAGATGAACTATATGGATCTAAAGTTTATTCCAAGCTCGATTTACGTTCGGGATACCACCAAATAAGAGTTCGAGATAAAGATACACCTAAAATTGCCTTTAGAACTCATGAGGGTCACTATGAATTCCTGGTAATGCCATTTGGCCTAACCAATGCACCAGCTACTTTCCAGGGCCTTATGAATGATATCTTTCGACCTTTTCTCAGGAAATTTGTTCTGGTTTTCTTTGACGACATATTGGTATATTCCAAAACTTGGGAGGAGCATATGTGGCAACTACAATCTGTCCTTCAGTTATTGACATATAACCAATTAATTATAAAGGAATCCAAGTGCCAATTTGGGGTGTTGTAGGTGGGTTACTTAGGCCATTTTATCTCTGAGCAAGGAGTCTCAGTGGATCCTGCAAAAATCCATGTAGTCAAGGAATGGCCCACATCAACCACATCTAAGGGTGTTCGAGGATTCCTTGGGTTGGCAGGCTATTACAGAAAGTTCATTCAACACTTTAGAGGATTAGCTGCACCATTGAGTCAATTATTGGGAAAAGAAGGCTTCCATTGGGGTGAAGAAGCTAAGATGTCCTTCCAACAGCTTAAAAAGGCTCTTACATCCCCTCATGTCCTATGATTACCTGATTTCTCACAACGCTTTGTGGTTGAATGTGATGCTAGTGGTATCGGCCTTGGGGCAATCCTCAGCCAAGAAAATAGGCTGATAGCCTACTTTAGTGCAGAACTCAAGGGATCAGCGTTAGCCTTGTCAACCTATGAAAAAGAAATGTTAGTTATGGTCAAGGCTATTAAGGTTTGGTGACCCTACCTGCTAGGCAAACCCTTCACCGTAACGACTGATCAAAGAAGCCTTAAATATCTACTGGAACAGAGAATAACCACCCCGGCTCAAGCACGTTGGTTGCCTAAACTTATAGGTTACGACTATGTGATTGAGTATAAAAAAGGAACTGAGAACCGTGGACCTGACTCATTGTCCAGAGTAGTAGAATTTCAGTACCTATCCATCTCGTAACCTTTAGCAGATTGGTGGACAATACTCCAGCAAGAAGTTCAACAAGACCCTTTCTATGATAAGCTGAAAGGTTTAACAGCAGCCACAGGTAACTCACACATCCATTATCGTAATGGGGTTTGGTACAAAAAAGCAGGGTTTTTCTAAGCCCTCAATCAACCTTAATACCGAAAATACTGGTGGAATTCCATTCCTCACCTATTGGAGGACATTTTGGTTTACAGAAAACACTGACTAGAGTAAGGTAGAATTTTTGTTGGCCAAACATGCAACAGAAAATAAAGGAATACATTCGAGAATGTGACACATGTCAACGGTTCAAAAGTGATTGTATGACACCTGTAGGATTGCTACAACCCCTACCGATTCCCACAAAGATATGGTCTGATATCTCCATGGATTTCATTGAAGGACTTCCTCTTTCTAAAGGCCATACGGTGATTATGGTGGTAGTAGATCGATTGACCAAATATGCACACTTCATTGCTATGAAGCATCCTTTTACTGCCCTAGGTGTTGCCAAAATATTTGTGTCTAATATAGTTCGACTACATGGCATTCCTACTTCCATAGTAAGTGATCGAGATAAAGTCTTCATAAGCTCTTTTTGGAGGGCCTTATTTCAGTTGTAGGGTACACAACTATGTATGAGTTCTAGTTATCATCCCCAAACTGATGGACAAACTGAGGTAATCAACCGAGTCTTAGAGCAATACCTACGCTGCTTTGTTGGTGATCAGCCAAAACTATGGGTAGAATGGATACCTTGGGTAGAATTCAGCTACAACACCTCAATACACTCATCCACCAAAACTACTCCATTTGAAGCTGTTTATGGAATCCTTTCTCCCCATATAGTAGCTTACATTCCTAGCACCTCCAACATCCAAACTGTACATGAATGCTTGCGTGATCGAGACACCATTCTTAGAGAACTTCGTCACAACCTTACACAAGCTCAAAATAGGATGAAGTGCCGAGCAGATATACATATACGGGAAGTCACTGATGAACGAAAACCGGCATCACCGATTCTCGCAAATACTTTGGTTTTAATATTTGTAAAACTCTCGCAAGTGCACGAATCATTTCATAGAAAATGATAAGTATACTCCCAAGGTCGATCTAAGGAAGGAATGTATGTGGTTTTTAATTTATTATTCAAACTTTTAAAAACGAAATTAAATCCTAAACATCCTGTCACGATAGTTTGGTTTTTGTGTTCCTAATCTAATAACATAAAATAAACATATATACAGATTAATTAAATATAATCTAATAACATAAAAATAAACATAGATACAAATTCAATAAATATTTATCTAAAAATAAATATAAATACAGATTCAATAAATATTCATGCAAATTTTATCATTTATATTAGTGGAGTATTTATGGATATAATAACTAAATTAATTATGCTTGCTCATATCATCTAGGTTATTAAAGATATAAATTGATATTTTATTGATTCTCTCTTTTTTATATAAATACCACCTTTGGTGGGGTTAGATATTCTTTGTTAACTAAACAAATCAATTAACACCTATGGGTGGGGTTGATAACTAATTTGGTTTATTAAATTAATTCCTTTTTCTAAGAGATTGAAAATGAACCATTTAAATGCCACCTTTGGTGGGGTTAGACAGTTTAAACTTTATTCAAGGTGTCCAAATTAAACATAAGAATTTAATTATGCGAGTACTAACTTTCAAGTTTTAAAACCACTATTGAAAACATGTTGTCAATACATTTTTACATAATAATTCTTATAAAAACTTTTGAAATAGAGTTTCACTCTAACTACCGGGCGATTGTACCAACAAATAAAAGAGCACTACTCTAAATTAGACCGGATAACTAACCGTAAAATCTAATTTTCAGATTTAAGTTTGTAATGAAAAATAATATATTTCTCTCTAACATCCTTAATATAAAATCTTGAATAAAAATAAAATCAATTTATTTTAGAAATTTTCACCTATTTAATATTTATAAGCATAACAACGTTATTATTACATCATAATTATAAACAGCTAGCACAGTTAAATTTAATCACAGACAAATTAAATATAACATGTAAGAATAAAGCATAAAAATAACTGTAAAGAAAATAAAATCCTTACAGAACTTCGACGCTAGAAAACTTCCAAGCGGAATTTGCACTTCCATTTATTGAATCCAAAACTAAAATATTACAAAAACATTACAAGTTCCTCTCAAAAAGAGAAGAACTCTAAAACTAAGAGAAAAACTAAGAAAAGCTTAGAAACTAAGAAAGAAACTAAGAAAAACTCAAAAAACTAAGAAATGAGACAAAGAAAGAAGAGAGAGAAGTGTGGTTTTGAGGTGTGTTTTGAAGTGAAGGGAAGGGGGTATTTATAGGTGAGGATGGAGAGAAAAAATTAGTAAAAAAATGTTAAAAAAAATGTTAAAAAATGAAAAAAACGTGAAATGGAAATGCTGAGGTCATTAATGACGCACATGACGTCATGAAGCGGCTGCACGTGAAAAATGGGGCGAAACGCGTTTGGCGCTACAGGAGAGGCGCCTTGCTACGACGGGCTGTCTCTGTGATGAGTGCTCAAAAAGCACTAAAATAACCATGATTTTATGCAAATTAATTAATTAAAAATATATATATATATATATATGTTTTATCATATATTTATATAAATTTGTCTTTTTCGGAATCACGGGTATTTTTATTGTTTTTCAGGTATTTTGGCTTAAAAATGCAACTTAAAGACTCAAAGAGGAATACTGGAAGCAATACATCACAAATATATTAATAAATAAATGCGTAAAGGTCGACAAATATGGAAAAATTGGACAAAATGGGTCAAAAAGGTCAAAAATGTCAAAAAGGAGAAAAACGCGCCGCCGTGCCGCGCCCGCGCGTATGCCAACTCCGCAGCGCTGAACACTTGTTCATCCGCGGTACTGTTCATCCGCGGCCTTGTTCATCCGTACGTTGTTCATCCGCGACTTGTTCATCGTATCGTTCATCCGTAGCGTCGTTCATCCGCGACACTGTTCATCCGCGTTCTTGTTCATCCGCGGTCTTGCGGCCAGCGATCTTGTTCATCCGCTGATCTTGTGCAGCCGCCGCTGTCATCGCGACGTCATTGATGACGTCGGCAATCACTAATCAGCGTTTTTACATTTTTTTAACATTTTTTTCTTTATTTTTCTCTCCATCCTCACCTATAAATACCCCTTCCCTTTACTTCAAAACACAACTTCAAAACACCTCAAAACCTCACTTCTCTCTTCTTTCTTTCTCTCATTTCTTAGTTTTTGAGTTTTCTTTAGTTTCTTTCTTAGTTTCTAAGCTTTTCTTAGTTTTTCTCTTAGTTTTTAGTCTCTGCTTGACTCAGTGTGGTGGCCAAGGCGGGCGCGCGATTTCCGTCTTTTTGACATTTTTGACCTTTTCGACCCATTTTGTCCAATTTTTCCATGTTTGTTGACCTTTTACCACTTATTTATTAATATATTTGTGATGTATTGCTTCAAGTATTCCTCTTTGAGTCTTTAAATTGCGTTTTTAAGCCAAAATACCTGAAAACCAATAAAAATACCCGTGATTCCGAAAAAGACAAATTTATATAAATATATGATAAAACATATAAATATATATATTTTTAATCATTTAATGTACATAAAATCATGGTTATTTTAGTGCTTTTTGAGCACTCATCAGTCACCTTCCTTGAAGGGGACTATGTGTATATCAAGCTACAACCTTACAGACAAACTTCAGTTGCATTCCGCTCAAACATGAAGCTTGCCCCTCGATTCTTTGGACCCTACCAAATCAAGGAAAGGATTGGCTCTGTAGCCTACCGATTGGCCCTACCCCCAGAATCTCAAATACATGATGTGTTTCACGTCAGTTTATTAAGGAATTATGTTGGAACCTCAGTACCTATCCACCATCCATTACCACCCACAACCGAAAACTCCATAATTATGCCTCAACCTGAAACTGTCTTAGATCGCCGAGTGATTCAAAAAGGAAGGTACCGATCAAAGACAGAGATTCTGATCAAATGGATGGGAACTGCAAACACCGAAGCTACCTAGGAAAATGAAGGCGATTTTCTAAAGCCTACCCAGAGTTCATCCTTGAGGACAAGGATTCTAAAAGAGAGGGAGGAATGATACGAACCAAATCAGCTCCACCACTACAAGCGGTTACAACCAATGAACCGAGCGTGCCAACCAACCCTGGACGGACGACGAAGATCAACGCAGCTCGGGCACAAGGAACAACTGGCTCTTTCTATTAGAATGTCAGAAAATCTGTTAGCACATTAGTGCACGAGATTCACACAATTTCTTTGTGAATTCTCTCTAAATTATTAGGCTATATAAAGCCGCAAGAAATAGAATTAATTACGACAGATTTTACCTGAATTTCTCCTTCTTCTTGATATCTCCTTCTCTTCGCGTTCTCTCTGCCCTAATTCGTAACAAGGTGATTCAAGTTTCTTAAAGGAAGGCTCTACAGATCATGTATTGATCACAGAGGCCAAGAACAAAGCATATTACCAGCTCATCAACCTACTTGATTCAACAATTATAGAGTAGTAGAGCCTAGATTCTAGTTTGTAGTATAGGTTGTTACAAATTTATTATAGAAGGAAAAAATTGTTACACTTTTTATGATTGCATTTTATGTAAATTGTATTCTGAAAGCTTCTAACTGAAGTTACAACAGATTGTTACACTTTTTATGATTGCATTCTAAAAATTGTTACACTTTTTATGATTGCATTTTATGTAAACTAGGCACCAACTTCTATGAATCTGTCTACTTAAGGGTAGGTCACAGGTTCAAAGTTAGGTAAGAGCGAAAGAAACATGTCTAACCTGGTACGGTGCAGGCAATCCTACTCACCAGGGACACTAAGTGAATATCTTGCTATAGTTAGAACTTTCGTTCAAACAATTTTGATACTATTTTAGAATTTATGAGTGCTCTGATATCACAAATAATTTTTTTATAGTCAATGGTATATGGTTTATGTTAGATACTAAGGTAAGATATATAAATGAAATGTAAGGCCAATTATTACCTTTACTACCAGACTAATAATTGATAGGCACCGTAGAGATAATTAGCCATATGGTTGTAAGTTTTTTTTAAGCCAGTACTAATGTACTACGATGAAATTCACAAAGTGATGCTGTTTGGATAGAAATGCTTAGTTCTTTGAATGTTTCCTTCTATTTCTGCTCGAACGCTTTACGTGTGATGGATAGCATTTGTGCATCTTCAACGCAGCTGGAACCATAAGAATTGCATTGCTGGCATAAGTTATGATCACCCAACTTTTTTTTTAAGATGTTCGAATGACTTGACATAAGTGTTAGAGGCTTTGAGTTTTTTTCTCCTTCTTTTATTTACTTTTTATATTTTTTTCTATTAATTTTTTCTATACATTGAATTTTTTTTTTCTTTTTTTTTAACATTAAGATGTTACGCGACTTGTGTGCTACTTATGGTTGGTAATTTGTATTGTAATTTGATTAAACAAATTAAAGAACCCGAATCACATTAAATTTAGATCAAATTCAAATCAATTTAAATAAAACAAGAAAAAAGTTTAGTTGAATCAACCTATTAGTCCAAAATTAAAACGAGATGTTTGGAATTGGTAATATTTATTTATATGTTGATAATTTGTTTGCCCTCTTTTTTAACAAACGAGATGTTATATGCCTTGTGTGCTAGTTAAGGTTGGAAATTTGTGTCATAACTAGATTGTTCAAATCGAATCTAAATTGAAGAACTAATTTAAACTGACTCAAATAAACCAAAAAATAGGATTTGTTTGGGTTAACACATTAGCCAAAAATGAAATAAAATAACTAATAAGTCCAAATTTAAAAACAAAAACCACTTTAAATTAAATTAATTTTCTTTTCTCTTATAATCTTTCTCAATAACTCTTACAAGACCCCAAACTCACATCGTGTAGTCTTATTGTAAGTATTGTATTAAAATGATTAAGATTATTTCAATTAAAATTAATTGTCAAAAGTATACTAGTATATTATGTTAATCGTTGGTGTTGCTTATTTAAAATAGACTAAAAGATATATATATTATGTTTGCTATGCATATCATCGTCTCGACACAACCAAAGCATTATAAGTTATGAAGTTAAATTGAATAATACTTTTATTATTATGGATTTTTTATATTTAGTTTTTTCATTGTAAGCTTTTAACTAATAGTATCTATAGATTTGGTTTTTGTTAGAAATACTGAATGATTGTATTATATTATGTATCTTAAGGAATATATATAATGTCTTTATATAGAAGGTACAAATAAACTAGATGTGCCTAAAGTTCATAAAATGATATATATTAACAGATATACATTAATAGCCCCCCTCAAACTCAAGATGGATGTGAGGCTAGCTTGAGGTTGTCAACCAAATTACGAGTACGTCCCTTAGGAAGTGCCTTGGTGAAGATATTTGCAAGTTGATCGTTGGAGGAGACGGGGAAAAACTTGAGAGCACTATGGATAAGATGAGAACGAATAAAGTGACAATCAATTTCGATATGTTTAGTCCGTTCATAGAAGACATCATTGTGAGCAATATGAATGGCACTCTGATTGTCACAATAAAGGAGAATAGTAGATGATTTGGACATGCCTAAATCCTTAAGAAACCATCATAGCCAAAGAAGCTCAGATGTGGTATCAGTAAGAGCACGATATTCTGCTTCAGTAATGATGAGTGCTCAAAAAGCACTAAAATAACCATGATTTTATGCAAATTAATTGATTAAAAATATATATATTTATATGTTTTATCATATATTTATATAAATTTGTCTTTTCGGAATCACGGGTATTTTTATTGTTTTTCAGGTATTTTGGCTTAAAAATGCAACTTAAAGACTTAAAGAGGAATACTAGAAGCAATACATCACATGCAGCAGCCCCTGTGACGTCATGCTGATGTCATTGATGACCTCAGCATTTCCATTACACGTTTTTTAATTTTTTAATATTTTTTTTAACAATTTTTTTACTCATTTTTTCTCTCCATCCTCACCTATAAATACCCCCCTTCCCTTCACTTCAAAACACACCTAAAAACACCTCAAAACACACTTCTCTCTTATTTCTTTCTCTCCATTTCTTAGTTTTTCTTATGTTTTAGCTAGTTTTTCTTATGTTTTAGCTAGTTTCTATTAGTTTTAGAGTTCTTCCCTTTTTGGGAAGAACTAGTTATGTTTTTTGTAATTTATTAGCTTTTTGATTCAATAAATGGGAGTGCAAATTCCGCTTGGAGTTTTTCCAAAGACGGGGAATAGCGTCGAAGTTACGTAAGGATTTTATTTTCTTCTGAGTTATTTTTATGCTTTATTCTTACATGTTATATTTAATTTGTACGTGGTTAAATTTAAGCGTCTTTGTTTGTTTAGTAAACATGATGTAATAATGACGTTGTTATGCTTGCGAAATATTAAATAGGTAAAAATCTCTAAAATGAATTAATTTTATTTTTATTCATGATTTTATATTAAGAATGTTAGAGAGAAATATATTATTTTTCATTACAAATTTAAACTTAAAAATTAGATTTTAAGGTTTAGTTATCGGTCGATTTAGAGTAGTATTCTTTTATTTGATGGTACAATCGCCCGGTAGTTAGAGTGAAGCTCTATTTCAAAAGTTTTTATAAGAATTATTATCTGAAAATGTATTGACAACATGTTTTCAGTAGTGGTTTTAAAACTTGAAAGTTAGTACTCGGATAACTAAATTCTTATGTTTAATTTGGACACCTTGAATAAAGTTTAAACTGTCTAACCCCACCAAAAGTGGCATTTAAATGGTTCATTTTCAATCTCTTAGAAAAATGAATTAATTTAATTAACCAAATTAGTTATCAACCCCACCCATAGGTGTTAATTGATTTGTTTAGTTAACAAAGAATATCTAACCCCACCAAAGGTGGTATTCATACAAAAAAGGTAGAATCAATAAATATCAATTCATATCTTTAATAACCTAGATAATATGAGCAAGCATAATTAACTTAGTTATTATATCCATAAATACTCCACTAATATAAATGATAAAATTTGCATAAATGTTTATTGAATCTGTATTTATATTTATTTTTTATTTATTGAATTTGTATCTATGTTTATTTTTATGTTTTTTTTAGATTATATTTAATTAATCTGTATATAAATTTTTTTTGTTATTAGATTAGGAACACAAAAAACCAAACTATCGTGACAGGATGCTTAGGATTTAATTTCGTTTTTAAAAGTTTGAATAATAAATTAAAAACCACATACATTCCTTCCTTAGATCGACCTTGGGAGTATACTTATCATTTTCTACGAAATGAATCGTGCACTTGCGAGAGTTTTACAAATATTAAAACCAAAGTATTGGCAGGATCAGCGATCTTGATTTTCGATTCAAATCAAGTTTTAGTTCATCAAAGTATTTGGCGATCACGATTCTCATCAAGTTTTTGTAGTTCTTGGAAGGAATAGCGTTTTTAATTTATTTATCAAAATTTTAAAAATATTTTTGTGCTGTAAATAATTGTGATTTTTTTTTGTAAAAAAATAAAAAAAAATAAAACATTTAATCAAATTTCAAATTTCATAAGAAATAATAAAAATAAATTAAAAAAATTAAAAAAATTAAAAAAATTTAAAAAAATTTAAAAAAATTTAAAAAAATTTAAAAAAATTTAAAAAAAAATAAAAAATTAAAAATTAAAAAAATTGTAGCGTGAATAGTACAATAATTTAGAAATTTGAAATTTGAAGTAAAAAGTTTTTACCGTTAATAATAAAATAATTTAGAAATTTAAAATTTGAATTAAAATAAAAAAAAAAGTTTTACCGTTCATGAATAGTAAAAAAAATAAAAAAAACATTTCAATAATTTTAAGTTAAAAAATAAAACAAATAAATAAATAAATAAATAAAAAAAAAATAAAGAAAAAAATAAAAAAAAAAGGGAAAAAATAAAAAATAAAAAAAAATAAAAAAAATAAAAAAAATAAAAAAAGGAAAATAAAGGAAAATAAACAATAAATAAAAAAATAAAAAAATAAAAAAAAAAAAAAAAAAAAAAAAAAAAAAATAAAAAAAAATAAAAAATAAATAAAAATAAAAAATAAATAAAAATAAAAATAAATAAAAATAAAAAATAAATAAAAAATAAATAAAAAAATAAAAAAATAAATAAAAAATAAAAAAATAAAAAACACCAAAATTTTAATTTTTTGAGTTTAGTTTTTACTATTTTTTTATTTATTTTAAATCATAATTTTATTTTTTTATTTTCTTTTACCTTTTTCAATTTTTTTATTATATTATTTTTTATTTTTCTTTCTTTAGCTATTTTTGTTTCTTGATTTTTAGTTAACTTACTTAACTTAGTTTTTCTTTTACTAACTTAATTAACTTAGATTTTTTTTAACATGAACTTAGGTTTTTACTTAAATTTTCATTAACTTAATTAACTTAGTTTTTTTTTATTTTACTTCACTTAACTTAATTAGCTTAGATTTTTTACTTCACTTAACTTAATTAACTTAGATTTTTTTTAACTTAACTTAATTAACTTAGATTTTTTTTAACTTAACTTAATTAATTAGATTTGTTTTACTTCGCTTAACTTAATTAGCCTTTTTTTTTTAAACTTAGATTTTCATTAACTTGGATTTTTACTTAACTTAATTTAATTAACTTAATAGCATGAAAAGTAAAGATCTAAGGGAGTTCTGTCTAGGAGACTAGTTCTTGGAAGCCTTTGTGCCACTAGTCTTTCCTGGGAACGTTGTTAAATACAGGAGGATGGTTTTTAAGGAGCCTTTGCACCACCATTTTTTCCTGGGAGCACTCTTGGTTATCTTGATTATGTTATTTTTTTTCTTAAAAAAAACAAAAATTTCTGAACTATCTCCAAAATTTTAAAGTTTTAATTACAATCTAAGGAGTTAGTTGCTTTGTTTAATCTAGGTACAATTGTGTTTTTATGCCTTAATTATTTGATTTGTACCTAGATGTGGGTTATCTAAAACTCAAAGTATGCCCCTAGTTTTAAGTACATAAAGAAATATGAAAATCAATAGGGCATGAGTGAAAAAGTATAGGTAGACAACCTTGTCTTACCTAAAGGTTTGATTGACTCAATGATGAGGGGACATTGAGTTTACTTAAAATGCAATCCCCAAGTTACGTCTTGCTAAGACGTTAAACTAAGCGCTGGATGGGAGGCAACCCATCATTTTAGGTAATTTTCTTTTATTTGTTTCATTTATTTAATTTTTTTAATTACATGTGAATAATTTTTAAATTGTTAAAACTAAAAATATTTGTTGAGATGTTAGAAGTTAACAGCGATTTGTCTGTATACACTTTAATGATGAATATGATGGATGCACCTGCATTTTTCATTACTACTTGCACATTCTCAGGAAATAGGTAATTTTAATTCTCTTTTCTCTTTATCTTTAATTTACAGTTGTTACATTGAGGACAATGTAAGTTCTAGGTTGGGGGTGGTGAAAAGTTACCATGCTTAATAAAAAAAAGGTTTTAACAATTTAAAAATAAAAAAAAATAAAAAAATAAAAAAATATATACTTTTTCATTTTTTTATGTGTTTGGTTTTATTTCTATTTTGTGTGATTTAGTAATTTTTGGAATTAAAAAAAAAATTTCACAAAAATTTATCTTTTCTTTAAATCAAATTTAAGTAAATAGTTAAGTCTTTTGTACTGTTAGATTAATTTTTGAAAACATATCATGAAATATTTTGTAATTATTTTTGATAATTAGTTAGTTTTTTTCATAACTAGTATTTCTTGATAAGATGTAGAAATTATATTAAACCCAAAATCGGTGTTTATGAATTTTTTTTAGTGGAGACTACCTTTGTGAGATATAATTTGAGCCTAATTTCCTTTATTCAGAGTGAAATATATATTTTTTCTACTCCAAACACATTTCTTATTTATTCAAATTTTTAGATGATCTCTATAGGTATTAGCATTGAATGTATGAATTTTTTTCTCATCTTAATAGAGTATCATATATTTTTTATTATTATTTTTGCTTAGATTAAATGATTTGAGTAGAAATTGATAGTATATGCTTATATCTCATTTATGCATGACTACTACAAAAACAAAAAGACATATCTGGGGTTACCTAAACCAAGATCAAACAGAAAAGCCACAAAATTAACCACTCACCAAAATCCAAAAAAATGTACAATCTGTACATGGGTTGACTCTCTAAAAAATACACATATTGAAAAATATCTACAAAAAAAAATAGAGAGATAAAAAATAGTATCATCTATATACTATGACCCACGTTGCCTACAAAGTTGTGAGTACAGGCTATTTACAAAAGAAAGATATAGGAAGTAATTCCCTAAAAAGTCATTGCAATTTCTTCATTTGTAAAAAGCATATATCTTGAAATTCTTTCTTAATGAGTTTGATTTATGCATGAAAATAATTTTTATATATGATATCTTTATAATTTATACATTTGATTCCTTTCATGAGATCAATGTTAAAATAATACTTTGAGCCTTTATTCTTTATACATATGTGAACATATTAGTTCATTTCTATACATCAACTCTTTCGCATATAAAATAGTATGAGTGTTTGAACCCATAGGATTCAGTGTTTCGAGAGTATTGACTTGTGAGGAATAGAGTCGAAGCGAATTCTGATTCATGACACTGAAATTGGGTGAAATTAAATTGATACATTTTTGACATGAAATATGAAAATGATTTTCGACTAATTATTATAATAAATCATGATTGTTTGAAGAGATTAAAATAACTTATGCTTGAGATTTTAATTATGATCTTAAAGGAGATTAAAAAGTATGAGACATTTTTGTGATATGTTGTTTTCTCTTATTCAAAAAAAAAAAATTAATTTTTGATTTTGTTGTAATTTTAGTTTTTGATTTCATTGTTTTTATTGTTTTTTTATTTTATTTTTACATTTAGTTCAATGTTTGTGGGTATCATTACTGAAAACCCTCACGAGACTCAAACTCGTCCACTAGGGCAACCTAGGGGTTTAAAGGCTTGTTGCATAGGCTAAATGCAACCGTTTCAATCCACGAAAGTGATTTAGGATAGTTTAATTTTTAGTTTTTATCGCTTCTCTTGCTAAGGGACTAGCAAGAAGCTGGTTAGGGGTTATGATGAGTGCTCAAAAAGCACTAAAATAACCATGATTTTATACAAATTAATTGATTAAAAATATATATATTTATATGTTTTATCATATATTTATATAAATTTGTCTTTTTCGGAATCACGGGTATTTTTATTGTTTTTCAGGTATTTTGGCTTAAAAATGCAACTTAAAGACTCAAAGAGGAATACTAGAAGCAATACATCACAAATATATTAATAAATAAATGCGTAAAGGTCGACAAATATGAAAAAATTGGACAAAATGGGTCAAAAAGGTCAAAAATGTCAAAAAGGAGAAAAACGCGCCGCCGCGCCCCAGCACCCAGCTCCGCCCCAAACTGCGCGCGGGGGTACTGTTCATGCGCGCAGCGCGCGCGGATTCTGTTCATGCGCGCGGCCTGTGGCGCACCTTGTTCACGCTGCGCGCGGCCTCGGCCGCCCAGCCGCGCGCCCAACGCGTTTTCACCCCATTTTTCACGTGCAGCAGCCCCTGTGACGTCATGCTGACGTCATTGATGACCTCAGCATTTCCATTACACGTTTTTTAATTTTTTAATATTTTTTTTAACATTTTTTTTACTCATTTTTTCTCTCCATCCTCACCTATAAATACCCCCCTTCCCTTCACTTCAAAACACACCTAAAAACACCTCAAAACACACTTCTCTCTTCTTTCTTTCTCTCCATTTCTTAGTTTTTAGTTTTTTTTAGTTTTTCTTATGTTTTAGCTAGTTTTTCTTATGTTTTAGCTAGTTTCTCTTAGTTTTAGAGTTCTTCCCTTTTTGGGAAGAACTAGTTATGTTTTTTGTAATTTATTAGCTTTTTGATTCAATAAATGGGAGTGCAAATTCCGCTTGGAGTTTTTCCAGCAACGGGAATAGCGTCGAAGTTCTGTAAGGATTTTATTTTCTTTACAGTTATTTTTATGCTTTATTCTTACATGTTATATTTAATTTGTCTGTGGTTAAATTTAATCTTGGCCGTTTAGTAAACATGATGTAATAATGACGTTGTTATGCTTGCGAAATATTAAATAGGTAAAAATCTCTAAAATGAATTGATTTTATTTTTATTCATGATTTTATATTAAGAATGTTAGAGAGAAATATATTATTTTTCATTACAAACTTAAACCTGAAAATTAGATTTTAAGGTTTAGTTATCGATTCGATTTAGAGTAGTGCTCTTTTATTTGATGGTACAATCGCCCGGTAGTTAGAGTGAAGCTCTATTTCAAAAGTTTTTATAAGAATTATTATCTGAAAATATATTGACAACATGTTTTCAGTAGTGGTTTTAAAACTTGAAAGTTAGTACTCGGATAACTAAATTCTTATGTTTAATTTGGACACCTTGAATAAAGTTTAAACTGTCTAACCCCACCAAAGGTGGCATTTAAATGGTTCATTTTCAATCTCTTAGAAAAAGGAATTAATTTAATTAACCAAATTAGTTATCAACCCCACCCATAGGTGTTAATTGATTTGTTTAGTTAACAAAGAATATCTAACCCCACCAACCGTTTAGGATTTAATTTCGTTTTTAAAAGTTTGAATAATAAATTAAAAACCACATACATTCCTTCCTTAGATCGACCTTGGGAGTATACTTATCATTTTCTACGAAATGATTCGTGCACTTGCGGGAGTTTTACAAATATTAAAACCAAAGTATTGGCAGGATCGGCGATGCCGATTTTCGTTCATCAAGTTTTCGTTCATCAAAGTATTTGGCGATCACGATTCTGCTCATCAAGTACTGGAGTGGGCCACAAAAGTTTGTTTCTTACTTTGCCAAGAAATCAAAGAAAACCCAAGGAGAAAGAAATAACCTGTAATGGACCTACGATTAGTGGGTTCTCCTGCATAATCAACATCAGAGAATGCACGGAGTACAAGAGGAGACTGAGCTGAGTAGAAAAGGCCATGGAAGAGAGTGCCTTTCAAGTATCATAGAATATGCAGACAGATACTAGCTCACCTAATGAACAACATAAGAAATGTCTGGATGAGTAACTATGAGATAAACCAGGCTGCCAACCAATCATCTGTAAAGAGAGGAATTAGACAATGGTTTCCCCCTCGAGGGTGTCAGATGCGCATTAAGTTCAACTAAAGTGTCAACAGTCTTGTTGTTAGTGAGTCCAGCTTGAGATAAAAGGTCAGATGCATACTTGGCTTGAGTAATATAAAGACCATCTGTGGAACGAGTGATCTCAAGACCCAAGAAATAGCTGAGATGTCCAAGGTATTTCATCTCAAACTATTGACTAAGAATATCCTTAAGTTCTTGAATGTCACTAAGGTCATCACCAGTTATGATCATATCATCCATATATATTAGAATCAAAATGGTGCCTTTATAATTACGATGAAGAAATAAGGCAAAATCATAAGGACTGACAATGTAACCTAAGCGAAAGATGATGGAGCTGAACTTAGCAAACCACCCTTATGGAGATTGTTTAAGGCCATAAAGTGCACGTTGAAGGCGAAAAACCTTGTTTGTTTCAACAAAAATACCAAGAGGAGGTTGCATACAGAATTCTTCATGTAGATCCCCATTAAGGAAGGCATTTTTAACATCCATTTGAAAAAGGTCTCATTTATTAACAGCGGCAACAACTAAGAGGGCACGAATAAAGGAGATACGGGAAATTGGAGCAAAATTCTCTTCATAATCAATCCCATACTCTTATGTAAAACCTTTTGCAACAAGACGAGCCTTGTAGCGCTCGATGGACCCATCAAATCGAGTCTTGATCTTATAGATCCACTTACAACCAACCACAGACTGACTAGGAAGGAGAGTAACCAGATCCTAAGTATGGTTTTTGGTTAACTCATGAATTTCCTCTTTTATTACAATATACCATAAAGAGTTAGTAGATACCTCATGATAGATGTGAGGCTCATGGAGTGTAGCAAGGGCAGTGTAACAATGATAGTCAAGTAAATATGTAGGAATGAATCTTACCTGGGTTGAGTGGCGAGGTGGAATGTCTTGTGGAGGATCTTCAGGTAGAGTAAGAGCATGGGACCTAGGCTCAAGGTGGGGTAGCTCATCATCAATCTGTTTATCTATAACCTATCTAGGAGAATCATCAAAAATATATAAAGATTGAATGGAGAAGTCCAAAGGATGATCAAGAGTATCTGTAGAAGGAACATGAGACTCATCTAGAAAGATTTCTAAAACAAAAGAGTTAGTTAGGGAAGAACAAAAGTGAGAGAGTTCAACAAATAACTGATGTTCCCAAAAGATAACTTTATAGGAAACATGAAGACGATGAGAGACAGGATCATAACATCGATACCCTTTTTGAGTTTCACCATAACCAAGAAAACAACAAAGTCTAGATCGAGGCTCAAGTTTTTTGTGCTCATGAGGCTGAAGAAGAACGAAACAGACAGATCCAAAGGAACGGAGGTAATGATAGTCAGGGGATGACCCAAAAAGGCACTTATACAAAGTCTGATTATGAATGATAGCCCTTGGAATGCGATTAATGGCATGAACAACATAAAGAGCGACTTCACCCCAAAATGGGGCAGGAACTTTGGCAGAAAGAAGAAGAGCATGGGCAGTGTCAAGAATATGATGAAGTTTTCTTTCGATTCGACCATTTTGTTGAGAGGTGCCTGGACAGGTTAGATGATGTACAATGCCATAGGAATGTAAGAGAGCTTGAAAAGTATATTGAGTATATTCAAAAGTATTATCATATCGAAAAGTTTTGATATGTTTGGAGAATTGTGTTTCAATCATTTTTGTAGTTACTGTATATTGGTAAGATTTCAGAACGAGATGTCATAGAAAAGATCCAACTATAACAAGAATAATCATCAATAAAAACAAAAAATAACGAGATCCACTAGTAACATGAGAAGGTCCCCAAACATCAAAATGTATTAACTCAAAAATACTATTAGATATAGATTTAATATTATTGAAAGATAAAGTTGGCTATTTTCCTAACTGCATGAAGTATAATCAAAATTGTCTTTGGACATAGAACCAAATAGACTTTTAGAAGCTAACTATTGTACCCCAGTGGATGTGGCATAACCAAGATGGGAATGCCAAAGTGTGAGAGAAGGTAAGGAAGAAACTGCAATAGCAGCAACAACCTGAGTGGAAGATGAAGATTGTCCACGGGAAACATATGCCCAACCCTAGGACCAGTCCCAAGCTCTTGCCCCATCCTCGGATCCTGAACAATACACCCAGAATAGTCAAAAATAAGGCTATATTCTAGTTCAAGTAATTGTCCCACAGAGCAAAAATTATAGGATTGGTCAGGTACATGGAAGACCCCAGGAATAGAGAGGTTAGAGGTCGAAACAAAACCTAGACTATTCCCATGCATGGTGGATCCATCAACTATATGAATATTAAGAGGATGTGGTGTGGGGTCAAGTTTGGAGAATAAAGATAAGTAAGGTGTCATATGATTACAACAATCATAATCAAAAAGCCAAGTTTGAGACTTATCGGGCAGAATAGAGAGTAGTGGAAAAAGATGCATTACCAGGCATATAAACAACTTGAGTTATGATTTTCTGTAATTTAGTGGAAGAGATGTTGACAGTGGATCTAGAAGACTGAGACTCTGTTGAAATGGAAGGCATCAGCAGAGTTGGCTCAATATTAGCAACATTAGCAGTATATTTGTTGCAACATTAACAAGTCTCAATGGTATGGCTAGGACGCTTACAATAATTGCAGAACTTCTTATTGGTCTGCTTGCAACGATTGCTAGAGCTAGATGAATCACCTGACTGCTAAGGTTGCTCAATGGCAGAAGCATAAGGAGTAATAGCCAAAACATTGAACTTATTCTGGGCTTGAAAGGTTGCAAGTCGAGCTTCATATCTAATCAACTAATTTACAGTAGTATTAAAAAAGGGAGGAGGAGTGCGATGAAGAAGCTGACCTTGGATGGGCTCAAAGTCCTTGTGAAGTGACATCAAGAACTCATAGAGACGAAATTAATCTATAACTGTAGCATATTGCTGAGCATCCTTTGAGCATGCCCAAATTGGATCACAAAGGTCAATTTTAGTCCCAAAGAAAGAAAAGTTGATCATAGTAGTCATTGATGGATTTCCCTGGTTCTTATCAAATTTCATGTAATTCAACTACTAACTGATATTCCATGGATCCGTGAGTAGTGGAGTACCTTTTGGCCAACATATTCCATACTAATTTTACATCATTAAAGCTACCCAATAGATTGGAGATGAAAGGAATGAAAGTATTCTGAATCCATATGAGGATCATGTGGTTGTGACGATCCCATTCAATCATGCGACCAAGGAAGGTAGCATTTTCTTCACTTGCTCCTTTGACAGGAATGGTAATTGTACCAGTACAGTAATGCCAGAGTAGACGACCCTTACAAATACTATGTATAACTTGAGACTAAGATAAGTAATTCTTGGTCTCTTTCAAAACAATATTGATAGGACAAGAAAGAAAAACATCTTTTTTATCCATTTAGAAACACAATATGCAAAAACAAATTGCAAAAACGAAATCTATGTGAAAAATTGGGTAAGGAGAACCTAGTCTACACAAGTCAACCATGTAGAAAAGTCAACGATCAAAGTCAACCCTCAGCCAAGTCAACCTTGGGCACTATCCACAGAGGTCAACAAGGTCAAATCTAGTCCGTTGATGAGTGCTCAAAAAGCACTAAAATTACCATCATTTTATGCACATTAATTGATTAAAAAATATATATATTTATATGTTTTATCATATATTTATATAAATTTGTCTTTTTCGGAATCACGGGTATTTTTATTGTTTTTCAGGTATTTTCGCTTAAAAACGTAACTTAAAGACTCAAATAGGAATACTGGAAGCAATACATCACAAATATATTAATAAATAAATGGGGAAAGGTCAACAAATAGGGAAAAATTGGACAAAATGGGTCAAAAAAGTCAAAAATGTCAAAAAGGAGAAAACTGCACCGCCGCGCCGAGCCGCGTGCGTAGCACGCCCCACGTCCGTGCGCATCAGCGCGCGCGCTGCGCCTGCCTTCCGCGCGCGCCCTAGCTGCCCTCCGCGCACACCGCTGCCATTTCGCCCCATTTTCGTACGCAGCCGCCCCCATGACGTCATCAATGACCTCAGCAATTGCACTCCGCGTTTTCACAATTTTTTAACATTTTTTTCACTCACTTTTTCTCCCCATCCTCACCTATAAATACCCCCCTTCTCTTCACTTCATACCACACCTCAAAACACACTTCTCTCTTCTTTCTTTCTCTCCATTTCTTAGTGTTTAGTTTTTTTTAGTTTTTAGTTAATTTCTCTTTGTTTTAGAGTTCTTCCCTTTTTGGGAAGAACTAGTTATGTTTTTGTAATTTATTAGCTTTTTTGATTCAATAAATGGGAGTGCAAATTCCGTTTGGAGGTTTTCTAGCAACGAGAATGGCATCGAAGTACTGTAAGGATTTTTTTTTCTTTGCAGTTAATTTTTATGCTTTATTCATACATGTTATAATTAATTTGTCTGTGATTAAATTTAAGCGTGCTATATTGTTTGTAAACATGATATAATAATAACGTTGTTATGCTTGCAAAATATTAAATAGGTGAAAATCTCTAAAATGAATTGATTTTATTTTTATTCAAGATTTTATATTAAGAATGTTAGAGAGAAATATATTATTTTTCATTACAAACTTAAATCTGAAAATTAGATTTTAAAGTTTAGTTATCCGGTCTGATTTAGAGTAGTGCTCTTTTATTTGTTGGTACAATCGCCCGGTAGTTAGAGTGAAGCTCTATTTCAAAATTTTTTATAAGAATTATTATCTGAAAATGTATTGACAACATGTTTTCAGTAGTAGTTTTAAAACTTGAAAGTTAGTACTCGGATAACTAAATTCTTAGGTTTAATTTGGACACCTTGAATAAAGTTTAAACTGTCTAACCCTACCAAAGGTGGCATTTAAATGGTTCATTTTCAATCTCTTAGAAAAAGGAATTAATTTAATTAACCAAATTAGTTTTCAACCCCACCCATAGGTGTTAATTGATTTGTTTAGTTAACAAAGAATATCTAACCCCACCAAAGGTGGTATTCATACAAAAAAGGGAGAATCAATAAATATCAATTCATATATTTAATAACCTAGATAATATGAGCAAGCATAATTAACTTAGTTATTATATCCATAAATACTCCACTATTTATAAAAGATAAAATTTGCATGAATGTTTATTGAATCTATGTATAATTTTATGTTATTAGATTAAAAACACAAAACCCCAAAATATCGTGACAGGATGTTTAGGATTTAATTTCGTTTTTAAAAGTTTGAATAATAAATTAAAAACCACATACATTCCTTCCTTAGATCGACCTTGGGAGTATACTTATCATTTTCTACGAAATGATTCGTGCACTTGCGAGAGTTTTATAAATATAAAACCAAAGTATTGGCAGAATCGGCGATGCCGGTTTTCGTTCATCAAGTTTTTGGCGCCGTTGCCGGGGATGGCATCAAGTTTTTGGCGCCGTTGCTGGGGATGGCATCAATAACACTACACACCTTGTTTCTCACATGACACCTTGTGTGAAAGATACTATATCTTTGTTGTTCAATGTCTTCCTCCTTGACTTGAAAACTTAACGATCGCCTTGTTACAAGTGCTTGCCTATTAACCTCCCTAACATTTTCTTGAGGTGTTTCTTGTTGTAAAGCCTCTAAGGTATTTTCTTGCCTTTCCAACCTTTCATTCATATCGACCATCAAGTTGTTCATCCTCTCAAAAGATTATTGCAAGGCCCTCATCATGAACACCATATCCGGTCTTCCTTCAGGACTACCACTGTTGGACATTTTTTTTTGCAATTCTACACAATAAGAGGTTAGTGTAATAAAATAGAACTAATGAAAATTCAATCAATACCTCATGTTTTTAGCGCTCGAATTGATCGTTAAACCCTCTTTGTTCCTAATCAAAGCAACCAAATCTAGGAATTCCAACCAATTTGTAGATCGACCTTGGGAGTATACTTATCATTTTCTATGAAATGATTCGTGCACTTGCGAGAGTTTTATAAATATAAAACCAAAGTATTGGAAGAATCAGTGATGTCGGTTTTCGCTCATCAAGTTTTTGGCGCCGTTGCCGGGGATGGCATCAAAGTTTTTGGTGCCGTTGCCGGGGATGGCATCAAAGTTTTTGGCGATCCCGATTCTACTCATCATCCGTAGAAGAGGATGATGATGTCAACCCCAAATGACGTGGTAATATGAGGTCACTAATGACGTCATAGGACTTGGGTGTGATGTGTGAGGCACGTGAATCTAATGCGCGGATTCTATTGACTGCACGTGAGTGCACATGTAGGCTTCGATGCTTGCAAGACTTCCACGATTATGTAGATTTGGGCAAGCTGATCACAATGATACATGCAAAAAGGTTATCAGAGTAAGATGCACGATGGAGACGATGATTGTAGTGGTTTGTGTGGTGTGGGACTTTTCAACGATGGCGACTGTAGGCCCGAAACCCAAGGACAACGGGTGAGAGACGTCGAAGGTTCAACGATGAATGGCTGTTGTGACAGCAGAAGCGATAAGGGTGGAGTAACCCCAGAAGAGACAAGATTGCTAAAAGAAATGTCAGAGTAGTGACTTTGATATCATGTTAGAAATACTGAATAATTGTATTGTATTATGTATCTTAAGGAATATACATGGTTCCTTTATATATGAGATACAAGTAAACTAGATGTGCTTAAAACTCATAACATGATATAGATTAAAAGTTATAAATAGGAATATGCTCAAAGAAATTATTTTGATGTTATAATTTGTAATTATTCATTTATTTTAAAAGATGCAACGGATGTAAATGACTATATAACAACTTAAGTCTTTACTTTATGCAATTCTTAGAAATTGAGATTTATTTAGTAGACATATTTTGATATATAAAAAATATCAGATAACTTAAAAAAAATTGGAAGTAATAATTTGAATTAGTTTATTGAAGCTCATCGGTGTTTAGTTTATATTTAGACTCATCTTTATATAACATGGTTGTAAGTAGCACACCTTATAAAGATCTACAACAACAGCTAGCGAAAATTATTATTCATTCATGTTAAGTTATTTTAATTAGTTTTAGAGTTTAAAGTTTAAACTCATTTAAAGTTTCATAGTTTTCATGAATGGTTACTAATTTCTATTTTAACTTTAAAATTAGTTTTTTTATATTTATATTAAATTTTATAATAGGATAAAAACTTCATATATTAACTATATATTTGGCTATAACTTGCATATATTTGAAACGGTACCAGACCACAAATGCATGTGCTAAGTGCGACATTCTAATTTCGGTTAATAATGGAACTTTTAATATTACATGTAACACGTGGAGAAAACACGGAGGACTGCAAGGCACCTAACTCTCCTTAACTGTCGCCTATCAAAGTCCACTTTACATGCGATTACAAATATGATGTGTCAGCACTAGGGATACCAATTACTACGGAGAGGTTAATTTTAACTACTTTGAATTAGTTTAGCTCAAATAATTCCAACCCTAATTCGAGTGAATTATATATATATATATATATATTCTCTTAAAAACTAGAGAATTTTCATTTGTTAGTATTAGATTTCCATTAACGTGATTTACGTCATTTCCATTAGCTTATATTATATGTTGATTTTTCATAATTTATGTTCATGTAGGTGGACATTTTTGACCCTATAAAGCTCACCCTAAGAAACTTGATACATCTCTTGGAATGACTTACATGCTTAAAAGAATTAGAGATACATGAATGTTAAAGGAGATTAAAAATGCCTTTCAGTTTTTATAAGAATATTAGTTTTTGGATACATGTATACACTTATTATTTAAAATTTGATAAATATATAATAATATTAATTATCGAGTAATAATAATATATTATTATTCAAATTCTTAATTTTATAAAATAAAATAAAAAATAAGTCTTTAAATATAAATTTTTAAGTTAATTATAATTAAAAAATTAATATTAAAATATTTTATAATTAAAGTGGTCGGTTTGTGTAAATACTTTTAAAACAAATAATTAACTAATTTGTTACTTTAATGATGAATAAATAATATAATAGTAACTATTTTATGAGCAATAGAATCCAAATATAATATAAACAAGTGGTTTGTCACAATATTTATAATAATTGTACAATTTTATTTAATAAATAAGTCAAATATAACATAACAATATTTAAACGTATTCAATTAATATTTTTACTATATAAGAAGTTAATTCGATATGAATAATAGATATGACTTGATTAAATTTTATAATAAGTATTTTTTCTTAAAAATAATTTATATTAGTTGAATATTCTTTTTTCAATTGATATGCGATATGATATAATCTCAAATAAAAATTATTAGTTCAAACAAAATACGATATGTTCATAAACGAATTGATAGAACACTCTTGAATTGAAAATTTTAATGTAATAAAAAATAATTAAATTATACAAAATATTTGTTATTTGGATAGTTTGGTATTTTTTGGGGTAAAAAATTTACAAAAAAATAATAATTAAAAGTGTATTTATTATATGGACATTGTTGATATTTATTGGTGTAAAAAAACTAAGAAAAAGAAATGGAGTTTAGTTTATTAGTGAATTGATATAACACTTGTTAAGTGAGTAAATAAATTGAGAATTGTCACCCTTAATTTAATAAAAATAATTGGATTATACGATATAGCTATTTATAAGAAAATATTTATTGGTGTAAAAGACTAATAAAGGGTAAAAATATATATTTATTATATGAATATTTTGATATTTATTGGTATAAAAAATAAAAAAGTAAAAAAAACGAAGAATTTGGTAGTCAAACAAATAACCTCCTTTTTTTATATTTAAGGATTTATTCAATTGGTTTTAATTTTGCTCCTTTAAAAGGAAAATTATTTTTAAAAACATTATGTTTTTATGTTGTGAATATATATATATATATATATACTGCATTCAAGAAGGTTAAAAATATTAAATGAATCATGTTGTGTAATTAAACTTTAACACATAGTATTTTATTTCTTCCCATAACAATTGCTTTTAGGTGAATTTGTAGGGGCATCTCAAGGAATTTTGTGACGTAAGGAAAAATAAAAAAATAATATCTTAAATATTTTTCATAAATCCAAATTTCATCGTTGATAAGAATTGATGAATACTATTAGAATTTATTTTTATCAAATATAAATAATTTAACTTAATTTAAATAAATATGTAAATAAAAAATAATTTCTTCTGGTTTAATTTGATGTAGAATTATTTTAGTTTGAAGTAATTCTTACGTAATTTTAGGAAACTTTAAAATAAGACAAAAAGTTTAAAATTATCAACAATATTATAATATTTATCTATGAAATTTGAATTAAACAAATATATTAATAATATAAATTTTAATATATATATATATATATATATATAAAGAAGATATGCAAGAAGATATTTCTATGAAATAAAATTTTAAAAAAATATATTTTTATATTATTTAATTGTTATTGTTACATATAATATGAATCAATGGAAAAGGTTCTAGATTAGACTTGTTAAAAAAGTATATAAATATCATTTTTTATGTTTACTTCATATATTTTTATTATTAAAAAATGGTTTGATAAATTATTTTATTTTAAATATCATCTAATTAGAAATAATTTAAATTAAATTACGATTATTTAGATTTATTTAATATTGAACATCATTTAATTAAATCACGTTCAATATTATTTAAATAATATTTTTATTGTTATATATTTTAAAAATGATATTTTTTTAATCCCCTTAAAAAATTAGAACCCTTATCCATCTAAGGCCTTAGATGGTCATCTCATCTACTTAAGGCATGAACCCATTAAGATTTATGAAAAATAAATATATTTCAAAAATTATACCTCATACCATCAAATAAATGTAAAACACTGAAAATTTATTATAATTTCTTATAGTGTCTTAAAAATAATTTTAAATAATATTTTAAAATATAGGGATTTATTGTGAAAAATTGGATCAAATAGGAAAATTTTGAAAAATTTCTACATGTCTCACCGAACCTTCAATGAACCATAGCTAGACTCTTGATGGATCTCACCGAACCCTTATGGGACCCTTGCCAGGCCCTTAGCAAGGGTGGTGGTAAGCACTAGTTAGGGTCATTAAATATGGCTAAACTTCATCCCATTTTTCCCTCGCATATTTTCCTTCTCCTCCCTCTCTTTAAAACTTCCTTTCCCTAAATTATTCGGGTTTTTTGATATATTTTAGAGCACATTTCGAGAATAAAATGTCTAGAAGTTCGGAATTAGAAGTATAGATGCATAATAACTTTTTAGAAAAGATTTTTTTACTCTAAATTTTTATTTCATTCATTGTTTTTAATAAAAATGCATGCATCATATGTCATGAATAAAAAGAAAAATCAATGCCATGATGTTATAATTAATATTATAAATACTGTTAAAAATTGAAATACCTATTATTAATATTTTTATATGCATACATTGAGAATTTTGTATATAAAATGAGTATTAATTTTTGTTATGAAACGAGTATTAAAAATATTACATAGCATCAGAGATTTTTATACATGTATCACGAAAATGATTTTATTTGTGGGGAGTATGATTGTATATTGTCTTGCGGAGTATGGTACCCATAGGCTACTAGTTGTAGCGAACTATTTTCTACAAACTACATGTATGCATCACATTACATGTATTTTCAGAGTTTTTCCACCTATAGTGCCTTAGATTTTTGACAGCACACGAGCCTTGGAGTTGGATCCCTTGTTGTGTCTCAAAGTTTGCCATCTAATGGGTTTCAAAGAGTGACTGCACATAGACCTTAGAGTTAGATCTCCCATTGTGTTTTAGACCCTTAGAAAATGGTCTATATATGTGACATTGGTTTGACCAATATATGTGACATGTGTATTATGATCGTACATGGAGTCGGAAATAGACCCACGTGTGTCTCAAAGTTGGACCGTATTTATGCCTATGTTGGAGACTAATACATATGGGGTTATATATCAATTATATATCATGCATTGGATATATATCATATAACATATTTTACATTATATGAGCATGTATTGGGATATATGGAATACACATTTTCTGAAAGTAAGGAATTACAAACATATTAGATTTTGTAAATAAAATCTCCTTACACGTATAACAATGATGATTACTTTGATTCATGATTTTTTTTTTAAAATAAGCTTTTATCATAAATAAATATGTTATGATAATATTTTTTGATGATTACTTTAATTCATGGATTTTTTTTAAAATGAGCCTTCATCGTGAATAAATATGTTATGATAATATTTTTTAGTAAATTCCTAATGAGCTGTATGCTTAACCCAAACCATTTCAATATTTAAAAAATAAATTATCTATAATTATAACTACCCAACATGAATTGACAGTGAAGGGCAATAAGTTTGAATTTATTTTATTTTGTTAATTAATATACTGATCCTAGCTCCTATTGATCATATACATGCACCGTTGCCTTTGCCACTCTCATAATTAAGCTCTTATTGCAAGATTGCGGCCTATATGTGTATGTATATATATATATATATATATTCTCCTTTTCTTACTCTACCCTTTGTTTTCTCTTGGTTAGTATTGGAGGTGAATATGATGATCAAATTATCATCAATAAGCTGTGTATAAATTATAAATGTTACGTATATAGTTAGAAAAAAATATTAACAGATAGCAATTACCCGCAACTTCACCCATGTATATACAGTAACCGAGCTTGATATTTTGTTGAAAGACGACACTATATAAATTACCAGATTTTTTCACTTCTAATTAAGTAATATATTAAAATTATGAAATTTAATATCGAGTGACTTTTAACATGAAATTTAAATAAATTTACTATATAAAATAAATAAAAAGTTCAATTTATATTTTTATTAAATAATAATAGAAGAAACATTTAGGGTAGAAATGGTTAACAAATATGGTAATAAAAAATAAATAGTAGTTAGTAGAAAATACTAGATAAGCTCTTGATGTTAAGTTTTGTCAATATTGGTCAAAGACGGTTCTCTTTGGATATACTAGAAGGAGAAACTTGTCAGGACTTTGAACCATAAGGAGACGGTGTTCTTTAATCTGGGGGTATTTAAGTCCATTGTAAAGGATTTGCATAAAGTATAGTGATTAGAAATAACCTCATGTGTATCCCTTATATATTTAAATGAATTTTTGTAGTATTATATATGATATTTTTTTTTGAATAATTAGGAGTGTTAGGTATTAATTTATACTAAAAATGTCAAATCAAATTTATGATATGGATTTAATATTAAAATATTAATAAAATTGTATGAAAATAGAGCATATTAAAGGAGGAATAGATTAACAAGTGACGTTATTGTTTAAAAGTGTTGTTTTAAATATATTCTTCATCAAGCTATAATTTTTTCGGATAAGAAAATGTCTTTTAGAACTCTACTAGCTATGGGAAAAATAGTACTGTTTTAAATATTGAAAAATTTAAAATTTAAAAATATAAATTTTCTTTTCAAGAATAAAAATGAAAGAAAAATATCACAATTTTATTAACTTTTATGCGTAAAAGTATGAGATATAAACACAACTTTTACCGTAAAAGTTCATAAAGCTTGTAAAAACGAAATATATATCGAATGTTTTAAAAGAAATTATTTTTTATACAGAAGCACCAGTCAAATAATACAAACAAACAAAAATTGCTACAGACGCTTTAGTTATTGAGCCGTAATTCGCATATTAGTTAACTTTTAAATTGATTCTAACCTTTAATTTAATTTAAATTTAATTCGAGTTACTAAGTCGAACTCAAATCAAATAAAAACGAGCGGGTTAAAATTATCTTAAATTTTTAATTGAATTTTTTTTAATTAATTAAACTTTTTTTATAAATAAAAAATATTTAATGATTAAAATGAAAAAGAATAGAAATCATCTTATTAGAATTTTGAACAGTACAAAATTTAAATATCGTATTTAAACTACTTATAAGTTTACAAAAAAATGAATGCATGTATATAAAATTCTCTTAATAGATTCAAATATACCATATAATGATAATATAAAAGAAAAAAATCTTTTTAGTGTGACACAGAAAATATTTTGATCTACTTCAATGGACTTTTGGAATAAGAACGAAACATTACTGCATATTGAGTATTGTTAAAGAAGCGATTGTTATTGAAGAAAGAGAATTGAACGATGATTGCTGTTTGTTGGGAAGTTGAGAGTTGAAAGAGTGAGTCAACTATGAATTAAGAATATTGATAGAAAAAAAATTATATTTATCTAATTTTAAGCTTGTGTGTAATGTTTACGTGTTATAGTTTTATTTTATTTCGTGTTAATGGGATGACTCGAACCCAATTGAACTAAAACACATATTATCACTCCTAATTAATGACAAGCTAAACATTTTCAAAATTTGAAAAGTGCATGTGCACACTAGGATGCCGGTGTCATGCATCATACATAATCAATCATATCTCACTTACATCAATTATTAGTTAATTTTTAACCGAGTTAACATAATGGTCTATGTTAATTAATACCTAAGAGATAAAGTAATAAGATGAACAAGGAAGAGAGAAATGTGTAAGTTTAAACCTTTCACAATTTTATGTCTCTTTTGTTGATTGGTTCTGGACCATACATATCTCGATACCCTCTCTTCTGACTTTTCCGCTTTACCAATGGACTAGGAAGCGCTTTTTTTTTTCCTTCTTCTAATTATTCTAATTTTCTTATAATTAACAATTTCTTCACATGGATATATGCTTGTACTAAGTATACGTTTCCGTACGTATTGTTTCTACATATTATATGTTTAAGTAACTTAAAGCGGATAACACGCAAATAAAATAAAGATTCAGCTTTGACCTTTAACAATTAACATTATTTATTAAAAAATTATAGAGAATGGAGCTAAGCATTAAGCTGCATACGTCCTATAAATACCTTCAACTGTCTCTGTTTTTTTCTAACTACTTATCAAACTGCCTTATGATAAGTAATAATTAAAAAAACACAAAAC
The DNA here is from genome assembly GCA_033030585.1 of Hippophae rhamnoides. Lineage (NCBI taxonomy): Eukaryota > Viridiplantae > Streptophyta > Magnoliopsida > Rosales > Elaeagnaceae > Hippophae > Hippophae rhamnoides. The sequence goes on along the minus strand of CM065434.1, from coordinate 22,839,619 downwards.
AGCTGCGAGGGTACAAATGGGTAAACTTGTAATTAGTTTATATGCAGTGGTGATGGTCCTCTGTGTATCATGTAACGAGGCAGCATCAGGAGGGAAAATTAGTTACAATGTGATGAGTTATGGGGCAAAAGCAGATGGAAAAACAGACTCAACTAAAGCATTCCTCAAGGCTTGGGCGTCCGTATGTCGCTCAGCGGCATCAGAGGCCACTATGTTCATTCCTAAAGGCAGGTTCTTGGTGAGGGCTTTAGAATTCAGAGGTCCCTGCAGGAATAGGATCAAAGTTCAAATACAAGGCACCCTCCTTGCTCCCTCTGATTATAAGGCTCTTGCCAATTCTGGCTATTGGATTTTGTTTATTAAAGTCAATAGAATCTCAGTCATTGGTGGCACCATTGATGCCAAGGGTTCTAACTTCTGGCCCTGCAAGACATCCAAAAAGGCCAACTGCCCACTTAAGGGAGCCAGGGTATGTACTTATGTTTATTGAGTATGTGGTTCAGTTGGTTTTCTGGCAGCAAGAATTTTTTTCTTTCAAGTCAAAATTCGAATCACATCAAATACTCTTTATGTATAATCTAAAAAAATTATTGCACTAACTTTATTGTATGCAGTCCATAACATTCAATTGGGCGAAAGAAGTAGTGATAAGTGGCTTGACATCAATAAACAGTCAGCTAAGTCACTTGGTAATAAACAGTTGCAACAATGTGATGGTTAGAAATGTGAGATTCATAGCGCCGGACGAAAGCCCCAACACGGATGGCATTCATGTGCAGGGCTCCAACGGTGTCACGATCAATGGTGCTACCATGCAGACTGGAGACGACTGCATTTCAATTGGTGCTGGCACCACCAATCTTTTTATGACCAACATCAAATGTGGCCCTGGTCATGGAGTTAGGTATGTAAGATTAATTTAAAGTTTAATTCTATAACATAATCCCTTTATTAATGTAGTTTTATTTTTAACCACCTAGATATGATGGATTTTTTTTTTCTTATAATGGAAAAAATATATGTTTAATGTATATTAAAAAATATGGTGTAGATATTAATTTTTTTAGGTGTTTAAAAGTGAAACTATTTGAATAAACAGATCACGAAAAAATAAGATGGTTAATTTAATTTAAAATTTATTTATAATTAACCATTAGATTAATTTATATTAGTGTAAGGGATAAAACACCATGGTTAACTATTGCAGTAAGAGTTAGTTAACTTCCTTTTACTGTATTATTTTTAAAACAAGTGAATTAAACGATCGAAAAAAAAAGTGGATCTAAAGTTTGAATTGCAATAATTAGTGGATGTGTGTAGTTAGCCACCCTAATTAATTAGTGTAAAATAAATATAATAATTGATGTTAATTTATTCCTGTAAATATGTGCAGCATAGGTAGTTTGGGGAAAGAAATAAAGGAAGCAGGGGTAGAAAATGTGACGCTTACAAATGCAGTATTCACGGGATCAGATAATGGAGTAAGAATAAAGTCATGGGCAAGGCCAAGCAATGGATTTGTGAGGAATGTGTTGTTCCAAAACATTATTATGAAGAATGTTGATAACCCTATTATTATTGATCAGAACTATTGTCCTAATAACCAATGTCCTAACCAGAGTTCAGGAGTTAAGATTAGTAAAGTGACATACAGAAATATACAAGGAACATCTGGTACAGCTGAGGCAGTTACCTTTGATTGTAGTCCAACCAATCCATGCAGAGAGATTAAACTGCAAGACATCAAGCTTACATTTATGAATAAGCCTTCTACTTCTTCTTGTAAACACGTTGTTTCTGGCTCCACTAGTGGAGTGCTCATACCTCAGAGTTGTCTATAACTAGTGCCTATAACATGTTAATTATATACTGAGCCCGCGTGGTTGTAGGTAAGTGGTGTCACAACATCCTGTGTGTGGTAAATGTAATCTAGTATGCTTATTTGGTTCAAAAATGTCTCTTTTAAAAAATATTAATTATGATCATTAATTAGTTCAATTAATTGTACAGACTAGCTAACTAGTTACATATTTATGTACACGCACCACATGGACGCAGTTGTTAAGCTTACATGCTTGGGTGCAGAATGCGCGCTTGCAGTTGGGGATGTTGGACATTAACTCAGAATGGGCAATATGTAAACAGAAAATGTTTGCTTTTCAATTCTTATAATCTTCAATTTAATGATTATAGTGATAACAGTTTATAATAAAATGTTAATATAGTTATAAATGTATGTTTCACTAATAACTAAACGAAAAAAGGTGTTACATAAATCTATATCATTTGAGTATAATCATATTTAAATTACTGAATTTGAAGTAAGTTCTTGAACAATAAAAACCTAAAAATTAAAATATATGAGATACAAATGCATTTTATGCATGTACTTCTCAATAATTTTAAGATATTAATTACGCATAAAATTTAGTATGTCAAAAGTAAGTTGAGAACCACTGCCATTACTAGCCCCCAATTAGATCTCTAATCATCATGTTCTTTGTATCCACTTGAGTTCGAGTTAAAAATATTATCAATACTTTTGTTTCTTAAATATGTAATTCAATTTTCAACTTGTTTTTAAATTTACAACTCTGTATCTTGCTAATCTTGATTAAACATTCATGCGTTTTTGAACACAAAATTATACAACTTTTTAGTAGTTTTAGCACCATCAGTTTGGAGTGTCTGGTAACCTACCGCTATTCTAATCAAACGTTTATTTAATTATGGATCAAATTAGTTAGAGGGAGCAAATAGATAATTAGCAAAAATATGATAAATTAAGACTTGCAATCACATGTAAATACAATAACATACGAGATTTTTAGGTAGAAACAACTTAGGTTATAACAATCATCTAAGAAGAAAACAACCGGTAGGACCATCTATTTATCCACTATGAAAATAATGTTAAATTACAAGACTAGGATTGAAATTACTTATCCAGATAATGCCCCTAAGTAACCTACTTACAAGCCCCTGCTTTATTTCACAGTTTACACAAGTAAGATGCTCGGATCTAGACTAACGTTTCAATAAACTCAAGTCACATGTGTTGTCAAACCCATTCAATTGGCACCTAAAAAGTTAGCACAATAACACAAGTTCAATGTGTGTCGTAAAGCAGATTCAGCAATGAAAAATCCTAGCTAGATGATTTAATAAACTATTAGTTAAATCAAAATCATTAGCAACACTAGAATAGATATTAAAGCACAATATCACAAATATTGTAGGTTTTTTAATCAATTAAACACAACTATAAAATGTGTGATAAAATAACTAATGAAAAAGCCTACTAAAATAGTTTTTGCAAAATAGATTTAAAGAGAAAGCTTATAATGCAAAATTTGATTCTAGTATGGTTAAATAAAATTTGGAGCATTATGTTCTTTATATAAGAAAGATTGAAGCCCTAATGTTAGGTTAAAATCCAATTAAAATTCTGTTTGTTAAACAATTTATAGAGTAGTAAATAATAGGGAACAAATAATAATCGAAACATTTGACTCGAGCAAAAATTAGGTTAAAATTTAAAGCTTGGTTGCTCAATCGATCAACCAAATTTTTTTGATAGATTTAATCAATTCTCGATTGATCTTGGGTATTAAATAAATAAATCCCAAGATAGATAGATAAATCTAGTTATTTTTCAATCGATCTAGTGCTCAATTGATCGAGTATTAATAACTTGATCGATCTACTCAAATGAAAATTAATTATGATACTTTTTAATCTGAGTAGATCGATCTACTCACCTCAATAGATTGAGTAGCCTAAATTGAAAATGTTCTTATGTGTCTAATATAAAATCTAACGTGCATAAGAATAGAAATATACATGAGATGTGTTCGTTAGAGCTCGATAGTTTCTTTGGCTTGAAAATATTCTTGAAAGACACACTTAGAAACTAAAATTACATTTCAATGTTTTGTTCATGAATATCGTCAACACTCACAAACCTTACAATTTCCCCCTTTGGTATATTCGTGTGACAAAATTTCTCTCATTACACATCGTTCATAAGAAAAAGAAATTATATAGTGGAACTATCCTATGATTCGATGAAACCATCTTCACTTGAATCTCGACAGCTAATGTGTATACTAAAAGACATAAACATAAAAAACCGAATAAATTATCCTAAAAGACTCATTGTTCGTTAGTTCAGTGTATATAATAATAGAAAAGAAAAGATTGTCTATTAGAGTGAGTAATTAATAGATAAAAATTAAAAACACAACTTTCCCTATGTGTAATATTTTCAAAAACTATTTTCAATCTAATTCTCCACTAAATTAGTTATCTACTTTTTAGATTTTACATTATAATGTTCCAATTTTTTTTTTAAATTTTTAATTTTTCTCCCTCTTTTTGTCATACGAATAAACCGCCAAAAAATTCTTGTTAGTAGATGGTAGTAGATTGAGCTAAATATGACTACAATATAACACACAATTATAAAAATTAATTAGTATTCAAAATGTTACTATTTATTAGCAACATAAACATATATAAACAGGGCACACAACATAATGAGACATTTAGTAACATATCCAGTCAACAAGAGTGAAATGAATATTGGATCTACACAAGTATGTCAATTAATCCTTTCATGATTAGTTATGAGAGAGTTGAAGGAAATGAGTATCAACTATCATATAAAAATTTTACTTGAATTCATATTTGCATATAATTAAATTTTTCTTACTAAGAGAGAACTTTGAATAACTTTTTCCTTTGTATTTCCTCTTATTATTTATTATCTTCATTTTATTAATTTTTTGTACAAGGAAATTGGTTATTTATTATTCTTTTTGCATAATCATTTTTGCCTCTTTCTTTTTGTGCATCCATTTTTTTTGTATACTATTTTCTTTATCATACTATTTTTCTTTTGTGAAGAAAATATGCATGAGCCAATATACCTAGTATAATGTCTTTCACACTAGTTGTGAGGTAGTTTTCTCTACTTACTACAGTAGCTTTCATACATTATAGTAGGTAATCCTCTCAAAACTAAGTGTCTCTCTATAGAAGCATTTTATAAGATGAAAGATAGAGTTCAACCATAATTTTATAGTCAAGGTGATCTCAAGCTCTAAAATTTCATGTAATTATTTATAAATTTCAAGCATAACATACTTATGTGTCCAGTGAGTATGACAAGATTCATTTGAATAATGAATAGTCAAAGAATATGAAAGTAATATGTAATGTTCACGTTGAGTTAAAGCAAGTTTACTTTCCTTCACTTTCCTATTATTATTATTATTATTATTATTATTATTTTTATTTTTCTATGAGAAACAAATGAGCAAAGAATTAAAAAAATTACTATGGAAATTTAATTAGTAGTGTAGATTCCTAAGGCACTTCTAAGAGATTCAAATCTTTATGTATCAAGTGCTTTTGTGAATAAATCAATTAATTGAATTTTCGTAGGCACAAACTCAAAGGGTAAAATTTTGTCTTCTACTAGTTCCCTAATAAAGTGATGTTTAATGTCTATATGTTTTATTGAAGAATGTAGAACATGATTTTTGAATATACATATAGCATTAGTATTATTATAGTGAAGGGGAATTGTACCTTGTTCAAATCCATATTCTTTATACATAGAAGAAGTTCTCTCAAATCTATTTAATTATCTCTATAGATAAATTGTTGGCCAAACAAATAATAGCATAAAAATTAGATTAAAAAATACAATTAAATTATAATTATAATTGGGTAAAATATTAGATCATCACATGGTGAAAATTAGGTTCATAAGATCCCTAGATTAATAAATTAACTACACATAATTTTGTTCATAAAACTCATATTTTTATAAAGAAAGACTTAAAAATTGACAAAGAAAAAAGTAGGAGAAGAAATACAATCAATCTCTTGAATTGTAGTGCTAATCTCTTCTTGAATCTCCACTAAAATTGTATCTCTTTTTTAATTTTTCTGTATTTTTCTCTCCTTTTAGCTCCAACAACTGACCAAATTATGCTAATGGCGGATCATTAGAATTTATGGGGTGATTAGGGTCTTAAATATAGCTCAAGTGTATTATGGACCGTCATATCAACTTCAGATCAAGAGCTGAGATAAAAAAAGCAAAATCAATAGCACTAACCAATCAAGTGTGACATGTGGCAAAATCAGTATTAAAAGATGAATTATGGATAAATGCTATGTAGGATAAGTGATGAGACAAAATCAGCATCGGGTTAGCAATACCGATTTTGCATATATTTTGATTTTATATTTGTAAAACTCTCCCAAGTGCACGAATCATTTTATAGAAAATGACAAGTATACTCCTAAGGTCGATCAATGGAAAAAATATATGTGTTTTAATTTATTATTCAAACTCTTTAAAAAAATTAAATCCTAAACATCCCATCATGATATTTTGATTTTTTTGTGTTTCCTAATCTAATAACATAAAAAAACATAGATATGGATTCTATAAATAATTATGCAAATTTTTATCATTCATAAATGTGGAGTATTTATGGATAGATAATTAAGTTAATTATACTTGCTTATATTATTTATTCTTTGTTAATTAAACAAATCAATTAACACCTACGAGTAGAGTCGATTATTAATTTAGTTAATTAAATTAATTCTTTTATTCTAAAAGATTGAAAACGAACCATTTAAATGCCACATTTGATGGGGTTAGACCTTTTAAACTTTATTTAAGGTGTCCAAATTAAACCTATGAGTTTAATTATCCGAGTACTACCTTTCAAGTTTTAAAACCATAACTGAAAATATGTTGTCAATACATTTTAATTTTGAATAATAGTTCATATAAAAACTTTTGAAATAGAGCTTCAATCTAACAACTAGGCGATTGTACCAACAAATAAAAGTAAACTATTCTAAATCAGACCGAATAATTATATTTTAAAGTCTAATTTTTAGATTTATGTTTGTAATGAAAAATAATATATTTCACTTTAACATCATTAATATAAAATCTTGAATAAAAACAAAATCAATATATTTTATAGAAATGTTTTACCTATTTAATATTTTGCATGCATAACCATGTTATTATTATATCATAATTATAAATAGTCAGCCATGTTAAATTTAATCACAAAAAAAAAACATAAAATAACTGTAAAGAATTCATTTTAAAATTATACTTCAAAAGAATCCTTAGAGAACTTTGATGCTAGTTTCGTTTCTAGAAAACCTCTAAATGGATTTGTATTTCCGTTTATTGAATCAAAAACTAGAGATTTATAAAAGCATAATTAGTTCTTCTCAAAAAGAGATGAACTTTAAAACTAAAAAAACTAAAAAAGCTAAGAAAGCTTTATAGAGAGATAAAGCTAGAGAGAGAAAGAGATGAGTTGAGATTTAAGGGATGAATTTTACAATGGGGGAGATGGTCCTTTTATAGTTGAGGAAAAGGCTAAAAAAGTGGGAAAATATCTCAAAAATTGGTCTTGGACTCGTTTAGATAGGTTGGCATGCATATGGGAGTGTTGGCATACACGAGATTTATGGAAAATGGGCACTAGTATACGCAAGACTCGGCATAGGCGTGTTCTGGTTAGGCGTTTCATGCACGGGATAGGCTGGGCAGTTTTATCCATTTTTCCATTTTTTTTTCTTTTTTTGACTTTTTCTCATTTTTTTCTCACTTATTTTATAATAAATAAGTACTACACTTTAATTATTGTGATGTATTTCTTCTAGTATTTTTCTTCGAGTCTTTAAATTATATTTGAAGTGAAAAGACCTGAAAAACAATATAAATACATGTGATTTTGAAAATAAAAATTTATATAAAATATGATAAAATCATATAAATATAAATCTATTTAATCAATTAAAGTACATTAAGTCATTGTAATTTTAGTGATTTTTAAGCACTCATCACTGAGTTAGCTTAATTCACTAGGAATGATGTTTGGACTTTAGAACCTAGACCTAAAGATTAAAATATCATAGGAATAAAATGGTTGTTTAAAATAAATCTGATGAATATGATGTTGTGATTAGAATCAAGGCTAGACTTATATCCCAAGGATATAAACAAGTTGAGGGAATTGATTTTGTTGAAACTTTTGCTCCTATAAGTTAGAATCAATTAGGATTTTTCTTGCCATGGCATGTTTTATGAAATTCAAACACTTTGAAATAGATGCAAAAGTTGCCTTCCTAAATGAGTTACTTATTGAAGAAGTCTTTCTTAAACAACCAAAAGGTTTTGTTGACCCACAATTTCCCAAGCATGTTTATAAACTCAATAAGGCCCTCTATAGTTTGAAATAAGCTCTTAGAGCTTGGTCTGAAAGATTTACAACTTATCTTCTAAATAAGGGATTTGTTAGAGAGGGAGTTGATAAGATTCTTTTTTTTAAGGATCAAAGAGGACATATTCATAGCTTAAATATATGTCGATGACATTATTTTTGGGTTAACATCCAATTATTTTGTTAATAATTTTGTGAATATAACAACTAGTGAATTTGATAGGATCTTTATTTCTCGAAACAAGTATGAATGTAATTTAATTAATAAATTTGGACTTAAAACAAGTAAGCCTTTGGGAACCCACATAAGTACTAGTGCCAAGATTTCAATGGATGAGTCAAGTAAGAGTATTGATTAAAAGCTATAGAGAAGCATGATAGAAAGCTTGTTATACATACCTCATAGTAAGTAGACTTGATATTTGTTTGTGTTGGTGTTTGTGCCCATTATCTTTAAGATCCTTTGGAATCATACATTGAACATGTCAAAAGGATCATTAAGTGTGTCTCTGGAGTAAAAAACTTTGGTATTTTGTTTACTAATGATATTATATGTGAAATTAGTTGATAAAAAATGCAGATTAGGTAGAAAATCAAGATTTAAGAAAAAGCACTTCAAGTGGATGTTTCTATATTAGGAACAATCTTGTATCATGGCACATCAAGTAATAAAAAATTATTTAGTTGTTTGTCTTGACTAAATAACATGCATAGTTTATAGGCAAAGATGTATGATTCTTATGTGTGTGATCCATAATTGATGAACTTAATGAGTAGTATGCAATTTAATTGGCATGAGAATGTGATTAAATTAATTACTATATAGTGTGTAGTTTACTTGAGAGAGAAATACATGCTAGGTTAGATTCAATTGATCGTGTAATTAATTGATAATTATATTAGGAGCATTTTAGTAATCCACATGTTTAGAAAATTGGGAGATTAAGTATTAGTAGATATTTTCTCATATATCATCTTAGTTATCAAATCTAATTTAATTAATTGTTGCTATTTACTTTTAATTATTTTAATTTTACTTCCTTAAAATATAAAAATACAAAAAAAATCATTTTCATTTTTTTTAGTTTTAAAAATTAGTTTCTAATAAAATAATCTTCGTGAGAACGATTTTTTTTATCATTATATTACTTGTTGCAATACGTATATTTGCGTATTCATTGTACATATGAAAGATCAAGTTTTTGGTGCCATTGTTGGAGACTATAAATATTAGAAATTAATTTTTTTTCTTTTTTTTAGTTATTTTTCTTTATTTATTGTTCATAATTTTATTTTTAATTTTAATTTTTTTAGTTATATAGTCAGTTATTTATTTATTTATATATTTTAGTTAATTTTCTTTATTTATTTAATTTTTTTCTTTAGTTATTTATTTTTAATTTTTCTTTAGTTTTAATTTAGACATCTCTTTTAGTGATTTTAGAAATACATTTGAGTTTATTGTATGAGTAGAGTTCGTGATAAAGAAATCTTGCCTTTAGATCTTGAAATTGAGCTTACTTTGAGATCAATTAGAAAACAAGGTTTCACCCAAAAGGAAAAAAATGGCTAATCCATTAAAAATAAACAATAATGAGCTAAAGTTGAACAATCAGATACTTTTGATGGATGATAGGGATAAAGCTATGAATGAATATGCAATACCTATGTTGTAAGGGCTAAATCTAAGTATTACAAGGCCAAACATTCAAGCTAATCAGTTTGAACTAAAGTTAGTAATGTTTCAAATGGTACAAACAATTAGACAATTTAGCGTATTACCAATAGAGGATCCTCATCTATATCTCAGATTGTATATTGAAGTTGGAGATTCATTCAAGTTCAGTGGTGTGACCGAGGAGGCATTTAGGCTTAGATTGTTCCCTTACTTTTTGCGAGACCATGCTCAAGCTTGGCTAAACTCTTTGCAATCTAATTCCATTAAAACTTGGAATGGTTTGACAGAAAAATTCTTGATAAAATACTTCCCGCTAACAAAGAATGCCAAGCTTAGGAATGACATTATTTCCTACCAACAATGCAAAGGAAAATCTTTATATGAAGCATAGGAAAGATTCAAGAAATTGCTAAGGAAGTGTCCACATCATGGTCTTCCTTCTTGGATTCATATGGAGATTTTTTACAATGGTATCAATGCTCAAACAATAACTATTGTTGATGCATCTGCTAATGAAGCTTTCTAGCCAAATCTTACAATCAAGCTTATGATTTACTTGAGAAAATGGTTAGCAATAATTATCAATGACCAATTGATAGAATGACAGCCACAAGAAGAGTAGCCGAAGTGCATGAGGTAAATGATATCATAACACTTACTACTCAAGTGTCATATTTGGTTAATATTTTAAAGGCTCAAAACTTAACAACGAGTATAAACCATGTCCAAAATTCAAGAGGGTTATGTGTGCTTTGTGGAGGAGCTCATTTGTTTGATAATTTCCAAATAATTCTGAATTTGTATGCTATATGGGTAATATGAATTAAAACAATAATCCATACTCAAACACATATAATCCAAGATAGAGACAACATCCAAATTTCTCTTGGAGTAGTAACAACAGTCAAGGTGTTTATCAATTCAGCCATGAATCGCTTCCATCACCTAGTTTTCAACAACCACAACAATAATAAGCCCAAGAGAAGAAGCCACCTACTATGGACAATACAAATGCTTTAATGGGGATAATGAAAGACTTCATCCAATAAGTACATACAAAAGTGTCCACTCAAGAGGCTTCAATTTGAATTTTGGAGAACCAAATGGGACAACTTGCTCAGGTTATAAGTCAAAGGTCTCAAGGTAACCTTCCAAATGAGACAATTGTAAACCCACAAAGATAAGGTAAGAACCAGTGTAATGCCATAGCCTTGAGGAGGGGTAAAACTTTAGAACAAGAACATAAGATTGAAAAGGTGAGAAGAAACAAGAAATTAACAAGGATGACAAGGAACTAGTCGACAAAGAGAGTACTAAAAAGGAAATAATTCAGCCAAAGTGATAAGAGCTAAATTATTGCCTTTTTGTTATGATTTAAATGTTGATATTTGTGTGAAAATTGTGTTTATTTGATTATTTAATCCACAAATGTCATTTCACGGGTATTTCGTGTTTAAAGTGCAATTTCAGGTAAAATCATGATTTTGGAGAAGTTAGGGACAAAGTACAATGATCGGGATTGAATGAAATTAAAAAAGAAAACAAAGTTTCAAAATTTAGAAATCCCGCCGCCGGCGAGAATATTATCGCCACCGGCCAAAGTATCTCGCCGCTGGCGAAAATCCTACAAAAAGCACAAATTTTGGTAAACTCATCTCGCCGCCGGCCATATTAATTTGGCCACCGGCCAAAATTAGAAAAATAAAAATTTTATTTTCCAAAAATCTCGTCGCGGCGAGAATAATGTCGCCGCCGGCGAATTTCGTCCGAAAACACATTTTTTATGTTGTTTTGTTCCAAAATTGCCCCCCAAACCCTAGATCTATATATACATTATGATGGAGAAAGAGAGGGATGGCAAAGAGAGCAGATCTAAGTTATTTTTGGAGGAGAAAAGTAAATTTTGGAGAGAAAGGTTGGAGAAGCTTGAAGGATCATCACCATTGTTGCTACCAAGTCTTCATCTTCAAGAGTTTTTCATCTCTTCTCCTTAGCTTTTATTTTCTGCATTTTATTCAGATTGTTTGTTCATGGATTCAATTGAGAATATGTTTGTTCTTATTTTTGTTACGAATTAATTCGTTTTTGCTAAGGCTATGATGTAGTTGAATCAAGAAAATCTGATTTCTTGTGTTATTGTTATATGAATTCATTGTTTTCAAGTTGAGTATTTATTTCCATAGATAAGTAATTCTAATATAACTCGAGAGAGAGTATTAGGTAAATTTGGGTTTTTCAACCATCATTTTTAACTTTGATTCTCATATAACATGACTTGAAATCGGATTGAATTGATTTAGCGAAATCAAATGCCTTAGCGTTTTTAATCATTTGTGAACAACATTTAATTTTGTTATTTGTGTTATTTTTAAGTTAATTTACTTTTTAAACAAATTCAAAAATTCGGTTTTCAAATAAAATTAGGATTAGTCAATTTCGGTACTTAGTAACGCCATTCCTTGTGGCGTCCAAAAAGGCCATAACATTATAATATGAACCATCTACTCATTCACAACAACCCTAGATTTGCACTAAATAATAATCACCCCCATGCACTACCATGGCTTGGGAGTGAACATACTCTTTCCTTGATCCTAGTACCCATACCCTACTAAAGCTAGGAGCCATACTTTTCTTATATTGTATTAGAAAGGTTGTTCCTTCTACAAAACCATGTAGTGATCATCATACTATGGAGGCTTGACATATTACCTCATTCTACCATTGTCTCAATGGCTTCATGGTTGGTTACCTTAGTGATGATGAATGGACCTAGCCATCTACTCTTATTTTGCCCGAAAACAATTTGCATCTTGATTTTTATAGTAACACTTTTTGACCCGGTTCAAAGATACAATGCACAATTTTCTTGTCATGCCATCTTTTTTTTAAAGCTTAGTATTCTCATAAGCATTCCACTGTAATTCATCCAAATCATTTATTTGAAGCATTCGTTTTTCACCAGTTGTATCTCTGTACATATTCAACTGTTTTAGTGCCCTATATGTTTTGTGTGCAATTCTAGTGATAAGTGACATGCCTTTCCATAAACTATGTTATATAGGGTGGTACCAATTGGTATTTTAAATGAAGTTATGTATGCCCATAAAGCATCATCCAACTTAGATGACCAATCCTTCCTAGAGATGTTCATGGTTTTCTCCAAAATTCTTTTCACTTCTATATTGGATACCTCTACTTGCTCACTTGTTTGGGAATGGTAGGGGGTAGGCACTTTATGCTTAATACCATAGTTAGACAATAAGTAATTAAATGCTTTATTACAAAAGTGACTTCTTCCATCACTAATAATGATCCTAGGAGTTCCAAACCTAGTGAAATGTTTTTCTTCAAAAATTTCATGCCAACTTTGGCATCACATTTGTTACTGGAACTGGCTTCAACCAAATTTGACATGCAATCCACTTGTGATGAGAAACATCGAGCTCTAAAAATTCCAAGTGGACCAATCATAAGGTCTAGGAGGGCACAACTTAAAAAGGCTTTAAATAGGCTCATTCAAGAGGTTGTGCATAACCAAGGGGATCTAAATTGGGAGTGCAAGGATTGGGACAATCCTAGGATGGAAATTAGGGCAAAATTGGTAAAAGAAAACTAGGCACATTGTTGTGCCATTTGGAATTTTTTGGGCAGCTTCATTTTCAACCCTTAGATGTAAACGAAGGTTAAGATGTAATATTTTATAGGGATTCCTTTGTTCTCAACTACTCCAATTTTGCTCCACATTTGCTCCATATTTGCTGTGCCATTTGGACTGATTTTGGGCAGCTTTCTTTTCAGTCCTTGGATGAAATCAAGGGTTAAGATGTAATATTTTCATAGGATTCCTTTATAGTCAGCTATCCCATTTTTTTCTACGTTTTGGTCCATGTTTTCTACTACCTTTTGTGCTTTTTGGCTGTTTTTATTTTCAACCCTTGGATGAGATAAAGGGCCATGATGTAGTAGAGCTTAGAGTTTGTTTGTATCCTATTAAGAGCAGCTCAGCTGCTGAAAAATACAATTTGAATGAAATTTGAATTTTCAAATCATTTGAGAGCTTATTCAAGCTCTTTGTTCCTCTTTAAGCAACTTATCAAGGGATTGGCAACCTTTGTGGCATTGTATAGCATCCAAGCATTTATGGTGAGTAATATCCATACTTGTTAGGGTGTCATTTATGCTAGACTTATCAAGGAAATAACAGCTCCTTGTGGCGTCTTTTCCATTCAGAAAAATGGTGAGAAATATCCATTGATTTGTGGAGAAACCCTTTGCTGTATAATCTAAAATTAGCTAGGTCCTAACCCTTTGGTTCATATCATTTGGTAATAGAACTTTAGGTGCTAATTTTCAAATTCCTATCCTTTATATTTGTTCTTGTGTTCTTGTTGTATTTCTGATACATAGGAAAAAAAACGAAAAATATTTCATTGTGCTATGTTCTTGTTGAAATTCATTTTCCAAACCTAAAAAAAATTGTTCTTCTTTATTTCCACATTTTTCTGCATTTTCCTTGCAAATTCTATTATGTCCAAAGTTTTTTAGTAGTAACGTTGCATATCCTGTTGTTTCTAAAAGTATTCTGAATTTTCCTTTCATATTCTGCATTTTCCTTGCAAATTCTGCTATTTCCTAAACTATTCTGCAATTTTTTGTTGTTTTCTTGTATTTATGTGGTAGTTCCTGTAGAAATTTCATTTCCCCTTTGTGTCATAATTTATGTGCTATTTTACATATCTTCAAAATTCCATAAACTCATATTTAAGGTGTTGTATTGATTTACTCTTTAGCTATTTGCATATTAGATAAAAAAAAACAAAGAAAAAAAATAGAAAAGGACTCGCCAGAATTTATTAAAAAAAAACAAAGAAAAGAGGCCAAATTACATATGCTAATTTCTAGTGTGTGTTTGAACTCATAATTCCAAAACCCCTTTCCCTATTATCATAAATTCCTAATTGTGTGTTGATTTCTTTCAGGAAATTATTGTTCTTCCAATATTGTTAATCTTTTGATTTCCCTTGTGATTAATTATTCTAATCTAAGATCCAAAACACTTTGAGTTAGTTTCCTTTGTGCTTTAACAAGTGTAATATTGTGAACTACCTTTTTGGTTGTTTGATAATTCTACAAATTGGTTGGAATTCCTAGATTTGGTTGCTTTGATTAGGAACAAAGAGGGTTTAACGATCAATTCGAGCGCTAAAAACATGAGGTATTGATTGAATTTTCATTAGTTCTATTTTATTACACTAACCTCTTATTGTGTAGAATTGCAAAAAAAAAATGTCCAACAGTGGTAGTCCTGAAGGAAGACCGGATATGGTGTTCATGATGAGGGCCTTGCAACAATCTTTTGAGAGGATGAACAACTTGATGGTCGATATGAATGAAAGATTGGGAAGGCAAGAAAATACCTTAGAGGCTTTACAACAAGAAACACCTCAAGAAAATGTTAAGGGGGTTAATAGGCAAGCACTTGTAACAAGGCGATCGTTAAGTTTTCAAGTCAAGGAGGAAGACATTGAACAAAAAAGATATAGTATCTTTCACACAAGGTTTCATGTGAGAAACAAGGTGTGTAGTGTTATTGATGCCATCCTCGGCAACGGCGCCAAAAACTTGATGCCATCCCCGACAACGGCGCCAAAAACTTGATGCCATCCCCGGCAACGGCGCCAAAAACTTGATGAACGAAAACCGGCATCGCCGATTCTGCCAATACTTTGGTTTTATATTTATAAAATTCTCGCAAGTGCACGAATCATTTCGTAGAAAATGATAAGTATACTCCCAAGGTCGATCTAAGGAAGGAATGTATGTGGTTTTTAATTTATTATTCAAACTTTTAAAAACGAAATTAAATCCTAAACATCCTGTCACGATATTTTGGGGTTTTGTGTTTTTAACCTAATAACATAAAATTAAACATAGATTCAATAAACATTCATGCAAATTTTATCTTTTATAAATAGTGGAGTATTTATGGATATAATAACTAAGTTAATTATGCTTGCTCATATTATCTAGGTTATTAAAGATATGAATTGATATTTATTGATTCTCCCTTTTTTGTATGAATACCACCTTTGGTGGGGTTAGATATTCTTTGTTAACTAAACAAATCAATTAACACCTATGGGGTTGATAACTAATTTGGTTAATTAAATTAATTCCTTTTTCTAAGAGATTGAAAATGAACCATTTAAATGCCACCTTTGGTGGGGTTAGATAGTTTAAACTTTATTCAAGGTGTCCAAATTAAACCTAAGAATTTAGTTATCCGAGAGAAATAACTTTCAAGTTTTAAAACTACTACTGAAAACATGTTGTCAATACATTTTCAGATAATAATTCTTATAAAAACTTTTGAAATATAGCTTCACTCTAACTACCGGGCGATTGTACCAACAAATAAAAGAGCACTACTCTAAATCAGACCGGATAACTAAACCTTAAAATCTAATTTTCAGATTTAAGTTTGTAATGAAAAATAATATATTTCTCTCTAACATTCTTAATATAAAATCTTGAATAAAAATAAAATCAATTCATTTTATAGATTTTCACCTATTTAATATTTCGCAAGCATAACAACGTTATTATTATATCATGTTTACAAACAGCTAGCACAGTTAAATTTAATCACAGACAAATTAAATATAACATGTAAGAATAAAGCATAAAAAATAACTGCAAAGAAAATAAAATCCTTACAGTACTTCGATGCCATTCTCGTTGCTAGAAAACCTCCAAACGGAATTTGCACTCCCATTTATTGAATCAAAAAAGCTAATAAATTACAAAAACATAACTAGTTCTTCCCAAAAAGGGAAGAACTCTAAAATTAAGAGAAACTAGCTAAAACAAAAGAAAAACTAAAAAAAACTAAAAACTAAGAAATGGAGAGAAAGAAAGAAGAGAGAAGTGTGTTTTTAAGGTGTGGTACGAAGTGAAGAGAAGGAGGGGTATTTATAGGTGAGGATGGAGAGAAAAAGTGGGTGACAAAATGTTAAAAAATGGTGAAAACGCGTAGTGCAAATGGTGAGGTCATTGATGACGTCATGGGGGCGGCTGCACGTGAAAAATGGGGCAAAATGGCGTCGACGCGAGCGGAGGCAGGTGGGGCGCGCACAGGCACGCGCGCGCGTGAACAGTGATAGCGCGCGGCGGCGTGCGCGGATCTGGAGGAAGGCGCGCACATCTGCGTGCGGACGTGTGCCGTGCTGCGCGCGGGGTGGGCTGCTCTGGGCGCGATTTTCTCCTTTTTGACATTTTTGACCTTTTCGACCCATTTTGTCCAATTTTTCCATATTTGTTGACCTTTCTGCATTTATTTATTAATATATTTGTGATGTATTGCTTCCAGTATTCCTTTTTGAGTCTTTAAGTGACGTTTTTAAGCGAAAATACCTGAAAAACAATAAAAATACCCGTGATTCCGAAAAAGACAAATTTATATAAATATATGATAAAACATATAAATATATATATTTTTAATCAATTAATGTGCATAAAATCATGGTAATTTTAGTGCTTTTTGAGCACTCATCACAACCCCCAACCAACTTCTTGCTAGTCCCTTAGCAAGAGAAACGATAAAAACTAAAAATTAAATTATCCTAAATCACTTCCGTGGATTGACACGGTTGCATTTAGCCTATGCAACAAGCCTTTAAACCCCTAGGTTGCAATAGTGGACGAGTTTGAGTCTCGTGAGGGTTTTCAGTAATGATACCCACAAACATTGAACTAAATGTAAAAATAAAAACAATCAAATCAAAAACTAAAATTACAACAAAATCAAAAATTAATTTAAGAATAAAAGAAAACAACATATCACAAAAATATCTCCTACTTTTTTAATCTCTTTTAAGATCATAATTAAAATCTCAAGCATAAGTTATTTTAATCTCTTTAAACAATCATGATTTTATTATAATAATTAGTCGAAAATCATTTTCATATTTCCTATCAAAAATGTATCTATTTAATTTTACCCAATTTCAGTGCCATGAATCAGAATTCGCTTCAACTCTATTCCTCACAAGTCAATACTCTCAAAACACTGAATCCTATGGGTTCAAACACTCATACTAATTTATATGCGAAAGAGTTGATGTATAGAAATGAACTAATATGTTCGCATATGTATAAAGAATAAAGGCTCAAAGTGTTATTTTAACATTGATCTCATGAAAGGAATCAAATGTATAAATTATAAAGATATCATATATAAAAATTATTTTCATGCATAAATCAAACTCATTAAGAAAGAATTTCAAGATATATGCCTTTTACAAATGAAGAGAGTGCAATGACTTTTTAGGGAATTATTTCCTATATCCTTCTTTTATAATTAGCCTTTACTCACAACTTTGTAGGCAATGTGGGTTATAGTATGTAGATTATACTATATATTCTTTATCTCTCTATTTTTTTCTGAAGATATTTCTCAATATATATATTTTAGAGAGTCAACCCATGTACAGATTGTACATTTTTTTTTGGATTTTGGTGAGTGGTTAATTTTGTGGCTTTTCTGTTTGATCTTGGTTTAGGTAACCCCAGATATGTCTCTTTTTTTGTAGCAGTCATGCATGAATGAGATATAAGCATATACTATCAATTTCTACTCAAATCATTTAATCTAAGCAAAAATAATAATAAAAAATATACGATACTCTATTAAGATAGAAAAAACTCATACATTCAATGCTAATACCTATAGAGATCATCTAAAAATTTGAAGAAATAAGAAATGTGTTTGGAGTAGAAAAAAATATATATTTCACTCTGAATAAAATAAATTAGGCTCAAATTATATCTCACAAAGATAGTCTCCACTAAAAAAAATTCATAAACACCGATTTTGGGTTTAATATAATTTCTACATCTTATCTAGAAATACTAGTTATGACAAAAACTAACTAATTATCAAAAAATAATTAGAAAATATTTCATGATATGTTTTCAAAAATTAATCTAATAGTACAAAAGACTTAACTATTTACTTAAATTTGATTTAAAGAAATGATAAATTTTTGTGAGAAAAGTTTTTTTTTTATTCCAAAAATTACTAAATCACACAAAATAGAAATAAAACCAAACACACAAAAAAAAAATGTGAACATAAAAATAAAATAAAAAAATTATTATATATATATTTTTTATTTTTTTATTTTTAAATTGTCAAAATTTTTGTTTTTTTTAATTAAGCATGGTAACTTTTCACCACCCCCAACCTAGAACTTACATTGTACTCAATGTAACAACTATAAATTAAAGATAAAGAGAATAGAGAAGAAATATTACCTATTTCCTGAGAATGTGCAAGTAGTAATGGAAAATGCAGGTGCATCCATCATATTCATCATTAATGTGTATACAGACAGATCGCTATGAACTTCTAACATCTCAACAAATATTTTTAGTTTTAACAATTTAAAAATTATTCACATGTAATTAAAATGAAATAAACAATAAAATTAAGTAAATAAAAGAAATAAAAGAAAATTACCTAAAATGATGGGTTGTCTCCCATCCAGCGCTTAGTTTAACGTCTTAGCAAGACGTAACTTGGGGATTGCATTTTAAGTAAACTCAATGTCCCCTCATCATTGAGTTAATCAAACCTACAAGTAAGACAATGTTGTCTACCTATACTTTTTCAGTCATGCCCTATTGATTTTCAAATTTCTTTTTGTACTTAAAACTAGAGGCATACTTTGACGGTTTTAGATAACCCACATCTAGGTGCAAATCAAATAATTAAGTCATTAAAACACAATTGTACCTAGATCAAACAAAGCAACTAACTCCTTAGATTGTAATTAAAACTTTAAAATTTTGGAGATAGTTCAGAAATTTTTGTTTTTTTTTGTTTTTTTTAAGAAAAAAAAAATAACATAATCAGTATTAACCAAGAGTGCTCCCAGGAAAGAATGGTGGTGCAAAGGCTCCTTAAAAACCATCCTCTTAGACAGAACAACGTTCCCAAGAAAGACTAGTGGCACAAAGGCTTCCAAGAACTAGTCTCCTAGACAGAACTCCCTTAGATCTTTACTTTTCATGTTATTAAGTTAAGTTAAATAAAAATTTAAGTTAATGAAAATCTAAGTTAATTAAGTTTAAAGAAAAGGTTAATTAAGTTAAGTGAATTAAAAAATCTAAGTTAATTAAGTTAAGTTAAAAAAAATCTAAGTTAATTAAGTTAGTAAAAAAAAAAGTTAATTAAGCTAAGTGAAGTAAAAAATCTAAGTTAATTAAGTTAAGTGAAAAAAAAGTTAATTAAGTTAAGTGAAGTAAAAAAATCTAAGTTAATTAAGTTAAGTGAAGTAAAAAAATCTAAGTTAATTAAGTTAAGTGAAGTAAAAAAATCTAAGTTAATTAAGTTAAGTTAAAAAAAATCTAAGTTAATTAAGTTAGTAAAAAACAAAAAACTAAGTTAATTAAGTTAAATAAAAATCAAGAAGAAAAGAAAATAGTTAAAGAAAGAAAAATAAAAATAAAATAAAAATAAAATAAAATGGAAAAAGGTAAAAGAAAATAAAAAACAAATTTAAAAAAAAAGAAAAAAAAAGTAAAAATTATGATTTAAAATAAATAAAATAAAAAAATTAAACTTAAAAAATTAAAAATTAGGTTTTTTTTATTTTTTTTATTTTTTTTATTTTTTATTTTTTATTTTATTTTATTTTTTATATTTTTTTTATTTTTTTTTATTTTTTTTTATTTTTTTATTTTTTTTTATTTTTTTTTTATTTTTTTTTTTTTTTTTTTTTATTTTTTTATTTTTTTTATTTTTTTATTTTTTTATTTTTTTATTTTTTATGTTATGTTATTTTTTTATATATTTTATATATTTTATATATTTTATATATTTTATATATTTTATATTTTTTATATTTTTGTATTATTTCTTTTGAAATTTGAAATTTGATTAAATGTTTTATTTTTTATTTTTTTACAAAAACAAAAAAAATCACAATTATTTACAGCACAAAAATATTTTTAAAATTTTGATAAATATATTAAAAATGCTATTCCTTCCCCGGCAACGGCGCCAAAAACTTTATGCCATCCCCGACAACGGTGCCAAAAACTTGATGAACGAAAACCGGCGTCGCCGATTCTGCTAATACTTTGTTTTTATATTTATAAAACTCTCACAAGTGCATGAATCATTTCGTAGAAAATGATAAGTATACTCCCAAGGTCGATCTAAGGACGGAATGTATATGGTTTTTAATTTATTATTCAAACTTTTAAAAACGAAATTAAATCCTAAACATTCTGTCACGATATTTTGGGGTTTTGTGTTTTTAATCTAATAACATAAAATTAAACATAGATTCAATAAACATTCATGCAAATTTTATCTTTTATAAATAGTGGAGTATTTATGGATATAATAACTAAGTTAATTATGCTTGCTCATATTATCTAGGTTATTAAAGATATGAATTGATATTTATTGATTCTCCCTTTTTGTATGAATACCACCTTTGGTGGGGTTAGATATTCTTTGTTAACTAAACAAATCAATTAACACCTATGGGTGGGATTGATAACTAATTTGGTTAATTAAATTAATTCCTTTTTCTAAGAGATTGAAAATAAACCATTTAAATGCCACCTTTGGTGGGGTTAGACAGTTTAAACTTTATTCAAGGTGTCCAAATTAAACCTAAGCATTTAGTTATCCGAGTACTAACTTTCAAGTTTTAAAACTACTACTGAAAACATGTTGTCAATACATTTTTAGATAATAATTCTTATAAAAACTTTTGAAATATAGCTTCACTCTAACTACCGGGCGATTGTACCAACAAATAAAAGAGCACTACTCTAAATCAGACCGGATAACTAAACCTTAAAATCTAATTTTCAGATTTAAGTTTGTAATGAAAAATAATATATTTCTCTCTAACATTCTTAATATAAAATCTTGAATAAAAATAAAATCAATTCATTTTAGAGATTTTCACCTATTTAATATTTCGCAAGCATAACAACGTTATTATTATATCATGTTTACAAATAGCTAGCACAGTTAAATTTAATCACAGACAAATTAAATATAACATGTTAGAATAAAGCATAAAAAATAACTGCAAAGAAAATAAAATCCTTACAGTACTTCGATGCCTTTCCCGTTGCTAGAAAACCTCCAAACGGTATTTGCACTCCCATTTATTGAATCAAAAAAGCTAATAAATTACAAAAACATAACTAGTTCTTCCCAAAAAGGGAAGAACTCTAAAATGAAGAGAAACTAGCTAAAACATAAGAAAAACTAAAAAAAACTAAAAACTAAGAAATGGAGAGAAAGAAAGAAGAGAGAAGTGTGTTTGTAAGGTGTGGTAGGAAGTGAAGAGAAGGGGGGTATTTATAGGTGAGGATGGAGAGAAAAAGAGGGTGAAAAATGTTAAAAAAATGGTGAAAACGCGTAGTACAAATGGTGAGGTCATTGATGACGTCAGCATGACGTCATGGGCGGTTACGTGAAAAATGGGCGAAATGGCGTCGGCGCGCGGAGGCACCTGGGCGCGCACAGCGTGCGTGCGTGTGAACGATGTTAAGCGCGGCGGCGCGGTACTGGAGCCGGCGCGAGCGCGGGTCTTTCCGGCGCGATTTTCTCCTTTTTGACATTTTTGACCTTTTCAACCCATTTTGTCCAATTTTTCCATATTTGTTGACCTTTCCACATTTATTTATTAATATATTTGTGATGTATTGCTTCCAGTATTCTTTTTTGAGTTTTTAAGTGACGTTTTTAAGCGAAAATACCTGAAAAACAATAAAAATACCCGTGATTCCGAAAAAGACAAATTTATATAAATATATGATAAAACATATAAATATATATATTTTTAATCAATTAATGTGCATAAAATCATGGTAATTTTAGTGCTTTTTGAGCACTCATCAGTTATCATAGATGGGGAAAGTTGCACCAATGTGGCTAGTACTACCTTAGTTGAGAAATTAGGGTTGTCTACATTCGAACACCCTAAGCCTTACAAGTTGCAATGGCTAAATGATAGTGGGGAAGTGATGGTTGATAAGAAAGTGTTAGTGAGCTTCTCAATTGGAAAGTACAAAGATGAGGTGATGTGTGATATGATACCCATGCAAGCCGAGCACATCCTGCTAGGTAGGCCTTGGAAATATGATCGGAGGGTTACACATGATGGATATAGAAACAAGTATTCATTTGTGAAAGATGGTAGAAACCTCACACTTGTCCCCCTTTCACCCAAGCAAGTCTTTGAATATTAAATGAAGATGGTTAGAGGAAGAGAAAAGAGTTAAAATGAAAAGGAGAGTGTGACTAAAGAAAAGAATGATAGAAAAGAGATGAGTGAAAATGAAAAGAAGAGTGAGACTAAAGAAAATAATGAGAGAAAAGAGAAGAGTGAAAAAGAAAAGGAGAGTGAGACTAAAGAAAAGAATGAGAGTAAAGAAAAGATTGAAAGAAAAAAAGAGAGTGAACAAAATAAAATTTGTGGCAAAGAGTGTGATAAAAAGAAATTGAGAGAAAATCAGAAAGAAAAAGAAAGAGAGATTGAAAAATTTGAGACAAAAGAAGAGAGAAAAACAAATGTCTATGCAAAAGCGAGTGAAATTAAAAAAGAAATATTAATTAATCAGCCATTGATAGTAATTCTGTATAATGAGAAATTTTTGAATACTAAACAACTTGATGATGCTTTGCCTAGTTCAATTGTTTCTATCTTGCAGGAATTTGAGGATGTCTTTCCTGAGGAAATTCCTAATGGATTACCTCTTATTCGAGGGATTGAACATCAAATTGATTTTGTACTTGGTACTAACATTCCAAACCGACTATTCTGTTGGAGTAATCCTGAGGAGACAAAGGAACTACAAACACAGGTTAGTGAGTTGATGGAAAAGGGGTACGTGAAAGAACAAATGTGTCCACGCGTTGTTCTAGTAATTTTGTTCCCTAGAAGGATGGGACATGGAGAATGTGTGTAGACTGCCAAGTAATCAACAATATCATGGTAAATTATCGTCACTCTATTCCCCACTTAGTTGATATGTTAGATGAGTTGCATGGCTCTGGTGTCTTTTCTAAATTTGATTTGAAAAGTGGATATCACCCAATTAGAATGAAAGAAGGTGATGAATGGAAAAATGCATTTAAGATAAAATATGGTTTATATGAGTGGTTAGTCATGCCATTTGGTTTAACTAATGCTCCAAGTACTTTTACAAGATTAATGAACCATGTTTTGCATGCTTTTATTGGAAAATTTGTAGTTGTCTATTTTTATCATTTTCTCATTTATAGCAAAAATTTGGAAGTCCATTTGAAATATTTGCAATCTGTTCTTGAAGTGCTTAAGAGAGAGAAACTATTTCCTAACCTAAATAAGTGCACATTTTGCACCTATAAGCTTGTGTTGATGGGTTTCATTGTGAGTGCAAAAGGAGTTTAGGTTGATGAAGAAACGATTCGAGCTATCCAGGAGTGGCCTAACCCAACAAGTTTAAGTAATATTCGAAGTTTTCATGGACTTGCTTGCTTTTATCGGCGATTTGTGAAAGATTTTAGCATAGCAACATCGATAACCGAAGTCATCAAAAAGAATGTTAGGTTCAAATGGGGAGAAGAGCAAGAAATTTCATTCCAACTGCTTAAGGAAAAATTGACTAGTGCTCTTTTATTATCTTTACCGAACTTTGCAAAAACTTTTAAAAAAGAGAAAGCAAGGCTCAACATTGAGAGAAAGATTGAACAATATATCAAACAAGCCAACAAAGGACGTCATAGGATGATCTTTGAGTTTGGAGATTGTGTGTGGGTGCACATGAAAAAAGAGCATTTTACAGAACAAAGAAAATCAAATTATCTATCATGGGAGATGGTCCATTTCAAGCCATCGAAAGGATTAATGAAAATGCCTACAAGCTAGACTTTCCTGGTAAGTATAATGTCACCACCTCTTTTAATGTTTCTGATACTTCTCCTTTTGATTATGCATGTGATGATTCAAGGATGAATCCTCTTGAAGAGAGGGGGAATGATGATAAACATTGAGCTCTACAAATTCCAAGTGGACCAATCATAAGGTCTAGGAGTGCACAACTCAAAAAGGCTTTAAATGAACTCATTCAAGAGGTCATGCATAACCAAGGGGACCTAAATTGGGAGTGCAAGGATTGGGACAATCCTAGGATGGAAATTAGGGCAAAATTGGCAAAAGAAAACTAGGCACATTGATGTGCCATTTAGAATTTTTGGGCAGCTTCATTTTCAGCCTTTAGATTGAAACAAAGGTTAAGATATAATATTTTATAGGGATTCCTTTATTCTCAGCTGCTCCAATTTTGCTTCATATTTTGCTCCACATTTTGCTCCATTTGTGCTGTGCCATTTGGATTGATTATGGGCAGCTTTATTTTCAACCCTTGGATGAAATCAAGGGTTAAGATGTATTATTTTCATAGGATTCCTTTGTAGTCAGCTACCCCATTTTTCTCCATGTTTTGATCCATGTTTTCTGCTACTTTTTGTGCTTTTTTGTTGTTTTCTATTTTCAACCCTTGGATGGTATCAAGGGATATGATGTAATAGAGCTTAGGGTTTGTTTATATCCTATTAAGAGCAGCTCAGCTACTGGAAAATACAATTTGAATGAAATTTTGATTTTCAGATCATTTGAGAGCTCATTCAAGCTCTTTGTTCCTCTTTAAGCAACTTATTAAGGGATTATCAAATTTTGTGGCATTGTTTAGCATCCAAGAATTGGTGGTTAGTAATATCCATACTTGTTAGGGTGTCATTTATGCTAGACTTATCAAGGAAATAGCAACTCCTTGTGGCGTCTTTTCCTTTCAGAAAAATGGTGAGTAAAATCCATTGATTTGTGGAGAAACCCTTTGCTATATAATCTAAAATTAGCTAGGTCCTAACCCCTTGGTTCATATTTACTTGTACAAGTATATATTGGTTACAAAAGGATGGAAGGAAGGGTCCCATAAATTTGATGCCCCAAACATCAAACTATTCCACCTAAAGCGTACTATTTAGAGGTATATCATCTCTTTTTGAAATATTACCTATCCTTTGACATCTGTCATACATCTTTTCATAATTGTAACTGTCTTTAAACAATGTGAGCCAAAATCAACCTGATTGAAGTACTTTAGCTATTGTTTTGTGCTTCCAAAGTGACCTTCATAGTCTGAGCTATGGCAATAGTAAAGAATACTTTCAACTTCATCATTAGGGACATACCTTCTCAAAATACCATCACCACATTCTTTATAGAGGTAAGGGTCATCCCAAAAATATTTTTTAATGTCATTGAAGAACTTCTTCCTTTGTTTCCATGTGACGTTTGATGGAATAATATTGGCAGTAAGGAAATTTTCAATGTCTATATACCATAGGACTTTTATTTGAGCTACAAAAAATAGTTGCTCATCTAGAAAAGATTCCCCAATCACCATATTATCATCCACTTTTGCTTCCTTCTCTAGTCTAGACAAATGCTTTGTTACTTGATTTTATGTTCATTTTTTATCATGAATTTCCAAGAAACATTATTGTAGAAGGAGCACCCATTTTACCAATCTTGATTTGGCATCCTTCTTCGTTATGGGATACTTTATTGCAAAATGATCCTTGTCGATAGTCACTTTGGTGCCAACCAAATAAGATTTGAATTTCTCAAAGGTATATACAATGGCAAGGAGCTCTTTCTCTGTAGTAGTATAATTCATTTGAGCCTCATTCAGTGTCTTGCTTGTATAGTATATGGCATGATTTTTTTTGTCTCTTTGTTGTCCAAGAACATTTTCAATAGTAAAATTTCTTGCATCACACATAAATTCAAAGGGCTTGTTCCAATCTTATGTGACTATAAATAGTGTTGACACTAGTCTATCTTTAAGCACTTGAAATGTTGTTAAACATTTATTATCAAACTTGAAAGGAATCTCCTTTTCCAATAGATTACACAAGGGTTTGGAGATTTGGGAAAAATCTTTTATGAATCTATGATGAAAACCTACAAGCCCAAGAAAAATCCTTACTCTTCATACATTGGTAGGTGGTAGTAGTTTTTTAATCATGTCTATCTTAACTTTATCCACCTCAATACCATTAGCTGAGATTTTATGGCCCAAGATTATACCTTCATGTACCATGAAATGACATTTCTCCCAATTTAAAACCAAATTTGTTTTTCACATCTTTGTAGCACTAGGAAAAGGTCGTGTATACATTCATCAAATGAGTTTCCAAAGACCAAAATATCATCCATGAAGATTTCTATATGTATCTCCACCATGTCTGAGAAAATAGCCATCATGCAGCGTTGAAATGTCCCAAGTGCATTGCATAATCCAAATGGAATTTTTCTAAAATAAAAGGGTCCATAAGGACATATGAAGGTAGTATTTTCTTGGTATTTAGGTGCCACAACAATTTGGTTATAGCCAGAGTATCCATTTAGAACGGTGTTGTGCATAATGGGGTTTAAAAGGCATTATGCATCCCTAGTGGGTTTAGCCACATCCTTTAGCAAAATTTTATGCATGCATTGATGCGGACCCTTTCGGCAAACAACCTAAGAACCTACAAACTCAAAGGAATAGAAATGATTGATTTGCTAAGAACGTGTTGAAGATGATCAGATTAGAACCCTAAGGAAACAAAGTCCTTAAAACCCAAACCTTGAGATGCCACAAAGGATGATCACTCCATTTGATAAGTCAAATTCAAGCATTCAATTAAGAACACAAGAAGGTAAAGCAAAAGCTTTACGAAATTTTCTTTTCATTAATGAATATTTGTTCTTTCCTCCAAATTACATAGCTTTTCTTATTAATAAGCAAGAAACCCTAAAAGAAAAAACCCTATATAAAATGGGCCTAATGGGCCTAGTTAGTTATGGATTAGGCCTAATCCAACCTTAAAAATAAAAAAACTAAAACACTTAAAATAAAAAACCCATAATTCACTAAAATAAAAATTGCTAAACATAAAAAGCCCATAATTAGCTAAAACAAAAATATTACTTCATAAATCAATCTTTGCTCCCAACTTGATCTACCAAATATATACCTTTCATAAAAAGGAAATAGACCATTCTTGGCAAAGCTTTTGAATCTTCAAATTTAGTTTTTGATTCTTCTAGCATAGCCTCTTTCTATTGCACTTCCATGATCAACCCTTGCAAAGCTTCCTTCATCCTCTTAGTCTTTGTCCTAGTCATTGGACCTCCAATTCCTTGCAAAGCATCATGAGAATATTTGGGAACATCAACTTGATCAGCACCTTGATCTCCATTATTCCCCTCCTTTTCAAAAATATTAGTCCTCGAATCACCTACCTCAAACAAAGATAAATTAGCGACATTAAAAGTTGCACTAATATTACCATTGTCACTTGGAAAATCTACCATGTAGGTGTTATCATTGATCCATTCCAAGACTTGAAAATGTCCACCTCTTCGAGGCAGCAATTTTCATTTTCATTGTGTGGGAAACCTCTTCTTACCCATATGCACCCAAACCCAATCTCCTGATTGGAAAACAACCTTTAAACGCTCCTTATTTTCTTGCTTAGCATATTGCTCATTCTTCCTTTCAATGTTGGTCCAAACTCTAGCATGTAAATCCTTCAAACAATCTGCCTTTTTCTTACCATTAATATTAGCATGCTCATTAGTAGGCAAAGGTAAAATATAGGTATTAAAGGATTAAAGCCATAAATAACTTCAAAAGGAGAAAATGAAGAAGTAGACTAAACAGTCCTATTATATGCAAACTCAATGTGTGGCAAACACTTCTCCCACTGCCTTATATTCTTTTGAATGATAGCACACAACAAAGTATTGAGTTTCCTATTAACTACTTCAATTTTACCATTCATTTAAGGATGTGAAAGAGTGGAAAAATAATAGTTTAGTTCCTAGTTTATTCCATAAAGTGCGCCAAAAATGACTTAGGAACTTAACATCTCTATCACTAACAATTTTCTTAGGCAACCCATTCAAATGAACCACATCTTTAAAGAAAAAATCAAAAATATATGTTGCATCATTGGTTTTAGAACATGCAATAAAATGAGTCATTTTACTAAACCTATCAACCAAAAAAAAGATGCTATCCTTGCCACTTTGAGACCTTGGTAATCCTAAAAAAAAATCCATAGATATATCAATCCAAGATTGCATATCATGCTTCATATTATGTCAATAAAAATGATCACGTAAAATATCTAAAGTCTTTAGAACACTAAAATGACCCATCAAACCTCCCCTATGACTTTCTTTAATAAGCAATTCATGAACAGAACACATAGACACACATAATTTATCTTTCTTGAATAGAAATCCTTCATGCCTATAAAAATAACAGACGCACACTTATCACATGCATTCCATACTTGGAAAAAATCAAAATCATTAGCATACAATTTCTTAAGAAATTCAAAACCAAGTAATTTAGTCTACAATGAAATAAGTAATACGTACCTCCTAGATAATGCATCAACCACAACATTGTCCTTCCCATGCTTGTACTTGATTATATAAGGAAACATTTCTATAAACTCTAACCACTTAGCATGTCTTTTATTAATCTTACCTTGGATCTTCAAAAACTTTGAACTCTCATGATCGGAATGAATGATGAATTCCCTTGGCCATAAGTAATGCTACCATATTTGCAGAGTTCTCACTAATGCATAAAGCTCCTTGTCATAAGTAGGATAATTCAACACTACCCCACTTAGCTTTTTACTAAAATATGCAATTGGTTTGGAATCCTGTATTAAAACAGCTCCTATGCCTATCCCCGATGCATCACATTCTATCTCAGAAGCGTTATCAAAGTTAGGCAAACACAACAAAGGTGTATTTGTTAGTTTATCTTATAAAGCGTTAGAGGCTCGATCATGCACATCATCCCACTTAAAAATAAAATTCTTTTTAACAAGTGCATTCACAGGTGCAACAATAGAAATAAAATCTTTAACAAACTTTTGACAAAAACTCTCTAAACCATGGAAACTTCTTACCTCATTCGCATTCTTAGGTGTAGGCCAATCCCTTATTACCCTTGCATTTTCTTCATCAACACTAATACTCTATAAACTAACAAAAAATCCAAGAATCACAATAAATTTCATACAAAATGTACACTTTTTAAGATTAGCATACAATTTGTTCTCTCTCAACACACTAAAAACTGCATGCAAATGTTCCACATGTTCCTCTAAATTTTTGCTATAGACTAAAATATCATCAAAGTAAACTACCACAAATTTCCCTATGAAAGCAAGCAAGACATGGTTCATTAACCTCATGAATGTGCTAGGTGCATTAGTTAAACCAAAAGGCATTACTAACCATTCATACAATCCATACTTAGTCTTAAATGCAGTTTTATATTCATCCCCTTCTTTCATGCAAATCTGATAATAGCCATTCTTTAAGTCAATATTAGAAAGAAAAAAATGAGAGTCATGCAACTCATCAAGCATATCATCTAACCTAGGGATAAGATGTCTATACTTTACCGTTATCTTGTTAATAGCGTGACAATCCACACATAAGCTCCATGTTCCATCTTTCTTTGGGACTAAGATGATAGGAACCAAACATGGACTGAGACTCTCCCTTACAAATCACTTTTGTAGCAACTCATCCACTTGCCTTTGTATCTCCTTCGTTTCCTCAGAATTAACTCTGTAAGTAGGTCGGTTTGGTATTGCAAATCTAGGTGTGAAGTCTATTTTATGCTCAATTCCTTTGAAATGAGGTAATCCATAGCGAATTTCTTCCCAAAATAGATCCTCAAAGTCCTGCAATAAAGACATAACAACATTAGACAAAGATGAGTTAAGATCATTAGTAGAAAGATAAATATCCTTGTACATAAGTACATTTACTTGTTGCCTTGCCAACATTACACTCTTAATCTCATGTGTTTCAGCAAATTCACTCATTCTTTTATTTTTCTCCCCTTGCTCACTTTTCTCCCTTCTTTGCTCACTTTTATCCTTTTTTTCTCACTTTTCTCTCCTTTGTGCTCAATTTTCTCTCTTTTGTGCTAACTTTTCTCTCTTTTATGCTAAATTTTCTCTCTTATATGCTCACTTTTATCTCCTTTTTTATTTTCCTCTAGCTCACACTTTTGTTTTTCTCACTACTACAAAAATGGGTATTTAAGTCGATATGTAAAATTGGTTTTTGGAAAAAACCGACTTATAATGAATTTAAAGTCGGTTTGGTGTAGAATTGACGCTATCCACGTAGGATGTAGCATTGATTGATGTGTCAAATTGATGCTATGTGTGGACGTAGCATCAGTTCCAGGTGTCAACTGACGCTACGCTACGTGGATAACGCATGTTCACCACGTCAACCGACGCTATGTCCACGTGTAGCATCGGTTCGACACATCAACCGACTTTACTACGCTATGTCCACGTGTAGCATCGGTTCTAGGGGTCAAATAAACGTTACACGTGGACGTAGCGTTGGTTGACGTGGTGAACCGATGCTATCCACATAGCGTAGAATCGGTTGACACCTGGAACCGACGCTATCCACGTAGCATAGTGTCGGTTGACACGTGGAACCGACACTATCCATGTAGCATAGCGTCGGTTGACATGTGGAACCAACACTATGCATGTAGCATAGCATCGGTTGACACGTGGAACCGACGCTAGACATGTGGATAAATTATTTTGTCTTCTTTCTTCCCCAGATAGAAACTATTCCAAGCGTTGCATAACTCTCAAAAACCCAAAACCTCCTCCACTCTTTCTCATTTTCCGACCACCTACGACTACCAATTCCAGCGCCGGTTAGTGGGTTTTCTTCCTCTCTAACTAATCTTTTAGATCCCCTATATTTTTTGAGCAAAATACTCAAATTTTTTATACCCATTTCTCACTTACAAAACACCATTTTTTCTTCTTTTCCTTCATTTTGTCACTTCATTTACTTTTGTAAGTATTTCTATTAATTTTACACACTTATTATTCATATTTTTTCTGTTATTATGTGTATAAATTTTTGTATTATATATGTAGGTTTGTATTATAACATTAGGAGAAGAATATGATAAACTTGAATAAAATAGAACAAAACCATGGTAATTTTTCTACTATTAATTAATTTTTTTTTCAAAAATTTGTATTATTTGAACTATTTGCTAAACTGATTTTGGTTTTTTTTCTACTCGAATACAGGTTTTTATTTGAGTATAATAGAAAATGAGTAAATTTAAAAATAAAAATAAAAATTTAAAGTTGGTTCACCGCGTGAACCGACTTTAACTTTTAAGTCATTTCATTTAAAGTCGATTCAGCGAACCGACTTTAAATTGGTTTAAAGTCGGTTTTTAACAGACTTTAATGCCCCTTTTTGTAGTAGTGTCTCTCAACTTGCACTCTCTTTCTATCCTAATCTAGTCCTCATAAGCTTGCAAAGGTTTGCGAGAGGCTAGTACAATTTTTGATTGTTCATTTTAAAAGAGTACCAATTTTGATACCC
Organism: Hippophae rhamnoides; assembly: GCA_033030585.1. Classification (NCBI taxonomy): domain Eukaryota; kingdom Viridiplantae; phylum Streptophyta; class Magnoliopsida; order Rosales; family Elaeagnaceae; genus Hippophae; species Hippophae rhamnoides. The sequence continues at coordinate 22,807,112 of CM065434.1, read as the reverse complement.
ATCATGCATCACCCTTCTATCAAGTTGCCACGGTCACCCAAGAAAAATATAAGTAGTATACATTGGTGTCACATCACAAAGAACCTCATCCTCATACTTTCCAATTGAAAAAGGAACCCAAACTTGTTTGTTGACATTCACTTCTCTACAATCATTCATACATTATAGCTTGTACAGTTTGGGATGCTTTTGCCACTTCAAATTCAACTTTTTTACCAACGAAATGCTAGCTACATTAGTACAACTCCCACTATCAATAATAATCGTGCATACCTTATCCTTCACAAGGCATCTTGTGTGAAAAATATACTCACGTTGATCCTCATCTCCTTTACTCTTAGGTTGTATATTGAGGGCTCTCCTTGTGACAAGTAATTCCCCATGCATGGGTTCATCCAATTCTACATCAGAACAATCCTCCAATGGTGGCATTTCATCGTCACTTGAACTAGCACTCTTGATTTCTTCATTTTCACCTAAAACCATAACCCTTTTGTTTAGGCATTTGGAAGCATTATGTCTGAGTCCTTGGCACCTAAAACACTTAATATCATGTGACTTAGTAGAAGTTTTTGTTTCAGGTTACCTTTAGGAACATCAGTTAAATTGTTTGACTTTGCTTCACCTTTACTTCTAAAGGTAGCTTTGTTGTCCTTCCAAGTTGATTTCCCTTGAAAACTAGAGGAAGAACTAGATTTGAACCTTTTGGACTTGATTTTCTTCCCCACTTAGGCTTTGTGCAATAGTTCTTCCATTTCTAAGTAATGTTGCAATTCAACCACATCAAAAGTTTTCCTATTTAACCCGACAATGAATCTGGCCATTGTTGCTTCTCTATCTTCCTCTATGTTTGCTCTAATCATAGTGACTTCCATATTCTTATAATAATATTCTACACTCATGGAACCTTGGACCAGCGCTTGCAACTTTCTATATAGATCCCAATAGTAATGGCTAGGTATGAATCTCTTACGCATCACCAATTTCATCTCTTCCCATGACTGAATAGGTCTCTCACCATTTCTTTGCCTATTAACCACCAATTGATCCCATCATATACTAGCATAATCTGTAAATTCTACGACTACTAGCTTTACTTTCTTCTCCTCAGAGTAATTATGACAATCAAACACATGATCAACCTTTCTTTCCCACTTTAAGTATAACTTAGCATCATTCTTTCCTTGAAAGGGTGAAATTGTTATCTTTATACTGCATATATTGCTATATTCTTTATAGTTAGTCTTTTTGTCCCATTTATAATTGGTTCTCTCTTCCACATTGGAATCAGCTTATTCTTCCTCAAACTCATGTCTTCTCTGTCTTCTTCTATATGATTGAGAATCAGAAGTGGATTCTAAATCATCCAACCTTGCATTCATCCTCTTAAATTGGTCATGAACAGATTTGATGAAGAATTTGAAGTCAACCTCTTGTGGTTTCCCTCCTTCCTTACTCATGTTGTCAACTTGTAAAATAAAATGAGATAATCGACGCACACCCTCCTGTGTTTGCTCTCAAATAAGATTGTTAATACTCCTTTTTTCACACTATTTTTGATTTTTTTATGACTCAAAGCTCACATTAACCTTCTTTGTGTTCTTAACAAAATCAAAGAATTCAACTAATCTCAAGAAGTAACCATTTTATGGGTAGCAATCACAAAATTCAGAATTTTGAAAGAACTTAATGGAAAAGTATGACAAAAAGAAAGTCCATAAAGGACTCTAAAGAAAGACTCTTGAACAAAAAGGATTTTAAATAAAGACTCTTGACCAAAAAGGACTCTAAAGAAAGATTCTTGACCAAGGAGGACTCTAAAAAAAGATTCTTGACCAATGACGACTCTAACGAAAAAGTCTTAACGAGAGAGGACTCTAAAGAAAGACTCTTGATCAACTATTATTCCTTTTTTTTTAAATTATTCTTGGGCAGCAAGAACAAAATAAAAGAAATCCAATTTCAACAAGAACAACAAAACTCCGGGAGAAAACAAAAATTAGATTCTTAAACAATTTACTACTATTTTCTCCTTTTCTTCTTTTTTTTTTATTTTTTTTAATTGTTTTTAATTTTTTTTAATTTTTTTTTAATTTTTTTTAATTTTTTTTAATTTTAATTTTTTTTCTTTTTACTGCTATTGGTGTGAATAGAAAATTTACAAACAAAAATTTGCAACGCTAATGAACATAACTGAAACCCAACGCAAAAAGGTGCAGAAAAGATTTAACCCCTCGGTTACTGGTGTAAATAGTGGAATTTGGACTGTAAAATTGCAAGATAAAAGGATAAGCCTAATATTTCTTGTATGAATCGAAGCAAGCTTCGATTTGATATATTATAATAGTCGTTTCATTACCCAAGTCAAAAGTTATAGCCGTTTAAATTTGTAACTTCGTTTTATCAATTTTTTTTATTTGAAACTGAACAATAGCCCTCTTCTTTTCTTTTCTTTTTTAAGAAAAAAGATAGGTTGAACACATAAGTAAAGAATCAAGAAAAACATATGAATAATACAAAGAAAACTACTATAAAAATCCAAATACGAAAACAACGACAACAAAATTAAAAGAAAACACAAGACTCAAAAGAACAAAATTTATCTTCTTCTTTTTTGTGATTTGTGACTCAAGAACATAGAAAACAATCAAAGTACGATTTTTTTAAATCTAAAATTCAAAACAAATATAGATGAAGATAGATAACCTGTTTTTAGTAACCAAGGCTCTGAAACCAAATGATGTGGAGCCTTTAGGCGAACAACCTATGAACCCATGAACTCAAAATAATATAAATGATTGATTTAATAAGAACGTGTTGAAGATGATCAGATTAGAACCTTAAGGAAAAAAATTCATTAAAACCCAAACCTTGAGACACCACAAAGGATGATCACTCCCTTTTTGATAAGTTAGATTGAAGCATTCAATCAAGAACACAAGAAGGCAAAGCAAAAGCTTTCTGAAATTTTATTTTAATTAATGATATTAGTTCTTCCTCCAAATTACATAGCTCTTCTTATTAATAAGCAAGAAACCCTAAAAGAAAAAACCCTAGATGAGATGGGCCAAATGGGCCTATTTAGTTATGGATTGGGCCTAATCCAACCTTAAAAATAAAAGACTAAAAGACTTAAAATAAAAAGCCCACAATTCACTAAAATAAAAATTGCTAAACATAAAAAGTCCATAATTTGCTAAAACAAAAATATTACTTCCTAAATTAATCTTTGCTCCCAACTTGATCTTCCAAATATATCCCTTGCATAAAAAGATAATAGACCATCCTTGTCGAAGCTTTAGAATCTTCGAATTTAGTTTTTGATTCTTCTAGCACAGCCTCTTTGTATTTCACTTTCATGAACAAGCTTTGTAATTTTATATTTTAATATTTTTAGCACCAAAAATACTATTTATTGAATAAAACAAGTAAATATTAAGTAAAAAGGTGTGTTAATGACTCTACTTTCATAGAGTTATCAGAACTACGTAGTTTTAAATAATTTAAAAAATTATTAAAAACAAAAAAATAAATCTAAACATTCTATTGCAATTGTTTAGGTTTTGAAAAGTTTAATCTAATAACATAAAATTGAAAATAAGAGTATAAATGATTCAACAAATATTAGATAGATAAATAATTAACATTCAATGGAGAATTTATAGGATATATTATTAGTTAATCTTACTTTCTTAAAATTAATTAGGTTATTAAAGATATAAATTAGTATTATTGATTTTTTTTTTGTATGAAAATTTTCTAAGGCGAAGATTGGATTCTTTGTTAATAAAAATCAATTAATATCTTAAGGCGAGGATTATATTATGATTTATTTGTAAGGAAATAACAAACCATCTAAATCACTGCTTAAGGCCGAGCACATAACCTAGATTATCATTCAAGGTGTTTAAATTAGATTTTAGATTGATGTATCTAAACCTAACTTTCTTATTTTAAATCTATTATGAAAAATATATCGTCAATATATTTTTCAATAATAAATCTCATAAAAACTTATAAAATATAACATAATTCTAAATTAAATCAACATAATTAGACATTAAAATCTAACATTCATATTTTAAATCTACTACGAAAAATATATCATCAATATATATTTTGGTAATAAACTTTGTATAAATCTTAAAGGAAGAAATAAAAGTCAATTCATTTTATAAAAATATTTATCTAAATTAATATTTCACATGCATAACAACATAACTAATTTCCCATAATAATATTTAGCTAGACATGCTTATATTTAATATATGATCAGTAAATTAAAAATATAATTCAAAATAATAAATTAAATTAAATTTGTAAATAATATAATACAATTAAAATTAATACACTAATTGTATTCTCATAAATAACTCCAATAGCGATTTGTTATATGAAAAACCGCTATACAAATTTATCTAACTCTTTATTGATTTGGAACTACTACATAAATTTATAGCTAGCTAAATTCCTAAATGACTAAAATTTAAACTATAAAAATTATTTATAAATCAGAAGAAGCTTTGAAATTTCTTGTTTTATTTACAAAGAAGATGGGGGTGTTTATATAGGTGAAGGAAGGTTGAGCAAAAGTGAAAAAATGTGGATCATGAGGGAATTTTCTTTGCGCACAAGAGCACACTTCTATCCATGTCATGGTCCATGTCTGTTTTGGTACGCATTAAATCAAGATTCGAGATTTTCTACCATCGTGGCCCGTGTTAATCTACATTTCTCCAATTTTTCATTTGTTTCACCCCTTATGTTTGCTTGGATTCACATGTAAGGCATACATGTATATTCTTTTATTCTCTTGAGTTGAAATGGAGTACTTTCATGTATAATTCTTCAAGTATTTATCATTATAATCAATTAGAAGCCAAAAATACCTGAAAAATAACAAAACATACCTATGATTTTAAAGATATAGATTTGCTAAAATAATGATAAAATTATGTAAATTCAAATTTATTTTTAATATTAAAGTGAAAATAAATCATATAATATTAATATTTTTTAAGCACTCATCAGCATACAAAGTATATTTAAATATATATATGTGTGTATTATTGATCAACAATAACTAAGCTTAGACAGAATAAGAGAGATATATTAAGTAAAATAAATAAACTCTGTGTTTTACTCACGAGAATACCAATAAAGACTCAAAGGATAGCATGACTTATAGTAACCTATGAGATTTAGCCATTTGATAAGAGTTATAGACATCAGAGGCACTGGTATGATGAAGATTCTTATGCATACTTCTAACTACATGTAAAATGCTTTACTATCTCCAAGTGAGGATGACCTAATCGATCATGCAACAAAACACTACTAAGAATAGCTTTATTCTAGGTAACAATGTTTGTAAACTGATGTCCTTGAGAGCTTGGTAGCTGAAATAGATCATCTTCTATTTTCCCGACTAAAATAGTAGTCTTAGTCTTCAAATATTTTACACAAAATGTGTTAGGAAAGAATTCAATAATAAAACTATTGTCTTCATGTAATTTCTTAACATAAGTTAAATTTTTGTCCAATTGAGGAACACAAAGAAGATTTTTCAACTTTAGATCACAAGTATTAGAAGAAAAATATGTACTTCCTAATTGTGAAATAGGAATACTAGTTCCATTACCAAGCAATACAGATGCATTACCTATGTAAGGCCTAGATTATTATAGAGCATATAAAGTAGAAGTAAAATGAAGTGTAGTTCTCATGTCCATAAACCATTACTGAGCATTAGAAGTTAAAGGTATAATAGTTCTAAGTAAAGACCATAGAGCAACATTCTGATGATATGAAGTAATATTTTCAAAGCTATCAACATCAGAGTTTTCATGTGATTGAGTAAGATTATCTTAAGGTGTTGGACCAAGGTTTTTAGATTGAGTGTTTGGGTTTGTTGCATCATTGTTTTTAGACTATGGGTATCAAAAGAAACAACATGCTACAATATGTCCATACTTCTTACAGAACTAACATTGAGTGATTTCAAAGGTTTGATTCTTAAGGTTATTTTAGAATTTCTTATTTGAAGGTTATGAAATAGGAAAGGAATAAAATTTAGAAGAAGAACTATCAAATAGTGAGTTTTTAGGATAGTGTAAGTTCTATTATACTTGTATCTCTATGTTGGCTCAATTATGCAAAACACATTATCTGTTTTATTTTACTCCGTGTTCTGTCTTTCTCTGTGTAGGTTTGGTCAATACGAATCAATAATTTACACTCACTTAGTTAGGAATATTTTTTATGCAAAACATGTTTGCACACACCATGTTCGTCGACGTGTTTCAGGTGTGAGTATTTATGGACAATACTCATCATTTTTTGAAATAGAAAAGATGTGACTTTTTAGCACCTTTCAAAGACCTCGCCAATACCCTTGTCAGCACCTTTGGTAAGATGGCTAGAGAAGTGTGAACTCTGAGTCCTATAGATACTCCACTTATTTCTCTTTTCTTTACCCATTGTTTAAAATCCAAAACTCTGCCAAAATTCACATTGATATTGATATCTATTTTTGAAATTATTTTAGAGGGCTTACATTTGAGAATGAGTTATTTTATTGTTAGTTATCAAATCGTAATTTGCGTGAGTACGTTGTTAAACTTTGTGTCTTCGTATGCAATTTGATACTTGAAGTGGTTGTAGATCCCAGAAGGTTATAATTTGATACACTATCAGTTACTGTTTATTGGTTACAGTAACATTATATTAGGTAGTGTTAGCTGTAAAGAACAACCAGGTTTGAGTGTCGAATGAAATAGTTACAGAAGTAGCAAGTGAAGAGCAGTAGTAGGCAGCTTGGATGGAGGTCCTAATTGATAGAAGTAATAGTGGTTTTACTATCTATTAGTATTGTAACTTGTTTATTATTTAGTGAATTATTTGCTATTGAGTGGTTACCTTAAGTAACCGGAGGATGTTACCATATAAATACGGTCTCTATATAGGTTTACCTCGTTATGCCGTTTGCTATCGTAGCTTTAGAAAGGAGAGTATTTCAGAAAGTAACTCTCTCCAACCTTTTCTATCTATTCGGGTGAGAGAAAGTAAATATGAGCATTGGTTTTTCCAACAAAAATAAGCACTCTTTTGTCTTTATCATTCAGAAGGCTAAGTCCCACACTCTAACTTCAATGATGGGAACAACCTCTTCCAACGCTTGCATGATCTGATATTGTGTTAGTATAATCCAAGTTTAAGGTATGTATGTTTTAGCATACTATAAGCTTAAACTTTGATTAGAATGTATTTGTTATTTATTTGCTTTCTGTTCTATATATAATATATTTTTTAAAGTTATCTACTTTTGGATATTATACTTTTTTACTTCTATTGTGTGAACTATTTAAGTATTCTTTGTTTTGTTTCTTGCAAGTTAGAGTCAAGTGCTTTAGGAGTCTACATCTCCTTACTCTGGTAGTTGACCGAGTTAAGGACTCTTTGAGATAGGACTTTTGAAAAATTTGCTTGAATAAGCTTGAATCAAGTAAATGCATACACTCTTGTTGTCTAGCATGTAATCTTAGTCTTGAAAACTACTCATCCAAACCAAACATTCTCTTCTTTTATAGTGATATTAATCACAAGTTCAGAGTAGTTGGAAACCAAATCTCTAAGAATATAGAGCATTTTCTTTCCATCACTAAAATTATCACCATTGGCAAGAAGATGATATATTAAATCATCACATCAAATCCATTAGGTTTGTTTGAGAGTCGTTATTGAAGGCCATAGCTAATGCTTTACAGCAATCAAGTGAAGTATTATTGCCAATCATTTATTTAAGAAAAGTTGATGAAACAGATGAGTATATCAGTTTTTGATAGCATTATCCTATCTTTCCCATAATAAGTGGTCATGGTTTCCTTCAAGAACTTCATGTGAGTGAAAAACTCCTAAAGAATATGTTGCTAAAACAATTTTTTGAATGAGTTTTGGTGGAGTGATGAAGTCATCATTAATCAAAGATCTCAAGCCTTATACAGTGATTACTTGTTGTAATTGTTTTTTCCATATTAAATAATTAGATTCCTCTAACTTCACAGAAAAACTTGGATTAATAAGATAGGTAGGAAATGCAGAAAAAGATGTTGCAGATGGAGAGTAAACTGATGAAGTGTACTATGAGGATTTACTCAAGACAGATGCACTGATATCATCGGCTTTGATTTGTTCTTAAACAACGAAAAAAACTTGATTAGCCCTGGCTAATATGCTCTGATACCTTGATGAACCAAAAATAAAAGAGAGAGAAGAGAGAAAAAAGTTGATGAATATACACATTGAAAAATCTTATTTAATTCTGGTTGCTTACAAGTAGAGCATTCTGTTATAGTAGTACAAAATGGTATAACAAACTCTTAAAGCACCCATGTGATTACTCAACTAACATACACGCTTAAGTTAACATAAACACTTATCTAACCCTGATCTTATAGTTACTGATTTAAAAATCAGGACGTGGGACGAACGGGACAAAGATTAACCCTACAAGGTGATTTGAGATCTTAACAATTATTTCATCCCGTAGATTCACAGAGGATAGCTTTACATATTAGTTACAACAATCAGTATCAACATTATATATGACACAACAATAATTATAATGAATGTTAAATTAACAAAATTAAGAATTTAATTATAGATATAATTTGTAATTTAAATTTAATTTAATTACATAAAAAATAAATATATTTGTAATAATTATATGGGTACATATGCTATTTAAGATTTTTATCTTAAACTTGAAGATTTTATGGGTAAAAGAGGTGACTCTCATCTTCATTTGGTAACTCGAGCAGGCAATTTTGTTAAAGTCAAAGATATTCTTCCGAGTTGTATTCTAGTAAGGAGTCCATTGATTTTTTGTCGAAGCAAAATCACGAAGGGTAGAAAATGAGCATCCCACTCTCGTTGGAATAATGTTGATCTATAGGATATTGCTGCAGGACATGGCCATCTTGGTAAGACATTTTTTATGTTATATCATTATCCTACCTACTTGATATCCCCCATTGAGCAAGTCTGACCTTGGACAATTCTACTAAATATAACTTTAGGAATATATTTTCTATGACGTTGATATCTTATAATAGAGTTAGTGATATCAATTTTATGAATGTTGTTACCTGGCCATCCGTCTTTTCTATTTTTCATGCTCTGTAACCCTTTTTCATCATCTAATTTCTTGTAAGGTTCCTATTGCAGTTTTCCCGAACTTGGCTATTTATTAGATAATTTAATGTTATTTTTTACTTAACATAATATATTTTTGTATACTATTTTTTTAATCGACGTCACGTAAACTCAACACAAAGACACACTATAGGTCAAACACAACTCACTCATAAATAGTTTGATATCACACAACATATTTATTAAATGAGTCAACTTAAAACTTATTACATACAGGATTTAACACCCTGATCTCACATATCTTGTTGCTTTTTCATGTTTACACTCATAATTCTCAGTTTATAATTTCTTTGTAGAAGTTGTTTTTTTCTTTTTTTCCTGAGAGCTATTATTTAATTGTCTTCAGCAGTTGTTCTAAATCAATAGAGATCATACTAGGTGTGCTTGTCAATAAAAGACAAATCTAGTCTCTTTTAATATTTTAATACTATCATTTTGTTTTGCAAATAAAGTCATTTTGAACCCTTTCAATTCAACTTGTACAGTTTAAATGATTATCTTGGTATTATTGAAGCTGGCAAAACGTAGAGAGTACAGTGAATTGATGGTTGCTTGTTTGTCTAAAGTTTCTTAGCGATTTAGCATGGATCCTTCTCATTGTGTAATTCTGCATGTACAACATCATCTATACTTATGAAGATTGTGGATGGCATGCTTTTTTTGCATTATTAATGTAGCTATTACAGCCTATCTTTTCTCTTTAAACCATTGCCATCTATGTATGCTCTCACCTTTTAGCTTCTAATATGATGCATATCTGTGTCATGTGAAAGTTCTGCAATGCACTTACTGTTTTGTAATTATTACAAATACCTTTTGTTGCCATGCTTTTACGTTTGGTTCAATTAGGATGTGTGACTTTTAATAGTTCCCTTGTTTATTTGATGAGCCATGGGAGGCATGTAGAAGTTTTTCAGAATCTAGTTAGCAACCTTCTTATTGATTATGTTTGAAGGCGCTAAATCTTATTTCGGATAATGTTACCAAACTTCAGAGATGTTTGAACACGATAAGAAACTGGGATGATCACTTTTTGGTTTGGAAATTGTGAAGGCAATATAACAAAAAGATCAAAATTGGAACTTAGTTACCTACAAGTTCATTCTTCAAGATAAAATGAGTTACATCCCTGAAAAAGGAAAGTAATCTAAAAGCATATTGCTATTGAGAAAGCAAATTAGCAAAAAAATAGCAGCTAGCTGCTTGCGACATCTCATTCATAAAGCTGTTCAACAGTTGGTTGCTCAAGAGAAATATTGTATAACTCCTTAGTGAGCAATTTGACAAAATCCCACATGAATTAGAAATCATTGTGGGTGTTGTATCTTGAGCTATAAATAAAACCCCCTCCTCCACTTTGATATTATCTCAAAATTTGTATATCTTTCTCTCTTTTGTATGGATAATCGATTAGCTCAATCTTGTCCAATTAGTTATAATTTTTGGAGTTCCTCCAATTTGAAAATAGTGGGAGTGGTTAACAACACTTGAGGACATAGATAACATTTATACCGAATCTTGTTAAATTTTTAGTGTTTTTATTTTTTTGCTTTAATATTTTATATTTTTTTAGTTTCTTTTAGCATTACACTACTACAATATATGTTTTTGGTCTCGGAATTTTAGCCTCGGTTTTTAGGAATTTTAGGGTTTTGGCCACAGTTTAATAAAAATCGAGACCATAGTGTATATATATAGCCTCGGTTTTATTAATAACCGTGGCTATAGGTTAAATTACAAAAAATATTTAAATATATATAAATAAATTTATGTAACAACTTTTATTAAATAATTGTAATTATAATTAAAATCATAAAAAAATTTAATATTTTTAAAACCGAAATGAAATAATATACTATATGTCATTCATTTAAAAAAATAAAAAATTACTTTACAATTTTTTATTTTTCTCTATTATTAATTTAATTTAATGTATTTTATTTCTTTTATAATATATATATATATATATCAAATTCTTTTCACTTGTTTATCTCTTTCTTCTTTTTTCCATTTTTTTCTTTATAATTAAATTCCTATTACTTATATATATTAATATATAATTTATAATTAATATATATATATATATATATATATATATATATCATCAACGCCCATTTTTTTTCCTAAAATATATATTATCACCATTCACGTGTTGCATTAGGGTTTTTTCAATTTCGTTGTTTCCAGAATCGCAGCGCTTGCCTTCGCCGCTCTCAATCTCTGGTCCTTCGCCTTTCTCAATCTCTGGTCCTTCGCCACTCTCAATCTCATGAGCTCTCAACCCTCTACCTTCTACCTCGACTGCTATCACGATTCACGTATTGCATTAGGGTTTTTTGACTTTCGTTGTTTCCATAATCGCAGCTCTCGGTCTTGCCTTTGTCGCTAGCTTTCGCCACTCGCCTTCGCTCTCTCAATCTCTGGTCTCTCTATTGTCTGCCCTGTTGATCTCAGCTCTTAACCCTCTGCCTTCTACCTTGGTCGCTCTCAGCTCTCCCCCTGGTTAGTGCTCATCAGCTTCTTACCTTCTTCTTCTTCTTCTTGATCTTATCAACTTCCCATAGTTATAACTCTCAGATCTCTAACTCTGTGGTAGCAAGAGGAGGTGGGATCTTATCATGTGGAAAATTCGGATTAGACAATGTATTTGTATAGGTTCTTATCATGTGTTCTGCAACTTTGATAATTAGACAATGTATAGGATTGGCACATTTTGTTGCTGATTTTGCAGCAAAGGGAAGAGTAATGGTTTTATGTATAAGATCGTAATATTTTGATACTGATTTTGCTGATTGATTAAATTCTAAAACAGAGAACACAACGAAGCAAAGGGAAAGGTAATGGTTTTATGTATAAGATTGTAATATTTTGTTACTCATTTTGCTGATTTTGTTGACTGATTAAATTCTAAAACGAAACAGAGAACACAACGAAGCAAAGGGAAAGGTAATGGTTTTATGTATAAGATTGTAATTTTTTGTTACTCATTTTGCTGATTTTGTTGACTGATTAAATTCTAAAACGAAATAGAGAACACAACGAAGCAAAGGGAAGGGTAATGTGTTTGTTGGTGCTGGTACGTTGCATTATACATTGTCTGTCTACTTGTGAAAAAAAGAAAAAGATGTAGGAAATGAGGATGAAAGGAGGTAGTCTTTGGTGTGCTACTTAGGTCTTGAAATCTTGTTGTGTTGGTGCTTATTTGTCTTTGGTGCGTTGGTATTAATCTTGGTGCGCTACCACGGTCTTTAGTCTTGGTGGTAATTTATTCTTTGGTGTGTTGTGCTGGTGCTCTACCCTACTAATTGTACCCATGTCTTTTATTTTATAACAAAAGGGTTGTTCTTTTCTTTCTGTTATATATTCTGCTATTTTAGTCTTCATTTGAGGTTTCCTATGTTATACAAGTTAGTGTCATATTCTTGACTTGTCTTAAGATGAAATGTTTGTTTTTCATTTTTTGTTTTCAACCTACAGGTTGTAACACTAGTCAAAATGACTTTTGAATGTGAGTGATAGCTTTTTCCTCTTGCTGTGATCCTCCCCTGGCTTTTATGTTTGTTTTTAGTTTTTTCCTTGATGTGCAATCTCAAATTTTTAAAATAATTTTTCTCATAACAGATATGCAACATGTGTAATACCAATAAGTTCCTTTTTTGCATAAAGTCTTTGGTAAGCATTAAAACACTTGATTATTGTTGGTACTATTGTTATTAAATTGATTTAAATCTCCCTGCTACTTGTCTTCTTGTTGTTGAATCTGTTAGTCTTGGCTCTCTTCTTTGGTGCTAGTCTTTGGTGTTAGTCTTCTTGGTGTTGTTGATGGTATTTGTCTTGGCTGGTGTTATTGATATTTGTCTTTGGTGCGTTGTCTTTGGTCTATTCTTATTTGGTGCATTAAGCATTTCTTGGTTTTGGTAATTAATACTAAGTTTTTTTTCATGTTTGTAATTAATACTAAAAAGTTAGTTTGTAATACTAAGTTTTTTGTGTATAACAAACTCTCAAATGTAATTATACTTTTAATATTTGAATTAATAAATTTATTGTAATTTATATTGATTTTTAATTTTGTAATTACTAATTATTGTATTTTTTAATTTATGTATACCGTATGGCCTTGGTTATTAGAAAACCGAGGCCATATGGTATTTTTTTAATTTATGTGTACCCTATGACCTCGGTTATTAGAAAACCGAGGCCATAGGGTATTTTTTTAATTTATGTGTACCCTATGACCTCGGTTATTAGAAAACCGAGGCCATTGGGTATTTTTTTAATTTATGTGTACCCTATGACCTCGGTTATTAGAAAACCAAGGCCATAGATACACTCTATGGCCTCAGTTATCTAATAACTGAGGTCATAGGTACATCCTATGGCCTCGGTTAAAAATCGAGGTTATAGGTCATTACCTATGGTCTCTCTCACTTAGGCCTCGGTTCTTATAACCGTGGCCATAGACCTACGACCACGGTTAAAAACCGAGGCCGTATGCATGTTTTGTAGTAGTGTTATATTTCTAATAGTATTATATTATCGAGCTAGTTTGAGTTCTATTCATTTAAATCAAAGTATTTGTGAATAAAAACTATTTAGAATAGGAAAAATATACCAGATTTTTTCAACAATTGGTATCAGAGCCGAAAGTTTCTACATAGGCATTTGTTTGTATTCTGTTTGTTTGTTATTGGAATATAGTTACTAGTTGTTGTAATTTGAATAAATGATTGAAGAAAAGTCTTCCTCAAACAAAGGTCAACCATCCACGTCATCTATACTAGGTAGAACAACTGTGATGAATGCAAGGTTCCAGGTGGAGAAGTTTGATAGAACCTGTCATTTCAGCATGTGGAAAGGCAAATTTCTAGATGCTCTATTTCAACAAGGTCTAGACATCGCCATTAAAGAAAAGAAACCAGATGGAGCAGTTGAAGCCGAGAGGAAAAATATCAACCAATTAGCATATGGTACAATTTGTTTGTGTCTCTTAAGAGAACAAAAGTATGTATTCATAAAGGAGACATCTACAAGTAAGTTGTGGAAGGCGTTGGAGAACAAGTTCATGAAGAAGAGCGGATAGAATTGGCTCTATTTGAAGAAGAAGGTGTTCCATTTTGATTAGCTTTTAGGTAACATAATAAATGACCACATTACTGCTTTTAATCGATTAGTAGCAGATTTGCTAAATAAGGATGAAACTTTTAAAGATGAAGATTTAGCCTCCCTTTCTGATGAGTTTGATCACCTTATTACAAGCTTACTCATTAGAAAGAATAAAGTGTCTTTTAAGGAGTTTTTCACTACTTTGTGTAGTTATGAAATTATAAAAAAATATAAAAAAGAAAGCAAGAATGAAGCTACGAGGCATTGTTTGTAAGAGGGCATTCGCAAACACAATAGAAAGAAAGGAGAGGCAGATCTCATTCAAAAGGTAGGCTTGGTAAAGATGAATGTGCCTTTTATCATGAAAAAGGCCATTGGAAGAAAAATTGTCTGAAGTTGCAGAAGAAAGAAAAAGCTATGTTGCGTGATGCATGTGTAGCTGAAAGCAACTCAGATTCAGATTTTGCATTGGTTGGTTCGTCAACAACATCCCATCCTAGTGATTGGATTTTTGATTCAATGTGTACCTTTCATATGTCTTCTAATAAGGAATAGTTTTTTCTTAATTTTGAAGAACTAGACAATGGAGTTATTTTCATAGGTAATGATTATATATGCAAAATTTTGGGGATCAGTACACTTCGTTTGAAGAGTCAAGATGGTTCAACTAGAGTCTTAACAGATGTTCATTATGTACTAGATATGAATAACAAATCTCATTGTTTTGGGAGTCTTAGAATCAAAAGGTTTTACTATGATTATGCAAAATGAGAGATTAAAGGTTACTTCTGGAGCACTTGTGGCAATGAATGATGTTTCTAAATAATAGCTTGTACTACTACCTTGGTAGTACAATTATTAGGACAACATCAGTAGTAGTCTCGGAAGAAGAAAAATATTTAGAAACTTCCAAGTTATGGCATACGCGTTTGGGACATGCTAGTGAAAAAGCTTTACAAATTCTGGTAAAGTAAAGCCTGTTAAAAGGCACCAGAATAGGCAAGTTGGATTTTTGTGAGGATTGTGTATTGGGGAAGAAGAAAAGAGTAAGAGTAAGCTTTTGTACTGCATTCCATAATAAAAAAGGCATCTTAGATTACATTCATATTGATGTGTGGGGCCAACAAGAACTCCATCTATGAGTGGTAAATATCATTATGTCACATTTGTCGATGACTTTTTGAGAAGAGTTTGGGTGTATCCCATGAAAAAAAAAGATTGAAATGTTGAGGATTTTTCTCAAGTGAAAACAAATGATCAACTTAGACTGGTAGAAGGATAAAGCGTCTGAGGTATGATAATGGCACTAAATACACAAACGATCCATTTATGAAAATTTGTGAAGAAGAAGGCATTATGCAATACTTCACTATTTGAAAAAGCACCATAAAATAATAGAGTTACATAATGTGTGAATCAGACTTTGTTGGAGAAGGTTCAGTGTATGTTGTCAAATGTAGGGTTAGGAAAGTAATATTGGGCTGAGGTTATGATGTATGCGTGTCATCTTGTCAACTGTCTACCATCGTCTTCTCTTAAAGGCAAAACGCCTATAGAGGTATAGTCCAGAAAACCTGTAAGAGATTATGATTTCTTATGTATTTTTGGTTCAACTGCATACTACCATGTCATGAAATCAAATTTGGATCCAAGAGCTAAGAAATATATTTTTCTACAGATCGCCTCTAGTTCTAAGAGCTATCGTCTATGATGTCTTGAAATGAAAAAAATAGTCTTCAGTAGAGATGTTACCTTTGATGAATCTTCCTTGCTTAAAAAGGTAACTGATAAGATCGATGGTACATCATAAGAGGTGGATAAAACTTCGATGAAAATGGATTTTGAAAGCAGAATCATTGATCCAGTTGGTGGAGATAAGATAGAAGCTGATCCTCCGTTGGAAAAATATGAATCTGATGAAGAAGAATTTTTAACCCAAGAACCTCCATACCAACAAAGAAAAACTATAGTTGATAGGCACAATGACAAAATGTTAAGGTGCCTGCTCAATTTAAGGATATGGAAGCAAGTCCTTAAAGGATATGTAAATAATAGAAATCGACATGAAGGATGCAACTTGGAGCGTTACATTGTTGAAGAGGCCATTGAGTTTTGTTTTGAATACTTTAGTGGTTGCACTGAAATTGGTAATCCTATGCGCAAGTTGTTCTTAGAATGCCACATGATCCAAGTGGGTAACCCTATGATTGGTGGAAGTAAGAAATGTTTTATTGATCATAGTCGATGGAAAAAAGCACACCGAAACATTTTGGTAAATAATAAGGAGGCACAACCGTACATAGAGTAAGTGATGACATGTTCAACCTTTTCATTTAAAATAAAGTTATTTTCTATTGAACTATTAATGATATCTAATTGATATAAATTTAATAACATTACATAATGTATATAAACTTACTGAAGATCGATCCTCGTTATAAAAAAAAGGGAGGAGAAAATGATTGTACGATGAACATAAGCGAGAGCTTATTAATTGGTTTCACAACCATGTAAGTGTCACATACAAGAATTCATCAGTACTTATATGCAATATTTTAAAACTCTTTTTAAACACATTTCCTATTTTTGTTTGCATAGATTCAAGTTGAACTCAACAAACCCAATCATAATATAACAGAAAGTTTAGAATGGTTACACATGGTCCAAAATTCGATGTCAAATCATATTCTAGTTTCACAATTAATGGATCGAGGTTTATGACTCAAGCAAGGAACAAAGTCTAAGAAAATCAGAATAATGGTGGGAAGATGGTTGCACAAACTATGCAATTTTCCAGTTTAAAAGATGGTAATTATGTACTTTCTGATAGAACATATTATGGTATAATTCAAGAAATTTGGGTACTCGATTATAAGGTCTTCCATGAAATAGTATTATTGTGTGATTGGGTCAAAGATTTTATCAATGTTGGATATAAAATAGACGATTTTGGATTTACCCTTGTAAATTTATCTAAGATAAGTCATATTGATGATCCTTTCACGCTAGCACTTCATGCAAAACAATTATTTTACATAAGCAATCAAATTGACACAATATGGTTTGTTGTGTTAACGACTTTAGAAGATGATGACATGCTTGATACATTATCCAATATTAGTCATTTATTAAACAAATTGCTTAATGTATGTAATGATCTAGTTGATGACGATGATTCTTCGTCATGGACTCGAAGTGATTGTGAAGGAATATATATATACGATCAACAACCTAAATAAACATAATGTATGTCCTATGTTATTCTATTAACTCTTGCATGTTTATATATTTGGAATTAAAATTTTCAATTAATTTCTATTTTATCATTGTTTGCAGATATTTCATGGATCCTAGGGTACCAGAGATTGTAGATCCAAATGATCCATTGGGGCATTTGAAAAGAAAGGGTTGGGCGAATATACCTGATGCTCCACTTAACCCAGATGATAGAGTACCCATTCTATTTTATGCTACTGGTAATCCATTAGGAGAAAATGGCCAACAATTGAAATCCTCTATTGGTAGACTAGTGAAGTCAAGTAAACCAATCAATATAAATGATTTGATTAAGGTTGACGAAGTTGAAAAGTTCAAAATATGGAAAACCATTTGTGTAAGTCTCTTTTATTTTATAACTAATTACATATATAATATATTTTTTGTATTATATTTCATCTTTTGTAGTGTGTTTTTACAGAATCATTATAAAGTCCCTGACTCTTGGATGAACAAGTGTTATAAGATTACAAATAAGGTATGGAAGGAATACAAAACTTCCAGATTGGCTAGAAATTATGTGTTTCCATATTTGGAACCACTTGATGCAGCACAACTATACAAAATCCCTAAAGAACACCCTTGGATTGAACCCAAGTTTGGAAAGACTTCGTGGATTATAGGCGTACAGATGAATTTCAAATTATTAGGGAAGAACATCAGAATATGCAAATGCATAATATTCTTCCTAACCGTATTGGGAGGTCTTCAAATCCTGAATTTAGACATAGAATGGTATTATTAAGTGGTTAATTTATAAATATTTTTATATTTATTGTCCTCAAATTTTAGTTGATGTCCTAGTTAATAAATATATTTAATTTATGAAGAAAGCTTAATTGGGTAGACCGGTTACCCATTCTAAATTGTATATAGAAATAAAGATCCCCAAAATGAAGAAGTCGAGATCAATGACTAAACAAGGAGAAGAAAAACTAAATAAGTTGGTTAGTAATTTAACTTGATACAAAGTCTTTATGATTTTTGCTAATTGATGTAATACTGTATGATATATTTGTGTGCTTTATTATTTGTAGAAAGCTGTTCAAGAATAAATAACGAGGGGTAAAATAATCGAATAGCTAGGGAGAGATGCTATATATCATGCATTCGGACATGAGCATCCTGGTCGTGTTAGGGGAGGAAGCCAATATGATGGTTATATGGAGTTTTTTAACATTCCAAAACAAAAACCTCAGATGGTTAGTAAGGACAAGTACTGTAAAATTGAAGAAGAACTTAGCTCTTTTAAGGCCTCAATGTTAAGTGAGATTGCCACTTGAAAAGAATATCAATCACAAGACATGTCAAGCATGACAACATACTACAATCAGGGCATGCCATATTGACCAGGCATGCAACCATTCATGCCAGACATGCCACCATCCATGCCAAGCAAGCCACCCATGCAATCTCAAAACGCCCAACCTATGTTCAGTATGGGATATAGTCATCCTATTAGTTATCCCTTTATGCCAGGAATGTAGATGCAATCAAGTAGTGGTTCATTTTCTCCAATGTAATCTATGCATTCTTACCATCAATCACATCACGATGAACGTTTTGATAAAATGTACTTCCAATAGCTACCCCACATAGGAGTCCTCCTCTATTTGATGAATCATTTGTGGTAAGGTTTTAAGTTTATATAGATACCTATTATTTTTATTTTTTATTATATATTTTATTTATTATATTTAACACTTAAATTTTTTATAGAATATGAAATATTTGTTGAAATATCCTTCATCAACAGACTTTGTTGCTATTGGAATGGTACAACAATTGAGCGATGATCGAATTATTCATAATCAATATTTGCCAAATTATTGGTGAATATTAATTGATCAATCATTTCTCCATGATTGTCCGCTACCTTTGCCTTCTGATGCTACCACAATTCAATAAGCTATTGGACAACATATGGCTTGACCGTCAAGTCAAGTTTTGATTAATTTTGACATGGTACTATTTTTTTACTTAAAATAACACTTTTTTTACTACTATTATATTATTATTCTTTTATTGTTACTAACATATATAATACTTATTCTTTAGTCTATTATACCAAAATTAATAAGTACGTCACATTTAAGAGATACAAAGCAAGTATCTCGTGGTAAGTCTATGTCTAGTGGCCAATCATCACGCACTAAGTTATTCAAGAAGAAGCCATGGAAAAAGTATAGTTATGATTCTACTCTAAATTTCTAAAGAAATCTTGGCGCTTTGATGACTATTATTGTGAGGGCATCTAGCATAAATGATGGATGGATTGTGCCACTTCCTAAAGAAATTTCTGGTGTAGACATTGGCCAAACCTATATATTGATCGAGTGCATATTAAAACTATTTGAATATCAAATGATCAATTTAAGTATAATTCAAGTATGGACAAGGTGAGTCCTCAATCGGTAAATAAATTTTATTTATGTAGAACATATATAATTATGTTTATATTAGCTAATTACATTTATATAATTCTTTTATATAGGGTATGTTATTATCGACTTCAAGCTAATCACTCATCACATTTAGCAATGTTCTATGATTCTCATTTGTCAATCAATATCAAGAGAAGGATGTTAGCATCAGAGCTAAACAATTATGTGATAGGGCATTAACACTTAACACAAATAAGAAGTTGATGATCCCTTGGCCACTAAGGTTTGAACAAGGCCAAGATCATTGGATGTTGGTAATCCTTTATCTATATGGCAATCATGTTTGGTACTATGACTCAGCTTCCATAGAATTGAGTAAAGATACAAAAGCGGTTGTTGAAATGTAAGAGTTATAGCTAGCAATTTTTCTTCTATTGTTCTTTATAATATTTAATAAAAAACTAATCATTATATACTTTGATGGGGCATGGAAGCTGTGGAACAAGAGTAGGGGCATTGCCCTTAAAAAATCTCATAAGCTTATATGAGACAAAGTTATGGTATGTATAAGTGAATATTAATAATTTAATTAATTTTACTATTGAATAATAAAGATGTTCAAATATGCAAAATAATGTACACTTATTTTTTGTAGGTTCCATAATAAAATGATGGAGTCATGTGTGGTTACTATGTCATGAAGTTTATGAGAGAAATCATTACAAATATCAAAATTCCAATTAAAGATGTGGTAATCTCTTTTACCAATATACCTTTTTAACATATATGAGTTATTTTTTGTGAATTCATGAAATTACATTCTTATTTTGAATTTAAATACATGTAGTTCTTTGGTTGGAAGAAGTCGGGCTATGACTCGCAATGTTTTGATGATTTACGATAGGAATAGGTAGAACACATGGTTCAAATTATATCATCACAAGAAGAATCAATAAAAGATTTTGATGATCTTGAATAGCATATGACAACATCATGATAATTTTTATAATGCTTTAATTTCTCTATTCTTGTGTCTAAATCTGGGCAGCTTGTTTGATGAATGTTTATGTGCTCATGTATTTAGGGGAATGAATTGTTATATGGACCAACTATTTTTTGCCCAAACGTCATCTCACCTCTCTTGCCTAGTTCCCTTGTATGATAACATCATGGTAGTCATTGGCCAGCCAAGTATAGGAAAACCACTAAGAATCATCATTTTGGTGTAATATAATGAATTCATAAAAAATAACTTATATATGTTAAAATATTAGGAAAAGAGATTTCCAGATCGACATAGGAATGATATAATAATAACCTTATCCCTTCGAAATCATATTAGCATTGTATTAATCTTTTGTCTATAAATATGAAGCTATCTTGAATCAATCTGTATTTTTAATGCTATAATGAGCTCTAAATATGAAGTCAAGTGTAACTCTGATTTGTTACTTGGGATGGTCAGGCAAAAAACACATGTTCCATAGTTTATGGGCACCAAAACTCAACCAACCCAAGTAATAAATCGAAGTTACACTTGCCTTCATATTTAGAGCTCATTATAGCATTAAAAATACTAGCTTGATTCTAGATAGCTTCATATTTATAGACAAAAGATTAATATAGTGCTAATATGATTTCAAAGGGATAAGGTTATTATTATATCACTCTGTTGTCAATGTGGTAATCTCTTTTACTAATCTTTTAACATATATAAGTTATTTTTTGTGAATTCATGATATTACATTCATATTTTGAATTTAATTACATATAGTTTTTTGGTTGGAACAAGTGGGGCTATGATATGAAAATTTTGGATGATTTATGAGAAGAATGGATTGAACATTTTGTTCAAATTATAACACCAGGAGAAGAATCTAATAATCTTGAATAACATAGGAAAACACCATGGTAATTTTTATAATGCTTTAATTTCTCCATTCCTATGTCTCTAAAGTTTGGACTGCTATTGTTTGACGAATTTTTACGTGCTCATGTATTTAGGTAAATGAATTGTTATATGGACCAACTATTTTTTGCACTGCTTTCTTAGTCACTATGCTGGTGATTCTAAGCCAACCAAGCTTCCTCTCCTTGAAATAAAGTGAGAATATCACAAAATCTATGACAAAAGAGAAGACATCATTTTATTTGTAATTTAAGTTAAATATATATATATATATATATTGTATATAAATTTTTTTTTGTAATAAATTTAATTCTCAAGTAATTAATTAATATTTAATTTTTCAATTATTTGTATTATTTAAACTATTTGTAGATTTTGGTTTTTTCTGCTATTATGTAATGATTTCGAATACTGGTTTTAATTTGAGTATAATAGAAATTGAGTAAATTTTGTAAAAAAAAGAAAAAAATTAAAGTTGGTTTAACGCGAGAATCGACTTTATGTGTAAAGTCATCGCATTTAAAGTCGATTATTAGCCAACTTTAAAAGTTATTTTTGGCGTAGTGATAGGAAGTATAAAGATGACAATTTTGCCCTTTCAAGGAAAGAATGATCATGAGTTATACTTGGAGTGGGAAAGAAAGGTTGAGCATATGTTTGATTGTCATAATTACTCTAAGAAGGAGAAAGTAAAGCTAGTAGCCATAGAATTTACAGATTATGCTAGCTAGTATATGGCAGAATCAATTGGTGGTCAATAGTTGAAGAAATGGTGAGAGACTTACTTGTTTGTGGGAAGAGATGAAATTGGTGATGCGTAAGAGGTTTATACCTAGCCATTACCATAGGGATCTATATAGAAAGTTGCAAGGGATGGTCCAAGGTTCCATGAGTGTAGAAGATTATTATAAGGATATGGAAGTCACCATAATTAGAGCAAACATAGAGGAAGATAGAGAAGTGAAGATGGCCAGACTCATTACCGAATTAAACAGGGAAATTGCTGATGTGGTTGAATTGCAACATTACATAGAAATGGAAGAACTACTACATAAATCCATTAGAGTGGAGAAGCAAATTGAGTCCAAAAGGTTCAGATTTAGTTTGTCCTCTAAATATCTATGGAAATAAACTTGGAAGGACAACAAAGCTACCTTTATAAAAAAAGGTGAAGCGAAGTCAAACAATTCAGTTGATGTTCCTAAAGGTAAACCTTAAACAAAAACTCTTACTAAGTTTTATGATAGTAAGTGTTTTAGGTGCCAAGGACTCAGACATAATGCTTTTGAATGCCCAAACAAAAGGGTTATGGTTGTATGTGATAATGGAGAAATCGAGAGTGCTAGTTCAAGTGACAATGATATGCCACCATTGGAGGATTTTTTTGATGTAGAATTGGAAGAACCTGTGCATGGGGAAGTACTTTTCACAAGGAGAGCCCTCAATATACAGCCTAAGAGTGAAGGAAATGAGGAGAAATGTGAGCATATTTTTCACACATGATTCCATGTGAAGGATAAGGTATGCACGATTATTATTGTTAGTGGGAACTGCACTAATGTAGCTAGTATTTGTTTTTGGTAGAAAATTTGAATTTGAAGTGGCAAAAGCATCCCAAAACCATACAAACTATAATGGCTGAATGAATGTGGAGAAGTGAATGTCAACAAACAAGTTTGGGTTCCCTTTTCAATTGGCAAGTATGAGGACGATGTTCTTTGTGATGTGGTACCAAAGTATGCTGCTCATATTTTGCTGGGGTGATTGTGCCAGTTTGATAGGAGGGTGATGCATGATGGGTATAAAAATTGGTACTCTTTTGAAATGAAGAACTGAAAAGTTGTATTAGCCCCTCTCAAACCTTTGCAAGCTTATGAGGACCAGATTAGGATAGCTAGAGAGTGCAACTTGAGAGAAAAACAAAAGTGTGTGTGAGCAAGAGAAAAATCAAAAAAGAGAGAAAAATGAGCATAAAGGAGAGAAAAGTGAGCACAAAAGAGAGAATAGTGAGCACAACAGATATAAAAGTGAGCACAAATGAGATAAAATTGAGCAAAAAGGAGAGAAAAGTGAGCAAGGATGGGAAAATAAAATAATGAGTGCATTTTGCAGAAAAAACGTGAGATTAAGAGTGTAATGGTGACAAGGCAACAAGTACTTGTACTATGTGCAAGGATATTTATCTTTCTACTAACGATCTTAACTCATCTTTGTCTAGTGTTTTTATGTCTTTATTGTAGGACTTTGAGGATCTATTTCTTTAAGAAATTCCCCATGGATTACCTCATTTGAGAGAAATTTAGTATCAAATAGACTTCACACATGGATCCGTTATACCAAATTGACCTACTTATAGAGCTAAGATTCTAGGATGAATCTTTTCGAAGAAGAGGGAAATAATGGAGATTGAGGTGCTAATCATGTTAATGTTCCCAAGTGCTGATCAAGTTGATGTTTCCAAATATTCATAAGATGTTTTGCAAGGAATTGGCGATCTAATGACCAAGGATATATTTGGAAGATCAAGTTGGGTACAAGGGTTACTTTAGGAAAAAAACTTTGTTTTAATTAATTGTGGGTCTTTTATGTTTAGCAATTTTTGTTTTAAGTAATTGTGGCCTTTTATGTTTAGAAATTTTTGTTTTAGTTAATTGTGGGCTTTTTATTTTAAGTCTTTTAGTCTTTTATTTTTAAAGGTTGGATTAGTCCTAATCCATAACTAAATAGGCCCATTAGGCCCATTCCATCTAGGGCTTTTTATTTTTGGGTTTCTTGCTTATAAAGAAGATAAGCTATGTAATTTTCAGGGAAGAACAAATATTAATTAATGAAAAGAAAATTTCAGAAAGCTTCTTGATTTGCCTTCTTGTGTTCTTGATTGAATACTTGAATCTGACTTATCAAAAGGAGTGATCATCCTTTGTGGCATCTCAAGGTTTGGGTTTAAGGACTTTGTTTCCATAGGGTTCTAATTTGATCATTTTATACACATTCTTAGCAAATCAATCATTTATATTCCTTTGAGTTCGTGGGTTCCTATGTTGTTCACCTTGGGAACTTAGGATAAGAGAACATTGATGACAAGAAAGGATTAAATAATTCAAAGATTTCCTAAATTCTCTTTCTATCCAAGCCACACCTAAGATATCTCAAAACACACTAGAGTGGATTTTAGAGCTTGTTAGAGATATATAAATCATCAAACCAATAAATCCACATAAGCTTCTCAAATAACCATACAAATTCATAGTATAATTTCATGTATAAAAGGAAAACCTATTTTTAAATTCAAAACAAGAATTTCATCGTACATGCTTTAGGGAATACACAAGTTAAAATAGTTAAATTGTAATTTCAATCAAAAGAAAGTTAAGCATAAAACAACAATGGTCCTTTGAAACAAATTTATTTCACAAATAGACAAAATAATGAATGTCTAGCATTAAGGAGTAACACATATAAGAAAAGAAAAAATACAATAGAACAAAACAACATACAAAGTTTTTTAGACTCATAAAAATCTGAAAAACAAAAGAGAAAGTTACTCAAGGTGCAATAACTTCTCTAAGTGATTCAAACCTTTGAAAAGTCTACATGTTTAGCAAAAATGTTACCAAGTTGGCGATCAACATTAATATGCTGCTGAGTCAAAGTGTTTTATTCAACAATATCTCTTATAAAATGATGATGAATATCAATATGACTGGTCCTTGAATGTTTAACTAGATTTTTTGAAATACATATAGCAATGGTGTTGTCAATCAAATAACATTTGTTTCATCCAAAGTATTTGTGAGCAAAAAAATCCAGTAGCAATATATTTAGCCTCGTTCGTTGAGAGAGAAAATTAACTCTATCTTTTACTATGCCATAATATTAAGGAATTTCCCAAATAGAAACAGCCTCTAGACATACGTTTTCTATCCTCATTACATCTAGCTGAATCAGTATCAGAGTATCCAATCAAAAATACAGTAGTATCCCTAGTAACCAAATACCAACTTCTGATGTACCCTTGACATTTGTGATGATTCTTGATTTTTTAGCATTAGCTTGGTATCTAGAACATACACCAACGTGAAAGGAGATGTCAATGCAACTTACGGTTAGATATAGAAGGTTCCCAATCATACACTTGTACAAATTCTCCTCAACATTTTTTCCTAAAGAGTCTTGATGAAGTTTCAGAGTGGTGCTTATAGAGGTCTAAGCTAATGATCCCATCCTTCATTTTTTTGATTAGAAATCCAAGAAATAACTTTAGTTCACCAACTAAACTCATCTCAAACTCACTATTCATATTGGATGCAAATTTTTGAGCAATATAATATTTATTGAATCCAAAAATGATGTCATCAACATAAACTTGAGCCATAACAACTTCTCCTTGAATTCTTAAGATGAACAAAATCTTGTCACCACCTCCTCTCAGAAAACCATTATTAAGGGAAAAAGTGGTGAGATGATCTTACTAAGCACGTGGAGCTTATTTCAACACATATAACATTTTATTTAGTCCCATTACATGGTTTGGAAAGTGAGGTTCTTTAAAACCTTTTGGTTGTTCCATGTAAACCTCTTCTTTGATGATCGCATTTAGAAAAGTACTTTTGACATCCATCTGGTACAACTTAAACCTGAAGAAATAGGTAAGACTAAGAAGTAGTTTAATAGGCTCAAGAAATGCAACATAGGTGAATGTTTTATCAAATTCCATCGCTTTAATCTGGGTATACCCTTATGCAACAAGGTAGGACTTATTTCAAGAGATGATCTCATTGTCATCTTTCTTACTTTTATATAGCCAATGAGTATGAATGATATGTTTGTCAAAAGGCCTGGGAAATAAGTACTAGACATCATTTCCTTAAAATTGAATAAGCTTTTCCTATATGGAGTTGACCCAGTGTACGTCTTTTAGGATTTTCCTTAACATTTTTATGAATAATGGTATATGTGAAACACATATAGTTCATAGTTTCCTATAGATGACATCTTGTCTTAACTCCACCTTCTTTATTAATGATAATATCATCTGTATAATGGGAATTCTTAACCCATTTAGGAAGGGAAGAGTCCTCTTATTCATGTTCTTTTACTTCTTTAGTGGTTCTAGAGGAATTAACATGAATGGTAAAGAGTACCTTAACATTATCTGCAACACTTTTATGAGTCTCCTAAACTTCAAATATTTCATTATCATTGGATTCAAAAAGTTTGGTTGCTCCTGAGTAATCTATTATGACATTGATCGATTCCATAAAAGTAGAAGTTCTCAGGTTAGACTTTGTAAGCGTGACTATTACTAGAGTATCTAATGAAAATTCCAAGGTTACTTCTCAAAATTATTAAGATTTTCTTTGTCCTTGAGAATATAACATATACTCCTAAACACACAAAGGTGTTTAAAAATTGGTATGTTTCCATGCATAAGTTCATATGAAGACTAATAGGTGTCAGGCCTGAGGAAATAACAATTCAAAGTGTAGCAAGTAATGTTGATAGATTCAGTCCAAAAGTGTTCTGTTATGTTTTTACTTGCCAACATAACTCTAGCCATCTCTTCGATAACTTTATTATTTCTTTCAAAAATCCCATTTGTTGAGGGGTCATGGGAGCAGAGAACTCATGCTGAATTCCCATTTCATCACAAATAACTAAATTTAGAGTTCTAGAATTATTTTCCACGGTCACTCTTGATTTTTATGATTGTTCTAACAGATTCAAATTTGTTGTTTTGTAGCTTGATACACAAGGATTTAAACTTATCAAAAGCTTCAAAATTTTCTCTCAAAAATAAAAGTCAGGTGTATCTTAAGAATCATAAAAAATAACTAGAATATACTTTCTCCCACTAATACTTTCCATTTCAATTGGACCCATCAGATCCAGATGGAGAATTTGGAGAGGTCTTATGGTAGATAAGTTTTGATTCTTATTATGTTAAATTTTGCTTTGTTTTTCCATCTGACAAGGACCACATACATGCTCAGGAATAGAGAAAATAGATGGGAGACATGGATGACTTTGAAAGTTGAGATTTTCTTTAGTAATTTATAGTTGACATGTCCCAAATGTTAATGATGTAATTCTTTGGTGCTTAAACTTAGCTTGTTCCACACAACTTTTAAAGGTAGTAGCAATTATCCTTAGATATGATACCTCTAACCAAAGTTCTACACAACTCATGGAACACAATACATTCTATTTGAGTAAACTTAACAATTTATTTGTTGTTACAAATTTGGTAATGCTAATAAGCTTACCCTTTAGTTCTTTCATGTAGAGTACATCCTTGAGCTCAGGAATAGCATGGGTGCTAATAGATCCTCTACCATGAATCAACAACTTATTACCATCATCAAATGTAATAGATCCATCATTGGTCAGAGTTAATTTGGAAAAGAAATACTATAAGTCCTATTGTATTTTTCTTCCTCTATGTAAGGTTGGTTATTGCGGATCAGTAATTCACAAGGGCATGTAGTTAGGTACACTTTGTATGCAAGTATGTTCAAACATACCACGAGGTTAGATTTCATAGTGTGCATGCTCGCTGGCTTACCAATGTTGTCACTTGCATTTTTACCAACAAGCTTAGCATGGACCTCATTAACACCCTTGGTGAGGTTCCTGGCGAGTTGGAAAATTTGAGTGCTATAAATACCCCCTTATATCTCTTATATCTTACCCATTGTTAAAAAGCTGCAACTATGCCAAAATTCACACTCATATTTATATCTATTTTCAAATTTACTTTGGATAACTTACATTTAAGAGTGGGTCATCTTATAGTTAGTTATCAAATCATTACCTATGTGAGTATGTGGTTTGATTGTGTGTCTCCCATACATGATTTGATGTTTGTGGTGGACTGCATATCCCTATGAGATTGTGATTTGATACACTTCCAATTACTAATTATTGGTTACCAATCACATTGTATTAGGTGGTGTTGGTTGTGGAGGATAGCTGGGTTTGAGTGTTGAACCAAACAATTACTGAAACAATAAGTGAAAAGTAGTATTAGAAAGTTTAGATAGAGGTCCTAGCTGATAGAGATAACAATGGATTTATTGTCTATTAGAGTTGTAACTTGTTTATTGTTATTGCCTTAATAATGTACAAAATATTTGCGTACAAATTTTGTATGATTTATAAAATAGCTTGCAAGTGCATGAATCACTTATAGAAAAATATAAGTATACTTTCAAGGTCTGTTTCAAGAGAAATCATGTGGTTTTTAAATTATTCAACAATTCTTAAAAACAAAATTAAAAACATAAACATCCTAACCCTTTTTTTGGTTGAATATCTAAACTATTGATATAAAAATAAAGATAGATTCAATAAACATTTAAGCAATTAAATATTTATCATGCTTTGGAGACTTTATGGGATATATTAGTTAGTTAACCATGCTTGCTCAATATTAAGTAGTTTATTAAAGTTATGAATTAAGATTATTAATTCTCTTATATGTATACAAATAGAAGATTAATTAAATATATTATTTGTTATTAATTAAAATCACTTATTACCTTCGGTCAGTTCTACCAGTTAATTTTAATTAAATTATGTTTCTTTTTAAAGAGGTTAATAAACCATTCAATTGCCACCTTCAGTTAGGTCTAACAATTTGAACTTTTATCAAGGTGTCTAAGTTAGGTTAAAGATTTAAGTATGTGGAAACTAACTTTCTGATTTTAAAAATACTACTAAAATTATATTGTAAATATTTTTTTTATATAGTAATTCTTGTAAAAATACTTGAAATATAATTTTCTCTCTAACTATATAATTGATATAGATCAAAGATTTAAGAGCATTACTTTAAATCAGATTCAGATAACTAAATCATAAATCTAACTTTTTGATTATTATAGAAAAATACTAAGTCAATATACTTCTCTAATAAACTTTTGTTTAAATCTTGATAAAGAAATTAAACTTAATTCATTTTATAAAAATCTTTTACCTATTTTAATATTTCATAAGTGTAACAATATTATTAATATCTCATGGTATTTATAGCCAAATATGCATAGTTTAATAAGTGATCAATAAATTAAACATATAGTAGGTAAAACAACACTTAGATTATATGAAAAGAACACATTTAAATATACTTCAACACAATTCTTTAGGATTTCTTGTGTTTTGGAAAACCTCCAAACAAAATTGCTACATGTTTATTGAATTGAAAATAAAACTATTACATAAACTAGATTTGTTCAACTCTCAATTGAGAGGACTTTAAACTAATTAAAGAAAAGCTTAAGAAACTAAGAAATATAAAGGATTAAGAGGCACATAACTTTTCCATATTGCAACATACACATCATGTACATGGCTTTGGGAAGATCCAATATACTCGCATTGTAGCACATAATGTTTTCATGCCACGACATATATCATATCTAGGACACATTTGATTTTTTCCTTTTGCCACGTGCCGCAACTCATAATATATTCATGCTACAACATACTTCAATCTATGGCACTCAGAACCCTTTTCTTGTATTTCCTTTACATATATTTTCTTTTTAATCATCTAATTTGTGATAGAGTGTTTCAAGTAAATTTATTTAAGTTGAATCTTTTTAAATACAAGAAATACCTAAAAAATAACAAAATATACTCGTGATTTTGAAAATATAGATTTGCATAAAATGATAGTAAAGAAAGCAAACACAAATCTATATAATCATTTAACATGCATAAAATGATAATATATTAAGTGGTTTTGAGCACTTATCATAACCCCCAACTAGCTTATTACTAGTCTATTAGTAAGAATGGCAAAATATTTAAAAAAACTAAAAACTAAACTATCCTAATTCATTTTTTGTAGATTGACAAATTTATCTTTAGCCCATGCAACAAGCCTTTAAACTACTAGGTTTTTCTAGTGAACAAGTTTAAGTCTCTTAAGTGTTTTAAGATATGATACACATAAACATCTAAAGTAAAACAAAAATTGAAAATAAAAAAACAAATAACATATAAACAAATAAAATTTAAAACAAAGTAAAAAGAATAAGAAAAATAAAATGTTTCTTGCTCTAAGTTTCTTTCAAATTTACAATTAAATTCTATAGCATAAGTCATTTTAATAATCTAAACATTCATGATTTGCCATAATAATTAGTTAAAAATCACTTTCTTATTCAAATAAAAAATGTATCAATATTAGTTTACCTAATTTTAGTGTAAGGAATTCAAATTTGCTTCAACTCTAACCTCACAAGGCATACTCTCAATAACATTGATTCTATTGGTTCAAACACTTATTCAAAGGTATATGAAAAATAGTTTATGTATAGAAATGAACTAATACTTTGCATGTGTATAAAGAATAAAAAGATCAAACTAGCGTATCATATTGATCTCATGAAAAAAAATCAAATGAAATGATTTTATAAAGAAATCACATATTACTTTCATATATCAATCAAATTCATTAAATAAAAATCTTAAATAATGTCTTTTAAGATATGAAGAAAATAGAAATGACTTATTGAAGAATTATTTCTTATATTTTTTTTTCATTTTTATTTAGCTGATTCTCATAACTTTGATGGATAATGGGTCATAGTATGTAGTTTATAATATTCATTTTTCTCTCTCTTTTTATTTTTCTTTTATTGCTCTTTTTTCTTTAGAGATATTCTTTTTTTTTTGAAAGAAGAACCCATATATAAATTGTATATATATTGTATGTTAGAATGAGAAGCTAATGTGTGGCTTTTTATTTTTTTAATTTAGGTAATCTCATATATGTCTTTTCTTTAGAAGTCATGCATGAATGAAGAGAAGGGCCTATACTTTAAATTTTTATTAAACCTATTCAATTTAAGTAATAAAAATAAATCTATGACAATTTATTCAATGTAAAAATCCTAACATTTAATAAAAAACTATATAGATCATCTAATAATTAATTATAATTGATAAGAAGAGTGTTTAAATAGTAGAAAAAATATCATCACTCAGAATAGGAAGATAATAACTCAAAATATATTCTCACAAGAGTAATCTCTACTATTTGATTCCTAAACACCGATTTTGAGTTCATTTCAATTTCAACATTTTATCATGAAATACTAATAATGAAAAAAAACTAACTAATTATCAAATTATTGCATTAAATTTTTGAAATTAATCCAACAATGCTAAAATTTAATCATTTTCTTGAAATTAACAAAAACAAACATGATAATTTTATAAGAAAAATATACCAAAAATTTATGATCTAATAAAAATAAAGAAAAGAACACAAAAATTTTAACATGTGAACATAAAATTTTCAATTTAGCCCAAAATTTTTAATGTAACTTTTCTAACTCTTAACCTAGAACTTACATTACCCTCAATGTAACAATTATAAATTAAACATAAAGAATAAAAAAAGAAAATTTAGCCATTTGTTGAAGTTGTTCAACAATTGATATTGAACTGCAAGTGCATCTATCAATCCAAACATATTAATATTACACATATGTGTATTTCTCAAAAATTCTAACAAACAATTAAAAGATTAACATTTCTAAATAATGTTCACAAAAACAAAAAAACAAAATAATATAATTAACAAAAAATAAAAACAAATACAACATCCAAAAAAACAACAATTAAAATAAAACAAAACAAAAATACAAAAAAGTAATAAAATTTTGAATCTAATTAGAGCTCCTCCTCCATGTTATCTAGACCTTAATCTTCAGGTTCTTGTTGTCGTGATCAAATTGAAGGTATAAAATTGATGTTAGAGATTCGAATACATAGGAACAATTATACAAAGGTCAATTGTTCTTCTCACTCAAATAGGTAACAAGGAACTAGATGTGCGGTGCAGACACCAACCCATTGAATCCTTTAGCGAGCTCTATATTAATTAGGCCAAGTCGGCCTCACAAATGTAAATTAAGCAACTTACACAGTAGAAGTATAAATCAACATTCTCAACTCAAAACACAACTAAAATGCTCTGTAGATATGAGAACAATAATATGCAGTAAACACACTAGTGATGGTGTGCCTCATAGGCTCTAGTCCAAACTAGCAGCACACATATGCATGGAAAATGACTAACAACATATGAAACAAGAATGCATACTTAATCAATAAGGTATTTTTAATAAATTTAAGACTTTATATATGGGAACACATTCTATAAATAATGATTGCACTCTCATAGCATGTTATCAATCTAAACATATCAAACCAATTTAAGAGTCTGACACTTGTGACGTACCAGGGTAAGAAGATACATAATCCTTAGAGACTCATAGAAAACTCACATGCATATAACATACATAAGTAATATAAATTAATTAAAGAGCTACTAGATTAAGTTACTAACATAAATAATGATTAAAGATATAGGCATGCTTCATACAAAGGAAAGAAAGCGCAAGAAAACTTATAATTAACACACTTTCCAATCAGAGTATTGATGAGCAAAACCGGCATCGTCGATCTTGCCAATACTTTGGTTTTATATTTATAAAACTCTTGCAAGTGCACAAATCATTTCATAGAAAATGATAAGTATACTCCCAAGGTTGATCTAAGGAAGGAATATATGTGGTTTTTAATTTATTAGTCAAACTTTTAAAAATGAAATTAAATCCTAAACATCTTGTCACAATATTTTGAGGTTTTGTGTTTTTAACCTAAGAACATAAAAATAAACATAGATACAGATTCAATAAACATTTATGCAAATTTTATCATTTATAATAGTGGAGTATTTATGGATATAATAACTAAGTAATTATGCTTGCTCATATTAATTAGGTTATTAAAGATATAAATTGATATTTATTGATTCTCTATTTTTTATATGAATACCACCTTTGGTGGGGTTAGATATTCTTTATTAACTGAAAAAATCAATTAACATATATGGGTGAGGTTGATAACTAATTTGGTTAATTAAATTAATTCCTTTTTCTAAAAGATTGAAAATGAACCATTTAAATGCCACCTTTGGTGGGGTTAGACAGTTTAAACTTTATTCAAGGTGTCCAAATTAAACCTAAGAATTTAATTATCCGAGTACAAACTTTCAAGTTTTAAAACTACTACTGAAAACATGTTGTCAATACATTTTCAAATAATAATTCTTATAAAAACTTTTGAAATATAGCTTCACTCTAACTACCGGGAGATTGTATCAACAAATAAAAGAGCACTACTCTAAATAAGACCGGATAACTAATTGAATAAGTTAAGTAGAAATTTAAAGTATATTGTCTTTCTATTCATGCATTCAGGACTTCTAAAAAAGAGACATATATGGGATTACCTAAACCAATACAAAGAAAAAACACAAATTAAAGACCCACCTTATTATTAAATATATGTACAATTTATACATGAGTCCATTTCTTTAAAAAATATATATATCTAAAATAAAATGTCGAGATAAATAAAAAAAGAAAAAATTGAATAGTACAAACTATATACTATGACCTCATATCCATCTAAGAATTGGCTAAATATAAAAGAAAATTATAGGAAATACTTCGCTAAGAAATCATTTGCATTTTATTCATCTCTAAAAAGTTACTACAAAATTTATTTGATAAATTTAATTGATGTATAAAACTAATATTTCATTTCTTTATATAATCCTTTAACTTGATTCATTTCATGAGATTAATACTATGCAATATTTTTGAGGCTTTTATATATGTGTCTATTTCTTTGAAAAATATATATATCTAAAATAAATTGTAGAGATAAATAAAAAAAGAAAAAAATTTAATAGTACAAACTATATACTATGACCCCATATCCATCTAAGAATTGGCTAAATATAATAGAAAATTGAAGGAAGTAATTCCCTAAGAAATCATTTGCATTTTATTCATCTCTAAAAAGTTACTACAAAATTTATTTGATAAATTTAATTGATGTATAAAAATAATATTTTATTTCTTTATAAAATGATTTAATTTGATTCCTTTCGTGAGTTTAATATTATGCACTATTTTTGAGCCTTTCAATCTCTAAATATAGATGCGAAACTATTAGCTCGTTTCTATACAAAAACTATATTCTTATATACCTTTGAACTAACGTTTGAACTAATAGAATTAGTGTATTTGAGTGTATGCTTTGTTACAATAGAGTATAAGCGAATTCAAAAGCTTTATACTAAGATTAGATAAATTCAATATTGATACATTTTTTATTTTATATACGAAATTGATTTTATACTAATTATTATAGTAAATCTTAAATATTTAGAATATTAAATTAACTTATTTTATAGATTTTAATTATAATCTTAAAAGAGATTAAAAACAATGGGAAGAGTTGGATTTTTTTATCTTATCTTTTTCATTTTTATTTTTCTGTATTTTAAAATTTTATTTGTTGTTTATTTGTGTTAACTTTTTGCATTTTAAATTATTTGATAATCTCTATAGGACTTTGCATTGAATGGGCATTGAATTACACCTAGTCGAGTGTTAAATGTTAATTTTCATTACTTGACATGAATAAGTTAAGTATAAATTTAAAGTGTATTGTCTTTCTCTTGATGCATTCATGACTTCTAAAAAAGACACATTTATGGGGTTACCTAAAGCAATACAAAGAAAAAACACAACAAATTAACCACTCACCTCATTATTTAATATATGTACTATTTATACATGGGTCTATTTCTTTGAAAAATATATATATCTAAAATAAAATGTAGAGATAAATAAAAAAAAATGAAAAGTACAAAATATATACTATGACCCCATATCCATCTTAGAACTGGCTACATATAAAAGAAAATTGAAGGAAATACTTCCCTAAGAAATCATTTGCATTTTATTCATCTCTAAAAAGTTACTACAAAATTTATTTGATAAATTTAATTGATATATAAAAATAATATTTCATTTCTTTATAAAATCATTTAATTTGATTCCTTTCGTGAGATTAATATTATGCACTATTTTTGAGCTTTTCAATCTCTAAATATAGATGCGAAACTATTAGCTCGTTTCTATACAAAAACTATATTCTTATATACCTTTGAATTAATATTTGATCCAATATGATTAGTGTATTTGAGAGTATGCTTCGTGAGATTAGAGTCTAACCGAATTCAAATTCTTTATACTAAGATTGGATAAATTTAATATTGATACATTTTTTATTAAAATGCAAAAGTGATTTTCGACTAATTATTATAGTAAATCCTAAATATTTAGAATATTAAATTAACTTATTTTATAGATTTTAATTATAATCTTAAAAGAGATTAAAAAGAATGAGAAGTTTTAAATTTTTTTATCTTATCTTTTTCATTTTTATTTTTCTGTATTTTAAAACTTTATTTGTTGTTTATTTGTGTTAACTTTTTGCATTTTAAATTATTTGATAATCTCTATAGGACTTTGCATTGAATGGGCATTGAATTACACCTAGTCGAGTGTTAAATGTTAATTTTCATTACTTGACATGAATAAGTTAAGTATAAATTTAAAGTGTATTGTCTTTCTCTTGATGCATTCATGACTTCTAAAAAAGACACATATATGGGGTTACCTAAAGCAATACAAAGAAAAAACACAACAAATTAACCACTCACCTTATTATTTAATATATGTACTATTTATACATGGGTCTATTTCTTTGAAAAATATATATATATAAAATAAAATGTAGAGATAAATAAAAAAATAAAAAAAATGAAAAGTACAAAATATATACTATGACCCCATATCCATCTTAGAACTGGCTACATATAAAAGAAAATTGAAGGAAATACTTCCCTAAGAAATCATTTGCATTTTATTCATCTCTAAAAAGTTACTACAAAATTTATTTGATAAATTTAATTGATATATAAAAATAATATTTCATTTCTTTATAAAATCCTTTAATTTGATTCCTTTCATGAGATTAATATTATGCACTATTTTTGAGCCTTTCAATCTCTAAACATAGATGCGAAACTATTAGCTCGTTTCTATACAAAAACTATATTCTTATATACCTTTGAATTAATATTTGATCCAATATGATTAGTGTATTTGAGAGTATGCTTCGTGAGATTAGAGTCTAACCGAATTCAAATTCTTTATACTAAGATTGGTTAAAATTAATATTGATACATTTTTTATTAAAATACGAAAGTGATTTTCGACTAATTATTATAGTAAATTCTAAATAATTAGAATATTAGGATAATTTATTTTATAGATTTTAATTATAATCTTAAAAGAGGTTAAAAAGAATGGGATATTTTAAATGTTTTTTTTCTTATCTTTTTTGCTCTTATTTTTCTGCATTTTAAAACTTTATTTGTTGTTTATTTGTGTTAACTTTTTGTGTTTTAAATTATTTGATAATCTCTATAGGACTTTGCATTGAATGGGCATTGAATTACACCAAGTCGAGGGTTAAATGTTAATTTTCATTACATGACTTGAATAAGTTAAGTATAAATTTAAGGCATAGTGTCTTTCTCTTCATGCATTCACGACTTCTAAAAAAGAGACATATATGCGGTTACCTAAAGCAATACAAAGAAAAAACACAACAAATTAACCACTCACCTTCTTATTTAATATATGTACAATTTATATATGTGTCTACTTTTTTGAAATATATATATATCTAAAATAAAATGTAGAGATAAATTAAAAAATAAAAAAAAATGAATTGTACAAACTATATACTATGACCCCATATCCATCTTAGAACTGGCTACGTATAAAAGAAAATTGAAGGAAATACTTCCCTAAGAAATCATTTGCATTTTATTCATCTCTAAAAAGTTACTACAAAATTTATTTGATAAATTTAATTGATGTATAAAAATAATATTTTATTTCTTTATAAAATCATTTAATTTGATTCCTTTCGTGAGATTAATATTATGCACTATTTTTGAGCCATTCAATCTATAAACATAGATGCGAAACTATTAGCTCGTTTCTATACAAAAACTATATTCTTATATACCTTTGAATTAATATTTGATCCAATATGATTAGTGTATTTGAGAGTATGCTTCGTGAGATTAGAGTATAAGCGAATTCAAAAGCTTTATACTAAGATTAGATAAATTCAATATTGATACATTTTTTATTTTATATACGAAATTGATTTTATACTAATTATTATAGTAAATCTTAAATATTTAGAATATTAAATTAACTTATTTTATAGATTTTAATTATAATCTTAAAAGAGATTAAAAACAATGGGAAGAGTTGGATTTTTTTATCGTACCTTTTTCTTTCTCATTTTAATTTATTTTTAAAATTTATTTGTTGTTTATTTGTTTTAACTTTTTGAATTTTAAATAGTGAGATTGTCTCTATAGTCCTTTGCATTGAATGGGCATTGAATTACACCTAGTCGAGTGTTAAATTTTTCTTTTTATTACTTGACATGAATAAGTTAAGTATAAATTTAAAGTATATTGTCTTTCTCTTTATGCATTCATGACTTCTAAAAAAGAGACATATATGTGGTTACCTAAAGCAATACAAAGAAAAAACAAAACAAATTAACCACTCACCTTATTATTTAATATATGTACAATTTATACATGGTTTTATTTCTTTGAAAAATATATATATCAAAAATAAAATGTATAGATAAATAAAAATATAAAAAAAATGAAAAGTACAAAATATATACTATGACCCCATATCCATCTTAGAACTAGCTACATATAAAAGAAAATTGAAGGAAATACTTCCCTAAGAAATCATTTGCATTTTATTCATCTCTAAAAAGTTACTACAAAATTTATTTGATAAATTTAATTGATGTATAAAAATAATATTTCATTTCTTTATAAAACCCTTTAATTTGATTCCTTTCGTGAGATTAATATTATGCACTATTTTTGAACCTCTCAATCTATAAACATATATGTGAAACTATTAGCTCCTTTCTATACAAAAACTATATTCTTACATACCTTCGAAATAATATTTGATCAAATATGATTAGTGTATTTGAGAGTATGCTTCGTGAGATTAGAGTCTAACCGAATTCAAATTCTTTATACTAAGATTGGTTAAAATTAATATTGATACATTTTTTATTAAAATTCGAAAGTGATTTTCGAATAATTATTATAGTAAATCCTAAATATTTAGAATATTAAAATAATTTATTTTATAGATTTTAATTATAATCTTAAAAGAGGTTAAAAAGAATGGGATGTTTTAAATGTTTTATTTCTTATGTTTTTCGTTCTTATTTTTCTGTATTTTAAAATTTTATTAATTGTTTATTTGTGTTAACTTTTTGCATTTTAAATTATTTGATAATATCTATAGGACAAAATAAAAAAATAATTTTTTTTTAAAAAAATAAAAAATAAAAATATAAAAAAAACCAAATTTTTAATTTTTTGAGTTTAATTTTTATTATTATTTTATTTATTTTAAAACATAATTTTATTTTTTTTATTTTCTTTTACCTTTTTCAATTTTATTTTATTATATTATTTTTTATTTTTCTTTCTTTAGCTATTTTTCTTCTTCTTGATTTTTAGTTAAATTACTTAACTTAGTTTTTTTTAGTAACTTAATTAACTTAGATTTGTTTTTTTAACATTAACTTAGGTTTTTACTTAAATTTTCATTAACTTAATTAACTTAGTTTTTTTTTAATTCACTTAACTTAATTAGCTTAGATTTTTTACTTCACTTAACTTAATTAACTTT
This sequence comes from Hippophae rhamnoides, assembly GCA_033030585.1. Classification (NCBI taxonomy): domain Eukaryota; kingdom Viridiplantae; phylum Streptophyta; class Magnoliopsida; order Rosales; family Elaeagnaceae; genus Hippophae; species Hippophae rhamnoides. Next base: position 22,767,519 of record CM065434.1, on the reverse strand, counting down.
TTTTTCACTTAACTTAATTAACTTAGATTTTTTACTTCACTTAGCTTAATTAACTTTTTTTTACTAACTTAATTAACTTAGATTTTAACAACTTAGTTAACTTAGATTTTTAATTCACTTAACTTAATTAACCTTTTCTTTAAACTTAATTAACTTAGATCTTCATTAACTTAAATTTTTATTTAACTTAACTTAATAACGTGAAAGTAAAAGATCTAAGGGAGTTAAATCTAGGAGACTAGTTCTTGAAGCCTTTGTGTGCCACTTAGTCTTTCACAAGAGGAACGTTGTTCGTCAGAGGATGGTTTTTAAGGAGCCTTTGCACCACCATTCTTTCTCGGGAGCACTCTTGGTTAATCATCGATTATGTTATTTTTTTTCTTAAAAACAAAAAAAAAAACATAAATTCTGAAACTACCTCCAAAATTTTAAAGTTTTAATTATAATCTAAGGAGTTAGTTGCTTTGTTTAATCTAGGTACAATTTTGTTTTTATGCCTTAATTATTTGATTTGTACCTAGATGTGGGTTATCTAAAACACAAAGTATGCCTCTAGTTTTAAGTACAGAAAGAAATATGAAAATCAATAGGGCATGATTGAAAAAGTATAGGTAGAAAACCATGTCTTACCTGAAGGTTTGATTGACTCAATGATGAGGGGACATTGAGTTTACTTAAAATGCAATCCCCAAGTTACGTCTTGCTAAGACGTTAAACTAAGCGCTGGATGGGAGGCAACCCATCATTTTAGGTAATTTTCTTTTATTTCTTTTATTTACTTAATTTTATTGTTTATTTCATTTTAATTACATGTGAATAATTTTTAAATTGTTAAAACAAAAAATATTTGTTGAGATGTTAGAAGTTAAAAGAATCACGTATACACTTTAATGATGAATATGATGGATGCCACGCATTTTCCATTACTACTTGCACTTTCTAAAAAAATAGGTAATCTTTCTTCTCTTTTCTCTTTATCTTTAATTTACAGTTGTTACATTGAGGACAATGTAAGTTCTAGGTTGGGGGTGGTGAAAAGTTACCATGCTTAATTAAAAAAAAAATTGACAATTTAAAAATAAAAAAAATAAAAATATATATATAATAATTTTTTATTTTTTTTATGTTCACATTTTCATTTTTTGTGTGTTTGGTTTTATTTCTATTTTGTGTGATTTAGTAATTTTTGAAAAAAAAAATTTCTCACAAAAATTATCATTTCTTTAAATCAAATTTAATTAAATAGTTAAGTCTTTTGTACTGTTAGATTAATTTTTGAAAACATATCATGAAATATTTTGTAATTATTTTTGATAATTAGTTAGTTTTTGTCATAACTAGTATTTCTTGATAAGATGTAGAAATTATATTAAACCTAAAATCTGTGTTTATGAATTTTTTTTAGTGGAGACTACCTTTGTGAGATATAATTTGAGCCTAATTTCCTTTATTCAGAGTAAAATATATATTTTTCTACTCCAAACACATTTCTTATTTCTTCAAATTTTTAGATGATCTCTATAGGTATTAGCATTGAATGTATGAATTTTTTTCTCATCTTAATAGAGTATCATATATTTTTTATTATTATTGCTTAAATTAAATTATTTGAGTAGAAATTAATAGTATATGCTTATATCTCGTTCATGCATGACTGCTACAAAAAAAAAAGACATATATAGGGTTACCTAAACCAAGATCAAACAGAAAAGCCACAAAATTAACCACTCACCAAAATCCAAAAAAAAAACAAATGTACAATCTGTACATGGTTTGACTCTCTAAAATACATATATTGAGAAATATCTTCAAAAAAAAAATAGAGAGATAAAGAATATATAGTATAATCTACATACTATAACCCACATTGCCTACAAAGTTGTGAGTAAAAGTTAATTACAAAAGAAAGATATAGGAAATAATTCCCAAAAAAGTCATTGCACTCTCTTTATTTGTAAAAGGCATATATCTTGAAATTCTTTCTTAATGATTTTGATTTATGCATGAAAATAATTTTTATATATGATATCTTCATAATTTATACATTTGATTCCTTTCATGAGATCAATGTTAAAATAACACTTTGAGCCTTTATTCTTTATACATATGCGAACATATTAGTTCATTTCTATACATCAATTCTTTCGCATATAAATTAGTATGACTGTTTGAACCCATAGGATTCAGTGTGTTGAGAGTATTGACTTGTGAGGAATAGAGTCAAAGCGAATTCTGATTCATGACACTGAAATTGGGTGAAATTAAATTGATACATTTTTGACATGAAATATGAAAATGATTTTCGACTAATTATTATAATAAATCATGATTGTTTAAAGAGATTAAAATAACTTATGCTTGAGATTTAAATTATGATCTTAAAGGAGATAAAAAAGTATGAGACATTTTTGTGAGATGTTGTTAATTTGTGATTTTGTTGTAAATTTAATTTTTAAGTTGTTTTTTTTATTGTTTCTTTTGATTTTTACATTTAGTTCAATGTTTGTGGGTATCATTACTGAAAACCCTCACGAGACTCGAACTCGTCCACTAGGGAAACCTAGGGGTTTAAAGGCTTGTTGCATAGGCTAAATGCAACCGTGTCAATCCACGGAAGTGATTTAGGATAGTTTAATTTTTAGTTTTTATCGCTTCTCTTGCTAAGGGACTACCAGAAGGCCGGTTGGGGTTGTGATGAGTGCTCAAAAAGCACTAAAATAACCATGATTTTATGTACATTAATTGATTAAATATATATATATGTTTTATCATATATTTATATAAATTTGTCTTTTTTGGAATCACGGGTATTTTTATTGTTTTTCAGGTATTTTGGCTTAAAAACGCAATTTAAAGACTCAAAGAGGAATACTTGAAGCAATACATCACAAATATATTAATAAATAAGTGGGAAAAGGTCAACAAACATGGAAAAATTGGACAAAATGGGTCGAAAGGTCAAAAAGGCAAATCGCGCCGTCTTGTGCCATGGCGCGGTAGCCATTGCCCCAAGCCCGCAGCCCGAGCGTACGTACCGCGCACAGCAATGTTCACGCTGCCGAGCTATGCGAAATGTAGCTGGTCACCCCTAATGCCTTTTCGCCCCATTTTTCACGTACCGGCCTCCCGTGACATCATGCGACGCTATTAATGACCTCGGCCATTTCCATTATGCGTTTTACATTTTTTAACATTTTTTTACTCATTTTTTCTCTCCATCCTCACCTATAAATACCCCTTCCCTTCACTTCAAAAACACCTCAAAACACACTTCTCTCTTCTCTCTCCATTTCTTAGTTTTTAGGTTTTTTAGTTTTTCTTATGTTTTAGCTAGTTTCTTTTAGTTTTAGAGTTCTTCCCTCTTTGGGAAGAACTAGTTATGTTTTTTGTAATTTATTAGCTTTTTTTGATTCAATAAATGGGAGTGCAAATTCCGTTTGGAGGTTTTCTAGCAACGGGAATGGCATCAAGATCTTGTAAGGATTTTATTTTCTTTGTAGTTATTTTTTATGCTTTTATTCTTACATGTTATATTTAATTTGTACGTGATTAAATTTAAGCGCTAGCTATTTGTAAACATGATATAATAATAACGTTGTTATGCTTTACGAAATATTAAATAGGTAAAAATCTCTCAAATGAAATGATTTTATTTTTATTCAAGATTTTATATTAAGAATGTTAGAGAGAAATATATTATTTTTCATTACAAACTTAAATATGAAAATTAGATTTTAAGGTTTAGTTATCCGGTCTGATTTAGAGTAGTGCTCTTTTATTTGTTGGTACAATCGCCTCAAAGTAGTTAGAGTGAAGCTCTATTTCAAAAGTTTTTATAAGAATTATTATCACGAAAATGTATTGACAACATGTTTTCGTAGTAGTTTTGAAACTTGAAAGGTAGTACTAGGATAACTAAATTCTTAGGTTTAATTTGGACACCTTGAATAAAGTTTAAACTGTCTAACCCCACCAAATGTGGCATTTAAATGGTTCATTTTCAATCTCTTAGAAAAAGGAATTAATTTAATTAACCAAATTAGTTATCAACCCCACCCATAGGTGTTAATTGATTTGTTTAGTTAACAAAGAATATCTAACCCCACCAAAGGTGGTATTCATACAAAAAGGGAGAATCAATAAATATCAATTCATATCTTTAATAACCTAAATAATATGAGCAAGCATAATTAACTTAGTTATTATATCCATAAATACTCCACTATTATAAATGAAAATTTGCATAAATATGTATTGAATCTATTTTTATTTTTATGTTAGTAGATTAAAAACACAAAACCCAAAATATCGTGACAGGATGTTTAGGATTTAATTTCGTTTTTAAAAGTTTGAATAATAAATTAAAAACCACATACATTCCTTCCTTAGATTGACATTTTCGACCCATTTTGTCAAATGTTTCCATGTTTATTGACCTTTTCCCACTTATTTATTAATATATTTGTGATGTATTGCTTCAAGTATTCCTCTTTGAGTCTTTAAATTGCATTTTTAAGGCAAAATACCCGAAAAACAATAAAAATACCCGTGATTTCGAAAAGACAAATTTATATAAATATATGATAAAACATATAAATATATATATTTTTAATCAATTAATGTACATAAAATCATGGTTATTTTAGTGCTTTTTGAGCACTCATCAGTATGCTTCGTGAGATTAGAGTCTAAGCGAATTCAAATTCTTTATACTAAGATTAGATAAATTCAATATTGATACATTTTTTATTTTATATACGAAATTGATTTTATACTAATTATTATAGTAAATCTTAAATATTTAGAATATTAAATTAACTTATTTTATAGATTTTAATTATAATCTTAAAAGAGATTAAAAACAATGAGAAGTTTTAAATGTTTTTTTATCTTATCTTTTCATTTTTATTTTTCGTTATTTTAAAATTTTATTTGTTGTTTATTTTTGTTAACTTTTTTCATTTTAAACTATTTAATAATCTCTATAGGCCTTTTCATTGAATAGGCATTGAATTACACCAAGTCGAGTGTTAAATGGTTAATTTTTTTACTTGACTTGAATAAGTAAAGTATGAATTTAAAGTATATTATCTTTCTCTTTATGCATTCATGACTTCTAAAAAAGAGATATATATATGGGTTGCCTAAAGCAATACAAAGAAAAAACACAACAAATTAACCACTCACCTTATTATTTAATATATGTACAATTTATACATGGATCTATTTCTTTGAAAAATATATATATAAAAAATAAATTGTAGAGATAAATAAAAAAATTAAAAAAATTGAATAGTACAAACTATATACTATGTCATCTAAGAATTGGCTAAATATAATAGAAAATTGAAGGAAATAATTCCCTAAGAAATAATTTGCATTTTATTCATCTCTAAAAAGTTACTACGAAATTTATTTGATAAATTTAATTTATGTATAAAAATAATATTTTATTTCTTTATAAAATCCTTTAATTTGATTCCATTCGTGAAATTAATATTTTGCACTATTTTTGAGTCTTTAAATCTATAAACATATATGCGAAACTATTAGCTCGTTTCTATACAAAAACTATATTCTTACATACCTTTCAATTAATATTTGATCCAATAGAATTTGTGTATTAGAGAGTATGCTTCGTGAGATTAGAGTCTAAGCGAATTCAAATTCTTTATACGAAGATTGGATAAATTTAATATTGATACATTTTTTATTAAAATTCGAAAGTGATTTTCGACTAATTATTATAGTAAATCCTAAATATTTAGAATATTAAAATAATTTATTTTATAGATTTTAATTATAATCTTAAAAGAGATTAAAAAGAATGGGAGGTTTTAAATATTTTTTTTCTTATCTTTTTCATTCTTATTTTTCTTTATTTTAAAATTTTATTTTTTGTTTATTTTTGTTAACTTTTTGCATTTTAAATTATTTTATAATCTCTATAGGATTTTGCATTGAATGCGGAGTGAATTACACCTAGTCGAGTGTTAAATGTTTATTTTCATTTCTTGACTTGAATAATTAAAGTATAAATTTAAAGTATATTATCTTTCTCTTTATGCATTCATGACTTCTAAAAAAGACACATATATGGGATTGCCTAAAGCAATACAAAGAAAAAACACAACAAATTAACCACTCACCTTATTATTTAATATATATACAATTTATACATGGGTCTATTTCTTTGAAAAATATATATATCTAAAATAAAATGTAGAGATAATTAAAAAAATCAAAAAAATTGAATAGTACAAACTATATACTATGACCCCATATCCATCTTAGAATTCGCTACATATAAAAGAAAATTGAAGGCATATAGGAAATAATTCCCAAAAAAGTCATTGCACTCTCTTCATCTCTAAAAATTTACTCCAAAATTTATTTGATAAATTTAATTTATGTATAAAAATAATATTTTATTTCTTTATAAAAATACTTTAATTTGATTCCATTCGTGAGATTAATATTATGCACTATTTTTGAGGCTTTAAATCTATAAACATATATGCGAAACTATTAGCTCGTTTCTATACAAAAACTATATTCTTACATACGTTCGAATTAATATTTGATCCAATAGAATTAGTGTACTAGAGAGTATGCTTCGTGAGATTAGAGTCTATGCGAATTCAAATTCTTTATACGAAGATTGGATAAATTTAATATTGATACAATTTTAATTAAAATTCGAAAGTTATTTTCGACTAATTATTATAGTAAATCCTAAATATTTAGAATATTAAAATAATTTATTTTATAGATTTTAATTATAATCTTAAAAGAGATTAAAAAGAATGGGAGGTTTTAAATATTTTTTTTCTTATCTTTTTCATTCTTATTTTTCTTTATTTTAAAATTTTATTTTTTGTTTATTTTTGTTAACTTTTTGCATTTTAAACTATTTAATAATCTCTATAGGCCTTTGCATTGAATGGTCATTGAATTACACCTAGTCGAGTGTTAAAATTTTATTTTTATTACTTAGCATGAATAAGTTAAGTATGAATTTAAAGTATATTATCTTTTTTTTATGCATTCATGACTTCTAAAAAAGAGACATAAATGGGATTGCCTAAAGCAATACAACCAAAAAACACAACAAATTAACCACTCACCTTATTATTTAATATATGTACAATTTATACATGGATTTATTTCTTTGAAAAATATATATATCAAAAATAAAATGTAGAGATAAATAAAAAAATCAAAAAAATTGAATAGTACAAACTATATACTATGACCCCATATCCATCTTAGAATTGCCTTAATATAAAAGAAAATTGAAGGAAATAATTCCCTAAGAATTAATTTCCATTTTATTCATCTCTAAAAATTTACTCCAAAATTTATTTGATAAATTTAATTTATGTATAAAAATAATATTTTATTTCTTTATAAAATACTTTATCTTATCTTTTCATTTTTATTTTTCTTTATTTTAAAATTTTATTTGTTGTTTATTTGTGTTAACTTTTTGCATTTTAAATTGTTAGATTATCACTATAGGCCTTTGCATTGAATGCGCATTTAATTACACCTAGTCGAGTATTAAATGTTTAATTTTATTAATTCACTTGAATATGTTTAGTATAAATTTAAAGATATTGTCTTTCTCTTCATGCATTCACGACTTCTAAAAAAGAGACATATATGGGGTTACCTAGAGCAATACAAAGAAAAAACACAACAAATTAACCACTAACCTTATTATTTAATATATGTACAAGTTATACATGTGTGTATTTATTTGAAAAATATATATATCTAAAATAATTTAAAAGTACAACTTGTATACTATGACCCCATATCCATCTAATAATTGGCTAAATATAAAAGAAAATTGAAGGAAATAATTCCCTACCAAATTATTTGCATTTTATTCATCTCTAAAAAGTTACTACAAAATTCATTTCATAAATGTAATTGATTTATATAAATAATATTTCATTTCTTTATAAAACCCTTTAATTTGATTCCATTCGTGAGATTAATATTATGCACTATTTTTGAGGCTTTAAATCTATAAACATATATGCGAAACTATTAGCTCGTTTCTATACAAAAACTATATTCTTACATACGTTCGAATTAATATTTGATCCAATAGAATTAGTGTACTAGAGAGTATGCTTCGTGAGATTAGAGTCTATGCGAATTCAAATTCTTTATACGAAGATTGGATAAATTTAATATTGATACAATTTTAATTAAAATTCGAAAGTTATTTTCGACTAATTATTATAGTAAATCCTAAATATTTAGAATATTAAAATAATTTATTTTATAGATTTTAATTATAATCTTAAAAGAGATTAAAAAGAATGGGAGGTTTTAAATATTTTGTTTCTTATCTTTTTCATTCTTATTTTTCTTTATTTTAAAATTTTATTTTTTGTTTATTTTTGTTAACTTTTTGCATTTTAAACTATTTAATAATCTCTATAGGCCTTTGCATTGAATGGGCATTGAATTACACCTAGTCGAGTGTTAAAATTTTATTTTTATTACTTAACATGAATAAGTTAAGTATAAATTTAAAGTATATTATCTTTTTTTTATGCATTCATGACTTCTAAAAAAGAGACATATATGGGATTGCCTAAAGCAATACAAAGAAAAAACACAACAAATTAACCACTCACCTTATTATTTAATATAATTACAATTTATACATGGGTCTATTTCTTTGAAAAATATATATATCTAAAATAAATTGTAGAGATAAATAAAAAAAGAAAAAAAATTTAATAGTACAAACTGTATACTATGACCCCATATTCATCTAAGAATTGGCTTAATATAAAAGAAAATTGAAGGAAATACTTCCCTAAGAAATCATTTGCATTTTATTCATCTCTAAAAAGTTACTCCAAAATTTATTTGATAAATTTAATTTATGTATAAAAATAATATTTTATTTCTTTATAAAAATACTTTAATTTGATTCCATTCGTGAGATTAATATTATGCACTATTTTTGAGGCTTTAAATCTATAAACATATATGCGAAACTATTAGCTCGTTTCTATACAAAAACTATATTCTTACATACGTTCGAATTAATATTTGATCCAATAGAATTAGTGTATTAGAGAGTATGCTTCGTGAGATTAGAGTCTATGCGAATTCAAATTCTTTATACGAAGATTGGATAAATTTAATATTGATACAATTTTAATTAAAATTCGAAAGTGATTTTCGACTAATTATTATAGTAAATCCTAAATATTTAGAATATTAAAATAATTTATTTTATAGATTTTAATTATAATCTTAAAAGAGATTAAAAAGAATGGGAGGTTTTAAATATTTTGTTTCTTATCTTTTTCATTCTTATTTTTCTTTATTTTAAAATTTTATTTTTTGTTTATTTTTGTTAACTTTTTGCATTTTAAACTATTTAATAATCTCTATAGGCCTTTGCATTGAATGGGCATTGAATTACACCTAGTCGAGTGATAAATTTTTATTTTTATTACTTAACATGAATAAGTTAAGTATAAATTTAAAGTATATTATCTTTTTTTTATGCATTCATGACTTCTAAAAAAGAGACATATATGGGATTGCCTAAAGCAATACAAAGAAAAAACACAACAAATTAACCACTCACCTTATTATTTAATATATATACAATTTATACATGGGTCTATTTCTTTGAAAAATATATATATCTAAAATAAAATGTAGAGATAAATGAAAAAAGAAAAAAATTTAATAGTACAAACTGTATACTATGTCATCTAAGAATTGGCAAATTATAATAGAAAATTAAAGGAAATAATTCCCTAAGAAATCATTTGCATTTATTCATCTCTAAAAAGTTACTACGAAATTTATTTGATAAATTTAATTTATGTATAAAAATAATATTTTATTTTTTTATAAAATCTTTTAATTTGATTCCATTCGTCTATAAACATATATGCGAAACTATTAACTCCTTTCCATACAAAAACTATATTCTTACATACCTTCGAATTAATATTTGATCCAATAGAATTAGTGTATTAGAGAGTATGCTTCATGAGATTAGAGTCTAAGCGAATTCAAATTCTTTATACGAAGATTGGATAAATTTAATATTGATACAATATTAATTAAAATTCGAAAGTGATTTTCGACTAATTATTATAGTAAATCCTAAATATTTAGAATATTAAAATAATTTATTTTGTAGATTTTAAATTTATCAAATAAATTTTGAAATAACATTTTAGGGATGAATTTAATGCAAATGACTTCTTCGGGAAGTATTTCCTATATTTTCTTTTATATTTAGCCAATTCTGATAAGGATATTGGGTCATAGTATAAAGTTTGTACTATTAATTTTCTTATTTATCTTATTTATCTCTACTTTTTATTTTCGAGAAATATATTTTTTAAGGAAAAGGAACCATTTAAAAATGTACACATATTAAATAATAAGTTGAGTGGTTAATTTTTGTTTTCTCTGTGAATTTGTTTAGGTAACCCCATATATGTCTCTTTTTGAGAAGTCATAAATGCATGAAGAGAAATACATATACTTTAAATTTCTACTTAACTTATTAAAGTCAAGTAATAAAAATAAACATTTAACACACTATTAGGTGTAATTCAATGCAGAGACTTAGAGAGAAAATCTAATATTTTAAAATTCAAAAATGTAACACAAATAAACAACAAATAAAATTTAAAAATAAAGCAAAAGAAGAATGAAAAAGATAAGATATAAAAAAACTAAAACTTCTAATTATTTTTAATCTCGTTTAAGATTACAACTAAAATTTATAAAATAAGTTATTTTAATATTCAAAATATTTAGGATTTACTATAATAATTAGTTGAAAATCACTTTCCGATTTCCGATTTTAATAAAAAAATGTATGAATATTAAATTTATTAAATCTTTGTACAAAGAATTTGAATTCGCTTAGACTCTAATCTCACAAAGCATACACTCAAATACAATAATCCTATTGTATCAAATATTAACTCAAAGGTATAAAAGAATTGAGCTTTTGTACATAAATGAAGTAATAGTTTCGCATATGTATAAAGTTGAAAACACCTAAAACTAATGCGTAATATTAATCTCACGAAATGAATCAAATTAAAGGATTTTATAAAGAAATAAAATATTATTTTTATACATCAATTAAATTTATCAAATAAATTTTGAAATAACTTTTTAGGGATGAATTTAATGCAAATGACTTCTTCGGGAAGTATTTCCTATATTTTTCTTTTATATTTAGCCAATTCTGATAAGGATATTGGGTCATAGTATAAAGTTTGTACTATTAATTTTCTTATTTATCTTATTTATCTCTACTTTTTATTTTCGAGAAATATATTTTTTAAGGAAAAGGAACCATTTAAAAATGTACACATATTAAATAATAAGTTGAGTGGTTAATTTTTGTTTTCTCTGTGAATTTGTTTAGGTAACCCCATATATGTCTCTTTTTGAGAAGTCATAAATGCATGAAGAGAAATACATATACTTTAAATTTCTACTTAACTTATTAAAGTCAAGTAATAAAAATAAACATTTAACACACTATTAGGTGTAATTCAATGCAGAGACTTAGAGAGAAAATCTAATATTTTAAAATTCAAAAATGTAACACAAATAAACAACAAATAAAATTTAAAAATAAAGCAAAAGAAGAATGAAAAAGATAAGATATAAAAAAACTAAAACTTCTAATTATTTTTAATCTCGTTTAAGATTACAACTAAAATTTATAAAATAAGTTATTTTAATATTCGAAATATTTAGGATTTACTATAATAATTAGTTGAAAATCACTTTCCGATTTCCGATTTTAATAAAAAAATGTATGAATATTAAATTTATTAAATCTTTGTACAAAGAATTTGAATTCGCTTAGACTCTAATCTCACAAAGCATACACTCAAATACAATAATCCTATTGTATCAAATATTAACTCAAAGGTATAAAAGAATTGAGCTTTTGTACATAAATGAAGTAATAGTTTCGCATATGTATAAAGTTGAAAACACCTAAAACTAATGCGTAATATTAATCTCACGAAATGAATCAAATTAAAGGATTTTATAAAGAAATAAAATATTATTTTTATACATCAATTAAATTTATCAAATAAATTTTGAAATAACTTTTTAGGGATGAATTTAATGCAAATGACTTCTTCGGGAAGTATTTCCTATATTTTTCTTTTATATTTAGCCAATTCTGATAAGGATATTGGGTCATAGTATAAAGTTTGTACTATTAATTTTCTTATTTATCTTATTTATCTCTACTTTTTATTTTCGAGAAATATATTTTTTAAGGAAAAGGAACCATTTAAAAATGTACACATATTAAATAATAAGTTGAGTGGTTAATTTTTTTTTTCTCTGTGAATTTGTTTAGGTAACCACATATATGTCTCTTTTTGAGAAGTCATAAATGCATGAAGAGAAATACATATACTTTAAATTTCTACTTAACTTATTAAAGTCAAGTAATAAAAATAAACATTTAACACACTATTAGGTGTAATTCAATGCAGAGGCTTAGAGAGAAAATCTAATATTTTAAAATTCAAAAATGTAACACAAATAAACAACAAATAAAATTTAAAAATAAAGCAAAAGAAGAATGAAAAAGATAAGATATAAAAAAACTAAAACTTCTAATTATTTTTAATCTCGGTTAAGATTACATCTAAAATTTATAAAATAAGTTATTTTAATATTCAAAATATTTAGGATTTACTACAATAATTAGTTGAAAATCACTTTCCGATTTCCGATTTTAATAAAAAAAATGTATGAATATTAAATTTATTAAATCTTTGTACGTACAATTTGAATTCGCTTAGACTCAAATCTCACAAAGCATACACTCAAATACAATATTCCTATTGTATCAAATATTAACTCAAAGGTATAAAAGAATTGAGCTTTTGTACATAAATGAAGTAATAATTTCGCATATGTAAAAACTTGAAAACACCTAAAACTAATGCGTAATATTAATCTCACGATATGAATCAAATTAAAGAATTTTATAAAGAAATAAAATATTATTTTTATTCATCAATTAAATTTATCAAATAAATTTTGAAATAACGTTTTAGGGATGAATTTAATGCAAATGACTTCTTCGGGAAGTATTTCCTATATTTTTCTTTTATATTTAGCCAATTCTGATAAGGATATTGGGTCATAGTATAAAGTTTGTACTATTAATTTTCTTATTTATCTTATTTATCTCTACTTTTTATTTTGGAGAAATATATTTTTTAGGGAAAAGGAACCGTGTAAAAATTGTACACATATTAAATAATAAGTTGAGTGGTTAATTTGTGTTTTCTCTGTGAATTTCTTTAGTTAACCCCATATATGTCTCTTTTTGAGAAGTCATAAATGCATGAAGAGAAATACATATACTTTAAATTTCTACTTAACTTATTAAAGTCAAGTAATAGAAATACACATTTAACACACTATTAGGTGTAATTCAATGCAGAGCCTTAGAGAGAAAATCTAATATTTTAAAATTCAAAAATGTAACTCAAATAAACAACAATTAAAATTTAAAAATAAAGCAAAAGAAGAATGAAAAAGATAAGATATAAAAAAACTAAAACTTCTAATTATTTTTAATCTCGTTTAAGATTACAACTAAAATTTATAAAATAAGTTATTTTAATATTCGAAATATTTAGGATTTACTATAATAATTAGTTGAAAATCACTTTCCGATTTCCGATTTTAATAAAAAAATGTATGAATATTAAATTTATTAAATCTTTGTACGAAGAATTTGAATTCGCTTAGACTCTAATCTCACAAAGAATACACTCAAATACAATAATCCTATTGTATCAAATATTAACTCAAAGGTATAAAAGAATTGAGCTTTTGTATATAAATGAAGTAATAGTTTCGCATATGTATAAAGTTGAAAACACCTAAAACTAGTGCGTAATATTAATCTCACGAAAGGAATCAAATTAAAGGATTTTATAAAGAAATAAAATATTATTTTTATACATCAATTAAATTTATCAAATAAATTTTGAAATAACTTTTTAGGGATGAATTTAATGCAAATGACTTCTTCGGGAAGTATTTCCTATATTTTTCTTTTATATTTAGCCAATTCTGATAAGGATATTGGGTCATAGTATAAAGTTTGTACTATTAATTTTCTTATTTATCATATTTATCTCTACTTTTTATTTTCGAGAAATATATTTTTTAAGGAAAAGGAACCATGTAAAAATTGTACATCTATTAAATAATACGATGAGTGGTTAATTTGTGTTTTCTCTGTGAATTTGTTTAGGTAACCCCATATATGTCTCTTTTTGAGAAGTCATAAATGCATGAAGAGAAATACATATACTTTAAATTTCTACTTAACTTATTAAAGTCAAGTAATAAAAATAAACATTTAACACACTATTAGGTGTAATTCAATGCAGAGGCTTAGAGAGAAAATCTAATATTTTAAAATTCAAAAATGTAACACAAATAAACAACAAATAAAATTTAAAAATAAAGCAAAAGAAGAATGAAAAAGATAAGATATAAAAAAACTAAAACTTCTAATTATTTTTAATCTAGTTTAAGATTACAACTAAAATTTATAAAATAAGTTATTTTAATATTCGAAATATTTAGGATTTACTATAATAATTAGTTGAAAATCACTTTCCGATTTAAAAAAAATCTATGAATATTAAATTTATTAAATCTTTGTACAAAGAATTTGAATTCGCTAAGACTCTAATCTCACAAAACATATACTCAAATACAATAATCCTATTGTATCAAATATTAAATCAAAGGTATAAAAGAATTTTGCTTTTGTATATAAATGAAGTAATAGTTTCGCATATGTATAAAGTTGAAAACACATAAAAATAGTGCATAATATTAATCTCACGAAAGGAATCAAATTAAAGGATTTTATAAAGAAATAAAATATTATTTTTATACATCAATTAAATTTATCAAATAAATTTTGAAATAATTTTTTAGCGATGAATAAAATGCGAATGACTTCTTCGGTAATTATTTCCTATATTTTTCTTTTATATTTTGCCAATTCTGAGAAGGATATTGGGCATAGTATAAAGTTTGTACTATGAATTCTTCTTCTTTATTTTATATATCTCTAATTTTTATTTTGGAGATATATAGGTTTTAAGGAAAAGGACCCTTGTATAAATTGTAAATATATTAAATAATAAGGTGATTGGTTAATTTGTGTTTTCTCTTTGAATTGATCTAGGTATCCCCATATATGTCTCTTTTTGAGAAGCCATGAATGCATGAAGAGAAAGACCTACACTTTAAATTTCTACTTTACTTATTCAAGTCAAGTAATAAAAATAAACATTTAACACTCTATTAGGTGTAATTCAATGCAGGGGCTTAGAGAGATAATATAACAATTTAAAATGCAAAAATTTAACACAAATAAACAACAAATATAATTTTAAAATAATGAAAAATATCAATGAAAAAGATAAGATATTAAAAATCTAAAATTTCTCATCCTTTATAATCTAGATTAAGTTTACAATTAAAATCTATAAAATAAGTTATTTTAATATTCAAAATATTTAGGATTTACTATAATAATTATTCGAATATCACTTTGCAATTTTTATAAAAAAATGTATCAATATTAAATTTATCGAATCTTAGTATGAATAATTTGAATTCGCTTAGACTCTATTCACACAAATCATAAACTCAAATACAATAATCCTATTGCATCAAATATTAATTCAAAGGTATACGAGAATTGAGCTATTGAATATAAATGAAGTAATAGTTTCGCATATGTAAAAGTTGAAAAGCCTAAAAATAGTGCATAATATTAATGTCACGAAAGGAATCAAATGAAATGATTTTATAAAGAAATAAAATATTTTTTTTATCCATCAAGTAAATTTATCAAATAAATTTTGAAATAACTTTTTAGGGATGAATAAAATGCGAATGACTTCTTCGGTAATTATTTCCTATATTTTTCTTTTATATTTTGCCAATTCTGAGAAGGATATTGGGCATAGTATAAAGTTTGTACTATGAATTCTTCTTCTTTATTTTATATATCTCTAATTTTTATTTTGGAGATATATAGGTTTTAAGGAAAAGGACCCTTGTATAAATTGTAAATATATTAAATAATAAGGTGATTGGTTAATTTGTGTTTTCTCTTTGAATTGATCTAGGTAACCCCATATATGTCTCTTTTTGAGAAGCCATGAATGCATGAAGAGAAAGACCTACACTTTAAATTTCTACTTTACTTATTCAAGTCAAGTAATAAAAATAAACATTTAACACTCTATTAGGTGTAATTCAATGCAGGGGCTTAGAGAGATAATATAACAATTTAAAATGCAAAAAGTTAACACAAATAAACAACAAATATAATTTTAAAATAATGAAAAATATCAATGAAAAAGATAAGATATTAAAAATCTAAAATTTCTCATCCTTTATAATCTAGATTAAGTTTACAATTAAAATCTATAAAATAAGTTATTTTAATATTCAAAATATTTAGGATTTACTATAATAATTATTCGAAAATCACTTTGCAATTTTAATAAAAAAATGTATCAATATTAAATTTATCGAATCTTAGTATGAATAATTTGAATTCGCTTAGACTCTAATCTCACAAGCATACAGTAGAATACAATAATCCTATTGATTCAAATAATAATTCAAAGGTATAAAAAAATAGAGCTTTTGTATATAAATGAAGTAATAGTTTCGCATATGTATAAAGATGAAAAAGTATAAAAATAGTGTATAATATTAATCTCACGAAAGGAATCAAATTAAAGGATTTTATAAAGAAATAAAATATTATTTTTATACATCAATTAAATTTATCAAATAAATTTTGAAATAACTTTTTAGCGATGAATAAAATGCAAATGACTTCTTGGGTAAGGATTTCCTATATTTTTCTTTTATATTTTGCCAATTCTGAGAAGGATATTGGGCATAGTATAAAGTTTGTACTATGAATTCTTCTTCTTTATTTTATATATCTCTAATTTTTATTTTGGAGATATATAGGTTTTAAGGAAAAGGACCCTTGTATAAATTGTAAATATATTAAATAATAGAGCATAATATTAGTCTCTTGAAATGAATCAAATTAAAGGAATTATTAATAGAATAAAATATTATTATTATACATCAATTAAATTTATCAGTAAAATTTTGAAATAATTTTTTAGAGATGAATAAAATGCAAATGACTTCTTAGCGGAAGTATTTTCCCGATATTTTTTCTTTTTATATTTAGCCAATTCTTAGATAAGGATATTGGGTCATACTATAAAGTTTGTACTATTAATTCTTTCTTCTTTATCTTTATCTTGTTATCTCTACTTTTTTATTTTAGAGATATATATTTTTTTAAAGAAAGGAACCATTTAAAAATGTTACACATATTAAGTAATAATAAGTTGAGTGGTTAATTTGTGTTTTTTCTTTGTGAATTAGTTTAGGTAATCCCATATATGTCTCTTTTTAAGAAGATCATAAATGCATGAATGAAATACAATATACTTTAAATTTCTACTTTTAACTTATTCAATTAGTTATGGAAGTCTTATTTAGAGTAGTCTTTCTTTTATTTGTTAGTTGATACAATATAAAATTGTAGTTGAAGTGAAGCTATATTTCAAAAAGTTTTTATAAGAATTATTATTTGAAAAATGTATTGACAACATATTTTCAGTCTAGTACAGTTTTTCAAAACTTGAAAGTTTGTACTCGGATAATTAAATTCTTAAGGTTTAATTTGGACACCTTGAGATAAAGTTTAAACTGTCTAACCCGCCCAAAAGGTGGCATTTAAATAGTTCATTTCAAATATTTTAGAAAAAGGAGTCAATTTAATTAACCAAATTAGTTATCAGCCTCACCCGTATATGTTAATTGATTTTTTCAGTTAATAAAGAAATATCTAACCCACTTTGAAGGAATTATTCATATAAAAAATAGAGAGGAATCAATAAATATCAATTTATATCTTTAATAACCTAATTAATATGACCAGAGCACATAATTACAGCTTAGGACATTTATTATATCCATAAATACTCCCCTTATTATAAATGATAAAATTTGCACATAAATGTTTATTGACAAAGATCTGTATCTATGTTTATTTTTTTATGTTCACTTAGGTTAAAAACACAAAACCTCGAAAATATTGTGACAAGATGTTTAGGATTTTAATTTCATTTTTAAAAAGTTGACTTTAATAAAGTTAAAAACCACGTATTCATTCCTTCCTTAGATCAACCTTGGGAGTATACTTATCATTTTCTATGAAATGAGTTGTGCACTTACCAAGGATTTTATAAATATAAAACCAAAGTATTGGCAAGATCGACGATGCCGGGTTTTTGCTTTCATCAATACTACGATTGAAGAAGTGTAGCCCAGTATAAGTTTTCTTGCGCTTTCTTTTCCTTTGTATGAAGCATGCCTATATCTTTAATCATTATTTATATTTAGTAACTTAATCTAGTAGCTCTTTAGTTAATTTATATTACTTATGTATGTTATATGCATGTGAGTTTTCTATGAGATTCTCTAAGAGTTATGTATCTTCTTACCACTGGTACGTCCCCAAGTGTCGGACTCTTAAATTGGTTTGATATGTTTAGATTGATAACATGCTATGAGAGTCTGATGTCGTATTTATAGAATGTGTTCCGTATATAAAGTCTTAAATTTATTAAAAATACCTTATTGATTAAGTATGCATTCTTGTTTCATATGTTGACAGTCATTTTTCCATGCATGTAATGATAACTGGATTTTAATTTGGACTAGAGCTTATCGAATAACGCACGTCTTGGTGTGTTTCATGCATATTATTGTTCTCGTATCTACGAACATTTTAGTTGTGTTTTGGAGTTGAGAATGTTGATTTATACTTCTCTTTGTGTAAGTAGCCAAGTTCTTGTTCATTTGTGTGGTAGAAATTTGCTTCAATTAATATAGAGCTTCAAACTAAAGGATTCAATGGGTTGGTGTCACACCTTACACTTTGTAGTTCCTTGTTGCCCTATTTGGAGTGAGAAAGAACAATTGACCTTTGTACAATAATTGTTTCCTGTGTATGCGAATCTCTAACATCAAATTTTATACCTTGAATTTGATCCGCGACAACAAAAACCACACAGAAGATTAAAGGTCTAGATAACGTGGAGGAGGAGCTACGGTGAGATTCAAAAATTTTGTACTTTTTTGTATTTTTGTTTTGTTTTATGTTTTTAATTGTTGTTTTTTGGATATTGTATTGTTGTTTTTATTTTTTTGTTAATTATATTATTTTGTTTTTTTGTTTTTGTGAACATTATTTAGAAATATTGAAAATCTTTTTAATTGTTTGTTTAGAATTTTTTGAGAAATACTACGTATGTGTAATATTAATATGTTTGGATTGATAGATGCAGCTTTGGAGTTGATATCAATTGTTGAACAACTTCAACAAATGGCCTAAAATTTTCTTTTTTATTCTTTATGTTTAATTTATAATTGTTACATTGAGGGTAAATGTAAGTTCTAGAGTTAAGAGTTAGAGAAAAGTTACATTAAAAATTTTGGGCTAAATTGAAAATTTTATGCATTAAACCACGTGTTAAAATTTTTGTGTTCTTTTCCTATTTATTTTTTATTAGATCATAAATTTTTTGGTATATTTTCTTATAAAATTATCATGTATTTCATTTTTGTTAATTTCAAGAAAATGATTATAATTCGTTGCGGCATTGTTGGATTAATTTCAAAAATTTAATGCAATAATTTGATAATCTAGTTAGTTTTTTTCATTATTAGTATTTCAGCTGATAAAATGTTGAAATTGAAATGAACTCAAAATCGGTGTTTAGGAATCAAATAGTAGAGATTACCTGCTCTTGTGAGAATATATTTTGAGTTATTCATCTTCCCTATTACGAGTTGATGATATTTTTCTACTATTTAAACGCTCCTTCATCACCTCAATTATAATTAATTATTAGATGATCTATACTAGTTTTGTTATTAAATGTTAGGATTTTTTACATTGAATAAATTATTAAACTATAGATTTATTTTTATTCTTAGAATTGAATAGGTTTTTAAGAATTTAAAGTATAGGCCACATTCTAACTTCATTCATGCCATGACTTTCTACAAAGAAAAGACATATATAGCAAGTTACCTAAATTAAAAAAAACTAAAAGAAGCCACACATTAGCTTCTCAATTTCTAACGTACAATATATATACAATTTATATATGGGTTCTTCTTTCAAAAAAAAAAAGAATATCTCTATAGAAAGAAGAGCAACTAAAAGAAAAATAAAAAGAGAGAGAAAAAATGAATATTATAAACTACATACTATGACCATTTGATATCACATCAAAGATTATATGAGAATCGACTAAATAAAAATAGAAAAAAAAATATAAAGAAATAATTCTTCAATAAGTCATTTTCTATTTTCTGTTACCATATCTTAAAAGACATTATTTAAGATTTTTATTTAATGAATTTGATTGATATAGAAAGTAGTATGTGATTTCTTTATAAAATCTTTTCATTTGATTTTTTCATGAGATCAATATTATACATTATTTTGTGCTTTTTATTCTTTATACGCAATACAAAGTATTAGTTCATTTCTATACATAAACTATTTTTCATATACCTTTGAATAGAGTGTTTGAACCAATAGAATCAATATTATTGAGAGTATACCTTGTGAGGTTAGAGTTGAAGCAGAAATTTGAATTCCTTACACTAAAATTAGGTAAACTATATATTGATACATTATTTTTATTTGAATAAGAAAAGTGATTTTTAACTAATTATTATGGCAAATCATGAATGTTTAGATTATTAAAAATGACTTGTACTGCATAAATTTAATTGTAAATTTGGGGAAAGAAACTTGAGAGCAAGAAACATTTTTATTTTTTCTTATTCTTTTTACTTTGTTTTAAATTTTATTTGTTTACTAAAAATATGTTAATTTGTTTTTATTTTGCCAATTTTTTGTTTTTTACTTTAGATGTTTATGTGTATCATATCTTAAAACACTTAAGAGAACTTCAAAGCTATGTTTTCTGAAAAAAACCTAGTAGTTTAAAAAAAGCTTGTTGCATAAAATTTAAAGATAAAATTTGTCCAATCTACAAAAAATGAATTAGGATAGTTTAGTTTTTAGTTTTTAAAAATATTTTACTATTCTTACTAATAGACTAGTAATATAATAGTTGGGGGGTTCTATATGATAAAGATACTCCAAAACCACTTAATATATTATCATTTTACATGCATGTTAAATGATTATATAGATTTAATGTTTGCTTTCTTTACTATCATTTTATGCAAATCTATATTTTTCAAAATCACAAGTATATTTTATTTATTTTTAGGTATTTCTTGTATTTAAAAAGATTCAACTTAAATAAATTTACCTTGAAACACTCTCTATCACAAATTAGATGATTCAAAAAGAAAATATATGTCTCTAAGAGAGAAATACAGAGAAAAAGGGTTCTGAGTGCCGTAGATTAACGGAAGTATGTTGTAGCATTGTGAATATATTATGAGTTGCTGACACACGTGGCAAAAGGAAAAAAAAATCAAATGTGTCCCTAGATATGATATATGTCGTGGCATGAAAGAAGCATTATGTTGCTACAATATGAGTATATTGGATCTTCCCTGAGAAGCCGTATGCATGAATGTGTATGTTGCAATATGGAAAAGTTATGTGCCTCTTAATCCTTTATATTTCTTAGTTTCTTAAGCTTTTCTTTAATTAGTTTAAAGTCCTCTCAATTGAGAGTTGAACAAATCTAGTTTATGTAATAGTTTTATTTTCAATTCAATAAACATGTAGCAATTTTGTTTGGAGGTTTTCCAAAACAAAGAAATCCTAAAAATTGTGTTGAAGTATATTTAAATGTGTTCTTCTCATATAATCTAAGTGTTGTTTTACCTACTATATGTTTAATTTATTGATCACTTATTAAACTATGCATATTTGGCTATAAATACCATGAGATATTAATAATATTGTTACACTTATGAAATATTAAAATAGGTAAAAGATTTTTATAAAATGAATTAAGTTTAATTTCTTTATCAAGATTTAAACAAAAAGTTTATTAGAAGTATATTGACTTAGTATTTTTCTATAATAATCAAAAAGTTAGATTTATGATTTAGTTATCTGAATCTGATTTAAAGTAGTGCTCTTAAATCTTTGATCTATATCAATTATATAGTTAGAGAGAAAATTATATTTCAAGTATTTTTACAAGAATTACTATATAAAAAAAATATTTGCAATATAATTTTAGTAGTATTTTTAAAATCAGAAAGTTAGTTTCCACATACTTAAATCTTTAACCTAACTTAGACACCTTGATAAAAGTTCAAATTGTTAGACCTAACTGAAGGTGGCAATTGAATGGTTTATTAACCTCTTTAAAAAGAAACATAATTTAATTAAAATTAGCGGTAGAAATGAAAGGTAATAAGTGGTTTTAATTAATAATAAACAATAGAATTAATTAATCTTCTAATTTTAAAGAAAAAAGAGAATAAATAATCTTAATTCATATATTTAATAACCTACTTAGTATTGAACAAACATGATTAATTAACTAATATATCCCATAAATTATATACTGCATGATAAATGTTTAATTTTTTAAATGTTTATTGAATTTATCTTTATTTTTATATCAATAGTTTAAATATTCAACCAAAAAAAGGGTTAGGATGTTTATGTTTTTAATTTTGTTTTTAAGAATTGTTGAATAATTTAAAAACCACATGATTTCTCTTGAAAGCAGGACCTTGAAAGTATACTTATATTTTTCTATAAGTGATTCAGTACACTTACAAGACTATTTTATAAATCATACAAAATTTAATACGCAAAATATTTTGTACATTATTAAGGCAATAACAATAAAAAAGTTACAACTCTAATAGACAATAAATCCATTGTTATCTCTATCATTAGGACCTCTATCTAAACTTTCTAATACTACTTTTCACTTATTGTTTCGGTAATTGGTTGGTTCAACACTTGAACTTGACTATCCTCCACAGCCAGGTGACACCATACGCAATACAATGTGATTGGTAACCAATAATTAGTAATTGGAAGTGTATCAAATCACAATCTCGTAGGGATATGCAGTCCACCACAAACATCAAATCATGTATGGGAGACACCATGATCAAACCACGTACTCACGTAGGTAATGATTTGATAACTAACTATAAGATGACCTTTCTTAAATGTAAGTTATCCAAAGTAAATTTGAAAATAGATATAAATATGAGTGTGAATTTTGGCATAGTTGCATGACTTTTTAACAATGGGTAAGATATAAGAGATATAAGGGAAATTATTTATAGCACTCAAATTTTCCAACTACTTGAACCTGCTAAGGGTGTTAATGAGGTCGTACTAAGCTTGTTGGTAAAAATGCAAGTGACAACATTAGTAAGGCCGTGACATGCACCTTTATGAAATCTAACCTCGTGGTATGTTTGAACATACTTGCATACAAAAGTGTACCCAACTACGTTGCCGCGTATGTGAATTCTTGATCATGATAACTTGACCTTCGTAGAGGAAGAAAAATACAATAGGACTTATGGTATTTCTTTTCCAAATTAACTCGACCAATGATGGATCTATTACATTTGATGATGGTAATAAGTTGTTTGATTCATGGTAGAGGATCTATTAGCACCATTACTTATTCTGAGCTCGAGGATGTACTCTACATGAAAGAACTAAAGGGTAAGCTTATTAGCATTACCAAATTTGTAACAACAAATAAATTGTTAAGTTTACTCAAATAGAATGTATTGTGTTCCATGAGTTGTGTAGAACTTTGGTTAGAGGTATCATATCTAAGGATAATTGCTACTACCTTTAAAAGTTGTGTGGAACAAGCTAAGTTTAAGCACCAAAGAATTACATCATTAACATTTGGGACATGTCAACTATAAATTACTAAAGAAAATCTCAACTTTCAAAGTCATCCATGTCTCCCATCTATTTTCTCTATTCCTGAGCATGTATATGGTCCTTGTCAAATGGAAAAACAAAGAAAAATTTAACATAATAAGAATCAAAACTTATCTACCATAAGACCTCTCCAAATTCTCCATCTGGATCTGATGGGTCCAATTGAAATGGAAAGTATTAGTGGGAGAAAGTATATTCTAGTTATTTTTATGATTCTTAAGATACACGACTTTTATTTTTGAGAGAAAATTTTGAAGCTTTTGATAAGATTAAATCCTTGTGTATCAAGCTACAAAACAACAAATTTGAATCTGTTAGAACAATCATAAAAATCAAGAGTGGCAAAAAATTGGAAAATAATTCTAGAACTCTAAATTTAGTTATTTGTGATGAAATGGGAATTCGGCATGAGTTCTACTGCTCCCATGACCCTCGACAAATGGGATTTTTGAAAGAAATAATAAAGTTATCGAAGAGATGGCTAGAGATTATGTTGGCAAGTAAAAAACATAACAGAACACTTTTAGTGAATCTATCAACATTACTTGCTACACTTTGAATTGTTATTTCACTCGGGCACTGACACCTATTAGTCTTCATATGAACTTATGCATGGAAACATACCAATTTTTAAACACGCTTTGTGTGTTTAGGAGTATATGTTATATTCTCGAGGACAAAGAAAATCTTAATAATTTTGAGAAGTAACCTTGGAATTTTCATTAGATACTCTACAGTAATAGTCACGCTTACAAAGTCTAACACGAGAACTTCTACTTTTATGGAATCGATCAATGTCATAATAGATTACTCGGGAGCATGACCAAAATTTTTGAATCAATGATAATGAAATATTTGAAGTTTAGGAGACTCGTAAAAGTGTTGTGAGATAATGTTAAGGTACTCTTTTACCATTCATGTTAATTCCTACAGAACCCAGCATTAAAGAAGTAAAGAACATGAATAAGAGGACTCTTCCCTTCCTAAATGGGTTAAGAATTCCCATTATACAGATGATACTATCATTAATAAAGAAGGTGGAGTTAAGACAAGATGTCATCTATAGGAAACTATGAACTATATGTGTTTCCACGTATACCATTATTCATAAAAATGTTAAGGAAAATACTAAAAAAGGCATTACGGGTCAACTCGTATAGGAAAAGCTTATTCAATTTTAAGGAAATGATGTCTAGTACTTATTTCCCTGAGGCCTTTTTGACAAACATATCATTACATGCTACATTGGCTATATAAAAAGTAAGAAAGATGACAATGAGATCATCTCTTGAAATAAGTCCTACCTTGTTGCATAAGGGTATACCCAGATTAAAAGCGATGGAATTTGATAAAACATTCACCTATGTTTGCATTTCTTGAGCCTATTAAACTACTTCTTAGTCTTACCTATTTCTTCGAGGTTTAAGTTGTACGGATGGATGTCAAAAGTACTTTTCTAAATGCGATCATCAAAGAAGAGGTTTATGGAACAACGAAAAGGTTTTAAAGAACCTCGCTTTCCAAACCATGTAATGGGACTAAATAAAATGTTATATGTGTTGAAATAAGCTCACGTGCTTAGTAAGATCATCTCACCACTTTTTCCCTTAATAATGGTTTTACGAGAGGAGGTGGTGACAAGATTTTGTTCATCTTAAGAATTGAGAGAAGTTGTTATGGCTCGAGTTTATGTTGATGACATCATTTTTGGATTCAATAAATATTATATTGCTCAAAAATTTGCATCCAATATGAATAGTGAGTTTGAGATGAGTTTAGTTGGTGAACTAAAGTTATTTTCTTGGATTTCTAATCAAAAAAATGAAGGATGGGATCATTAGCTTAGACCTCTATAAGCACACTCTAAAACTTCATCAAGACTCTTTAGGAAAAAATGTTGAGAGAATTTGTACAAGTGTATGATTGGGAACCTACTATATCTAGCAAGTAAGTTGCATTGACATCTCCTTTCACGTTGGTGTATGTTCTAGATACCAAGCTAATGCTAAAAAATCAAGAATCATCACAAATGTCAAGGGTACATCAGAAGTTGGTATTTGGTTTACTGAGGGATACTCTGTATTTTTGATTGGATACTCGTCTTGATTCCACTAGATGTAATGAGGATAAGAAAAGCAGTATGTCTAGAAATTTGTTTCTATTTGAAATTCCTTAATATTATGGCATAGTAAAAGATAGAGTTAATTTTCTCTCTCAATGAACGAGGCTAAATATATTGCCTCTGGATTTTTTTGCTCACAAATACTTTGGATGAAACAAATGTTATTTGATTAGACAACACCATTGCTATATGTATTTCAAAAAATCTAGTTAAACATTCAAGGACCAGTCATATTGATATTCATCATCATTTTATAAGAGATATTGTTGAATAAAACACTTTTTGACTCAATGACATATTAATGTTGATCGCCAACTTGGTAACATTTTTGCTAAACATGTAGACTTTTCAAAGGTTTGAATCACTTAGAGAAGTTATTGCACCTTGAGTAACTTTCTCTTTTGTTTTCAGATTTTTATGAGTCTAAAAACTTTGTATGTTGTTTTTGTTCTATTGTATTTTTTCTTTTCTTATATGTGTTACTCCTTAATGCTAGACATTCATTATTTTGTCTGTTGTGAAATAAATTTGTTTCAAAGGACCATTGTTGTTTTATGCTTAACTTTCTTTTGATTGAAATTACAATTTAACTATTTTAACTTGTGTATTCCCTAAAGCATGTACGATGAAATTCTTGTTTTGAATTTAAAAATAGGTTTTCCTTTTATACATGAAATTATACTATGAATTTGTATGGTTATTTGAGGAAAGCTTATGTGGATTTATTGGTTTGATGATTTATATATCTCTAACAAGCTCTAAAATCCTTACTAATCTAGTGTGTTTGAGATATCTTAGGTGTGGCTTGGATAGAAAGAGAATTTAAGAAATCTTTGAATTATTTAATCCTTTCTTGTCATCAATGTTCTCTTATCCTAAGTTCCCAAGGTGAACAACATAGGAACCCACGAACTCAAAGGAATATAAATGATTGATTTGCTAAGAATGTGTATAAAATGATCAAATTAGAACCCTATGGAAACAAAGTCCTTAAACCCCGAACCTTGAGATGCCACGAAAGGATGATCACTCCTTTTGATAAGTCGATTCAAGTATTGATCAAAAGAACACAAGAGAAGGCAAATCAAGAAGCTTTGAAATTTTCTTTTCATTAATTAATATTTGTTCTTCCCCTGAAAATTACATAGCTTATCTTCTTTATAAGCAAGAAACCCAAAAATAAAAAGCCTAGATGGAATGGGCCTAATGGGCCTATTTAGTTATGGATTAGGACTAATCAAACCTTAAAAAATAAAAGACTAAAAGACTTAAAATAAAAAGCCCACAATTAACTAAAATTAAAATTTCTAAACATAAAAGGCTCACAATTAATTAAAACAAAAATTGCTAAACATAAAGACTCACAATTAATTAAAACAAATATTTTTTTCTAAAGTAACCCTTGCACCTAACTTGATCTTCCAAATCTATCTTAGTCATTGGATCGCCAATTCCTTGCAAAAGATTTTGCGAATATTTAGAAATATCAACTTGATCAGCACTTGGGAACATTAACATGATTAACACCTCAATCTCAATTATTTCCCTCTTCTTGAAAAGATTCATCCTAGAATCTTGGCTACATAAGTAGGTCGATTTGGTATAACGGATCCATGTGTGAAGTCTATTTGATACTAAATTTCTCTCAAATGAGGTAATCCATGGGGAATTTCTTAAAGAAATAGATCCTCGAAGTCTCTCTGATAAAGACACAAAAACACTAGACAAAGATGAAATAAGATCGTTAGTAGAAAGATAAATATCCTACGTAGTACAAGTACTTGTTGCCTTGTCACCATTACACTCTTAATCTCACGTTTTTACGCAAAAATGCACTCATTATTTTATTTTCCCATCCTTGCTCACTTTTCTCTCCTTTTTTGCTCAATTTTATCTCATTTGTTCTCACTTTTTATATCTGTTGTGCTGACACTTTTCTCTCCTTTCGCTCATTTTTTCTCTCTTTTTTGATTTTTCTCTTGCTACTTTACACTTTTGTTTTTCTCTCAAGTTGCACTCTCTAGCTATCCTAATCTGGTCCTCGTAAGCTTGCAAAGGTTTGAGAGAGCTAATCTAACTTTCGAGTTCTTCATTTCAAAAGAGTACCAATTTTTATACCCGTCGTACATCACGCCTCATATCAAGCGGCACAATCAGTGAAAATATGAGCAGCATACTTTGGTACCACATCACAAAGAACATCGTCCCTCATACTTGCCAATTGAAAAGGGAACCCAAACTTGTTTGTTGACATTCAACTTACTCACGTTCATTCGACCATTTATAGTTTGTATGGTTTTGGGATGCTTTTGCCCACTTCAAATTCAAATTTTCTGCCAAAAACAAATACTAGCTACATTAGTGCAGTTCCCAGCTAACAATAATAATCGTGCATACCTTATCCTTCACATGGAATCATGTGTGAAAAAATATGCTCACATTTCTCTGCATTTCCTTCAACTCGTGAAATTTGTATATTGAGGAGCTCTCCCTTGTGAAAAGTACTTCCCATTGCAGGGTTCTTCCAATTCTACATCAAAAAAAATCCTCCAATGGTGGCATATCATTGTCACTTGAACTAACACTCTCGATTTCTCCATTATCACATACAACCATAACCACTTTTGTTTGGGCATTCAAAAGCATTATGTCTGAGTCCTTGGCACCTAAAACAACTTACTATCATAAAACTTAGTAAGAGTTTTTGTTTAAGGTTTACCTTTAGGAACATCATTGAATTGTTTGACTTCGCTTCACCTTTTTTTATAAAGGTAGCTTTGTTGTCCTTCCAAGTTTATTTCCATAGATATTTAGAGGACAAACTAAATCTGAACCTTTTGGACTCAATTTGCTTCTCCATTTTAATGGATTTAGGCAGTAGTTCTTCCATTTCTATGTAATGTTGCAATTCAACCACATCAGCAATTTCCCTGTTTAATTCGGTAATGAGTCTGGCCATCTTCACTTCTCTATCTTCCTCTATGTTTGCTCTAATTATGGTGACTTCCATATCCTTATAATAATCTTCTACACTCATGGAACCTTGGACCATCCCTTGCAACTTTCTATATAGATCCCTATGGTAATGGCTAGGTATAAACCTCTTACGCATCACCAATTTCATCTCTTCCCACAAACAAATAAGTCTTTCACCATTTCTTCAACTATTGACCACCAATTGATTCTGCCATATACTAGCTAGCATAATCTGTAAATTCTATGGCTACTAGCTTTACTTTCTCCTTCTTAGAGTAATTATGACAATCAAACATATGCTTTCGACCTTTCTTTCCCACTCCAAGTATAACTTCGTGATCATTCTTTCCTTGAAAGGGCAAAATTGTCATCTTTATACTTCCTATCACTACGCCAAAAATAACTTTTAAAGTTGGCTAATAATCGACTTTAAATGCGATGACTTTACGTAAAGTCGATTCTCGCGTTAAACCAACTTTAATTTTTTTCTTTTTTTACAAAATTTACTCAATTTCTATTATACTCAAATTAAAACCGATGTATTAGAAATCATTACATAATAGCGAGAAAAAACCAAAATCTACAAATAGTTTAAATAATACAAATAATTGAAAAATTAAATATTAATTAATTACTTGAGAATTAAATTTATTACAAAAAAAATAATTTATATAAAATACATATATATATATATATTTAACTTAAATTACAAATCAAATGATGTCATCTCTTTTGTCATGGATTTTGTGATATTGCCACTTTATTTCAAGGAGATGAAGCTTGGTTTGCTTAGAATCTGGCGTAGTGACTAAGAAAGAAGTGCAAAAAATAGTTGGTCCATATAACAATTCATTTACCTAAATACATGAGCACGTAAAAATTCGTCAAACAATAGCATGTCCAAACTTTAGAGACATAGGAATGGAAGAAATTAAAGCATTATAAAAATTACCATGGTGTTTTCCTATGTTATTCAAGATTATTAGATTCTTACTCACGGTGTTATAATTTGAACAAAATGTTCATATCCATTCTTCTCATAAATCATCCAAAATTTTCATATCATAGCCCAACTTGTTCCAACAAAAACATTATATGTAATTAAATTCAAAATAAGAATATAATATCATGAATTCACAAAAAATAACTTAAATATGTTAAAAGATTAGTAAAAGAGATTACCACATGGACACATGAGTGATATAATAATAACCTCATCCCTTTGAAATCATATTAGCACTATATTAATCTTTTGTCTATAAATATGAAGCTATCTGGAATCAAGTTGATATTTTTAATGCTATAATGAGCTCTAACTATGAAGTTAAGTGTAACTTCGATTTGTTAATTTGGTTGGTTGAGTTTTGGTGCCCATAAACTATGGAACATGTGTTTTTGCTGACCATCCCAAGTAACAAATCGAGTTACACTTGACTTCGTATTTAGAGCTCATTATAGCATTAAAAATATAGATTGATTCAAGATAGCTTCATATTTATAGACAAAGATTAATACAATGCTAATATGATTTGAAGGGATAGGTTATTATTATATCATTCCTATGTCAATCTGGAAATCTCTTTTCCTAATATTTTAACATATATAAGTAATTTTTTATGTATTCAATATATTACACCAAAATGATGATTCTTAGTCGTTTTCCTATACTTGGTGGCCAATGACTACCGTGATGTTATCATCTGAGGGAACTAGGCGAGAGGTGAGATAGCGTTTGGGCAAAAAATAGTTGGTCCATATAACAATTCATTCCCCTAAATACATGAGCACATAAACATTCATCAAACAAGCTGCCCAGATTTAGACACAAGAATAGAGAAATTAAAGCATTATAAAAATTATCATGATGTTGTCATCAAAACATTGCGAGTCATAGCCCGACTTCTTCCAACCAAAGAACTACATGTATTTAAATTCAAAATAAGAATGTAATTTCATGAATTCACAAAAAATAACTAATATATGTTAAAAAGGTATATTGGTAAAAAAGTTAACCACATCTTTAATTGGAATTTTGATATTTGTGATGATTTCTCTATAAGCCAAACTTCATGATATAGTAACATAGGCGTGAGACTCCATCATTTATTATGGAACCTCTGAAAAAAAATAAGTGTACATTATTTTGCATATTTGAACATCTTTATTATTCAATAGTAAAATTAATTAAATTATTAATATTCATATACATACCATAACTTTGTCTATTATAAGCTTATGAGATTTTTTTAAGCGCAATGCCCACTACTCTTGTTCTGACTTCCAAACTGCCCAGTCAAAGTATATAATGATTAGTTTTTATTAAATATTATAAAGAACAATAGAAGAAAAATTGCTAGCTATAACTCTTTGTTTACATTTCAACAATAGCTTTTTGTATCTTTACTCAATTCTATGGAAGGCGAGTCATGTAGTACGAAACATGATTTCCATATAGATAAAGGATTACCAGCGTCGATGATCTTGGCCTTGTTCAAACCTTAGTGGCCAAGGGATCATCAACTTCTTATTTGTGTTAAGTGTTAATACCTATCCGCATAATTGTTTAGCTACGATGCTAACATCCTTCTCTTGATATTGATTGACAAATGAGAATCATAGAACATTGCTAAATGTGATGAGTGATTAGCTTGAAGTCGATAATAACATACCCTTATAAATGTAATTAGCTAATATAAAAATAAATATATATGTTCTACATAAATAAAAATTATTTTCCGATTGAGGACTCACCTTGTCCATACTTGCGTTATACTTAAATTGATCATTTTGATATTCAAATAGTTTTTAATATGCACTTTCGATCAATATATAGGTTTAGCCAATGTCTACACGAAATTTCTTTAGGAAGTGGCCTGATCCATCCATCATTTATGCTAGATGCCACTCGCAATAATAGTCATCAAAGCACCAAGATTTCTTTAGAAATTTAGAGTAGAATCATAACTATACTTTTCCATGGCTTCTTCTTGAATAACTTAGTGCGTGATGATTGGCCCTTAGGCATAGACTTACCACGAGATACTTGCTTTGTATCTCTTAAATGTGACGATACTTATTAATTTTGGTATAATAGACTAAAGAATAAGTATTATATATGTTAGTAACAATAAAAGAATAATAATATAATAGTAGTAAAAAAAGCATTATTTTAAGTAAAAAAATAGTAGCATGTCAAAATTAATCAAAACTTGACTTGACGGTCAAGCCATATGTTGTCCAATAGCTTATTGAATTGTGGTAGTATCAGAAGGCAAAGGTAGCGGACAATCATGGAGAAATGATTGATCAATTAATATTCACCAATAATTTGGCAAATATTGATTATGAATAATTCGATCATCGCTCATTTGTTGTCCCATTCCAATAGCACCAAAGTCTGTTGATGAAGGATATTTCAACAAATATTTCATATTCTATAAAAAATTTAAGTGTTAAATATAATAAATAAAATATATAATAAAAAATAAAAATAATAGGTATCTATATAAACTTAAAACCTTACCACAAATGATTCATCAAATAGAGGAGGACTCTATGTGGGGTAGCTATTGGAAGTACATTTTATCAAAAGCGTTAAACATTGATGTGATTGATGGTAAGAATGCATAGATTACATTGGAGAAAAATG
The DNA here is from genome assembly GCA_033030585.1 of Hippophae rhamnoides. NCBI lineage: Eukaryota > Viridiplantae > Streptophyta > Magnoliopsida > Rosales > Elaeagnaceae > Hippophae > Hippophae rhamnoides. Next base: position 22,734,681 of record CM065434.1, on the reverse strand, counting down.
AACCACTACTTGATTGCATCTACATTCTGGCATAAAGGGATAACTAATAGGATGACTATATCCCACATCTTGAACATAGGTTGGGCGTTTTGAGATTGCATGGGTGGTATGCCTGGCATGGATGGTGGCATACCTGGCATGGATGGTTGCATGCCTAGCACATAGGGCATGCCATGATTGTAGTATATTTTCATGCCTAACTTGTATTGTGATTGATATTCTTTTAAAGTGTCAATCTCACTTAACATTAAGGCCTTAAAAGAGATAAGTTCTTCTTCAATTTTACAGTACTTCTCCTTACTAACCATCTGAGGCTTTTGTTTTGGAATGTTAAAAAACTCCATATAACCATCATATTGGCTTCCTCCCCTAACACGACCAGGATGCTCACGTCCGAATGCATGATATATAGCATCTCTCCCTAGCTATTCGATTATTTTACCCCTCGTTATTTATTCTTGAACAGCTTTCTACAAATAATAAAGCACACAAATATATCATACAGTATTACATCAATTAGCAAAAATCATAAAGACTTTGTATCAAGTTAAATTACTAACCAACTTATTTAGTTTTTCTTCTCCTTGTTTAGTCATTGATCTCGACTTCTTTATTTTGGGGATCTTTATTTCTATATACAATTTAGAATGGGTAACCGGTGTACCCAATTAAGCTTTCTTCATAAATTAAATATATTTATTAACTAGGACATCAACTAAAATTTGAGGACAATAAATATAAAAATATTTATAAATTAACCACTTAATAATACCATTCTATGTCTAAATTCAGGATTTGAAGACCTCTCAATACGGTTAGGAAGAATATTATGCATTTGCATATTCTGATGTTCTTCCCTAATAATTTGAAATTCATGCATGCTTTATAATCCACGAAGTCTTTCCAAACTTAGGTTCAATCCAAGGGTGTTCTTTAGGGATTTTGTATAGTTGTCTTTGCATCAAGTGGTTCCAAATATGAAAACACATAATTTCTAGCCAATCTGGAAGTTTTGTATTCCTTCCATACCTTATTTGTAATCTTATAACACTTGTTCATCCAAGAGTCGGGGGACTTTATAATGATTCTGTAAAAACACACTACAAAAGATGAAATATAATACAAAAAATATATTATATATGTAATTAGTTATAAAATAAAGAGACTTACACAAATGGTTTTCCATATTTTGAACTTTTCAACTTCGTCAACCTTAATCAAATCATTTATATTGATTGGTTTACTTGACTTCACTAGTCTACCAATAGAGGATTTCAATTGTTGGCCATTTTCTCCTAATGGATTACGGTAGCATAAAAATAGAATGGAGTACTCATCATCTACGGGTTAAGTGGAGCATCGGGTATATTCGTGACCACTTTCTTTTCAAATGCCCCGATGGATCATTTGGATCTACAATCTCTGGTACCCTAGGATCCATGAAATATCTGCAAACAATGATAAAATAGAAATTAATTGAAAATTTTAATTCCAAATATATAAACATGCAAGAGTTAATAGAATAACATAGGACATACATTATGTTTATTTAGGTTGTTGATCGTATATATATATTCCTTCACATCACTTGAGTCCATGACGAAGAATCATCGTAAATCAACTAGATCATTACATACATTAAGCAATTTTTTTAATAAATGACTAATATTGGATAATGTATCAAGCATGTCATCATATTCTAAAGTCGTTAAGACAACAAACCATATTGTGTCAATTTGATTGTTTATGTAAAATAATTGTGTTGAATGAAGTGCTTTATCGTGAAAGGATCATCAATATGACTTATCTTAGATAAATTTACAAGGGTAAATCCAAAATCGTCTATTTTATATCCAACATTGATAAAATCTTTGACCCAATCACCCAATAATACTATTTCATGGAAGACCTTATAATCGAGTACCCAAATTTCTTGAATTATACCTTAATATGTTCTATCAGAAAGTACATAATTACCTTCTTTTAAAAGTTGGAAAATTGCATAGTTTGTGCAACCATCTTCCCACCATTATTGATTTTCTTAGACTTTGTTCCTTGCTTGAGTCATAAACCTCGATCCATTAATTGTGAAACTAGAATATGATTTGACATGAATTTTTGGACCATGTGTAACCATTCTAAACTTTACATTATATTATGATTGGGTTTGTTGAGTTCAACTTGAATCTATGCAAACAAAAATAGGAAATGTGTTTAAAGAGTTTTAAAATATTGCATATAAATCTTGATGAATTCTTGTATGTGACAACACATGGTTGTGAAACCAATTAATAAGCTCTCGCTTATGTTCATCGTACAATCATTTTCTCCTCCCTTTTTTTATAACGAGGATCGATCTTGATAAGTTTATATACATTATGTAATGTTATTAAATTTATATCAATTAGATATCATTAATAGTTCAATAGAAAATAACTTTATTTTAAATGAAAAGGTTGAACAATGTCATCAACTTACTACAATATGCGGTTGTGCCTCCTTATTATTTACCAAAATGTTTTCGGTTGTGCTTTTTTCCATCGACTACAATCAATAAAACATTTCTTACTTCCACCAATCGTAGGGTTACCAGCTTGGATCATGTGGCATTCTAAGAACAACTTGCGCGTAGGATTACCAATTTCGGTGCAACCACTAAAGTATTCAAAACAAAACTCGATGGCCTCTTGACAATGTAGGCTCCAAGTTGCATCCTTCGTGTCGATTTCTATTATTTACATATCCTTTAAGGACTTGCTTCCGTATCCTTAAATTGAGCAGGCACCTTAACATTTTGTCATTGTGCCTATCAAGCTATAGTTTTTCTTTGTTGGTATGGAGGTTCTTGGGTTAAAAATTCTTCTTCATCAGATTCATATTTTTCCAACGGAGGATCGGCTTCTATCTTATCTCCACTATTTGGATCAATGATTACGCTTTCAAAATCCATTTTCATCGAAGTTTTATCCACCTCTTATGATGTACCATCGATCTTATCGATTACCTTTTTAAGCAAGGAAGATTCATCAAAGGTAACATCTCTACTGAAGACTATTTTTTCATTTCAAGACATCATGAACGATACCTCTTAGAACTAGAGAGCGTCTGAGAAAAATATATTTCTTAGCTCTTGGATCCAAATTTGATTTCATGACATGGTAGTATGCGGTTGAACCAAAAATACATAAGAAATCATGATCTCTTACGAGGTTTTACGGACTATACCTCTATAGGCGTTTTGCCTTTAAGAGAATACGATGGTAGGCAGGTTGACAAGATGACACGCGTACATCATAACCTCGGCCCGATATTACTTTCCTAACCACACATTTGACAACATACATGCCGAACCTTCTCCGACAAAGTCTGATTCACACATTATGTAACTCTATTATTTTATGGTGCTTTTTCAAATAGTGAAGTATTGCATAATGCCTTCTTAACTTCACAAATTTTCATAAATGGATCGTTTGTGTATTTAGTGCCATTATCATTACCTCGGACATTTTATCCTTCTACCGGTCTAAGTTGATCATTTGTTTTCACTTGAGAAAAATCCTCGACATTTCAATCTTTTTTTTTTCATGGGATACACCAAACTCTTCTCGAAAAAGTCATCGACAAATGTGACATAGTGATATTTACCACTCGTAGATGGAGTTCTTGTTGGCCCGCACATCAATATGAATGTAATCTAAGATGCATTTTTATTATGGAATGCAGTACAAAAGCTTACTCTTACTCTTTTCTTCTTCCCCGATACCTGATCCTACAAAAATCCAACTTGCCTATTGGTGCCTTTTAACAGGGCTTTACTTTACGAGAATTTGTAAAGCTTTTCACTAGCATGTCCCCAGCGTATGCCATAACTTGGAAGTTTCTAAATATTTTTCTTCTTGAGACTACTCGATGTTGTCTAATAATTGTACTACCAAGGTAGTAGTACAAGCTATTGTGTTAGAAACATCATTCATTGCCACAAGTGCTTTCAGAAGTAACCTTTAATCTCTCATTTTGCATAATCATAGTAAAACATTTTGATTCTAAGACTCCCAAAACAATGAGATTTGTTATTCATATCTAGTACATAATGAACATCTGTTAAGACTCTAGTTGAACCATCTTGACTCTTGAAGCAGAAGTGTATTGATCCCAAAATTTTGCATATATAATCATTACCTATGAAAATAACTCCGTTGTCTAGTTATTCAAAATTAAGAAAAAACTATTCCTTATTAGAAGACGTATGAAAGGTACACGTTGAATCAAAAATCCAATCACCAATGGGATGTTGTTGACGAAACAACTAATGCAAAACCTCAATCTGAGTTGCTTTCTATTACACATGCATCCCATGACATAGCTTTTTCTTTCTTACGCAACTTGAGACAATTTTCTTCCAATGGCCTTTTCATGATAAAGGCACATTCATCTTTACCAAGCCTACCTTTTGAATGAGATCTGCCTCTCCTTTCTTTCTATTGTGTTTGCGAATGCCCTCTTACAAACAATGCCTCGTAGCTTCATTCTTGCTTTCTTTTTATATTTTTTATAATTTCATAACTACACAAAGTAGTGAAAAATTCCTTAAAGACACTTTATTCTTTCTAATGAGTAAGCTTGTAATAAGGTGATCAAACTCATCGAGAAAGGGAGGCTAAATCTTCATCTTTAAAAGTTTCATCCTTATTTAGCAAATCTGCTACTAATCGATTAAAACGATAATGTGGTCATTTATTATGTTACCTAAAAGCTAATCAAAATGGAACACCTTCTTCTTCAAATAGAGCCAATTCTATCAGCTCTTCTTCGATGAACTTGTTCTCCGCCGCCTTCCAGCGACTTACTTGTAGATGTCTCCTTTATGAATACATACTTTTGTTCTCTTAAGAGACCTGAACAAATTGTACCATATGCTAATTGGTTGATATTTTTCCTCTCGGCTTCAAATGCTCCATCTGGTTTCTTTTCTTTAATGGCGATGTCTAGACCTTGTTGAAATAGAGCATCTAGAAATTTGCCTTTCCACGTGCTTTGAAATGACGGAGGTTACATCAAACTTACTCCACGGAACCTTGCATTCATCACGGTTGTTCTACCTAGTATAGATAGCGTGGATGGTTGACCTTTGTTTGAGGAAGACTTTTCTTCAATCATTTATTCAAATTACAACAACTAGTAACTATATTCCAATAACAAACAAACGAGAATACAAACAAATGCCTATGTAGAAACTTTCGGCTCTGATACCAATTGTTGAAAAAATGCGGTATATTTTTCCTATTCTAAATAGTTTTTATTCTGAAAATACTTTGATTTAAATGAATAGAACTCAAACTAGCTCGATAATATAATACTATTAGAAATATAACACTACTACAAAACATGCATACGGCCTCGGTTTTTAACAGTGGTCGTAGATCTATGTACGGTTATAAAGCGACGCCTAAGTGAGAGAGACCATAGGTAATGACCTATAACCTCGATTTTTAACCGAGGCCATAGGATGCACCTATGACCTCGGTTATTAGATAACTGAGGCCATAGAGTGTATCTATGGCCTTGGTTTTCTAATAACCGAGGCCATAGGGTGCACATAAATTAAAAAAATACCCAATGGCCTCGGTTTTCTAATAACCGAGGTCATAGGGTACACATAAATTAAAAAAATACCCTATGGCCTCGGTTTTCTAACAACCGAGGTCATAGGGTACACATAAATTAAAAAAATACCATATGGCCTCGGTTTTCTAATAACCAAGGCCATACGGTATACATAAATTAAAAAAAATACAATAATTATAATTACAAAATTAAAAATCAATATAAATTACAATAAATTTATTAATTCAAATATTAAAAGTATAATTACATTTGAGATTTTGCTATACACAAAAAACTTAGTATTACAAACTAAATTTTTAGTATTAATTACAAACATGAAAAAAAAACTTAGTATTAATTACCAAAACCCGGCCTTGATACCTGCGTATGCAATGCCCTTGACCTGGCGCCATCAATAACAGTATACTGTATGCGCCATAATAACAATGGCGCGGCCTGACACTGATGAAACCCGGCCTGTGATTCTTATTGTGACCTGGTAAGCGAGGAGATTTAAATCAATTTAATAACAATAGTACCAACAATAATCAAGTGTTTTAATGCTTACGAAAGACTTTATGCAAAAAAGGAACTTATTGGTATTACACGTATTGCATATCTGTTATGAGAAAAATTATTTTAAAAATTTGAGATTGCACGTCAAGGAAAAAACTAAAAACAAACATAAAAGCCAGGGGGAGGATCACGTGAGAGGAAAAAGCTATCACTCGCATTCAAAGTCATTTTTGACTAGTGTTACAACCTGTAGGTTGAAAACAAAAAATGAAAAACAAACATTTCATCTTAAGACAACTCAAGAAAATGACACTAACTTGTATAACACAGAAAACCTCAAATGAACACTAAAATAGCGAGAATATATATGAGAAAGAAAAGAACAACCCTTTTGTTATAAAATAAAAGACATGGGTACAATTAGTAGGGTGAAACACCGAGCACATGACACTGGCCAGCAATGTTACCTGTGGCGCACCGTGTAGCGCACCAGTACCAATACCAACGCACCGCACGGTGCACACAGCACTGTGATACCCGGCGCCGATGTAGCGCGGCCTTGACTCGAGAAGTTTCATCCTCGTTTCCTACATCTTTTCTTTTTTTCACAAGTAGGCAGACAATGTATAATGCAACGTACCGGCGCCAGCAAACACATTACCGCTTCCACTTTGCTTCGTTGTGTTCTCTATTTCGTTTTAGAATTTAATCAGTCAACAAAATCAGCAAAATGAGTAACAAAAAATTACAATCTTATACATAAAACCATTACCTTTCCCTTTGCTTCGTTGTGTTCTCTGTTTCGTTTTAGAATTTAATCAGTCAACAAAATCAGCAAAATGAGTAACAAAATATTACAATCTTATACATAAAACCATTACCTTTCCCTTTGCTTCGTTGTGTTCTCTGTTTTAGAATTTAATCAATCAGCAAAATCAGTATCAAAATATTACGATCTTATACATAAAACCATTACTCTTCCCTTTGCTACAAAATCAGCAACAAAATGTGCCAATTCTATACATTGTCTAATTATCAAAGTTGCAGAACACATGATAAGAACCTATACAAATACATTGTCTAATCCGAATTTTCCACATGATAAGATCCCACCTCCTCTTGCTACCACAGAGTTAGAGATCTGAGAGTTATAACTATGGGAAGTTGATAAGATCAAGAAGAAGAAGAAGAAGGTAAGAAGCTGATGAGCACTAACCAAGGGGAGAGCTGAGAGCGACCAAGGTAGAAGGCAGAGGGTTGAGAGCTGAGATCGATAGGGCAGACAATAGAGAGACTAGAGATTGAGAGAGCGAAGGCGAGTGGCGAAAGCTAGCGACAAAGGCAAGACCGAGAGCTGCGATTATGGAAACAACGAAAGTCAAAAAACCCTAATGCAATACGTGAATCATGATGGCAGCTGAGGTAGAAGGTAGAGGGTTGAGAGCTCATGAGATTGAGAGCGGCGAAGGACCAGAGATTGAGAAAGGCGAAGGACCAGAGATTGAGAGCAGCGAAGGCGAGCGCTGCGATTCTGGAAACAACGAAATTGAAAAAACCCTAATGCAACACGTGAATGGTGATAATATATATTTTAGAAAAAAAATGGGCGCTGATGATATATATATATATATATTAATTAGAAATTATATATTAATATATATAAGTAATAGGAATTTAATTATAAAGAAAAAATGGAAAAAAGAAGAAAGAGATAAAAAAAAGTGAAAAATTTTGATATATATATATATATATATATATATATATTATAAAAGAAATAAAATACATTAAATTAAATTAATAATAGAGAAAAATAAAAAATTGTAAAGTAATTTTTTATTTTTTTAAATGAATGACATATAGTATATTATTTCATTTCGGTTTTAAAAATATTAAATTTTTTTATGATTTTAATTATAATTACAATTATTTAATAAAAGTTGTTACATAAATTTATTTATATATATTTAAATATTTTTTGTAATTTAACCTATAGCCACGGTTATTAATAAAACTGAGGCTATATATATACACTATGGTCTCGATTTTTATTAAGCGTAGCCAAAACCTAAAATTCCTAAAAACCGAGGCTAAAATTCTGAGACCAAAAACATATATTGTAGTAGTGTAATGCTAAAAGAAACTAAAAAAATATAAAATATTAAAGCAAAAAAATAAAAAAACATTAAAAATTTAACAAGATTCGGTATAAATGTTATCTATGTCCTCGAGTGTTGTTAACCACTCGCTATTTTCAAATTGGAGGAACTCCAAAAATTATAACTAATTGGACAAGATTGAGCTAATCGATTATCCATACAAAGAGAGAAAGATATACAAATTTTAAGATAATATCAAAGTGGAGGAGGGGGTTTTATTTATAGCTCAAGATACAACACCCACAATGATTTCTAATTCATGTGGGATTTTGTCAAATTGCTCACTAAGGAGTTATACAATATTTCTCTTGAGCAACCAACTGTTGAACAGCTTTATGAATGAGATGTCGCAAGCAGCTAGCTGCTATTTTTTTGCTAATTTGCTTTCTCAATAGCAATATGCTTTTAGATTACTTTCCTTTTTCAGGGATGTAACTCATTTTATCTTGAAGAATGAACTTGTAGGTAACTAAGTTCCAATTTTGATCTTTTTGTTATATTGCCTTCACAATTTCCAAACCAAAAAGTGATCATCCCAGTTTCTTATCGTGTTCAAACATCTCTGAAGTTTGGTAACATTATCCGAAATAAGATTTAGCGCCTTCAAACATAATCAATAAGAAGGTTGCTAACTAGATTCTGAAAAACTTCTACATGCCTCCCATGGCTCATCAACTAAACAAGGAAACTATTAAAAGTCACACATCCTAATTGAACCAAACGTAAAAGCATGGCAACAAAAGGTATTTGTAATAATTACAAAACAGTAAGTGCATTGCAGAACTTTCACATGACACAGATATGCATCATATTAGAAGCTAAAAGGTGAGAGCATACATAGATGGCAATGGTTTAAAGAGAAAAAGATAGGCTGTAATAGCTACATTAATAATGCAAAAAAGCATGCCATCCACAATCTTCATAAGTATAGATGATGTTGTACATGCAGAATTACACAATGAGAAGGATCCATGCTAAATCGCTAAGAAACTTTAGACAAACAAGCAACCATCAATTCACTGTACTCTCTACGTTTTGCCAGCTTCAATAATACCAAGATAATCATTTAAACTGTACAAGTTGAATTGAAAGGGTTCAAAATGACTTTATTTGCAAAACAAAATGATAGTATTAAAATATTAAAAGAGACTAGATTTGTCTTTTATTGACAAGCACACCTAGTATGATCTCTATTGATTTAGAACAACTGCTGAAGACAATTAAATAATAGCTCTCAGGAAAAAAAGAAAAAAACAACTTCTACAAAGAAATTATAAACTGAGAATTATGAGTGTAAACATGAAAAAGCAACAAGATATGTGAGATCAGGGTGTTAAATCCTGTATGTAATAAGTTTTAAGTTGACTCATTTAATAAATATGTTGTGTGATATCAAACTATTTATGAGTGAGTTGTGTTTGACCTATAGTGTGTCTTTGTGTTGAGTTTACGTGACGTCGATTAAAAAAATAGTATACAAAAATATATTATGTTAAGTAAAAAATAACATTAAATTATCTAATAAATAGCCAAGTTCAGGGAAAACTGCAATAGGAACCTTACAAGAAATTAGATGATGAAAAAGGGTTACAGAGCATGAAAAATAGAAAAGACGGATGGCCAGGTAACAACATTCATAAAATTGATATCACTAACTCTATTATAAGATATCAACGTCATAGAAAAATATATTCCTAAAGTTATATTTAGTAGAATTGTCCAAGGTCAGACTTGCTCAATGGGGGATATCAAGTAGGTAGGATAATGATATAACATAAAAAATGTCTTACCAAGATGGCCATGTCCTGCAGCAATATCCTATAGATCAACATTATTCCAACGAGAGTGGGATGCTCATTTTCTACCCTTCGTGATTTTGCTTCGACAAAAAATCAATGGACTCCTTACTAGAATACAACTCGGAAGAATATCTTTGACTTTAACAAAATTGCCTGCTCGAGTTACCAAATGAAGATGAGAGTCACCTCTTTTACCCATAAAATCTTGAAGTTTAAGATAAAAATCTTAAATAGCATATGTACCCATATAATTATTACAAATATATTTATTTTTTATGTAATTAAATTAAATTTAAATTACAAATTATATCTATAATTAAATTCTTAATTTTGTTAATTTAACATTCATTATAATTATTGTTGTGTCATATATAATGTTGATACTGATTGTTGTAACTAATATGTAAAACTATCCTCTGTGAATCTACGGGATGAAATAATTGTTAAGATCTCAAATCACCTTGTAGGGTTAAGCTTTGTCCCGTTCGTCTCACGTCCTGATTTTTAAATCAGTAACTATAAGATCAGGGTTAGATAATTGTTTATGTTAACTTAAGCGTGTATGTTAGTTGAGTAATCACATGGGTGCTTTAAGAGTTTGTTATACCATTTTGTACTACTATAACAGAATGCTCTACTTGTAAGCAACCAGAATTAAATAAGATTTTTCAATGTGTATATTCATCAACTTTTTTCTCTCTTCTCTCTCTTTTATTTTTGGTTCATCAAGGTATCAGAGCATATTAGCCAGGGCTAATCAAGTTTTTTTCGTTGTTTAAGAACAAATCAAAGCCGATGATATCAGTGCATCTGTCTTGAGTAAATCCTCATAGTACACTTCATCAGTTTACTCTCCATCTGCAACATCTTTTTCTGCATTTCCTACCTATCTTATTAATCCAAGTTTTTCTGTGAAGTTAGAGGAATCTAATTATTTAATATGGAAAAAACAATTACAACAAGTAATCACTGTATAAGGCTTGAGATCTTTGATTAATGATGACTTCATCACTCCACCAAAACTCATTCAAAAAATTGTTTTAGCAACATATTCTTTAGGAGTTTTTCACTCACATGAAGTTCTTGAAGGAAACCATGACCACTTATTATGGGAAAGATAGGATAATGCTATCAAAAACTGATATACTCATCTGTTTCATCAACTTTTCTTAAATAACTGATTGGCAATAATACTTCACTTGATTGCTGTAAAGCATTAGCTATGGCCTTCAATAACGACTCTCGAACAAACCTAATGGATTTGATGTGATGATTTAATATATCATCTTCTTGCCATTGGTGATAATGTTAGTGATGGAAAGAAAATGCTCTATATTCTTAGAGATTTGGTTTCCAACTACTCTGAACTTGTGATTAATATCACTATAAAAGAAGAGAATGTTTGGTTTGGATGAGTAGTTTTCAAGACTAAGATTACATGCTAGACAACAAGAGTGTATGCATTTACTTGATTCAAGCTTATTCAAGCAAATTTTTCAAAAGTCCTATCTCAAAGAGTCCTTAACTCGGTCAACTACGAGTAAGGAGATGTAGACTCTAAAGCACTTGACTCTAACTTGCAGAAACAAAACAAAGAATACTTAAATAGTTCACCTGATAGAAGTAAAAAAGTATAATATCCAAAAGTAGATAACTTTAAAAAATATATTATATATAGAACGAGAAAGCAAATAAATAACAAATACATTCTAATCAAAGTTTAAGCTTATAGTATGCTAAAACATACATACCTTAAACTTGGATTATACTAACACAATATCGAGATCATGCAAGCGTTGGAAGAGGTTGTTCCCGTCATTGAAGTTAGAGTGTGGGACTTAGCCTTGAATGATAAAGACAAAGAGTGCTTATTTTTGTTGGAAAAACCAATGCTCATATTTACTTTCTCTCGCAGAATAGATAGAAAAGGTTGGAGAGAGTTACTTTCTGAAATACTCTCCTTTCTAAAGCTACGATAGCAAACGGCATATGAGGTAAACCTATATAGAGGCCAGTATTTATATGGTAACATCCTCAGGTTACTTAAGGTAACCACTCGATAACAAATAATTCACTAAATAATAAACAAGTTACAATACTAATAGATAGTAAAACCACTTATTACTTCTATCAATTAGGACCTCCATCCAAGTGCCTACTCTTGCTCTTCACTTGCTATACGTAACTATTTCATTCGACACTCAAACTGGTTGTTCTTTCTGACTAACACTACCTAATATAATATTCTGTAACCAATAAACGATAACCGATAGTGTATCAAATTATAACCTTACGGGATCTACAACCAGCTTCCAAGTATCAAATTGCATACGAAGACACAAAGTTTAACAACGTACTCACGCAAATTACGATTTGATAACTAACAATAAAATAACTCATTCTCAAATGTAAGCCTACAAAAATAATTTCAAAAATAGATATCAATATTAATGTGAATTTTGGCAGAGTTTTGGATTTTAAACAACGGGTAAAGAAAAGAGAAATAAGTGGAGTATCCATAGGACTCAGACTTCACACTTCTCTAGCCATCCTACCAAAGGTGGTGACAAGGGTATTGGCGAGGTCTTTGAAAGGTGCTAAAGTCACATCTTTTCTATTTCAAAAAATGATGAGTATTGTCCATAAATACTCACTTTGAAACTACGTCGACGAATATGGTGTGTGCAAACATGTTTTGCATAAAAAATATTCTAACTAAGTGAGTGTAAATTATTGATTCGTATTGACCAAACCTACACGTAGAAAGACGAACACGGAGTAAAATAAAACGGATAATGTGTTTTGCATAATTGAGCCAACATAGAGATACAAGTATAATAGAACTTACACTATCCTAAAAACTCACTATTTGATAGTTCTTCTTCTAAATTTTATTCCTTTCCTATTTCATAACCTTCAAATAAGAAATTCTAAAATAACCTTAAGAATCAAACCTTTGAAATCACTCAATGTTAGTTCTGTAAGAAGTATGGACATATTGTAGCATGTTGTTTCTTTTGATACCCATAGTCTAAAAACAATGATGCAACAAACCCAAACACTCAATCTAAAAACCTTGGTCCAACACCTCAAGATAATCTTACTCAATCACATGAAAACTCTGATGTTGATAGCTTTGAAAATATTACTTCATATCATCAGAATATTGCTCCATGGTCTTTACTTAGAACTATTATACCTTTAGCTTCTAATGCTCAGTAATGGTTTATGGACATAAGAACTACACTTCATTTTACTTCTACTTTATATGGTCTATAATAATCTAGGCCTTACATAGGTAATGCATCTGTATTGCTTGGTAATGGAACTAGTATTCCTATTTCACAATTAAGAAGTACATATTTTTCTTCTAATACTTGTGATCTAAAGTTGAAAAATCTTCTTTGTGTTCCTCAATTGGACAAAAATTTAACTTATGTTAAGAAATTACATGAAGACAATAGTTTTATTATTGAATTCTTTCCTAACAGATTTTGTGTAAAAGATTTGAAGACTAAGACTACTATTTTAGTCGGGAAAATAGAAGATGATCTATTTCAGCTACCAAGCTCTCAAGGACATCAGTTTACAAACATTGTTACCTAGAATAAAGCTATTCTTAGTAGTGTTTTGTTGCATGATCGATTAGGTCATCCTCACTTGAAGATAGTAAATCATTTTACATGTAGTTAGAAGTATGCATAAGAATCTTCATCATACCAGTGCCTCTGATGTCTATAACTCTTATCAAATGGCTAAATCTCATAGGTTACTATAAGTCATGCTATCCTTTGAGTCTTTATTGGTATTCTCGTGAGTAAAACACAGAGTTTATTTATTTTACTTAATATATCTCTCTTATTCTGTCTAAGCTTAGTTATTGTTGATCAATAATACACACATATATATATATTTAAATATACTTTGTATGCTGATGAGTGCTTAAAAAATATTAATATTATATGATTTATTTTCACTTTAATATTAAAAATAAATTTGAATTTACATAATTTTATCATTATTTTAACAAATCTATATCTTTAAAATCATAGGTATGTTTTATTATTTTTCAGGTATTTTTGGCTTCTAATTGATTATAATGATAAATACTTGAAGAATTATACATGAAAGTACTCCATTTCAACTCAAGAGAATAAAATAATATACATGTATGCCTTACATGTGAATCCAAGCAAACATAAGGGGTGAAACAAATGAAAAATTGGAGAAATGTAGATTAACACGGGCCACGATGGTAGAAAATCTCGAATCTTGACTTAATGCGTACCAAAACAGACATGGACCATGACATGGATAGAAGTGTGCTCTTGTGCGCAAAGAAAATTCCCTCATGATCCACATTTTTTCACTTTTGCTCAACCTTCCTTCACCTATATAAACACCCCCATCTTCTTTGTAAATAAAACAAGAAATTTCAAAGCTTCTTCTGATTTATAAATAATTTTTATAGTTTAAATTTTAGTCATTTAGGAATTTAGCTAGCTATAAATTTATGTAGTAGTTCCAAATCAATAAATAGTTAGATAAATTTGTATAGTGGTTTTTCATATAACAAATCGCTATTGGAGTTATTTATGAGAATACAATTAGTGTATTAATTTTAATTGTATTATATTATTTACAAATTTAATTTAATTTATTATTTTGAATTATATTTTTAATTTACTGATCATATATTAAATATAAGCATGTCTAGCTAAATATTATTATGGAAAATTAGTTATGTTGTTATGCATGTGAAATATTAATTTAGATAAATTTTTTTATAAAATGAATTGACTTTTATTTCTTCCTTTAAGATTTATACAAAGTTTATTACCAAAATATATATTGATGATATATTTTTCGTAGTAGATTTAAAATATGAATGTTAGATTTTAATGTCTAATTATGTTGATTTAATTTAGAATTATGTTATATTTTATAAGTTTTTATGAGATTTATTATTGAAAAATATATTGACGATATATTTTTCATAATAGATTTAAAATAAGAAAGTTAGGTTTAGATACATCAATCTAAAATCTAATTTAAACACCTTGAATGATAATCTAGGTTATGTGCTCGGCTTTAAGCAGTGATTTAGATGGTTTGTTATTTCCTTACAAATAAATCATAATATAATCATCGCCTTAAGATATTAATTGATTTTTATTAACAAAGAATCCAATCTTCGCCTTAGAAAATTTTCATACAAAAAAAAATCAATAATACTAATTTATATCTTTAATAACCTAATTAATTTTAAGAAAGTAAGATTAACTAATAATATATCCTATAAATTCTCCATTAAGTGTTAATTATTTATCTGTATAATATATGTTGAATAATTTCTACTCTTATTTTTAATTTTATGTTATTAGATTAGATTTTTTCAAAACCTAAACAATTGAGACAAGATGTTTAGGTTTATTTTTAGTTTTTAAGAAGTTTGTTGAATTATTTAAAAGTACGTAATTCTGATAACTCTATGAAAGTAGAGTCATTAACACACCTTTTTACTTAATATTTACTTGTTTTATTCAATAAATAGTATTTTTGGTGCTAAAAATATTAAAATATAAAATTACAAAGCTTGTTCATGAAAGTGAAATACAAAGAGAATTTGTGCTTTAGAAGAATCAAAAACTAAATTCGAAGATTCTAAAGCTTCGACAAGGATGGTCTATTATCTTTTTATGCAAGGGATATATTTGGAAGATCAAGTTGGGAGCAAAGATTAATTTAGGAAGTAATATTTTTGTTTTAGCAAATTATGGACTTTTTATGTTTAGCAATTTTTATTTTAGTGAATTGTGGGCTTTTTATTTTAAGTCTTTTAGTCTTTTATTTTTAAGGTTAGATTAGGCCTAATCTAGAAATAAATAGGCCCATTAGGCCCATTTCATCTAGGTTTTTTTCTTTTAGGGTTTCTTACTTATTAATAAGAAGAGCTATGTAATTTGGAGGAAATAACGAATATTCATTAATGAAAAGAAAATTTCAGAAAGCTTTTTCTTTGCCTTCTTTTGTTCTTGATTGAATGCTTGAATTTGACTTATCAAAGGGAGTGATCATCCGTTATGGTGTCTCAAAGTTTGTGTTTTAATGAATTTTTTTCCTTAAGGTTTTAATCTGATCATCTTCAACACGTTCTTATTAAATCAATCATTTATATTATTTTGAGTTCATGGGTTCATAGGTTGTTCGCCTAAAGGCTCCACATCATTTGGTGACAGAGCCTTGGTTACTAAAAACAGGTTATCTATCTTCATCTATATTTGTTTTGAATTTTAGATTTAAAAAAATCGTACTTTGATTGTTTTCTATGTTCTTGAGTCACAAATCACAAAAAAGAAGAAGATAAATTTTGTTCTTTTGAGTCTTGTGTTTTCTTTTAATTTTGTTGTCGTTGTTTTCGTATTTGGATTTTTATAGTAGTTTTCTTTGTATTATTCATATTTTTTTCTTGATTCTTTACTTATGTGTTCAACCTATCTTTTTTCTTAAAAAAGAAAAGAAAAGAAGAGGGCTACTGTTCAGTTTCAAATAAAAAAAATTGATAAAACGAAGTTACAAATTTAAACGGCTATAACTTTTGACTTGGGTAATGAAACGACTATTATAATATATCAAATCGAAGCATACAAGAAATATTAGGCTTATCCTTTTATCTTGCAATTTTACAGTCCAAATTCCACTATTTACACCAGTAACCGAGGGGTTAAATCTTTTCTGCACCTTTTTGCGTTGGGTTTCAGTTATGTTCATTAGCGTTGCAAATTTTTGTTTGTAAATTTTCTATTCACAGCAATAGCAGTAAAAAGAAAAAAAATTAAAATTAAAAAAAATTAAAAAAAATTAAAAAAAATTAAAAAAAATTAAAAAAAATTAAAAAAAATTAAAAAAAATTAAAAAATATTAAAAAAAAAAGAAGAAAAGGAGAAAATAGTAGTAAATTGTTTAAGAATCTAATTTTTGTTTTCTCCCGGAGTTTTGTTGTTCTTGTTGAAATTGGATTTCTTTTATTTTGTTCTTGCTGCCCAAGAATAATTTAAAAAAAAAGGAATAATAGTTGATCAAGAGTCTTTCTTTAGAGTCCTCTCTCGTTAAGAGTTTTTCGTTAGAGTCGTCATTGGTCAAGAATATTTTTTTAGAGTCCTCCTTGGTCAAGAATCTTTCTTTAGAGTCCTCTTTAGTCAAGAGTCTTTCTTAAGAGTCATATTTGGTCAAGAGTCTTTCTTTAGAGTCCTATTTCGACTTTCCTTTTGCCATACTTTGCAATTAAGTTCTTTCAAAATTCTAAATTTTGAGATTGTTATCCATAAAAATGGTTACTTCTTAATATTAGTTAGATTCTTGGATTTTGTTAAGAACACAAAGATGGTTAATGTGAGCTTTGAGTCATAAAAAAATAAAAAATAGTGTGAAAAAAGGAGTATTAACAATCTTATTTGAGAGCAAACACGGGAGGGTGAGTGTGGATTATCTCATTTTATTTTATAGGTTGACAATATAAGTAAGGAAGGAGGGGAACCACAAAAGGTTGACTTGAATTTCTTCATCAAATCTGTTCATAACCAATTTAAGAGGATGAATGCAAGGTTGGATGATTTAGAATCCTTTTTTGATTCTCAATCACATAGAAGAAGACCTAGAAGACATGAGTTTGAGGAAGAAGTTGATTCCAATGTGCAAGAGAGAATCAGTTATAAATGGGACAAAAAGACTAACTACACAAAAGAAAGCAATATAGGCAGTATAAAGATGAAAATTCAGCCCTTTCAAGGAAATAATGATCCTGAGTTATACTTGAAGTGGGAAAGAAAGGTTGATCATATGTTTGATTGTCATTATTACTATGAGGAGAATAATGTAAAGCTAGTAGTCGTAGAATTTCTGATTATGCTAGTATATGATGGGATCAATTGGTGGTTAATAGGCAAAGAAATGGTGAGAGACCTATTCGGTCATGGGAAGAGATGAAATTGGTGATGCGTAAGAGATTCGTACCTAGCCATTACTATTGGGATCTATATAGAAAGTTGCAAGCGCTGGTCCAAGGTTCCATGAGTGTAGAATATTATTATAAGAATATGGAAGTCAACATGATTAGAGCAAACATAGAGGAAGATAGAGAAGCTGACAATGGCGGATTCATTGTCGGGTTAAATAGGAAAACTTTTGATGTGGTTGAATTGCAACATTACTTAGAAATGGAAGAACTACTGCACAAAGCCTAAGTGGGGAAGAAAATCAAGTCCAAAAGGTTCAAATCTAGTTCTTCCTCTAGTTTTCAAGGAAATCAACTTGGAAGGACAACAAAGCTACCTTTAGAAGTAAAGGTGAAGCAAAGTCAAACAATTTAAGCGATGTTCCTAAAGGTAAACCTGAAACAAAAACTCCTACTAAGTCACATGATATTAATTATTTTAGGTGCCAAAGATTCAGACATATTGCTTCTGAATGCCTAAAAAAAAGCCTTATGGTTGTACGTGATAACAAAGAAATCAAGAGTGCTAGTTCAAGTTACGATGAAATGCCACCATTGGAGGATTGTTTTGATGTAGAATTGGAAGAACCTGTGCATGAGGAATTACTTGTCACAAGGAGACCCCTCAATATATAGCCTAGGAGTGAAGGAGATGGGGAGCAAGGTGAGAATATTTTTCACACAAGATGCCTTGTGAAGGATAAGGTATGCATGATTATTATTGATAGTGGGAGCTATACTAATGTAGCTAGCATTTCGTTGGTAAAAAAGTCGAATTTGAAGTGGCAAAAGCATCCCCAATTTGTACAAGCTATAATGTATGAATGATTTTGGAGAAGTGAATGTCAACAAAAAAGTTTGGGTTCCCTTTTCAATTGGAAAGTATGAGGATGAGATTCTTTTTGATGTGGCACCAATGTATATTACTCATATTTTTCTTGGGTGACCATGGCAGTTTGATAGGAGGGTGATACATGATGGGTATCAAAATTGGTACTCTTTTGAAATGAACAATCAAAAATTGTACTAGCCTCTCGCAAACCTTTGCAAGCTTATGAGGACTAGATTAGGATAGAAAGAGAGTGCAAGTTGAGAGACACTACTACAAAAAGGGGCATTAAAGTCTGTTAAAAACCGGCTTTAAACCAATTTAAAGTCGGTTATTTGAATCGACTTTAAATGAAATGACTTAAAAAGTTAAAGTCGGTTCACGCGGTAAACCAACTTTAAATTTTTATTTTTATTTTTTTTACAAAATTTACTCATTTTCTATTATATTCAAATTAAAACATGTATTCGAGTAGAAAAAAACCAAAATGAGTTTAGAAAATAGTTCAAATAATACAAATATTTGAAAAAAAAATTAATTAATAGTAGAAAAATTACCATGGGTTTGTTCTATTTTATTCAAGTTTATCATATTCTTCTCCTAATGTTATAATACAAACCTACATATATAATACAAAAATTTATACACATAATAACGAGAAAAAAATATGAATAATAAGTGTGTAAAATTAATAGAAATACTTACAAAAGTAAATGAAGTGACAAAATGAAGGAAAAAGAAGAAAAAATGGTGTTTTGTAAGTGAGAAATGGGTATAAAAAATTTGAGTATTTTGCTCAAAAAATATAGAGGATCTAAAAGATTAGTTAGAGAGGAAGAAAACCCCATTGCTTAGCGTTGGAATTGGTAGTCGTAGGTGGTCGGAAAATGAGAAAGAGTGGAGGAGGTTTTGGGTTTTGAGAGTTATGCAACGCTTGGAATAGTTTCTATACGGGGAAGAAAAGAAGACAAAATAATTTATCCACATGTCTAGCGTCGGTTCCACGTGTCAGCCGATGCTATGCTACATGCGTAGTGTTGGTTCCACGTGTCAGCCGGCCTATGCTACATGGATAGTGTCGGTTCCACGTGTCGGCCGACAACGCATGCTACGTGGATAGCGTCGGTTCCGGGTGTCAGCCGATTCTACGCTATGTGGATAGCATCGGTTCACCACGTCGACCAACGCTACGTCCACGTGTAACGTTTATTTGACCCACAGAGCCGTGCTGCACGTGGACATAGCGTAGTAAAGTCGGTTGATGTGTCGAACCGATGCTACACGTGGACGTAGCGTCGGTTGACGTGGTGAACATGCGTTATCCACGTAGCGTGGCGTCGGTTGACACACAGGAGCGATGCTACGTCCACGCATAGCATCAATTTGACACATCAATCAATGCTACATCCTGCGTGGATAGCGTCGATTCTACACCAAGCCGAGCTTTAAATTCATTATAAGTCAGTGTTTTCCAAAAACCAATTTTACATATCGAATTAAATACCCCTTTTTGTAGTAGTGAGAAAAACAAAAGTGTGAGCTAGAGGAAAATAAAAAAGGAGATAAAAGTGAGCATATAAGAGAAAATTTAGCATAAAAGAGAGAAAAGTTAGCCTGAAAGAGAGAAAATTAAGCCTGAAAGGAGAGAAAAGTGAGAAAAAAAGGATAAAAGTGAGCAAAGAAGGGAGAAAAAGTGAGCAAGGGGAGAAAAATAAAAGAATGAGTGAATTTCTTTGAAACACGTGAGATTAAGAGTGTAATGTTGGCAAGGCAACAAGTAAATGTACTTATGTACAAAGATATTTATCTTTCTACTAATGATCTTAACTTCATCTTTGTCTAATGTTGTTATGTCTTTATTGCGGGACTTTGAGGATCTATTTTGGGAAGAAATTCGCTATGGATTACCTCGTTTCAAAGGAATTGAGCATAAAATAGACTTCACACCTAGATTTGCAATACCAAACCGACCTACTTACGAGTTAATTACGAGGAAGCGAAGGAGATACAAAGGCAAGTGGATGAGTTGCTACAAAAGTGATTTGTAAGGGAGAGTCTCGATCCGTGTTTGGTTCCTATCATCTTAGTCCCAAAGAAAGATGGAACATGGCGTATGTGTGTGGATTGTCATGCCATTAAAAGGATAACAGTAAAGTATAGACATCCTATCCCTAGTTTAGATGATATGCTTGATGAGTTACATGGCTCTCATTTGTTTTCTAAAATTGACTTAAAGAATGGATATTATCAAATTTGCATGAAAGAAGGGGATGAATGGAAAACAACATTTAAGACTAAATATGGATTGTGTGAATGGTTAGTAATGCCTTTTGGTTTAACTAATGCACCTAGTACATTCATGAGGTTAATGAACCATGTCTTGTGTGCATTCATAGGAAATTTGTGGTAGTTTACTTTGATGATATTTTAGTCTATAGCAAAAATTTAGAGGAACATGTGGAACACTTGCCTGATGTTTTTAGTGTGATGAGAGAGAACAAATTGTATGCTAATCTTAAAAAATGCATATTTTTCATGGAATCTATTGTGTTTCTTGGATTTGTTATTAGTTCATAAGGTATTAGTGTTCATGTAGAAAATGTAAGGGCAATAAGGGATTGGCCTACACCTAAGAATCCGAATGAGGTAAGAAGTTTACATGGTTTAGGAAGTTTTTATCAAAGGTTTCTTAAAGACTTTAGTTATATTGTTACTTTTTGTGAATGCACTTGTTAAAGAATTTTATTTTTAAGTGGGATGATGTGCATGATCGAGCCTCTAGCAGCTTTATAAGATAAACTAACAAATACACCTTTGTTGTGTTTGCCTAACTTTGATAACGCTTACGAGATAGAATGTGATGCATCGGGGATAGGCGTAGGAGGCTGTTTTTAATACGGATTCCAAACCAATTGTTTATTTTAGCAAAAATCTAAGTGGTACAATGTCGAATTATCCTACTTATGAAAAGGAGCTTTATGCATTAGTAAGAACTCTTCAAACATGGCAGAATTACTTATGGCCAAGGGAATTCATCATTTATTCCAATCATGAAATTTTGAAGCTCTTGAAGACCCAAGATAAGCTTAATAAAAGACATGCTAAGAGGTTGGAGTTCGTAGAAATGTTTCCTTATATAATCAAGTACAAGCATGGGAAGGAAAATGTTATGGATGATGCATTTTCTAGGAGGTACATATTACTTACTTCAATGTAAACTAAATTACTTGGTTTTGAATTTCTTAAAAAATTGTATGCTAATGATTCTGATTTTTGCCAAGTATGCAATGCATGTGATAAATGTGTGTCTAGTTTTTTTTATAGGCATGAAGGATTTCTATTCAAGAAAGATAAATTATGTGTTCCTATTTGTTATGTTCAGGAATTTCTTATTAGGGAAAATCATGGAGGAGGTTTGATGGGTCATTTTAGTGTTCTAAAGACTTTAGATATTTTACATGATCATTTTTATTGACATAATATGAAGCATGATATGCAATCTTG
Organism: Hippophae rhamnoides; assembly: GCA_033030585.1. Classification (NCBI taxonomy): domain Eukaryota; kingdom Viridiplantae; phylum Streptophyta; class Magnoliopsida; order Rosales; family Elaeagnaceae; genus Hippophae; species Hippophae rhamnoides. The sequence continues at coordinate 22,712,280 of CM065434.1, read as the reverse complement.
GATTGATATATCTATGGATTTTGTTTTAGGATTACCAAGGTCTCAAAGTGGCAAGGATAGCATCTTTTTTTTGGTTGATAGGTTTAGTAAAATGACTCATTTTATTGCATGTTCTAAAACCAATGATTCAACATATATTTTTGATTTTTTCTTTAAAGATGTGGTTCATTTGAATGGGTTGCCTAAGAAAATTGTTAGTGATAGAGATGTTAAGTTCCTAAGTCATTTTTGGCGCACTTTATGGAATAAACTAGGAACTAAACTATTATTTTCCACTCTTTCACATCCTTAAATGAATGGTAAAATTGAAGTAGTTAATAGGAAACTCAATACTTTGTTGTGTGCTATCATTCAAAAGAATATAAGGCAGTGGGAGAAGTGTTTGCCACACATTGAGTTTGCATATAATAGGACTGTTTAGTCTACTTCTTCATTTTCTCCTTTTGAAGTTATTTATGGCTTTAATCCTTTAATACCTATATTTTACCTTTGCCTACTAATGAGCATGCTAATATTAATGGTAAGAAAAAGTGATTGTTTGAAGGATTTACATGCTAGAGTTTGGACCAACATTGAAAGGAAGAATGGGAAATATGCTAAGCGAGAAAATAAGGAGCGTTTAAAGGTTGTTTTCCAACTGGGAGATTGGGTTTGGGTGCATATGTGAAAGGAGAGGTTTCCCACACAATAAAATTCAAAATTACAGAATCGAGGAGATAGACCTTTTCAAGTCTTAGAACGGATCAATGATAACGCCTACAAGATAGATTTTCCAAGTGACTATGGTAATGTTAGCGCAAATTTTAATGTCACTGATTTATCTTTGTTTGATGTAGGTGATTCGAGGACAAATCTTTTCGAAAAGGAGGGGAATAATGGAGATCAAGGTGCTGATCAAGTTGATCTTCCCAAATATTCTCATGATCCTTTGCAAGGAATTGGTGGTTCAATGACTAGGGAAAAGATTAAGAGGATGAAGGAAGCTTTGCAAGGCTTGATCATGGAAGTGCAATACAAAGAGAGCATGTTAGAAGAATCAAAAACTAAATTCGAAGATTCTAAAGCTTTGCCAAGGATGGTCTATTTCCTTTTTATGAAAGGTATATATTTGGAAGATCAAGTTGGGAGCAAAGATTGATTTATGAAGTAATATTTTTGTTTTAGCTAATTATGGGCTTTTTATGTTTAGCAATTTTTATTTTAGTGAATTATGGGTTTTTTATTTTAAGTGTTTTAGTTTTTTATTTTTAAGGTTGGATTAGGCCTAATCCATAACTAACTAGGCCCATTAGGCCCATTTCATCTAGGGTTTTTTCTTTTAGGGTTTCTTGCTTATTAATAAGAAAAAATATGTAATTTAGAGGCAAGAACGAATATTCATTAATGAAAAGAAATTTTCTGAAATCTTCTTACTTTGCCTTCTTATATTCTTAATTCAATACTTGAATTCGACTTATCAAATGGAGTGATCATCCTTTGTGGCATCTCAAGATTTGGGTTTTAAGGACTTTGTTTCCTTAGGGTTCTAATCTGGTCATCTTAAGCACTTTCTTAGCAAATCAATCGTTTCTATTCCTTTGAGTTTGTGGGTTCTTAGGTTGATTGCCTAAAGGGTCCGCATCAATGCATGCATAAAATTTTGCTAAAGGATGTGGCTAAACCAGCTAGGGATGCATAATGCCTTTTAAACCCCATTATGCCTGACATAGTTCTAAATGGATACTACGGCTATAACCAAATTGTTGTGGCACCTAAATACCAAGAAAATACTACCTTCGTATGTCCTTATGGACCCTTTTATTTTAGAAAAATTCCATTTGGATTATGCAATGCACTTGGGACATTTCAACGCTGCATGATGGCTATTTTCTCGAGACATGGTGGAGATACATATAGAAATCTTCATGGATGATATTTTGGTCTTTGGAAACTCATTTTGATGAATGTATACCACGACCTTTGCCTAGTGCTACAAAGATGTGAAAAAAAAAATTTGGTTTTAAATTGGGAGAAATGTCATTTCATGGTACATGAAGGTATAATCTTGGGCCGTAAAATCTCGGCTAATGGTGTTGAGATGGATAAAGTTAAGATAGACATGATTAAAAAACTACTACCACCTACCAATGTATGAAGAGTAAGGATTTTTCTTGGGCTTGTAGGTTTTCATCGTAGATTCATAAAATATTTTTCCCAAATCTCTAAACCCTTGTGTAATCTTTTGGAAAAAGGACACGCCTTTCAAGTTTGATGATAAATGTTTAATAGCATTTCAAGTGCTATAAGAGAGACTAGTGTCAGCACTATTTATAGTCACATAAGATTGGAAAAATCTCTTTGAGTTGATGTGTGACACAAGTGATTTTGCTATTAGAGCTATTCTTGGATAGCAAAGAGACAAAATGTTTCATGTCATATACTATACAAGCTAGACATTGAATCAGGCTCAAATGAATTATACTACTACAGAGAAAGAGCTCCTTGCCATTGTATATGCCTCTGAAAAATTCAGATCTTATTTGGTTGGCACCAAAGTGATTGTCTACATGGATCATTTTACAATAAAGTATCTCATGAGGAAGAAGGATGCCAAACCAATATTGATAAGATGGGTGCTACTTCTACAATAATGTTTCTTGGAAATTCATGATAAAAAATGAACATAAAATCAAGTAACAAAGCATTTGTCTAGACTAGAGAAGGAAGCAAAAGTGGATGATAATATGGTGATTGTGGAATCTTTCCCAGATGAACAACTATTTTCTGTAGCTCGAATAAAAGTCCTATGGTATATAGACATTGAAAATTTCCCTTCTTTGCCAATATTATTCCATCAAGCGTCACATGGAAACAAAGGAAGAAGTTCTTCAATGACATTAAAAAATATTTTTGGGATGACCATACCTCTATAAAGAATGTGGTGATGGTATTTTGAGAAGGTATGTCCCTAATGATGAAGTTGAAAGTATTCTTTACTATTGCCATAGCTTCGAGACTATGAAGGTCACTTTGGAAGCACAAAACAATAGCTAAAGTACTTCAATCAGGTTGATTTTGGCTCACATTGTTTAAAAACAGATTACAATTATGAAAAGATGTGTGAGATGTCAAAGGATAGGTAATATTTCAAAAGAGATGATATACCTCTAAATAGTACGCTTTAGGTGGAATAGTTTGATGTTTGGGGCATCAAATTTATGGGACCCTTCCTTCCATCCTTTTGTAACCAATATATACTTGTACAAGTAAATATGAACCAAGGGGTTAGGACCTAGCTAATTTTAGATTATATAGCAAAGGGTTTCTCCACAAATCAATGGATTTTACTCACCATTTTTACGAAAGGAAAAAGACGCCACAAGGAGTTGCTATTTCCTTGATAAGTCTAGCATAAATGACACCTAACAAGTATGGATATTACTAACCACCAATTCTTGGATGCTAAACAATGCCACAAAATTTGATAATCCCTTAATAAGTTGGTTAAAGAGGAACAAAGAGCTTGAATGAGCTCTCAAATGATCTGAAAATCAAAATTTCATTCAAATTGTATTTTCCGATGGTTGAAATTTTGCTCTTAATAGGATATAAACAAACCCTAAGCTCTATTACATCATATCCTTGATACCATCCAAGGGTTGAAAATAGAAAACAACAAAAAAGCACAAAAAGTAGCGAGAAAACATGGATCAAAACATGGAGAAAAATGGGGTAGTGACTTCTGAAAGGAATCTATGAAAATAATACATCTTAACCCTTGATTTCATCAAGGGTTGAAAAATAAACTGCCCATAATCAATCCAAATGGCCTGCAGCACAAATGGAGCAAAATGTGGAGCAAAATATGAAGCAAAATTGGAGCGGTGAGAATAAAGGAATCACATAAAATATTATATCTTAACCTTTGTTTCAATCTAAAGAAATTTGAAAATGAAGCTGCCCAAAAATTCTAAATGGCACAACAATGTGCCTAGCTTTCTTTTGGCAGTTTTGCCCTAATTTCCATCCTTGGCTTGTCCCAATCCTTGCACTCCCAATTTGGGTCTCCTTGGTTATGCATGACCTCTTGAATGAACCCATTTAAAGCCTCTTTGAGTTGTTCCCTCCTAGACCTTATGATTGGTCCACTTGGAATTTGTAGAGCTCAATGATTGTCATCATTCCCCCTCTCTTCAAAAGGATTCAACCTTAAATCATCACATGCATAATCAAAGGGAGAAGTATCAGAAACATTAAAAGAGGTGTTGACATTATACTTACCAGGAAATTCTAGTTTGTAGGCATTTTCATTAATCCTTTCGATGGCTTGAAATGGACCATCTCCCCGTGATAGATACTTTGATTTTCTTTGTTACGTAAAATGCTCTTTTTTCATGTGCACCCACACTGATCTCCAAACTCAAAGATCATCCTATGACATCCTTTGTTGGCTTGTTTGATATATTATTCAATCTTTCTCTCAATGTTGAGCCTTGCTTTCTCTTTTTCAAAAGTTTTTGCAAAGTTTTGTAAAGACAATAAAGGAGCACGAGTCAATTTTTCCTTAAGCAGTTGGAATGAAATTTCTCACTCTTCTCCCCATTTGAACCTAACATTCTTTTTGATAACTTTGGCTATCGATGTTGTTATGCTAAAATCTTTCACAAATCGTCGATGAAAGCAAACAAGTCCATGAAAACTTCGAACATTACTTAAACTTCTTGGGTTAGGCCACTCCTAGATAGCTCGAATCTTTTCTTCATCAACCTAAACTCCTTTTGCACTCACAATGAAACCCATCAACACAAGCTTATCGGTGCAAAATGTGCACTTCTTTAGGTTAGGAAATAGTTTCTCTCTCTTAAGCACTTCAAGAACAGATTGCAAATATTTCAAATGGTCTTCTCCAATAAAAGCATGCAAAACATGGTTCATTAATCTTGTAAAAGTACTTGGAGCATTAGTTAAACCAAATGGCCTGACTAACCACTCATATAAACCATATTTTATCTTAAATGCATTTTTCCATTCATCACCTTCTTTCATTCTAATTGGGTGATATCCACTTTTCAAATCAAATTTAGAAAAGACACCAGAGCCATGCAACTCATCTAACATATCAACTAAGTGGGGAATAGAGTGACGATAATTTACCATGATATTGTTGATTACTTGGCAGTCTACACACATTCTCCATGTCCCATCCTTCTAGGGAACAAAATTACTAGAACAACGCGTGGACACATTTGTTCTTTCACGTACCCTTTTCCATCAACTCACTAACTTTGTGTTTGTAGTTCCTTTGTCTCCTCGGGATTACTCCAATGAGAATAGTCGGTTTGGAATGTTAGTACCAAGTACAAAATCAATTTGATGTTCAATCCCTCGAATAAGAGGTAATCCATTAGGAATTTCCTCGGGAAAGACATCCTCGAATTCTGTGAAGATAGAAACAATTGAACTAGGCAAAGCATCATCGAGTTGTTTAGTATTCAAAAATTTCTCATTATACGAGAATTACTATCAATGGGTGATTAATTAATATTTCTTTTTTAATTTCACTCGCTTTTGCATAGACATTTTGTTTTTCTCTCTTCTTTTGTCTCAAATTTTTCAATCTCTCTTTCTTTTTCTTTACGATTTTCTCTCGATTTCTTTTTATCACACTCTTTTGCCACAAATTTTATTTTGTTCACTCTCTTTTTTTCTTTCAATCTTTTCTTTACTCTCATTCTTTTCTTTAGTCTCACTCTCCTTTTCTTTTTCACTCTTCTCTTTTCTCTCATTATTTTCTTTAGTCTCGCTTTCTTCTTTTCATTTTCACTTATCTCTTTTCTATCATTCTTTTCTTTAGTCACACTCTCCTTTTCATTTTAACTCTTTTCTCTTCCTCTAACCATCTTCATTTAATATTCAAAGACTTGCTTGGGTGAAAGGGGGACAAGTGTGAGGTTTCTACCATCTTTCACAAATGAATACTGGTTTCTATATCCATCATGTGTAACCCTCCGATCATATTTCCAAGGCCTACCTAGCAGGATGTGCTCGGCTTGCATGGGTATCATATCACACATCACCTCATCTTTGTACTTTCCAATTGAGAAGCTCACTAACACTTTCTTATCAACCATCACTTCCCATTATCATTTAGCCATTGCAACTTGTAAGGCTTAGGGTGTTCGAATGTAGACAACCCTAATTTCTCAACTAAGGTAGTACTAGCCACGTTGGTGCAACTTTCCCCATCTATGATAAGCTGATGAGTGCTCAAAAGCACTAAAATTACCATGATTTTATGCACATTAATTGATTAAAAATATATATATTTATATGTTTTATCATATATTTATATAAATTTGTCTTTTCGAATCACGGGTATTTTTATTGTTTTTCGGGTATTTTCGGCTTAAAAAACGTCACTTAAAAACTCAAAAAAGAATCTTGGAAGCAATACATCACAAATATATTAATAAATAAATGTGGAAAGGTCAACAAATATGGAAAAATTGGACAAAATGGGTTGAAAAAGGTCAAAAATGTCAAAAAAGGAGAAAATCGCGCCCGGAAGCTTGACCCGCACGCCTTCGCGCCGGCTCCAGTGCAGCCGCAGCATGCTTAACACTTGTTCACAGCAGCGCCGCTGCTGTCACCGCGATTCCTCGCGCAGCCGCGCCCATTTCGCCCCATTTTTCACGATGCAACGCCCCACGTGACGTCATCTTTGGCGTCATCAATGACCTCGCCATTTACCTTCTGGCGTTTTCACCATTTTTTTAACATTTTTTCACCCCACTTTTCTCTCCGTCCTCACTATAAATACCCCTTCTCTTCACTTCCTACCACACCTTAAAAACACACTTCTCTCTTCTTTCTTTCTCTCCATTTCTTAGTTTTTAGTTTTTTTAGTTTTTCTTATGTTTTAGCTAGTTTCTCTTCATTTTAGAGTTCTTCCCTTTTTGGGAAGAACTAGTTATGTTTTGTAATTTATTAGCTTTTTTGATTCAATAAATGGGAGTGCAAATACCGTTTGGAGGTTTTCTAGCAAGGAAAGGCATCAATCTTGTAAGGATTTTATTTTCTTTGCTGAGTTATTTTTTATGCTTTATTCTAACATGTTATATTTAATTTATGCGTGATTAAATTTAGCTTGTAGCTTTATTTGTAAACATGACATAATAATAACGTTGTTATGCTTACTTGAGAAATATTAAATAGGTGAAAATCTCTAAAATGAATTGATTTTATTTTTTATTCAAGATTTTATATTAAGAATGTTAGAGAGAAATATATTATTTTTCATTACAAACTTAAATCTGAAAATTAGATTTTAAGGTTTAGTTATCGAATTACGATTTAGAGTAGTGCTTTCTTTTATTTGTTGGTACAATCGCTTAGGTAGTTAGAGTGAAGCTATATTTCAAAAGTTTTTATAAGAATTATTATCTAAAAATGTATTGACAACATGTTTTAGGTAGTAGTTTTAAAACTTGAAAGTTAGTACTAGGATAACTAAATGCTTAGGTTTAATTTGGACACCTTGAATAAAGTTTAAAGTGTCTAACCCACCAAAGGTGGCATTTTAAATGGTTTATTTTCAATCTCTTAGAAAAAGAAATTAATTTAATTAACCAAATTACTTATCAATCCCAGCGTAGGTGTTAATTGATTTGTTTAGTTAACAAAGAATATCTAACCCGTAATGGTGGTATTAAATACAAAAGGGAGAATCGATAAATATCGATTCATATCTTTAATAACCTAGATAATATGAGCAAGCGTAATTAACTTAGTTATTATATCCATAAATACTCACTTATTTATAAAAGATAAAATTTGCATGAATGTTTATTGAATCTATGTTTAATTTTATGTTATTAGATTAAAAACACAAAACCCCAAAATATCGTGTGAGAATGTTTAGGATTTAATTCGTTTTAAAAGTTTGAATAATAAATTAAAAACCACGTACATTCCTTCCTTAGATCGACCTTGGGAGTATATTTATCATTTTCTACGAAATGATTAGGTACTTGTGAGAGTTTTATAAATATAAAAACAAAGTATTAGCGAGAATCAGCGATCTTGATTTTTCGATTCGTAAAGTTTTTAGCGCGGATTAAAGTGGATGAATGGCATAAAGTTTTTGTGTAGATTCTTGAAGAAGGAATAGCATTTTTAATATATTTATCAAAATTTTAAAAATATTTTTGTGCTGTAAAACATTGTGATTTTTTTTTGTTTTTGTAAAAAAATAAAAAATAAAACATTTAATCAAATTTCAAATTTCATAAGAAATAATACAAAAATATAAAAAATATAAAATATAAAAAATATAAAAAATATATAAAAAATATAAAAAAATATAAAAAAATATAAAAAAATATAAAAAAATACAAAATATAAAAAATATAAAAAATATAAAAAAAATAAAAAAATATAAAAAAAATATAAAAAAAAATAAAAAAAAAATAAAAAAAAATAAAAAACTAAAAAAAAATAAAAAATAAAATAAAAAAAAATAAAAAAAATAAAAAAAAATAAGAAAAATAAAAAAAAACCTAATTTTTAATTTTTTAAGTTTAATTTTTTTTATTTTATTTATTTTAAATCATAATTTTAATTTTTCTTTTCTTTTTTTTAAATTATTTTATTTTCTTTTACCTTTTTCCATTTTATTTTGTTATTTTTATTTTATTTTATATTTTTCTTTCTTTAACTATTTTCTTTTCTTCTTGATTTTTATTTAACTTAATTAACTTAGTTTTTTGTTTTTTACTAACTTAATTAACTTAGATTGTTTTAACTTAACTTAATTAACTTAGATTTTTTTACTTCACTTAATTAACTTAGATTTTTTACTTCACTTAACTTAATTAACTTAGATTTTTTACTTCACTTAACTTAATTAACTTTTTTCACTTAACTTAATTAACTTAGATTTTTTACTTCAACTTAGCTTAATTAACTTTTTACTAACTTAATTAACTTAGATTTTTTAACTTAACTTAATTAACTTAGATTTTTTTAATTCACTTAACTTAATTAACCTTTTCTTTAAACTTAATTAACTTAGATTTTCATTAACTTAAATTTTTATTTAACTTAACTTAATAACATGAAAAGTAAAGATCTAAGGGAGTTCTGTCTAGGAGACTAGTTCTTGGAAGCCTTTGTGCCACCATTCTTTCTGGGAGCGTTGTTAAATACAGGAGGATGGTTTTTAAGGAGCCTTTGCACCACCATTCTTTCCTGGGAGCACTCTTGGTTAATATTGATTATGTTATTTTTTTTTTCTTAAAAAAAACAAAAAAAAAACAAAAATTTCTGAACTATCTCCAAAATTTTAAAGTTTTAATTACAATCTAAGGAGTTGGTTGCTTTGTTTGATCTAGGTACAATTGTGTTTTAATGACTTAATTATTTGATTTGCACCTAGATGTGGGTTATCTAAAACCGTCAAAGTATGCCTCTAGTTTTAAGTACAAAAAGAAATTTGAAAATCAATAGGGCATGACTGAAAAAGTATAGGTAGACAACATTGTCTTACTTGTAGGTTTGATTAACTCAATGATGAGGGGACATTGAGTTTACTTAAAATGCAATCCCGAGTTACATCTTTGCTAAGGCGTTAAACTAAAGCGTGGATGGAAAACTGACCTTGTCAATTTTAGGTAATTTTCTTTTATTTCTTTTATTTACTTAATTTTATTGTTTATTTCATTTTAATTACATGTGAATAATTTTTAAATTGTTAAAACTAAAAATATTTGTTGAGATGTTAGAAGTTCATAGCGATGCAATGCGTATACACATTAATGATGAATATGATGGATGCACCTGCATTTTCCATTACTACTTGCACATTCTCAGGAAATAGGTAATATTTCTTCTCTATTCTCTTTATCTTTAATTTATAGTTGTTACATTGAGTACAATGTAAGTTCTAGGTTGGGGGTGGTAAAAAGTTACCATGCTTAATTAAAAAAAACAAAAATTTTGACAATTTAAAAATAAAAAAAATAAAAAATATATATATAATAATTTTTTTATTTTATTTTTATGTTCACATTTTCTTTTTCTTTTTTGTGTGTTTGGTTTTATTTCTATTTTGTGTGATTTAGTAATTTTTGGAATAAAAAAAAAACTTTTCTCACAAAAATTTATCATTTCTTTAAATCAAATTTAAGTAAATAGTTAAGTCTTTTGTACTATTAGATTAATTTTTGAAAACATATCATGAAATATTTTGTAATTATTTTTTGATAATTAGTTAGTTTTTGTCATAACTAGTATTTCTAGATAAGATGTAGAAATTATATTAAACCCAAAATCGGTGTTTATGAATTTTTTTTAGTGGAGACTATCTTTGTGAGATATAATTTGAGCCTAATTTCCTTTATTCAGAGTGAAATATATATTTTTTTCTACTCCAAACACATTTCTTATTTCTTCAAATTTTTAGATGATCTCTATAGGTATTAGCATTGAATGTATGAGTTTTTCTATCTTAATAGAGTATCGTATATTTTTTATTATTATTTTTGCTTAGATTAAATGATTTGAGTAGAAATTGATAGTATATACTTATATCTCATTCATGCAATAATTTCTACAAAAAAAAGAGACATATACAGGGGTTACCTAAACCAAGATCAAAGAGAAAAGCCACAAAATTAACCAACTCACCAAAATCCAAAAAAAAAAATGTACAATCTGTACATGGGTTGACTCTCTAAAATATATATATTGAGAAATATCTTGAGAAAAAAATAGAGATAAAGAATATATAGTATAATCTACATCTTATAACCCACATTGCCTACAAAGTTGTGAGTAAAGGCTAATTATAAAAGAAGGATATAGGAAATAATTCCCTAAAAAGTCATTACACTTTCTCTTCATTTGTAAAAGGCATATATCTTGAAATTCTTTCTTAATGAGTTTGATTTATGCATGAAAATAATTTTTATATATGATATCTTTATAATTTATACATTTGATTCCTTTCGTGAGATCAATGTTAAAATAACACTTTGAGCCTTTATTCTTTATACATATGCGAACATATTAGTTCATTTCTATACATCAACTCTTTCACACATAAATTAGTATGAGTGTTTGAACCCGTAGGATTCGGTGTTTTGAGAGTATTGACTTGTGAGGAATAGAGTTGAAGCGAATTCTAATTCCTTGGCCTTTGAAATTGGGTAAAATTAAATAGATACATTTTTGATAGGAAATATGAAAATGATTTTCGACTAATTATTATAATAAAATCATGATTGTTTAAAGAGATTAAAATAACTTATGCTTGAGATTTTAATTATGATCTTAAAAGAGATTAAAAAAGTAGGAGATATTTTTGTGATATGTTGTTTTCTTTTATTCTTAAATTAATTTTTGATTTTGTTGTAATTTTAGTTTTTGATTTGATTGTTTTTATTTTTACATTTAGTTCAATGTTTGTGGGTATCATTCTTGAAAACCCTCACGAGACTCAAACTTCGTCCACTATTGCAACCTAGGGGTTTAAAGGCTTGTTGCATAGGCTAAATGCAGCCGTGTCAATCCACGGAAGTGATTTAGGATAATTTAATTTTTTAGTTTTTATCGTTTCTCTTGCTAAGGGACTAGCGAAGTTGGTTGGGGGTTGTGATGAGTGCTCAAAAAGCACTAAAATTACCATGATTTTTATGCACATTAATTGATTAAAAATATATGTATTTATATGTTTTATCATATATTTATATAAATTTGTCTTTTTCGGAATCACGGGTATTTTTATTGTTTTTAGGTATTTTCGCTTAAAAAGGTAACTTAAAGACTCAAAAGAATCTTGGAAGCAATACATCACAAATATATTAATAAATAAATGCGAGAAAGGTCAACAAATATGGAAAAATTGGACAAAATGGGTCGAAAAAGGTCAAAAATGTCAAAAAGGAGAAAATCGCGCCCGGAGCTGACCCGCCGCCAGCGCAGCCTGTGTGGCCGAGCCGCGCGCGACTTATGACAGCACACGCGTCCGCCCAGGATGTGCGCGCCTTCCTCCCGGATCGGCGCACGTCGCCGCGTGTGGCCCATCATCAGCGTTCACGCGTGCGCGCTTTTTGTAGCGCGCAGCCTTTCCGCTCCATTCCGGCCGCCATTCGCCCCATTTTTCACGTGCGGTAGCCGCCCCGTGACGTCATCGATGACCTCACCATTTGCACTACGCGTTTTCACCATTTTTTAACATTTTGTCACCCACTTTTTCTCTCCATCCTCACCTATAAATACCCCTTCTCTTAACTTCGTACCACGCCTTAAAAACACACTTCTCTCTTCTTTCTTTCTCTCCATTTCTTAGTTTTTAGTTTTTAGTTTTTCTTTTGTTTTAGCTAGTTTCTCTTAATTTTAGAGTTCTTCCCTTTTTTGGGAAGAACTAGTTATGTTTTGTAATTTATTAGCTTTTTTGATTCAATAAATGGGAGTGCAAATTCCGTTTGGAGGTTTTCTAACTAGCGAGAATGGCATCAAAATCTTGTAAGGATTTTATTTTCTTTACAGTTATTTTTATGCTTTATTCTTACATGTTATATTTAATTTGTCTGTGATTAAATTTAACTGTGCTAGCTGTTTGTAAACATGATATAATAATAACGTTGTTATGCTTGCGAAATATTAAATAGGTGAAAATCTATAAAATGAATTGATTTTATTTTTAATCAAGATTTTATATTAAGAATGTTAGAGAGAAATATATTATTTTTCATTACAAACTTAAATCTGAAAATTAGATTTTAAGGTTTAGTTATCCGGTCTGATTTAGAGTAATGCTCTTTTTTTTGTTGGTACAATCGCCCGGTAGTTAGAGTGAAGCTCTATTTCAAAATTTTTTATAAGAATTATTATCTGAAAATGTATTGACAACATGTTTTAAGTAGTAGTTTTAAAACTTGAAAGTTATTTCTCTCGGATAACTAAATTCTTAGGTTTAATTTGGACACCTTGAATAAAGTTTAAACTGTCTAACCCCACCAAAGGTGGCATTTAAATGGTTCATTTTCAATCTCTTAGAAAAAGGAATTAATTTAATTAACCAAATTAGTTATCAACCCCATAGGTGTTAATTGATTTGTTTAGTTAACAAAGAATATCTAACCCCGCAAGGTGGTATTCATACAAAAAAGGGAGAATCGATAAATATCAATTAATATCTTTAATAACCTAGATAATATGAGCAAGGATAATTAACTTAGTTATTAAATCCATAAATTCTCTTTTATTTGTACAAGATAAAATTTACATGAATGTTTATTGAATCTAAGTTTAATTTTATGTTATTAGGTTAAAAACACAAAACCCCAAAATATCGTGACGGGATGTTTAGGATTTAATTTCGTTTTTAAAAGTTTGAATAATAAATTAAAAACCACGTACATTCCTTCCTTAGATCGACCTTGGGAGTATACTTATCATTTTCTACGAAATGATTCGTGCACTTTCTTGAGAGTTTATAAATATAAAACCAAAGTATTGGCGAGAATCAGCGATGCGGTTTTTAGTTCAATCAAGTTTTTGGCGCGTTCTTGATGGCATCAAGTTTTTGAGCGCCATTACGGGATGGCATCAAGTTTTTGGTGCCATTGCGAGATGGCATCAATAACACTACACACCTTGTTTCTCACATGAAACCTTGTGTGAAAGATACTATATCTTTTTTGTTCAATGTCTTCCTCCTTGACTTGAAAACTTAACTATCGCCTTGTTACAAGTGCTTGCCTATTAACCCCCTTAACATTTTCTTGAGGTGTTTCTTGTTGTAAAGCCTACAGGTATTTTCTTGCCTTCCCAATCTTTCATTCATATCGACCATCAAGTTGTTCATCCTCTCAAAAGATTGTTGCAAGGCCACAATCATGAACACCGTATCAGGTCTTCCTTGAGGACTACCCTTTGCATTGGACATTTTTTTTGCAATTCTACCTGATAAGAGGTTAGTGTAATAAAATAGAACTAATGAAAATTCAATCAATACCTGCATCGTGTTTTTAGCGCTCGAATTGATCGTTAAACCCTCTTTTGTTCCTAATCAAAGCAACCAAATCTAGGAATTCCAACCAATTTGTAGAATTATCAAACAACCAAAAGGTAGTTCACAATATTACACTTGTTAAAGCCATGAAAACTAACTCAAAGTGTTTTGGATCTTAGATTAGAATAATTAATCACAAGGGAAATCAAAAGATTAACAATATTGGAAGAACAATAATTTCCTGAAAGAAATCAACACCACAATTAGGAATTTATGATAATAGGGAAAGGGGTTTTGGAATTATGAGTTCAAACACACACTAGAAATTAGCATATGTAATTTGGCCTCTTTTCTTTGTTTTTTAATAAATTCTGGCGAGTCCTTTTCTATTTTTTCTTTGTTTTTTTTATCTAATATGCAAATAGCTAAAGAGTAAATCAATACAACACCTTAAATATGAGTTTATGGAATTTTGAAGATATGTAAAATATACATAAATTATGACACAAAGGGAAATGAAATTTCTCACAGGAACTACCACGTAAATACAAGAAAACAACAAAAAATTGCAGAATAGTTTAGGAAATAGCGAAATTTGCAAGGAAAATGCGAGAATATGAAAGGAAAATTAGAATACTTTTAGAAACAACGGGATATGCAACGTTACTACTAAAAAACTTTGGACATAATAGAATTTGCAAGGAAAATGCAGAAAAATGTGGAAATAAAGAAGAACAATTTTTTTTAGGTTTGGAAAATGAATTTCAACAAGAGCATAGCTTGATGAAATATTTTTCGTTTTTTTTCCTATGTATCGAGAAATACAATGAGAACACTGAGAACAAATATAAAGGGATAGGAATTTGAAAATTAGCACCTAAAGTTCTATTACCAAATGATATGAACCAAAGGGTTAGGACCTAGCTAATTTTAGATTATACAGCATAAAGGGTTTCTCCACGGAAATCAATGGATATTTCTCACCATTTTTGAATGGAAAAGGACGCCACGATGATGGTGTTATTTCCTTGATAAGTCTAGCGTAAATGACACCACCATAACAAGTACTGGATATTACTCACTGTCAGTAAATGCTTGGATGCTATACAATGCCATGAGGTTGCCAATCCGCTTGATAAGTTGCTTAAAAAGAGGAACCGAAAAAGAGCTTGAATAAGCTCTCGAATGATTTGAAAATTCAAATTTCATTTCAAATTGTATTTTTCAATAGGCGGTAAAATTTGACTTTCTTAATATGAGATACAAACAAACTCTAAGCTCTTTACTACATCATGGCACGCTTTATCTCATCCAAGGGTTGAAAATAAAAAGCAGACCAAAAAGCACAAAAGGTAGTAGAAAACATGGACGAAAACGTGAAGAAAAAATGGGATAGCTGACTATAAAGGGAATCCTATGAAAATATTACATGTCTGTAACCACTTGATTTCATCCCGGAGGCGCGAAAAAGAAAGCTGCCCGAAAATCGGTCCAAATGGCCTGACGGCATGTAAATGGAGCAAAATGTGGAGAAAAAATTGGAGTAGTTGAGAACAAAGGAATCCTATAAAATATTACATCTTAACCCTTTGTTGTTTCCATCTAAGGGTTGAAAATGAAGCTGCACCCAAAAAAATTCCAAATGGCCTATGACAATGTGCCTAGTTTTCTTTTACCAATTTTGCCACTAATTTCCATCCTAGGATTGTCCCAGTCCTTTGCACTATAATTTAGATCCGCTTGGTTTATCGCATAACCTCTTGAATGAGCCTATTTACAAAGCCTTTTTAAGTTGTACCACTCATAGACCTTATGATTGGTCCACTTGGAATTTTTTAGAGCTGCGATGTTTCTCGTAAATGCCATCCTGAAGTGGATTGCATTGTCAAATTTAGTTGTAAAGCAGTTCAGGTAACAAATGTGATGCCAAAAGTTGGCATGAAATTTTTGAAGAAAAAACATTTCACTAGGTTTTGGAACTCCTAGGATCATTATTAGTATTGATGGAAGAAGTCAACTTTTTGTAATAGAAGCATTTTAATTACTGTATTGTCTAACTATGGTATTAAGCATAAAGTGCCTACCCACACCATGTTTCCAAACAAGTGAGCAAGTAGAGGTATCCAATATAAGAAGTGAAAAAGAATTTTTGGAGAAAACCATACGAACATCTCTACAGGGAAGGATTGGTCATCTAAGTTGGATGATGCTTTATGGGCATCACATAACTTCGTTTAAAATACCAATTGGTACCACCACATATAACATAGTTTATGAAGAAGAGCCGCACGTCACTATATCACTAGAATTGCACACAAAGTACTTGCCTGGGGCACTAAAAGCAGTTGAATATGTACAAGAGATACAAGTGGTGAAAAACAAATGCTTCAAATAAATGATTTGGATGAATTACAGTGGAATGCTTATGAGAATACTAAGCTTTAAAAAAGATGGCATGACAAGAAAATTGTACATTGTATCTTTAGGCAACCGGGTCAAAAAGTGTTACTATAAAAATCAAGATGCAAATTGTTTCGGGCAAAATAAGGAAGTAGATGGCGCTGGTCCGTTTCATCGTGATAAGGTAACCAACCATGGAAAGCCATTGAGACAATGGTAGAATGAGAGGTAATATGTCCCAAGCCTTCAGCATAGTATGATGATCACTACATGGTTTTGTACATAGGAAGGAACAACCTTTCCCTAATACAATATAAGAAAAGTATGGCTCCTAGGCTTTGGTAGGAGTATCGATCTTAGGATCGAGGAAAGAGTATGCTCAACTCCCCGAAACCCATTGGTAGTGCACGTGGGGGTGATTATTATTTAGTGCAAATCTAGGGTTGTTGTTGTGAATGAGTAGATGGTTCATATTATAATGTTATGGCACTTTTTGGGCCTTGTGAGAATGGGCGTTACTAAGTGCCAAAGAAATTGAATAATCCTAATTTTTATTTGAAAACCGAATTTTTGAATTTGTTTTAAAAAGTAAATTAACTTAAAAATAAACGCCAAATAACAAAATTAAATGTTGTTCACAAATGATTAAAAACGCTAAGGCATTTGATTTACAAGCTAAATCAATTCAATCAGATTTCAGAGTCGTATTGTTATATGAGAATCAAGTTAAAAAATGATGGTTGAAAAACCCAAATTTACCTAATACTACTCTCGAGTTATATTATAATTACTTATCTATGAAATAAATACTCGAAACTTGAAAACAATGAATTCATATAACAATAACACAAGAAATCAGATTTTCTTGATTCAACTACATCGTAGCCTTATGCAAAAGCAATTAATTCGTAACAAAAAATAAAACAAACATATTCTCCAATTGAATCCATGAACAAACAAATCTGAATAAAATCTATGCAGAAAATAAAAGCTAAGGAGAAGAGATGAAAAACTCTTGAAAGATGAAGACTTACTGGTAGCAACAATGGTGATGATCCTTCAAGCTTCTCCAGCACCTTTCTCTCCAAAAATTTACTTTTCTCCTCCAAAAATAACTTAGATCTATTTCTCTTTTCCATCCACTACTCTTTCTCCCGTACATGTGTATATATAGATCTGAAGGGTTTAGAGAGGCAATTTTGGAACAAAACAACATAAAAATGTGTTTTCGAGGCCAACCGAAGTCGCCGGCTTGTTGGCGACATTATTCTCGCCCGCGGCGACGAGATTTTTTTGGAAAATAAAATTTTTGTTTTTCGATTTTGGCAGTGGCAAATTAATATATTGTGTTGATGGATGAGTTACCAAAATTTGTGCTTTTGTAGGATTTTACTTGATATGTCGAAGATGCACGGCAGTAAATTGGCGATAATATTCTACTTGGTGGCCAGGATTTCTAAATTTTGAAACTTTGTTTTCTTTTTGAATTTCATTCAATCCGATCATTGTACTTTGTCCCCAACTATCTCCAAAAATCATGATTTTACACTGAAATTGCACTTTAAACACGAAAGTACCAGTGAGAATGACGATTTGTGGATTAAATCAAGTTCAAAAATAAGACACTGAATTTTCACACAAATATCAACATTTAAATCATAACAAAAAAGGCAATGAATTTGAAGCTTTCTTATCACTTTGGCTGAATTATTTTCCTTTTAATCTCTATTCTTTGTCGACTAGTTCCTTGACGTCAAATCCTTGTTAATTTCTTATTTTTCTTCTCACCTTTTCAATCTCTTATGTTCTTGTTCTAAAGGTTTTACCCACCATAAAGGACTATGGCATTACTGCTTTGGTTCTTACCTTATGGCTTTTGTGGGTTTACAATCAATGTCTCATTTGGAAGGTTACCTTGAGACCTTTGACTTATAACTTTGAGGCAGAGTTGTCCGTTGGTTCTCCAAAATTCAAATTGAAGCCCTCTTGAGTGGACACTTTGTGTATGTAACTTATTGGATGAAGTACTTTCATTATCCCATTCAAAGCATTTGTATTGTCCATGGTATGGGTGGCTTCTTCTCTTGGGCTTATTATTGTTGTGGTTGTTGAAAACTGAAGGTGATGGAGGCGATTAAAATTTGAATTGATGGAAACACTTATTATTTGACGTTGTTACTAACAAAGAGAAATTTGGATGTTGTCTCTATCTTGGATTATATGTGTTTGAGTATGGATGTATTGTTTTTAGATTCATATTACCCAGTATAGCATACAAATTAAATTATTTGCAAATTATCAAACAAATGAGCTCCTCCATGAAAGCACACATAACCCTCTTGAATTTTGGACATGGTTTATACTCGTTGTTAAGTTTTGAGCCTTTAAAATATTAACCAAGATATAACACTTGAAATAGTAAGTGTTATGATATCATTTACCTCGTGCAACACAATGGCTGCTCTTCTTGTAGCTATCATGATATCAGTTGGTCGTTGATAATGATGTGCTAACCATTCCAGAATGGAAATCATAAGCTTGATTGTAACTGATTTGGCTAGAAAACTGACTAGTAGATGCATCAACAATGGTGTGTTTGAGCATTAATACCATTGTAATAAAATCTCCATATGAATCCAAGAAGGAAGTTGTGATATGGTGCTTCCCTTAGCAATTTCTTGAATCTTTCACATGCTTACCGACAAGATTTTCCTTTTGCGTGTTGAAATGAAATAATGTCATTCCTAAACTTGGCATTCTTTAATTGAAACAGTATATTTATCAGGTACAATACATCAAACGTCCAAATTTTAATGGAATTAGATTGCAAAAGTTTAATGAAGCAATGTAAATGGTCTCATAAAAAGTGAGGGAACAATCCTATAAGCCTAAATGCCTCCTTGGTGGAGCACGAACTTGAATGAATCTCCTGACTGATATGCAATTTGAAGTTATGAATGAGGATCTACTATTGGTAATGAAATAAATGGAATATCTGGTGTTGTACCCATTTGAAACATTACTAACTTTAGTTCAAGTCGACCAACTTGACTGTATGACCTTGCCTTAGATTTAATACTAGCATTAGGTATTGACTAAATATTCATTCATATCTTTATCCGCATCATCCATCCGAAATTAATACGATTGTTCAACTTTAGCTCATTGTTGTTTGTGCAATGGATTAGTCATTTTGGGGGGGGTGGGGGGGGGGGGGGGTGGGGGGGGGGGGGGGTGGGGGGGGGGGGGGGTGGGGGGGGGGGGGGGTGGGGGGGGGGGGGGGTGGGGGGGGGGGGGGGTGGGGGGGGGGGGGGGTGGGGGGGGGGGGGGGTGGGGGGGGGGGGGGGTGGGGGGGGGGGGGGGTGGGGGGGGGGGGGGGTGGGGGGGGGGGGGGGTGGGGGGGGGGGGGGGTGGGGGGGGGGGGGGGTGGGGGGGGGGGGGGGTGGGGGGGGGGGGGGGTGGGGGGGGGGGGGGGTGGGGGGGGGGGGGGGTGGGGGGGGGGGGGGGTGGGGGGGGGGGGGGGTGGGGGGGGGGGGGGGTGGGGGGGGGGGGGGGTGGGGGGGGGGGGGGGTGGGGGGGGGGGGGGGTGGGGGGGGGGGGGGGTGGGGGGGGGGGGGGGTGGGGGGGGGGGGGGGTGGGGGGGGGGGGGGGTGGGGGGGGGGGGGGGTGGGGGGGGGGGGGGGTGGGGGGGGGGGAATCCAAACTTCACAAAGAGAAATAGACTCAAAACCGAAATATAATGACGCTCAAGTTGCCAAACAAACTTGCTTAATGTATTCTAACATTTTCATCTCCCATATGGCTTGTTGAGTTTCATGGAAGAGGAGAAGATGAATCAGATCTTGATGAAATTTACCATGGATGCGAGCAAAAGTATTAGGTGCTTCTACACCTAGGAACTGCAGCGACATAGTTGCTCGCTTTTGCCATGCATTCATGCCTTTGAACGAAATTGCCATACATTAATGAATCAAAACTCTTGGTTCCAAGATTTAAACTACTCCATCAATGGTTTTAAGTGCAAAATGATTTTGTTCAGAAGGTTTAGCCGCAATAACATGCAAATATATCTTGTTGGCAAGAATGTGTAAGATAAAATACCAATGAGACAAATTATGCATAGAAGTAATATGGATGTATGCATTTGATGTTTCGTGGTTAACCGGTCACCTACCAACTCTTTGAATGAAGATTCCTAGTAGGCTGTATCCGACACTTTGCATCGTTAAAGCATGCATATATTGATTGGCGCTTACAAGAAAATGTAGCATCTGTAATGAGAACTCTTTTTCTTGTGGAACCTAGTGTAATGAGGAGAACCTTTCAATAAATTCCTAACTAATCCCTTGAAGCTTGGTTCCAGGAATTTTCTTTTATGAATGATACGAAGAAAAGTATAGTTAGTACAGATTAATCCAAACTTCACAAAGAGAAATAGACTCAAAACCGAAATATAATGACGCTCAAGTTGCCAAACAAACTTGCTTAATGTATTCTAACATTTTCATCTCCCATATGGCTTGTTGAGTTTCATGGAAGAGGAGAAGATGAATCAGATCTTGATGAAATTTACCATGGATGCGAGCAAAAGTATTAGGTGCTTCTACACCTAGGAACTGCAGCGACATAGTTGCTCGCTTTTGCCATGCATTCATGCCTTTGAACGAAATTGCCATACATTAATGAATCAAAACTCTTGGTTCCAAGATTTAAACTACTCCATCAATGGTTTTAAGTGCAAAATGATTTTGTTCAGAAGGTTTAGCCGCAATAACATGCAAATATATCTTGTTGGCAAGAATGTGTAAGATAAAATACCAATGAGACAAATTATGCATAGAAGTAATATGGATGTATGCATTTGATGTTTCGTGGTTAACCGGTCACCTACCATTTCTTTGAATGAAGATTCCTAGTAGGCTGTATCAGACACTTTGCATCGTTAAAGCATGCATATATTGATTGGGGCTTACAAGAAAATGTAGCATCTGTAATGAGAACTCTTTTTTCTTGTGGAACCTAGTGTAATGAGGAGAACCTTTCAATAAATTCCTAACTAATACCATGAAGCTTGGTTCCAGGAATTTTCTTTTATGAATGATACGAAGAAAAGTATAGTTAGTACAGATTAATCCAAACTTCACAAAGAGAAATAGACTCAAAACCGAAATATAATGACGCTCAAGTTGCCAAACAAACTTGCTTAATGTATTCTAACATTTTCATCTCCCATATGGCTTGTTGAGTTTCATGGAAGAGGAGAAGATGAATCAGATCTTGATGAAATTTACCATGGATGCGAGCAAAAGTATTAGGTGCTTCTACACCTAGGAACTGCAGCGACATAGTTGCTCGCTTTTGCCATGCATTCATGCCTTTGAACGAAATTGCCATACATTAATGAATCAAAACTCTTGGTTCCAAGATTTAAACTACTCCATCAATGGTTTTAAGTGCAAAATGATTTTGTTCAGAAGGTTTAGCCGCAATAACATGCAAATATATCTTGTTGGCAAGAATGTGTAAGATAAAATACCAATGAGACAAATTATCCATAGAAGTAATATGGATGTATGCATTTGATGTTTCGTGGTTAACCGGTCACCTACCATTCTTTGAATGAAGATTACTAGTAGGCTGTATCAGATACTTTGCATCGTTAAAGCATGCAAATATTGATTGGGGCTTACAAGAAAATGTAGCATCTGTAATGAGAACTTTTTTTCTTGTGGAACCTAGTGTAATGAGGAGAACCTTTCAATAAATTCCTAACTAATCCCTTGAAGCTTGGTTCCAGGAATTTTCTTTTATGAATGATACGAAGAAAAGTATAGTTAGTACAGATTAATCCAAACTTCACAAAGAGAAATAGACTCAAAACCGAAATATAATGACGCTCAAGTTGCCAAACAAACTTGCTTAATGTATTCTAACATTTTCATCTCCCATATGGCTTGTTGAGTTTCATGGAAGAGGAGAAGATGAATCAGATCTTGATGAAATTTACCATGGATGCGAGCAAAAGTATTAGGTGCTTCTACACCTAGGAACTGCAGCGACATAGTTGCTCGCTTTTGCCATGCATTCATGCCTTTGAACGAAATTGCCATACATTAATGAATCAAAACTCTTGGTTCCAAGATTTAAACTACTCCATCAATGGTTTTAAGTGCAAAATGATTTTGTTCAGAAGGTTTAGCCGCAATAACATGCAAATATATCTTGTTGGCAAGAATGTGTAAGATAAAATACCAATGAGACAAATTATGCATAGAAGTAATATGGATGTATGCATTTGATGTTTCGTGGTTAACATGTCACCTACCATTTCTTTGAATGAAGATTCCTAGTAGGCTGTATCCGACACTTTGCATCGTTAAAGCATGCATATATTGATTGGCGCTTACAAGAAAATGTAGCATCTGTAATGAGAACTCTTTTTCTTGTGGAACCTAGTGTAATGAGGAGAACCTTTCAATAAATTCCTAACTAATCCCTTGAAGCTTGGTTCCAGGAATTTTCTTTTATGAATGATACGAAGAAAAGTATAGTTAGTACAGATTAATCCAAACTTCACAAAGAGAAATAGACTCAAAACCGAAATATAATGACGCTCAAGTTGCCAAACAAACTTGCTTAATGTATTCTAACATTTTCATCTCCCATATGGCTTGTTGAGTTTCATGGAAGAGGAGAAGATGAATCAGATCTTGATGAAATTTACCATGGATGCGAGCAAAAGTATTAGGTGCTTCTACACCTAGGAACTGCAGCGACATAGTTGCTCGCTTTTGCCATGCATTCATGCCTTTGAACGAAATTGCCATACATTAATGAATCAAAACTCTTGGTTCCAAGATTTAAACTACTCCATCAATGGTTTTAAGTGCAAAATGATTTTGTTCAGAAGGTTTAGCCGCAATAACATGCAAATATATCTTGTTGGCAAGAATGTGTAAGATAAAATACCAATGAGACAAATTATGCATAGAAGTAATATGGATGTATGCATTTGATGTTTCGTGGTTAACCGGTCACCTACCATTTCTTTGAATGAAGATTCCTAGTAGGCTGTATCCGACACTTTGCATCGTTAAAGCATGCATATATTGATTGGCGCTTACAAGAAAATGTAGCATCTGTAATGAGAACTCTTTTTCTTGTGGAACCTAGTGTAATGAGGAGAACCTTTCAATAAATTCCTAACTAATCCCTTGAAGCTTGGTTCCAGGAATTTTCTTTTATGAATGATACGAAGAAAAGTATAGTTAGTACAGATTAATCCAAACTTCACAAAGAGAAATAGACTCAAAACCGAAATATAATGACGCTCAAGTTGCCAAACAAACTTGCTTAATGTATTCTAACATTTTCATCTCCCATATGGCTTGTTGAGTTTCATGGAAGAGGAGAAGATGAATCAGATCTTGATGAAATTTACCATGGATGCGAGCAAAAGTATTAGGTGCTTCTACACCTAGGAACTGACGCGACATAGTTGCTCGCTTTTGCCATGCATTCATGCCTTTGAACGAAATTGCCATACATTAATGAATCAAAACTCTTGGTTCCAAGATTTAAACTACTCCATCAATGGTTTTAAGTGCAAAATGATTTTGTTCAGAAGGTTTAGCCGCAATAACATGCAAATATATCTTGTTGGCAAGAATGTGTAAGATAAAATACCAATGAGACAAATTATGCATAGAAGTAATATGGATGTATGCATTTGATGTTTCGTGGTTAACATGTCACCTACCATTTCTTTGAATGAAGATTCCTAGTAGGCCTATCCGACACTTTGCATCGTTAAAGCATGAATATATTGATTGGCGCTTACAAGAAAATGTAGCATCTGTAATAAGAACTCTTTTTTCTTGTGGAACCTAGTGTAATGAGGAGAACCTTTCAATAAATTCCTAACTAATCCCTTGAAGCTTGGTTCCAGGAATTTTCTTTTATGAATGATACGAAGAAAAGTATAGTTAGTACAGATTAATCCAAACTTCACAAAGAGAAATAGACTCAAAACCGAAATATAATGACGCTCAAGTTGCCAAACAAACTTGCTTAATGTATTCTAACATTTTCATCTCCCATATGGCTTGTTGAGTTTCATGGAAGAGGAGAAGATGAATCAGATCTTGATGAAATTTACCATGGATGCGAGCAAAAGTATTAGGTGCTTCTACACCTAGGAACTGCAGCGACATAGTTGCTCGCTTTTGCCATGCATTCATGCCTTTGAACGAAATTGCCATACATTAATGAATCAAAAATCTTGGTTCCAAGATTTAAACTACTCCATCAATGGTTTTAAGTGCAAAATGATTTTGTTCAGAAGGTTTAGCCGCAATAACATGCAAATATATCTTGTTGGCAAGAATGTGTAAGATAAAATACCAATGAGACAAATTATGCATAGAAGTAATATGGATGTATGCATTTGATGTTTCGTGGTTAACCGGTCACCTACCAATTCTTTGAATGAAGATTCCTAGTAGGCTGTATCCGACACTTTGCATCGTTAAAGCATGCATATATTGATTGGCGCTTACAAGAAAATGTAGCATCTGTAATGAGAACTCTTTTTTCTTGTGGAACCTAGTGTAATGAGGAGAACCTTTCAATAAATTCCTAACTAATACCATGAAGCTTGGTTCCAGGAATTTTCTTTTATGAATGATACGAAGAAAAGTATAGTTAGTACAGATTAATCCAAACTTCACAAAGAGAAATAGACTCAAAACCGAAATATAATGACGCTCAAGTTGCCAAACAAA
Organism: Hippophae rhamnoides; assembly: GCA_033030585.1. Taxonomy (NCBI): domain Eukaryota; kingdom Viridiplantae; phylum Streptophyta; class Magnoliopsida; order Rosales; family Elaeagnaceae; genus Hippophae; species Hippophae rhamnoides. The sequence goes on along the minus strand of CM065434.1, from coordinate 22,687,101 downwards.
CTTGCTTAATGTATTCTAACATTTTCATCTCCCATATGGCTTGTTGAGTTTCATGGAAGAGGAGAAGATGAATCAGATCTTGATGAAATTTACCATGGATGCGAGCAAAAGTATTAGGTGCTTCTACACCTAGGATCTGACGCGACATAGTTGCTCGCTTTTGCCATGCATTCATGCCTTTGAACGAAATTGCCATACATTAATGAATCAAAACTCTTGGTTCCAAGATTTAAACTACTCCATCAATGGTTTTAAGTGCAAAATGATTTTGTTCAGAAGGTTTAGCCGCAATAACATGCAAATATATCTTGTTGGCAAGAATGTGTAAGATAAAATACCAATGAGACAAATTATGCATAGAAGTAATATGGATGTATGCATTTGATGTTTCGTGGTTAACATGTCACCTACCATTTCTTTGAATGAAGATTCCTAGTAGGCTGTATCCGACACTTTGCATCGTTAAAGCATGCATATATTGATTGGCGCTTACAAGAAAATGTAGCATCTGTAATGAGAACTCTTTTTTCTTGTGGAACCTAGTGTAATGAGGAGAACCTTTCAATAAATTCCTAACTAATCCCTTGAAGCTTGGTTCCAGGAATTTTCTTTTATGAATGATACGAAGAAAAGTATAGTTAGTACAGATTAATCCAAACTTCACAAAGAGAAATAGACTCAAAACCGAAATATAATGACGCTCAAGTTGCCAAACAAACTTGCTTAATGTATTCTAACATTTTCATCTCCCATATGGCTTGTTGAGTTTCATGGAAGAGGAGAAGATGAATCAGATCTTGATGAAATTTACCATGGATGCGAGCAAAAGTATTAGGTGCTTCTACACCTAGGAACTGCAGCGACATAGTTGCTCGCTTTTGCCATGCATTCATGCCTTTGAACGAAATTGCCATACATTAATGAATCAAAACTCTTGGTTCCAAGATTTAAACTACTCCATCAATGGTTTTAAGTGCAAAATGATTTTGTTCAGAAGGTTTAGCCGCAATAACATGCAAATATATCTTGTTGGCAAGAATGTGTAAGATAAAATACCAATGAGACAAATTATGCATAGAAGTAATATGGATGTATGCATTTGATGTTTCGTGGTTAACCGGTCACCTACCATTTCTTTGAATGAAGATTCCTAGTAGGCTGTATCCGACACTTTGCATCGTTAAAGCATGCATATATTGATTGGCGCTTACAAGAAAATGTAGCATCTGTAATGAGAACTCTTTTTTCTTGTGGAACCTAGTGTAATGAGGAGAACCTTTCAATAAATTCCTAACTAATCCCTTGAAGCTTGGTTCCAGGAATTTTCTTTTATGAATGATACGAAGAAAAGTATAGTTAGTACAGATTAATCCAAACTTCACAAAGAGAAATAGACTCAAAACCGAAATATAATGACGCTCAAGTTGCCAAACAAACTTGCTTAATGTATTCTAACATTTTCATCTCCCATATGGCTTGTTGAGTTTCATGGAAGAGGAGAAGATGAATCAGATCTTGATGAAATTTACCATGGATGCGAGCAAAAGTATTAGGTGCTTCTACACCTAGGAACTGCAGCGACATAGTTGCTCGCTTTTGCCATGCATTCATGCCTTTGAACGAAATTGCCATACATTAATGAATCAAAACTCTTGGTTCCAAGATTTAAACTACTCCATCAATGGTTTTAAGTGCAAAATGATTTTGTTCAGAAGGTTTAGCCGCAATAACATGCAAATATATCTTGTTGGCAAGAATGTGTAAGATAAAATACCAATGAGACAAATTATGCATAGAAGTAATATGGATGAATGCATTTGATGTTTCGTGGTTAACATGTAACCTACCATTTCTTTGAATGAAGATTCCTAGTAGGCTGTATGCGACACTTGGCATGGTTAAAGCATGCATATATTGATTGGCGCTTACAAAAAATGTAGCATCTGTAATAAGAACTCTTTTTTCTTGTTGAACCTAGTGTAATGAAGAGAACCTTTCAATAAATTCCTAACTAATCCCTTGAAGCTTGGTTCCAGGAATTTTCTTTTATGAATGATACGAAGAAAAGTATAGTTAGTACAGATTAATCCAAACTTCACAAAGAGAAATAGACTCAAAACCGAAATATAATGACGCTCAAGTTGCCAAACAAACTTGCTTAATGTATTCTAACATTTTCATCTCCCATATGGCTTGTTGAGTTTCATGGAAGAGGAGAAGATGAATCAGATCTTGATGAAATTTACCATGGATGCGAGCAAAAGTATTAGGTGCTTCTACACCTAGGAACTGCAGCGACATAGTTGCTCGCTTTTGCCATGCATTCATGCCTTTGAACGAAATTGCCATACATTAATGAATCAAAACTCTTGGTTCCAAGATTTAAACTACTCCATCAATGGTTTTAAGTGCAAAATGATTTTGTTCAGAAGGTTTAGCCGCAATAACATGCAAATATATCTTGTTGGCAAGAATGTGTAAGATAAAATACCAATGAGACAAATTATGCATAGAAGTAATATGGATGTATGCATTTGATGTTTCGTGGTTAACCGGTCACCTACCATTTCTTTGAATGAAGATTCCTAGTAGGTTGTATCCGACACTTTGCATCGTTAAAGCATGCATATATTGATTGGCGCTTACAAGAAAATGTAGCATCTGTAATGAGAACTCTTTTTCTTGTGGAACCTAGTGTAATGAGGAGAACCTTTCAATAAATTCCTAACTAATCCCTTGAAGCTTGGTTCCAGGAATTTTCTTTTATGAATGATACGAAGAAAAGTATAGTTAGTACAGATTAATCCAAACTTCACAAAGAGAAATAGACTCAAAACCGAAATATAATGACGCTCAAGTTGCCAAACAAACTTGCTTAATGTATTCTAACATTTTCATCTCCCATATGGCTTGTTGAGTTTCATGGAAGAGGAGAAGATGAATCAGATCTTGATGAAATTTACCATGGATGCGAGCAAAAGTATTAGGTGCTTCTACACCTAGGAACTGCAGCGACATAGTTGCTCGCTTTTGCCATGCATTCATGCCTTTGAACGAAATTGCCATACATTAATGAATCAAAACTCTTGGTTCCAAGATTTAAACTACTCCATCAATGGTTTTAAGTGCAAAATGATTTTGTTCAGAAGGTTTAGCCGCAATAACATGCAAATATATCTTGTTGGCAAGAATGTGTAAGATAAAATACCAATGAGACAAATTATGCATAGAAGTAATATGGATGTATGCATTTGATGTTTCGTGGTTAACATGTCACCAACCATTTCTTTGAATGAAGATTCCTAGTAGGTGGTATCCGACACTTTGCATCGTTAAAGCATGCATATATTGATTGGCGCTTACAAGAAAATGTAGCATCTGTAATGAGAACTCTTTTTCTTGTGGAACCTAGTGTAATGAGGAGAACCTTTCAATAAATTCCTAACTAATCCCTTGAAGCTTGGTTCCAGGAATTTTCTTTTATGAATGATACGAAGAAAAGTATAGTTAGTACAGATTAATCCAAACTTCACAAAGAGAAATAGACTCAAAACCGAAATATAATGACGCTCAAGTTGCCAAACAAACTTGCTTAATGTATTCTAACATTTTCATCTCCCATATGGCTTGTTGAGTTTCATGGAAGAGGAGAAGATGAATCAGATCTTGATGAAATTTACCATGGATGCGAGCAAAAGTATTAGGTGCTTCTACACCTAGGAACTGCAGCGACATAGTTGCTCGCTTTTGCCATGCATTCATGCCTTTGAACGAAATTGCCATACATTAATGAATCAAAACTCTTGGTTCCAAGATTTAAACTACTCCATCAATGGTTTTAAGTGCAAAATGATTTTGTTCATACGGTTTAGCCGCAATAACATGCAAATATATCTTGTTGGCAAGAATGTGTAAGATAAAATACCAATGAGACAAATTATGCATAGAAGTAATATGGATGTATGCATTTGATGTTTCGTGGTTAACATGTCACCTACCATTTCTTTGAATGAAGATTCCTAGTAGGCTGTATCCGACACTTTGCATCGTTAAAGCATGCATATATTGATTGGCGCTTACAAGAAAATGTAGCATCTGTAATGAGAACTCTTTTTTCTTGTGGAACCTAGTGTAATGAGGAGAACCTTTCAATAAATTCCTAACTAATCCCTTGAAGCTTGGTTCCAGGAATTTTCTTTTATGAATGATACGAAGAAAAGTATAGTTAGTACAGATTAATCCAAACTTCACAAAGAGAAATAGACTCAAAACCGAAATATAATGACGCTCAAGTTGCCAAACAAACTTGCTTAATGTATTCTAACATTTTCATCTCCCATATGGCTTGTTGAGTTTCATGGAAGAGGAGAAGATGAATCAGATCTTGATGAAATTTACCATGGATGCGAGCAAAAGTATTAGGTGCTTCTACACCTAGGAACTGCAGCGACATAGTTGCTCGCTTTTGCCATGCATTCATGCCTTTGAACGAAATTGCCATACATTAATGAATCAAAACTCTTGGTTCCAAGATTTAAACTACTCCATCAATGGTTTTAAGTGCAAAATGATTTTGTTCAGAAGGTTTAGCCGCAATAACATGCAAATATATCTTGTTGGCAAGAATGTGTAAGATAAAATACCAATGAGACAAATTATGCATAGAAGTAATATGGATGTATGCATTTGATGTTTCGTGGTTAACATGTCACCAACCATTTCTTTGAATGAAGATTCCTAGTAGGTGGTATCCGACACTTTGCATCGTTAAAGCATGCATATATTGATTGGCGCTTACAAGAAAATGTAGCATCTGTAATGAGAACTCTTTTTTCTTGTGGAACCTAGTGTAATGAGGAGAACCTTTCAATAAATTCCTAACTAATCCCTTGAAGCTTGGTTCCAGGAATTTTCTTTTATGAATGATACGAAGAAAAGTATAGTTAGTACAGATTAATCCAAACTTCACAAAGAGAAATAGACTCAAAACCGAAATATAATGACGCTCAAGTTGCCAAACAAACTTGCTTAATGTATTCTAACATTTTCATCTCCCATATGGCTTGTTGAGTTTCATGGAAGAGGAGAAGATGAATCAGATCTTGATGAAATTTACCATGGATGCGAGCAAAAGTATTAGGTGCTTCTACACCTAGGAACTGCAGCGACATAGTTGCTCGCTTTTGCCATGCATTCATGCCTTTGAACGAAATTGCCATACATTAATGAATCAAAACTCTTGGTTCCAAGATTTAAACTACTCCATCAATGGTTTTAAGTGCAAAATGATTTTGTTCAGAAGGTTTAGCCGCAATAACATGCAAATATATCTTGTTGGCAAGAATGTGTAAGATAAAATACCAATGAGACAAATTATGCATAGAAGTAATATGGATGTATGCATTTGATGTTTCGTGGTTAACAGGTCACCTACCATTTCTTTGAATGAAGATTCCTAGTAGGCTGTATCCGACACTTTGCATCGTTAAAGCATGCATATATTGATTGGCGCTTACAAGAAAATGTAGCATCTGTAATGAGAACTCTTTTTTCTTGTGGAACCTAGTGTAATGAGGAGAACCTTTCAATAAATTCCTAACTAATCCCTTGAAGCTTGGTTCCAGGAATTTTCTTTTATGAATGATACGAAGAAAAGTATAGTTAGTACAGATTAATCCAAACTTCACAAAGAGAAATAGACTCAAAACCGAAATATAATGACGCTCAAGTTGCCAAACAAACTTGCTTAATGTATTCTAACATTTTCATCTCCCATATGGCTTGTTGAGTTTCATGGAAGAGGAGAAGATGAATCAGATCTTGATGAAATTTAACATGGATGCGAGCAAAAGTATTAGGTGCTTCTACACCTAGGATCTGACGCCACATAGTTGCTCGCTTTTGCCATGCATTCATGCCTTTGGACGAAATTGCCATACATTAATGAATCAAAACTCTTGGTTCCAAGATTTAAACTACTCCATCAATGGTTTTAAGTACAAAATGATTTTGTTCAGAAGGTTTAGCCGCAATAACATGCAAATATATCTTGTTGGCAAGAATGTGTAAGATAAAATACCAATGAGACAAATTATGCATAGAAGTAATATGGATGTATGCATTTGATGTTTCGTGGTTAACATGTCACCTACCATTTCTTTGAATGAAGATTCCTAGTAGGCTGTATCCGACACTTTGCATCGTTAAAGCATGCATATATTGATTGGCGCTTACAAGAAAATGTAGCATCTGTAATGAGAACTCTTTTTTCTTGTGGAACCTAGTGTAATGAGGAGAACCTTTCAATAAATTCCTAACTAATCCCTTGAAGCTTGGTTCCAGGAATTTTCTTTTATGAATGATACGAAGAAAAGTATAGTTAGTACAGATTAATCCAAACTTCACAAAGAGAAATAGACTCAAAACCGAAATATAATGACGCTCAAGTTGCCAAACAAACTTGCTTAATGTATTCTAACATTTTCATCTCCCATATGGCTTGTTGAGTTTCATGGAAGAGGAGAAGATGAATCAGATCTTGATGAAATTTACCATGGATGCGAGCAAAAGTATTAGGTGCTTCTACACCTAGGAACTGTAGCGACATAGTTGCTCGCTTTTGCCATGCATTCATGCCTTTGAACGAAATTGCCATACATTAATGAATCAAAACTCTTGGTTCCAAGATTTAAACTACTCCATCAATGGTTTTAAGTGCAAAATGATTTTGTTCAGAAGGTTTAGCCGCAATAACATGCAAATATATCTTGTTGGCAAGAATGTGTAAGATAAAATACCAATGAGACAAATTATGCATAGAAGTAATATGGATGTATGCATTTGATGTTTCGTGGTTAACATGTCACCTACCATTTCTTTGAATGAAGATTCCTAGTAGGCTGTATCCGACACTTTGCATCGTTAAAGCATGCATATATTGATTGGCGCTTACAAGAAAATGTAGCATCTGTAATGAGAACTCTTTTTCTTGTGGAACCTAGTGTAATGAGGAGAACCTTTCAATAAATTCCTAACTAATCCCTTGAAGCTTGGTTCCAGGAATTTTCTTTTATGAATGATACGAAGAAAAGTATAGTTAGTACAGATTAATCCAAACTTCACAAAGAGAAATAGACTCAAAACCGAAATATAATGACGCTCAAGTTGCCAAACAAACTTGCTTAATGTATTCTAACATTTTCATCTCCCATATGGCTTGTTGAGTTTCATGGAAGAGGAGAAGATGAATCAGATCTTGATGAAATTTACCATGGATGCGAGCAAAAGTATTAGGTGCTTCTACACCTAGGAACTGCAGCGACATAGTTGCTCGCTTTTGCCATGCATTCATGCCTTTGAACGAAATTGCCATACATTAATGAATCAAAACTCTTGGTTCCAAGATTTAAACTACTCCATCAATGGTTTTAAGTGCAAAATGATTTTGTTCAGAAGGTTTAGCCGCAATAACATGCAAATATATCTTGTTGGCAAGAATGTGTAAGATAAAATACCAATGAGACAAATTATGCATAGAAGTAATATGGATGTATGCATTTGATGTTTCGTGGTTAACCGGTCACCTACCATTTCTTTGAATGAAGATTCCTAGTAGGTTGTATCCGACACTTTGCATCGTTAAAGCATGCATATATTGATTGGCGCTTACAAGAAAATGTAGCATCTGTAATGAGAACTCTTTTTTCTTGTGGAACCTAGTGTAATGAGGAGAACCTTTCAATAAATTCCTAACTAATCCCTTGAAGCTTGGTTCCAGGAATTTTCTTTTATGAATGATACGAAGAAAAGTATAGTTAGTACAGATTAATCCAAACTTCACAAAGAGAAATAGACTCAAAACCGAAATATAATGACGCTCAAGTTGCCAAACAAACTTGCTTAATGTATTCTAACATTTTCATCTCCCATATGGCTTGTTGAGTTTCATGGAAGAGGAGAAGATGAATCAGATCTTGATGAAATTTACCATGGATGCGAGCAAAAGTATTAGGTGCTTCTACACCTAGGAACTGCAGCGACATAGTTGCTCGCTTTTGCCATGCATTCATGCCTTTGAACGAAATTGCCATACATTAATGAATCAAAACTCTTGGTTCCAAGATTTAAACTACTCCATCAATGGTTTTAAGTGCAAAATGATTTTGTTCAGAAGGTTTAGCCGCAATAACATGCAAATATATCTTGTTGGCAAGAATGTGTAAGATAAAATACCAATGAGACAAATTATGCATAGAAGTAATATGGATGTATGCATTTGATGTTTCGTGGTTAACATGTAACCTACCATTTCTTTGAATGAAGATTCCTAGTAGGCTGTATCCGACACTTTGCATCGTTAAAGCATGCATATATTGATTGGCGCTTACAAGAAAATGTAGCATCTGTAATGAGAACTCTTTTTTCTTGTGGAACCTAGTGTAATGAGGAGAACCTTTCAATAAATTCCTAACTAATCCCTTGAAGCTTGGTTCCAGGAATTTTCTTTTATGAATGATACGAAGAAAAGTATAGTTAGTACAGATTAATCCAAACTTCACAAAGAGAAATAGACTCAAAACCGAAATATAATGACGCTCAAGTTGCCAAACAAACTTGCTTAATGTATTCTAACATTTTCATCTCCCATATGGCTTGTTGAGTTTCATGGAAGAGGAGAAGATGAATCAGATCTTGATGAAATTTACCATGGATGCGAGCAAAAGTATTAGGTGCTTCTACACCTAGGAACTGCAGCGACATAGTTGCTCGCTTTTGCCATGCATTCATGCCTTTGAACGAAATTGCCATACATTAATGAATCAAAACTCTTGGTTCCAAGATTTAAACTACTCCATCAATGGTTTTAAGTGCAAAATGATTTTGTTCAGAAGGTTTAGCCGCAATAACATGCAAATATATCTTGTTGGCAAGAATGTGTAAGATAAAATACCAATGAGACAAATTATGCATAGAAGTAATATGGATGTATGCATTTGTTGTTTCGTGGTTAACTGGTCACCTACCATTTCTTTGAATGAAGATTCCTAGTAGGCTGTATCAGACACTTTGCATTGTTAAAGCATGCATATATTGATGGGCGCTTACAAGAAAATGTAGCATCTGTAATGAGAACTCTTTTTTCTTGTGGAACCTAGTGTAATGATGAGAACTTTTCAATAAATTCCTAACTAATTCCTTGAAGCATGGTTCCATTAATTTTCTTTTATAAATGATACGAAGAAAAGTATAGTTAGTACAGATTAATCCAAACTTCACAAAGAGAAATAGACTCAAAACCGAAATATAATGACGCTCAAGTTGCCAAACAAACTTGCTTAATGTATTCTAACATTTTCATCTCCCATATGGCTTGTTGAGTTTCATGGAAGAGGAGAAGATGAATCAGATCTTGATGAAATTTACCATGGATGCGAGCAAAAGTATTAGGTGCTTCTACACCTAGGACAGCTAGCGACATAGTTGCTCGCTTTTGCCATGCATTCATGCCTTTGAACGAAATTGCCATACATTAATGAATCAAAACTCTTGGTTCCAAGATTTAAACTACTCCATCAATGGTTTTAAGTGCAAAATGATTTTGTTCATACGGTTTAGCCGCAATAACATGCAAATATATCTTGTTGGCAAGAATGTGTAAGATAAAATACCAATGAGACAAATTATGCATAGAAGTAATATGGATGTATGCATTTGATGTTTCGTGGTTAACCGGTCACCTACCATTTCTTTGAATGAAGATTCCTAGTAGGCTGTATCAGATACTTTGCATCGTTAAAGCATGCATATATTGATTGGGGCTTACAAGAAAATGTAGCATCTGTAATGAGAACTCTTTTTTCTTGTGGAACCTAGTGTAATGAGAGAACCTTTCAATAAATTCCTAACTAATCCCTTGAAGCTTGGTTCCGTGAATTTTCTTTTATGAATGATACGAAGAAAAGTATAGTTAGTACAGATTAATCCAAACTTCACAAAGAGAAATAGACTCAAAACCGAAATATAATGACGCTCAAGTTGCCAAACAAACTTGCTTAATGTATTCTAACATTTTCATCTCCCATATGGCTTGTTGAGTTTCATGGAAGAGGAGAAGATGAATCAGATCTTGATGAAATTTACCATGGATGCGAGCAAAAGTATTAGGTGCTTCTACACCTAGGAAAGCTAGCGACATAGTTGCTCGCTTTTCCCATGCATTCATGCCTTTGAACGAAATTGCCATACATTAATGAATCAAAACTCTTGGTTCCAAGATTTAAACTACTCCATCAATGGTTTTAAGTGCAAAATGATTTTGTTCAGAAGGTTTAGCCGCAATAACATGCAAATATATCTTGTTGGCAAGAAAGTGTAAGATAAAATACCAATGAGACAAATTATGCATAGAAGTAATATGGATGTATGCATTTGATGTTTCGTGGTTAACATGTCACCTACCATTTCTTTGAATGAAGATTCCTAGTAGGCTGTATCCGACACTTTGCATCGTTAAAGCATGCATATATTGATTGGCGCTTACAAGAAAATGTAGCATCTGTAATGAGAACTCTTTTTCTTGTGGAACCTAGTGTAATGAGGAGAACCTTTCAATAAATTCCTAACTAATCCCTTGAAGCTTGGTTCCAGGAATTTTCTTTTATGAATGATACGAAGAAAAGTATAGTTAGTACAGATTAATCCAAACTTCACAAAGAGAAATAGACTCAAAACCGAAATATAATGACGCTCAAGTTGCCAAACAAACTTGCTTAATGTATTCTAACATTTTCATCTCCCATATGGCTTGTTGAGTTTCATGGAAGAGGAGAAGATGAATCAGATCTTGATGAAATTTACCATGGATGCGAGCAAAAGTATTAGGTGCTTCTACACCTAGGAACTGCAGCGACATAGTTGCTCGCTTTTGCCATGCATTCATGCCTTTGAACGAAATTGCCATACATTAATGAATCAAAACTCTTGGTTCCAAGATTTAAACTACTCCATCAATGGTTTTAAGTGCAAAATGATTTTGTTCAGAAGGTTTAGCCGCAATAACATGCAAATATATCTTGTTGGCAAGAATGTGTAAGATAAAATACCAATGAGACAAATTATGCATAGAAGTAATATGGATGTATGCATTTTATGTTTGGTGGTTAACCGGTCACCTACCTTTTCTTTGAATGAAGATTCATAGTAGGATGTATCCGATACTTTGCCTCGTTAAAGCATGCATATATTGATTGGCGCTTACAAGAAAATGTAGCATCTGTAATGAGAACTCTTTTTTCTTGTGGAACCTAGTGTAATGAAGAGAACCTTTCAATAAATTCCTAACTAATCCCTTGAAGCTTGGTTCCAGGAATTTTCTTTTATGAATGATACGAAGAAAAGTATAGTTAGTACAGATTACTCCAAACTTCACAAAGAGAAATAGACTCAAAACCGAAATATAATGACGCTCAAGTTGCCAAACAAACTTGCTTAATGTATTCTAACATTTTCATCTCCCATATGGCTTGTTGAGTTTCATGGAAGAGGAGAAGATGAATCAGATCTTGATGAAATTTACCATGGATGTGAGCAAAAGTATTAGGTGCTTCTACACCTAGGATCTGTAGCTTCATGGTTGCTCGCTTTTGCCATGCATTCATGCCTTTGAACGAAATTGCCATACATTAATGAATCAAAACTCTTGGTTCCAAGATTTAAACTACTCCATCAATGGTTTTAAGTGCAAAATGATTTTGTTCAGAAGGTTTAGCCGCAATAACATGCAAATATATCTTGTTGGCAAGAATGTGTAAGATAAAATACCAATGAGACAAATTATGCATAGAAGTAATATGGATGTATGCATTTGATGTTTCGTGGTTAACCGGTCACCTACCATTTCTTTGAATGAAGATTCCTAGTAGGCTGTATCCGACACTTTGCATCAGTAAAGCATGCATATATTGATTGGCGCTTACAAGAAAATGTAGTATCGGTAATGAGAACTCTTTTTCTTGTGGAACCTAGTGTAATGAGGAGAACCTTTCAATAAATTCCTAACTAATCCCTTGAAGCTTGGTTCCAGGAATTTTCTTTTATGAATGATACGAAGAAAAGTATAGTTAGTACAGATTAATCCAAACTTCACAAAGAGAAATAGACTCAAAACCGAAATATAATGACGCTCAAGTTGCCAAACAAACTTGCTTAATGTATTCTAACATTTTCATCTCCCATATGGCTTGTTGAGTTTCATGGAAGAGGAGAAGATGAATCAGATCTTGATGAAATTTACCATGGATGCGAGCAAAAGTATTAGGTGCTTCTACACCTAGGATCTGACGCGACATAGTTGCTCGCTTTTGCCATGCATTCATGCCTTTGAACGAAATTGCCATACATTAATGAATCAAAACTCTTGGTTCCAAGATTTAAACTACTCCATCAATGGTTTTAAGTGCAAAATGATTTTGTTCAGAAGGTTTAGCCGCAATAACATGCAAATATATCTTGTTGGCAAGAATGTGTAAGATAAAATACCAATGAGACAAATTATGCATAGAAGTAATATGGATGTATGCATTTGATGTTTCGTGGTTAACCGGTCACCTACCATTTCTTTGAATGAAGATTCCTAGTAGGCTGTATCCGACACTTTGCATCGTTAAAGCATGCATATATTGATTGGCGCTTACAAGAAAATGTAGCATCTGTAATGAGAACTCTTTTTTCTTGTGGAACCTAGTGTAATGATGAGAACCTTTCAATAAATTCCTAACTAATCCCTTGAAGCTTGGTTCCAGGAATTTTCTTTTATGAATGATACGAAGAAAAGTATAGTTAGTACAGATTAATCCAAACTTCACAAAGAGAAATAGACTCAAAACCGAAATATAATGACGCTCAAGTTGCCAAACAAACTTGCTTAATGTATTCTAACATTTTCATCTCCCATATGGCTTGTTGAGTTTCATGGAAGAGGAGAAGATGAATCAGATCTTGATGAAATTTACCATGGATGCGAGCAAAAGTATTAGGTGCTTCTACACCTAGGAACTGCAGCGACATAGTTGCTCGCTTTTGCCATGCATTCATGCCTTTGAACGAAATTGCCATACATTAATGAATCAAAACTCTTGGTTCCAAGATATAAACTACTCCATCAATGGTTTTAAGTGCAAAATGATTTTGTTCAGAAGGTTTAGCCGCAATAACATGCAAATATATCTTGTTGGCAAGAATGTGTAAGATAAAATACCAATGAGACAAATTATGCATAGAAGTAATATGGATGTATGCATTTGATGTTTCGTGGTTAACCGGTCACCTACCATTTCTTTGAATGAAGATTCCTAGTAGGGTGTATCCGACACTTTGCATCGTTAAAGCATGCATATATTGATTGGCGCTTACAAGAAAATGTAGCATCTGTAATGAGAACTCTTTTTTCTTGTGGAACCTAGTGTAATGAAGAGAACCTTTCAATAAATTCCTAACTAATCCCTTGAAGCTTGGTTCCAGGAATTTTCTTTTATGAATGATACGAAGAAAAGTATAGTTAGTACAGATTAATCCAAACTTCACAAAGAGAAATAGACTCAAAACCGAAATATAATGACGCTCAAGTTGCCAAACAAACTTGCTTAATGTATTCTAACATTTTCATCTCCCATATGGCTTGTTGAGTTTCATGGAAGAGGAGAAGATGAATCAGATCTTGATGAAATTTACCATGGATGCGAGCAAAAGTATTAGGTGCTTCTACACCTAGGAACTGCAGCGACATAGTTGCTCGCTTTTGCCATGTATTCATGCCTTTGAACGAAATTGCCATACATTAATGAATCAAAAATCTTGGTTCCAAGATTTAAACTACTCCATGAATGGTTTTAAGTGCAAAATGATTTTGTTCAGAAGGTTTAGCCGCAATAACATGCAAATATATCTTGTTGGCAAGAATGTGTAAGATAAAATACCAATGAGACAAATTATGCATAGAAGTAATATGGATGTATGCATTTGATGTTTCGTGGTTAACATGTCACGTACCATTTCCTTGAATGAAGATTCCTAGTAGGCTGTATCCGACACTTTGCATCGTTAAAGCATGCATATATTGATTGGCGCTTACAAGAAAATGTAGCATCTGTAATGAGAACTCTTTTTTCTTGTGGAACCTAGTGTAATGAGGAGAACCTTTCAATAAATTCCTAACTAATCCCTTGAAGCTTGGTTCCAGGAATTTTCTTTTATGAATGATACGAAGAAAAGTATAGTTAGTACAGATTAATCCAAACTTCACAAAGAGAAATAGACTCAAAACCGAAATATAATGACGCTCAAGTTGCCAAACAAACTTGCTTAATGTATTCTAACATTTTCATCTCCCATATGGCTTGTTGAGTTTCATGGAAGAGGAGAAGATGAATCAGATCTTGATCAAATTTACCATGGATGCGAGCAAAAGTATTAGGTGCTTCTACACCTAGGAAAACCAGCGACATAGTTGCTCGCTTTTGCCATGCATTCATGTCTTTGAACGAAATTGCCATACATTAATGAATCAAAACTCTTGGTTCCAAGATTTAAACTACTCCATCAATGGTTTTAAGTGCAAAATGATTTTGTTCAGAAGGTTTAGCCGCAATAACATGCAAATATATCTTGTTGGCAAGAATGTGTAAGATAAAATACCAATGAGACAAATTATGCATAGAAGTAATATGGATGTATGCATTTGATGTTTCGTGGTTAACCGGTCACCTACCATTTCTTTGAATGAAGATTCCTAGTAGGCTGTATCCGACACTTTGCATCGTTAAAGCATGCATATATTGATTGGCGCTTACAAGAAAATGTAGCATCTGTAATGAGAACTCTTTTTTCTTGTGGAACCTAGTGTAATGATGAGAACCTTTCAATAAATTCCTAACTAATCCCTTGAAGCTTGGTTCCAGGAATTTTCTTTTATGAATGATACGAAGAAAAGTATAGTTAGTACAGATTAATCCAAACTTCACAAAGAGAAATAGACTCAAAACCGAAATATAATGACGCTCAAGTTGCCAAACAAACTTGCTTAATGTATTCTAACATTTTCATCTCCCATATGGCTTGTTGAGTTTCATGGAAGAGGAGAAGATGAATCAGATCTTGATGAAATTTACCATGGATGCGAGCAAAAGTATTAGGTGCTTCTACACCTAGGATCTGACGCGACATAGTTGCTCGCTTTTGCCATGTATTCATGCCTTTGAACGAAATTGCCATACATTAATGAATCAAAACTCTTGGTTCCAAGATATAAACTACTCCATCAATGGTTTTAAGTGCGAAATGATTTTATTCAGAAGGTTTAGCCGCAATAACATGCAAATATATCTTGTTGGCAAGAAAGTGTAAGATAAAATACCAATGAGACAAATTATGCATAGAAGTAATATGGATGTATGCATTTGATGTTTCGTGGTTAACATGTCACCTACCATTTCTTTGAATGAAGATTCCTAGTAGGCTGTATCCGACACTTTGCATCGTTAAAGCATGAATATATTGATTGGCGCTTACAAGAAAATGTAGCATCTGTAATGAGAACTCTTTTTTCTTGTGGAACCTAGTGTAATGATGAGAACCTTTCAATAAATTCCTAACTAATTCCTTGAAGCTTGATTCGAGGAATTTTCTTTTATGAATGATACGAAGAAAAGTATAGTTAGTACAGATTAATCCAAACTTCACCAAGAGAAATAGACTCAAAACCGAAATATAATGACGCTCAAGTTGCCAAACAAACTTGCTTAATGCATTCTAACATTTTCATCTCCCATATGGCTTGTTGAGTTTCATGGAAGAGGAGAAGATGAATCAGATCTTGATGAAATTTACCATGGATGCGAGCAAAAGTATTAGGTGCTTCTACACCTAGGAACTGCAGCGACATAGTTGCTCGCTTTTGCCATGCATTCATGCCTTTGAACGAAATTGCCATACATTAATGAATCAAAACTCTTGGTTCCAAGATTTAAACTACTCCATCAATGGTTTTAAGTGCAAAATGATTTTGTTCAGAAGGTTTAGCCGCAATAACATGCAAATATATCTTGTTGGCAAGAATGTGTAAGATAAAATACCAATGAGACAAATTATGCATAGAAGTAATATGGATGTATGCATTTGATGTTTCGTGGTTAACCGGTCACCTACCATTTCTTTGAATGAAGATTCCTAGTAGGCTGTATCCGACACTTTGCATCGTTAAAGCATGCATATATTGATTGGCGCTTACAAGAAAATGTAGCATCTGTAATGAGAACTCTTTTTTCTTGTGGAACCTAGTGTAATGAAGAGAACCTTTCAATAAATTCCTAACTAATCCCTTGAAGCTTGGTTCCAGGAATTTTCTTTTATGAATGATACGAAGAAAAGTATAGTTAGTACAGATTAATCCAAACTTCACAAAGAGAAATAGACTCAAAACCGAAATATAATGACGCTCAAGTTGCCAAACAAACTTGCTTAATGTATTCTAACATTTTCATCTCCCATATGGCTTGTTGAGTTTCATGGAAGAGGAGAAGATGAATCAGATCTTGATGAAATTTACCATGGATGTGAGCAAAAGTATTAGGTGCTTCTACACCTAGGATCTGACGCGACATAGTTGCTCGCTTTTGCCATGCATTCATGCCTTTGAACGAAATTGCCATACATTAATGAATCAAAACTCTTGGTTCCAAGATATAAACTACTCCATCAATGGTTTTAAGTGCAAAATGATTTTGTTCAGAAGGTTTAGCCGCAATAACATGCAAATATATCTTGTTGGCAAGAAAGTGTAAGATAAAATACCAATGAGACAAATTATGCATAGAAGTAATATGGATGTATGCATTTGATGTTTCGTGGTTAACCGGTCACCTACCATTTCTTTGAATGAAGATTCCTAGTAGGCTGTATCCGACACTTTGCATCGTTAAAGCATGCATATATTGATTGGCGCTTACAAGAAAATGTAGCATCTGTAATGAGAACTCTTTTTTCTTGTGGAACCTAGTGTAATGATGAGAACCTTTCAATAAATTCCTAACTAATTCCTTGAAGCTTGGTTCCAGGAATTTTCTTTTATGAATGATACGAAGAAAAGTATAGTTAGTACAGATTAATCCAAACTTCACAAAGAGAAATAGACTCAAAACCGAAATATAATGACGCTCAAGTTGCCAAACAAACTTGCTTAATGTATTCTAACATTTTCATCTCCCATATGGCTTGTTGAGTTTCATGGAAGAGGAGAAGATGAATCAGATCTTGATGAAATTTACCATGGATGCGAGCAAAAGTATTAGGTGCTTCTACACCTAGGAACTGCAGCGACATAGTTGCTCGCTTTTGCCATGCATTCATGCCTTTGAACGAAATTGCCATACATTAATGAATCAAAACTCTTGGTTCCAAGATATAAACTACTCCATCAATGGTTTTGACTGCGAAATGATTTTGTTCAGAAGGTTTAGCCGCAATAACATGCAAATATATCTTGTTGGCAAGAAAGTGTAAGATAAAATACCAATGAGACAAATTATGCATAGAAGTAATATGGATGTATGCATTTGATGTTTCGTGGTTAACCGGTCACCTACCATTTCTTTGAATGAAGATTCCTAGTAGGCTGTATCCGACACTTTGCATCGTTAAAGCATGCATATATTGATTGGCGCTTACAAGAAAATGTAGCATCTGTAATGAGAACTCTTTTTTCTTGTGGAACCTAGTGTAATGATGAGAACCTTTCAATAAATTCCTAACTAATTCCTTGAAGCTTGGTTCCAGGAATTTTCTTTTATGAATGATACGAAGAAAAGTATAGTTAGTACAGATTAATCCAAACTTCACAAAGAGAAATAGACTCAAAACCGAAATATAATGACGCTCAAGTTGCCAAACAAACTTGCTTAATGTATTCTAACATTTTCATCTCCCATATGGCTTGTTGAGTTTCATGGAAGAGGAGAAGATGAATCAGATCTTGATGAAATTTACCATGGATGCGAGCAAAAGTATTAGGTGCTTCTACACCTAGGAACTGCAGCGACATAGTTGCTCGCTTTTGCCATGCATTCATGCCTTTGAACGAAATTGCCATACATTAATGAATCAAAACTCTTGGTTCCAAGATTTAAACTACTCCATCAATGGTTTTAAGTGCAAAATGATTTTGTTCAGAAGGTTTAGCCGCAATAACATGCAAATATATCTTGTTGGCAAGAAAGTGTAAGATAAAATACCAATGAGACAAATTATGCATAGAAGTAATATGGATGTATGCATTTGATGTTTCGTGGTTAACCGGTCACCTACCATTTCTTTGAATGAAGATTCCTAGTAGGCTGTATCCGACACTTTGCATCGTTAAAGCATGCATATATTGATTGGCGCTTACAAGAAAATGTAGCATCTGTAATGAGAACTCTTTTTTCTTGTGGAACCTAGTGTAATGATGAGAACCTTTCAATAAATTCCTAACTAATTCCTTGAAGCTTGGTTCCAGGAATTTTCTTTTATGAATGATACGAAGAAAAGTATAGTTAGTACAGATTAATCCAAACTTCACAAAGAGAAATAGACTCAAAACCGAAATATAATGACGCTCAAGTTGCCAAACAAACTTGCTTAATGTATTCTAACATTTTCATCTCCCATATGGCTTGTTGAGTTTCATGGAAGAGGAGAAGATGAATCAGATCTTGATGAAATTTACCATGGATGTGAGCAAAAGTATTAGGTGCTTCTACACCTAGGATCTGACGCGACATAGTTGCTCGCTTTTGCCATGCATTCATGCCTTTGAACGAAATTGCCATACATTAATGAATCAAAACTCTTGGTTCCAAGATATAAACTACTCCATCAATGGTTTTAAGTGCAAAATGATTTTGTTCATAAGGTTTAGCCGCAATAACATGCAAATATATCTTGTTGGCAAGAAGGTGTAAGATAAAATACCAATGACACAAATTATTCATAGAAGTAATATGGATGTATGCATTTGATGTTTCGTGGTTAACGGGTCATCTACCATTTCATTGAATGAAGATTCCCTGTAGGTTGTATCCGACACTTTGCATCGTTAAAGCATGCATATATTGATTGGCGCTTACAAGAAAATGTAGCATCTGTAATGAGAACTCTTTTTTCTTGTGGAACCTTGTGTAATGATTAGAACCTTTCAATAAATTCCTAACTAATTCCCAGAAGCTTGGTTCGAGGAATTTTCTTTTCTGAAAGATACGAAGAAAAGTATAGTTAGTACAGATTAATCCAAACTTCACAAAGAGAAATAGACTCAAAACCGAAATATAATGACGCTCAAGTTGCCAAACAAACTTGCTTAATGTATTCTAACATTTTCATCTCCCATATGGCTTGTTGAGTTTCATGGAAGAGGAGAAGATGAATCAGATCTTGATGAAATTTACCATGGATGCGAGCAAAAGTATTAGGTGCTTCTACACCTAGGATCTGCAGCGACATAGTTGCTCGCTTTTGCCAAGCATTCATGCATTTCAACATAATTGCCATACATTAATGTATCAAAACTCTTGGTTCCAAGATATAAACTACTCCATCAATGGTCTTAAGTGCAAAATGATTTTGTTCGGAAGGTTTAGCCGCAATAACATGCAAATATATCTTGTTGGCAAGAAAGTGTAAGATAAAATACCAATGAGACAAATTATGCATAGAAGTAATATGGATGTATGCATTTGATGTTTCGTGGTTAACCGGTCACCTACCATTTCTTTGAATGAAGATTCCTAGTAGGCTGTATCCGACACTTTGCATCGTTAAAGCATGCATATATTGATTGGCGCTTACAAGAAAATGTAGCATCTGTAATGAGAACTCTTTTTCTTGTGGAACCTAGTGTAATGATGAGAACCCTTCAATAAATTCCTAACTAATTCCTTGAAGCTTGGTTCCAGGAATTTTCTTTTACAAATGATACGAAGAAAAGTATAGTTAGTACAGATTAATCCAAACTTCACAAAGAGAAATAGACTCAAAACCGAAATATAATGACGCTCAAGTTGCCAAACAAACTTGCTTAATGTATTCTAACATTTTCATCTCCCATATGGCTTGTTGAGTTTCATGGAAGAGGAGAAGATGAATCAGATCTTGATGAAATTTACCATGGATGCGAGCAAAAGTATTAGGTGCTTCTACACCTAGGAACTGCAGCGACATAGTTGCTCGCTTTTGCCATGCATTCATGCCTTTGAACGAAATTGCCATACATTAATGAATCAAAACTCTTGGTTCCAAGATATAAACTACTCCATCAATGGTTTTAAGTGCAAAATGATTTTGTTCAGAAGGTTTAGCCGCAATAACATGCAAATATATCTTGTTGGCAAGAAAGTGTAAGATAAAATACCAATGAGACAAATTATGCATAGAAGTAATATGGATGTATGCATTTGATGTTTCGTGGTTAACCGGTCACCTACCATTTCTTTGAATGAAGATTCCTAGTAGGTTGTATCCGACACTTTGCATCGTTAAAGCATGCATATATTGATTGGCGCTTACAAGAAAATGTAGCATCTGTAATGAGAACTCTTTTTTCTTGTGGAACCTAGTGTAATGATGAGAACCTTTCAATAAATTCCTAACTAATTCCTTGAAGCTTGGTTCCAGGAATTTTCTTTTACAAATGATACGAAGAAAAGTATAGTTAGTACAGATTAATCCAAACTTCACAAAGAGAAATAGACTCAAAACCGAAATATAATGACGCTCAAGTTGCCAAACAAACTTGCTTAATGTATTCTAACATTTTCATCTCCCATATGGCTTGTTGAGTTTCATGGAAGAGGAGAAGATGAATCAGATCTTGATGAAAGTTACCATGGATGTGAGCAAAAGTGTTAGGTGCTTCTACACCTATGATCTCACGTGACATAGTTGCACGCTTTTGCCATGCATTCATGCCTTTGGACGAAATTGCCATACATTAATGAATCAAAAATCTTGGTTCCAAGATTTAAACTACTCCATCAATGGTTTTAAGTGCAAAATGATTTTGTTCAGAAGGTTTAGCCGCAATAACATGCAAATATATCTTGTTGGCAAGAAAGTGTAAGATAAAATACCAATGAGACAAATTATGCATAGAAGTAATATGGATGTATGCATTTGATGTTTCGTGGTTAACCGGTCACCTACCATTTCTTTGAATGAAGATTCCTAGTAGGCTGTATCCGACACTTTGCATCGTTAAAGCATGCATATATTGATTGGCGCTTACAAGAAAATGTAGCATCTGTAATGAGAACTCTTTTTCTTGTGGAACCTAGTGTAATGATGAGAACCTTTCAATAAATTCCTAACTAATTCCTTGAAGCTTGGTTCCAGGAATTTTCTTTTACAAATGATACGAAGAAAAGTATAGTTAGTACAGATTACTCCAAACTTCACAAAGAGAAATAGACTCAAAACCGAAATATAATGATGCTCAAGTTGCCAAACAAACTTGCTTAATGTATTCTAACATTTTCATCTCCCATATGGCTTGTTGAGTTTCATGGAAGAGGAGAAGATGAATCAGATCTTGATGAAATTTACCATGGATGCGAGCAAAAGTATTAGGTGCTTCTACACCTAGGATCTGACGCGACATAGTTGCTCGCTTTTGCCATGCATTCATGCCTTTGAACGAAATTGCCATACATTAATGAATCAAAACTCTTGGTTCCAAGATATAAACTACTCCATCAATGGTTTTAAGTGCAAAATGATTTTGTTCATAAGGTTTAGCCGCAATAACATGCAAATATATCTTGTTGGCAAGAAAGTGTAAGATAAAATACCAATGAGACAAATTATGCATAGAAGTAATATGGATGTATGCATTTGATGTTTCGTGGTTAACCGGTCACCTACCATTTCTTTGAATGAAGATTCCTAGTAGGCTGTATCCGACACTTTGCATCGTTAAAGCATGCATATATTGATTGGCGCTTACAAGAAAATGTAGCATCTGTAATGAGAACTCTTTTTCTTGTGGAACCTAGTGTAATGATGAGAACCTTTCAATAAATTCCTAACTAATTCCTTGAAGCTTGGTTCCAGGAATTTTCTTTTACAAATGATACGAAGAAAAGTATAGTTAGTACAGATTACTCCAAACTTCACAAAGAGAAATAGACTCAAAACCGAAATATAATGACGCTCAAGTTGCCAAACAAACTTGCTTAATGTATTCTAACATTTTCATCTCCCATATGGCTTGTTGAGTTTCATGGAAGAGGAGAAGATGAATCAGATCTTGATGAAATTTACCATGGATGTGAGCAAAAGTATTAGGTGCTTCTACACCTAGGAACTGCAGCGACATAGTTGCTCGCTTTTGCCATGCATTCATGCCTTTGAACGAAATTGCCATACATTATTGTATCAAAACTCTTGGTTCCAAGATATAAACTACTCCATCAATGGTTTTGAGTGCAAAATGATTTTGTTCAGAAGGTTTAGCCCCAATAACATGCAAATATATCTTGTTGGCAAGAAAGTGTAAGAAAAAATACCAATGAGACAAATTATGCATAGAAGTAATATGGATGTATGCATTTGATGTTTCGTGGTTAACTGGTCACCTACCATTTCTTTGAATGAAGATTCCTAGTAGGCTGTATCTGACACTTTGCATCGTTAAAGCATGCATATATAGATTGGCGCTGACAAGAAAATGTAGCATCTGTAATGAGAACTCTTTTTTCTTGTGGAACCTAGTGTAATGATGAGAACCCTTCAAAAAATTCCTAACTATTTCCTTGAAGCTTGGTTCCAGGAATTTTCTTTTACAAATGATACGAAGAAAAGTATAGTTAGTACAGATTACTCCAAACTTCACAAAGAGAAATAGACTCAAAACCGAAATATAATGACGCTCAAGTTGCCAAACAAACTTGCTTAATGTATTCTAACATTTTCATCTCCCATATGGCTTGTTGAGTTTCATGGAAGAGGAGAAGATGAATCAGATCTTGATGAAATTTACCATGGATGTGAGCAAAAGTATTAGGTGCTTCTACACCTAGGAACTGCAGCGACATAGTTGCTCGCTTTTGCCATGCATTCATGCGTTTGAACGTAATTGCCATACATTAATGTATCAAAACTCTTGGTTCCAAGATATAAACTACTCCATCAATGGTTTTGAGTGCAAAATGATTTTATTCAGAAGGTTTAGCCGCAATAACATGCAAATTATCTTGTTGGCAAGAAAGTGTATGATAAAATACCAATGAGACAAATTATGAATCGAAGTAAAATGGACGTATGCATTTGATGTTTCGTGGTTAACCTGGTCACCTACCATTTCTTTGAAGGAAGATTCCTAGTAATATTATCCGACAATTTGCATCGTTAAAGCATGCATATATTGATTGGCGCTGACAAGAAAATGTAGCATCTGTAATGAGAACTCTTTTTCTTGTGGAACCTAGTGTAATGATGAACCCTTCAATAAATTCCTAACCAATTCCTTGAAGCTTGGTTCCAGGAATTTTCTTTTACAAATGATACGAAGAAAAGTATAGTTAGTACAGATTACTCCAAACTTCACAAAGAGAAATAGACTCAAAACCGAAATATAATGACGCTCAAGTTGCCAAACAAACTTGCTTAATGTATTCTAACATTTTCATCTCCCATATGGCTTGTTGAGTTTCATGGAAGAGGAGAAGATGAATCAGATCTTGATGAAATTTACCATGGATGTGAGCAAAAGTATTAGGTGCTTCTACACCTAGGATCTGACGCGACATAGTTGCTCGCTTTTGCCATGCATTCATGCCTTTGAACGAAATTGCCATACATTATTGTATCAAAACTCTTGGTTCCAAGATATAAACTACTCCATCAATGGTTTTGAGTGCGAAATGTTTTTATTCAGAAGGTTTAGCCGCAATAACATGCAAATATATCTTGTTGGCAAGAAAGTGTAAGATAAAATACCAATGAGACAAATTATGCATAGAAGTAATATGGATGTATGCATTTGATGTTTCGTGGTTAACCGGTCACCTACCATTTCTTTGAATGAAGATTCCTAGTAGGCTGTATCCGACACTTTGCATCGTTAAAGCATGCATATATTGATTGGCGCTTACAAGAAAATGTAGCTTCTGTAATGAGAACTCTTTTTTCTTGTGGAACGTAGTGTAATGATGAGAACCTTTCAATAAATTCCTAACTAATTCCTTGAAGCTTGGTTCCAGGAATTTTCTTTTATAAATGATACGAAGAAAAGTATAGTTAGTACAGATTACTCCAAACTTCACAAAGAGAAATAGACTCAAAACCGAAATATAATGATGCTCAAGTTGCCAAACAAACTTGCTTAATGTATTCTAACATTTTCATCTCCCATATGGCTTGTTGAGTTTCATGGAAGAGGAGAAGATGAATCAGATCTTGATGAAATTTACCATGGATGTGAGCAAAAGTATTAGGTGCTTCTACACCTAGGAACTGCAGCGACATAGTTGCTCGCTTTTGCCATGCATTCATGCCTTTGAACGAAATTGCCACACATTATTGTATCAAAACTCTTGGTTCCAAGATATAAACTACTCCATCAATGGTTTTGAGTGCGAAATGATTTTGTTCAGAAGGTTTAGCCGCAATAACATGCAAATATATCTTGTTGGCAAGAAAGTGTAAGATAAAATACCAATGAGACAAATTATGCATATAAGTAATATGGATGAATGCATTTGATGTTTCGTGGTTAACCGGTCACCTACTATTTCTTTGAATGAAGATTCCTAGTAGGCTGTATCCGACACTTTGCATCGTTAAAGCATGCATATATTGATTGGCGCTAACAAGAAAATGTAGCATCTGTAATGATAACTCTTTTTTCTTGTGGAACCTAGTGTAATGATGAGAACCTTTCAATAAATTCCTAACTAATCCCTTGAAGCTTGGTTCCAGGAATTTTCTTTTATAAATGATACGAAGAAATTTATAGTTAGTACAGATTACTCCAAACTTCACAAAGAGAAATAGACTCAAAACCGAAATATAATGATGCTCAAGTTGCCAAACAAACTTGCTTAATGTATTCTAACATTTTCATCTCCCATATGGCTTGTTGAGTTTCATGGAAGAGGAGAAGATGAATCAGATCTTGATGAAATTTACCATGGATGTGAGCAAAAGTATTAGGTGCTTCTACACCTAGGATCTGACGCGACATAGTTGCTCGCTTTTGCCATGCATTCATGCCTTTGAACGAAATTGCCATACATTATTGTATCAAAACTCTTGGTTCCAAGATATAAACTACTCCATCAATGGTTTTAAGTGCGAAATGATTTTGTTCAGAGGGTTTAGCCTCAATAACATGCAACTATATCTTGTTGGCAAGAAAGTTTAAGATAAAATACCATTGAGACAAATTATGCATAGAAGTAAGATGGATGTATGAATTTGATGTTTCGTGGTTAACCGGTCACCTACCATTTCTTTGAATGAAGATTCCTAGTAGGATGTATCCGACACTTTTCATCGTTAAAGCATGCATATATTGATTGGCACAGAAAAGAAAATGTAGCATCTGAAATGAGAACTCTTTATTCTTGTGGAACCTAGTGTAATGATGAAAATCTTTCAATAAATTCCTAACTAATTCCTAAAAGCTTGGTTCCAGGAATTTTCTTTTACAAATGATACGAAGAAAAGTATAGTTAGTACAGATTACTCCAAACTTCACAAAGAGAAATAGACTCAAAACTGAAATATAATGACGCTCAAGTTGCCAAACAAACTTGCTTAATGTATTCTAACATTTTCATCTCCCATATGGCTTGTTGAGTTTCATGGAAGAGGAAAATGGGTGTGAGCAAAAGTATTAGGTGCTTCTACACCTAGGATCTGCACCAACATTGTTGCTCGCTTTTGCAATGCATTCATGCCTTTGAACGTAATGCCCAAATATTAATGTATCGAAACTCTTCGTTCAAAGATATAAACTACTCCATCAATGGTTTTAAGTGCAAAATGATTTTGTTAGAAGGTTTAGCCGCAATAACATGCAAATGTGTCTTCTTGCAAGAAAGTGTAAGATAAAATACAATTGAGACAAATTATGCATAGAAGTAATATGGATGTATGCATTTGATGTTTCATGGTTAACCGGTCACCTACCATTTCTTTGAAGGAAGATTCCTAGTAATATTATCCGACACTTTGCATCGTTAAAGCATGCATATATAGATTGGCGCTTACAAGAAAATGTAGCATCTGTAATGAGAACTCTTTTTTCTTGTGGAACCTAGTGTAATGATGAGAACCCTTCAATAAATTCCTAACTAATTCCTTGAAGCTTGGTTCCAGGAATTTTCTTTTACAAATGATACGAAGAAAAGTATAGTTAGTACAGATTACTCCAAACTTCACAAAGAGAAATAGACTCAAAACCGAAATATAATGATGCTCAAGTTGCCAAACAAACTTGCTTAATGTATTCTAACATTTTCATCTCCCATATGGCTTGTTGAGTTTCATGGAAGAGGAGAAGATGAATCAGATCTTGATGAAATTTACCATGGATGTGAGCAAAAGTATTAGGTGCTTCTACACCTAGGATCTGACGCGACATAGTTGCTCGCTTTTGCCATGCATTCATGCCTTTGAACGAAATTGCCATACATTAATGAATCAAAACTCTTGGTTCCAAGATATAAACTACTCCATCAATGGTTTTAAGTGCAAAATGATTTTGTTCAGAAGGTTTAGCCGCAATAACATGCAAATATATCTTGTTGGCAAGAAAGTGTAAGATAAAATACCAATGAGACAAATTATGCATAGAAGTAATATGGATGTATGCATTTGATGTTTCGTGGTTAACCGGTCACCTACCTTTTCTTTGAATGAAGATTCATAGTAGGATGTATCCGATACTTTGCCTCGTTAAAGCATGCATATATTGATTGGCGCTTACAAGAAAATGTAGCATCTGTAATGAGAACTCTTTTTTCTTGTGGAACCTAGTGTAATGATGAGAACCTTTCAATAAATTCCTAACTAATTCCTTGAAGCTTGGTTCCAGGAATTTTCTTTTACAAATGATACGAAGAAAAGTATAGTTAGTACAGATTACTCCAAACTTCACAAAGAGAAATAGACTCAAAACCGAAATATAATGATGCTCAAGTTGCCAAACAAACTTGCTTAATGTATTCTAACATTTTCATCTCCCATATGGCTTGTTCAGTTTCATGGAAGAGGAGAAGATGAATCATATCTTGATGAAATTTACCATGGTTGTGAGCAAAAGTATTAGTTGCTTCTAAACCTAGGAACTGCACCGACATAGTTGCTCGCTTTTAGTATCCATTCATGCGTTTGAATGTAATTGCCATACATTAATGTATCAAAACTCTCGGTTCCAAGATATAAACTACTCCATCAATGGTTTTAAGTGCAAAATGATTTTGTTGAGAAGGTTTAGCCGAAACAACATGCAAATATATCTTGTTGGCAAGAAAGTGTAAAATAAAATACCATTGAGACAAATTATGCATAGAAGTAATATGTATGTATGCATTTGACGTTTGGTGGTTAACAGGTCACCTACCTTTTCTTTGAATGAAGATTCCTAGTAGGCTGTATCCGACAATTTGCATCGTTAAAGCATGCATATATTGATTGGCGCTGACAAGAAAATGTAGCATCTGTAATGAGAACTCTTTTTCTTGTGGAACCTAGTGTAATGATGAGAACCCTTCAATAAATTCCTAACTAATTCCTTGAAGCTTGGTTCCAGGACTTTTCTTTTACAAATGATACGAAGAAAAGTATAGTTAGTACAGATTACTCCAAACTTCACAAAGAGAAATAGACTCAAAACCGAAATATAATGACGCTCAAGTTGCCAAACAAACTTGCTTAAAGTATTCTAACATTTTCATCTCCCATATGGCTTGTTCAGTTTCATGGAAGAGGAGAAGATGAATCATATCTTGATGAAATTTACCATGGTTGTGAGCAAAAGTATTAGTTGCTTCTAAACCTAGGAACTGCACCGACATAGTTGCTCGCTTTTGCCATGCATTCTTGCATTTGAACGAAATTGCCATACATTATTGTATCAAAACTCTTGGTTCCAAGATATAAACTACTCCATCAATGGTTTTAAGTGCAAATTGATTTTGTTCTGAAGGTTTAGCCGTAATAACATGCAAATATATCTTGTTGGCAAGAAAGTGTAAGATAAAATACCAATGAGACAAATTATGCATAGAAGTAATATGGATGTATGCATTTGATGTTTCGTGGTTAACCGGTCACCTACCATTTCTTTGAATGAAGATTCCTAGTAGGATGTATCCGACACTTTGCATCGTTAAAGCATGCATATATTGATTGGCGCTGACAAGAAAATGTAGCATCCGTAATGAGAACTCTTTTTTCTTGTGGAACCTAGTGTAATGATGAGAACCCTTCAATAAATTCCTAACTAATTCCTTGAAGCTTGGTTCCAGGACTTTTCTTTTACAAATGATACGAAGAAAAGTATAGTTAGTACAGATTACTCCAAACTTCACAAAGAGAAATAGACTCAAAACCGAAATATAATGACGCTCAAGTTGCCAAACAAACTTGCTTAATGTATTCTAACATTTTCATCTCCCATATGGCTTGTTGAGTTTCATGGAAGAGGAGAAGATGAATCAGATCTTGATGAAATTTACCATGGATGTGAGCAAAAGTATTAGGTGCTTCTACACCTAGGATCTATAGCGACATAGTTGCTCGCATTTTTCATGCATTCATTCCTTTGAACGTAATTTCCATACATTAAAGTATCAAAACTCTTGGTTCCAAGATATAAACTACTCCATCAATGGTTTTAAGTGCAAAATGATTTTGTTCAGAAGGTTTAGCCGCAATAACATGCAAATATATCTTGTTGGCAAGAAAGTGTAAGATAAAATACCAATGAGACAAATTATGCATAGAAGTAATATGGATGTATGCATTTGATGTTTCGTGGTTAACCGGTCACCTACCATTTCTTTGAATGAAGATTCCTAGTAGGATGTATCCGACACTTTGCATCGTTAAAGCATGCATATATTGATTGGCGCTGACAAGAAAATGTAGCATCTGTAATGAGAACTCTTTTTTCTTGTGGAACCTAGTGTAATGATGAGAACCCTTCAATAAATTCCTAACTAATTCCTTGAAGCTTGGTTCCAGGAATTTTCTTTTACAAATGATACGAAGAAAAGTATAGTTAGTACAGATTACTCCAAACTTCACAAAGAGAAATAGACTCAAAACCGAAATATAATGACGCTCAAGTTGCCAACCAAACTTGCTTAATGTATTCTAACATTTTCATCCCCCATATGGCTTGTTGAGTTTCTTGGAAGAGGAGAAGATGAATCAGATCTTGATGAAATTGAACATGGGTGTGAGCAAAAGTATTAGGTGCTTCTACACCTAGGATCTGCAGCGACATAGTTGCTCGCATTTGCCATGCATTCATGCCTTTGAACGTAATTGCCATACATTAACGTTTCAAAACTCTTGGTTCCAAGATATAAACTACTCCATCAATGGTTTTAAGTGCAAAATGATTTTGTTCAGAAGGTTTAGCCGCAACAACATGCAAATATATCTTGTTGGCAAGAAAGTGTAAGATAAAATACCATTGAGACAAATTATGCATAGAAGTAATATGGATGTATGCATTTGATGTTTCGTGGTTAACCGGTCACCTACCATTTCTTTGAATGAAGATTCCTAGTAGGATGTATCCGACCCTTTCCATGGTTAAAGCATTCATTTATTGATTGGCGCTGACAAGAAAATGTAGCATCTGTAATGAGAACTCTTTTTCTTGTGGAACCTAGTGTAATGATGAGAACCCTTCAATAAATTCCTAACTAATTCCTTGAAGCTTGGTTCCAGGACTTTTCTTTTACAAATGATACGAAGAAAAGTATAGTTAGTACAGATTACTCCAAACTTCACAAAGAGAAATAGACTCAAAACCGAAATATAATGACGCTCAAGTTGCCAAACAAACTTGCTTAATGTATTCTAACATTTTCATCTCCCATATGGCTTGTTGAGTTTCATGGAAGAGGAGAAGATGAATCAGATCTTGATGAAATTTACCATGGATGTGAGCAAAAGTATTAGGTGCTTCTACACCTAGGATCTGCAGTGACATAGTTGCTCGCTTTTGCCATGCATTCATGCCTTTGAACGTAATTGCCATACATTAATGTATCAAAACTCTTGGTTCCAAGATATAAACTACTCCATCAATGGTTTTAAGTGCAAAATGATTTTGTTCAGAAGGTTTAGCCGCAATAACATGCAAATATATCTTGTTGGCAAGAAAGTGTAAGATAAAATACCAATGAGACAAATTATGCATAGAAGTAATATGGATGTATGCATTTGATGTTTCGTGGTTAACCGGTCACCTACCATTTCTTTGAATGAAGATTCCTAGTAGGCTGTATCCGACACTTTGCATCGTTAAAGCATGCATATATTGATTGGCGCTGACAAGAAAATGTAGCATCTGTAATGAGAACCCTTTTTCTTGTGGAACCTAGTGTAATGATGAGAACCCTTCAATAAATTCCTAACTAATTCCTTGAAGCTTGGTTCCAGGACTTTTCTTTTACAAATGATACGAAGAAAAGTATAGTTAGTACAGATTACTCCAAACTTCACAAAGAGAAATAGACTCAAAACCGAAATATAATGACGCTCAAGTTGCCAAACAAACTTGCTTAATGTATTCTAACATTTTCATCTCCCATATGGCTTGTTGAGTTTCTTGGAAGAGAGAAGATGAATCAGATCTTGATGAAATTGAACATGGGTGTGAGCAAAAGTATTAGGTGCTTCTACACCTAGGATCTGCAGCGACATAGTTGCTCGCATTTGCCATGCATTCATGCCTTTGAACGTAATTGCCATACATTAACGTATCAAAACTCTTGGTTCCAAGATATAAACTACTCCATCAATGGTTTTAAGTGCAAAATGATTTTGTTCAGAAGGTTTAGCCGCAACAACATGCAAATATATCTTGTTGGCAAGAAAGTGTAAGATAAAATACCATTGAGACAAATTATGCATAGAAGTAATATGGTTGTATGCATTTGATGTTTGGTGGTTAACCGGTCACCTACCTTTTCTTTGAATGAAGATCCATAGTAGGATGTATCCGACACTTTGCATCGTTAAAGGGTAACCTTGGTGGGTAACATCCAAGGTCATTTAGAAGTCACTTGTGTGGTGTGGCCTCAAACCTGGGTTAAGTGTGATGGTCCTGGATAAAAGGATATTGGCGCCAAAATGATAAGAACCAAGGGTTTAGGACCTAGCTAATTTCAGATTATATAGCAAAGGGTTTCTCCACAAATCAATGGATATTACTCACCATTTTTCTGAGGAGAAAAGACGCCACAAGGAGCTGCTAATTCCTTGATAAGTCTAGCATAAATGACACCCTAACAAGTATGGATATTACTCACCACAAATGCTTGGATGCTAAACAACGCCACAAAGGTTGCCAATCCCTTGATAAGTTGCTTGAAGAGGAACAAAGAGCTAGAATGAGCTCTCAAATGATCTGAATATTCAAACTTCATTCAAAAATTCTGTTTTACAAATTGAAATGCTTCTTAAAAGGATTCAAACCAACCCTAAGCTATAATACATCATAGCCCTTGATCTCATCCAAGGGTTGAAAATAAACACAGCCAAAAAGCAGAAAAGGTAGCAGCAAACATTGACCAAAATACATGGAAAAATTGGGGCAGCTGACCACAAAGCAATCCCATAAAGTATTACATCTTAACCCTACATCTTAACCCTTGATTTCATCCAAGGGCTGAAAAGAGAGCTGCCCAAAATCAGTCCAAATGGCACTCCAAAATTGGAGCAAAACATGGGGCAGCTGAGAACAAAAGAAACCCTATAAAATATTACATCTTGACCCTTGTTTCCATCTAAGGGCTGAAATTGAAGCTGCCCAAAAAGTCCAAATGGCACAACAATGTGCCTAGTTTTATTTTGCCAATTTTGCCCTAATTTCCATCCTAGGATTGTCCCAATCCTTGCACTCCCAATTTAGGTCCCCTTGATTATGAATGACCTCTTGAATGATCCCATTTAAAGCCTTTTCGAGTTGTGCCTTCCTAGACCTTGTGATTGGTCCACTTGGAATTTGTAGCGCTCTATGATTCTCATCATTCCCCCTCTTCAAGAGGATTCGTCCTCGAATTATCACATTCATAATCAAAAGGAGATAAATCGAAACATTAAAAGAGGTACTAACATTATACTCACCAGGAAGATCAATTTTGTAGGCATTGTCATTGATTCGCTCAATCACTTGAAAGGGTCCATCTCCCGAGGTTGCAACTTCGACCGTCTTTTTTTGGGAGCCCGTTCCTTTCTCATATGCACCCAAACCCAATCACCTGGCTCAAAAATGACTCTTCGCCTCCCTTTGTTGGCTCTGTAAGCATAATCCTTATTTCTCTTCTCAATTTGCTCATGAATGTGTTCATGGAGCTTCTTCACCGTTTCAGCCTTCCTTGCACCATCTAAGTTAGTTTTCTCCGAAATAGGAATAGGTAATAAGTCCAAAGGAGTTAGTGGATTGAAACCATAAACAATTTCAAATGGAGAATGATCAGTAGTTGAATGCACACTCCGGTTATAAGCAAATTCAACAAAAGGTAAACAATCCTCCCAATTTTTCAAATTCCTTTTTATTACCACCCTAAGCAACGTGGACAGGGTCCTATTGACTACCTCAGTTTGGCCATCTGTTTGAGGGTGACAAGTAGTCGAAAACAAGAGTTTAGTACCCATTTTAGCCCAAAGAGTTTTCCAAAAATAACTAAGGAATTTAACATCCCTATCAGACACAATGCTCCTAGGAACTCCATGAAGCCTAGCAACCTCCCTAAAGAACAACTCTACTACATTAGTGGCATCATCGGTTTTATGACATGCTATGAAGTGTGCCATTCTAGAAAACCTATCTACAACCACAAAAATGGAGTTTGTAACCTTCTTAGACCTAGGTAACCCTAAAATAAAATCCATGGAAATATCTACCCAAGGTGTGCTTGGTACGTGCAAAGGAGTATATAGTCCTTGTGGTAGGACTTTGGATTTGGCTTCTTACAATTGATGCATCTAGAACATATTCTCCCTACATCCTTCCTTATTGTTGGCCAATAAAAATGCTCACGCAAAACATCTAAAGTCTTCTTAATTCCAAAATGCCCCATTAATCCCCCCCCTCGCCCTCCTTAATTAACAACTCACGCATGGAACATTTGGGTATACACAGTTGATTTTCTTTAAATAAATACCCATCTAATTTATAAAACTTTTCAAAGGAAGTTTTTTTCACATGCATGGTAAATAGCAGAGAAGTCATCATCATTAGCATACATTTCCTTAACATATTCAAATCCTAGCAATCTAGCATTTAAAGTTGAGAGTAAGGCATACCTCCGTGATAAAGCATCGACTACAACATTCTCCTTACCTCTCTTATATTGAACAATATAAGGAAAAGCCTCAATGAATTCCATCCATCTAGCATGCCTCCTATTCAATTTACCTTGGCGCTCGTATGTTTTGAGATTCATGATCGGTATGGATGACAAATTCTCTTGGCCAAAGGTAATGTTGCCATGTCTCTAGGGTCCTAACCAAGGCATATAGCTCCTTGTCATACGTTGGATAATTAAGGGCTGCTCCATGAAGTTTCTCGCTGAAATAAGCGATAGGTCGCCGTTCCGTAATGTTGTTGATGGCTCGGCAATCAACACACATCCTGCTTGATCCATCCTTCTTGGGAATGAGTAGCACGGGAATAAGACATGGACTCAGGCTCTCCCTAACTTGACCTTTGATCAAGTACTCTTCAACCTGTCTTTGAATCTCCTTAGTTTCTTCGGGGTTGGTCCTATAGGCAGGTCGGTTTGGAAGAGAAGCCCCCGGTATAAAGTCAATTTGATGCTCAATCCCCCTGATTGGTGGCACCCCATCTGGAATCTCTTCAGGGAACACGTCTTCAAATTCCTGCAAAAGAGAAATAGTGGTACTAGGCAAAGACTGGTTAAGATCGTTAATAGAAAAATTTGCCTCCTTGTACAAAAAAAACAAGTATGGGCTGTTTTGAATAAAAAGCCCTCTTGACCTCACTTGCCTTAGCATAAAAATTCACATTTTTTTTCTCTAGTATTTTTCCACTCTCCTCTCCTTTTTCTTCACTCTTTTTTTTTCTTTCACTCTTTTTTTCTTTTTCATTCTTCTCTTTTTTTTTCTTTTTCCCTAACCATCCTCAATTGATCTTCAAAGACTTGCTTTGGTGAAAGGGGTACAAGTGTGATGTTTCTACCATTCTTCACAAACGAATACTTGTTTCTATATCCGTCATGTGTAACCCTCCTATCATATTGCCAAGGCCTACCTAGCAAGATGTGTCCAGCTTGCATGGGTACCACATCACACATCACCTCATCCTTGTACTTTCCAATGGAGAAGCTCACTAATACTTGCTTATTAACCTTCACTTCCCCACTATCATTTAACCATTGCAACTTGTAAGGCTTAGGGTGTTCAAACGCTGGGCAACCCTAATTTCTCAACTAAGGTAGTACTAGCCACATTGGTACAACTTCCCCATCTATGATAACACTACACACTTTGTTACTCACATGATAACTTGTGTGGAAGATGTTATCTCTTTGTTGTTCAAGGTCATCCTCCTTGACTTGAGTGCTCAAAGATCGCCTTATTACAAGTGCTTCCCCATCTACGGGTCCTATCTCCTCTTCACTAACTTCCCCTACAGATGGCGTCTCATCTTCTTCACTTTCATTATCGGTTCCAACCTCACCACTTGCTAAGGTGATCATTACCTTCTTATTGGGACATTGAGAGGCTATATGACCATTACCAAGACACCGAAAACACCTTAAGTCACGATTAGGAATCGGAGTGTCGATTTTACCTTTGTCCTTGCTAGCCCCCATCTCTTTGGCTTTGTAAGGCTCAAATGTTGGTTTGGATGTAGCTATTTCATCTTTTTTCTCATTGGACTTCCAAGGATTAGTAAGGTTTGGTTTTTGAGTAATGGGACTAGACCTTAATGGTTGCGATCGAAAACTCCGTTTCTTTAATTGTCTTTCCACCTTGATTGCCATATGGACCATGTCCTCCATCTCAACATAATGATGAAGTTCCACAATGTTGGCAATGTCCGGATTCAACCCACTAAGAAACCTAGCCATGGTTGCCTCTCTATCTTCCTCAACATTAGCTCTTGCCATAGCCACTTCCATTTCCTTGTAGTACTCATCAACACATTTATATCCTTGAGTCAATCTTTGTAAGCGTTGGTGTAACTCTCTATAGTAAGTAGCTGGGCACAAGCCTATTTCTCATGATACCCTTCATGTCGTCCGAATTATCTATGGGCCTTTCACGGTTTCTCCTCCTACTAATGACCAATTGATCCCACCAATTTAATGCATAGTCATAAAACTCAATTACAAAGAAGTTTTACTTTTTCTCCGTGGAGTAGTCATGTGACATTCAAAAATATGCTCCACTTTCTTCTCTCCCACTCCAAATACAACTCCGGGTCATTCTTTCCTTGGAATTGTGGTATCTTTCATTTTTTATACTACTTAGATCTCTGTCAATTCCATCTCGAGCTCTAGGTGGGGGTCTCCATATACCTCCTCTACCATTTCTTCCACCTCTATTCCCATTTCTTCCTCCTCAGGCATTCTTTCCCCTCTTTCTCCAATTCTTCTTCCCAATCTTCTTCCTCTATATCATCCCCAATACGAGCTTGCCTATTAACCCTCCTAACATTGGGTGGAGGTGTCCCTCGTTGTAAAGCTGCTATGGAATTTTCTTGCCATTCCAATCTTTCATTCATATCAACTACCAAGTTGTTCATCCTTTCAAATGATTGTCATAGCCGCCCATCATGAACATCATATCCGGTCTTCCTTCTAGACTACCGTTTGACATTTTTTTTTCAATTCTACACAACAATAGGTTAGTGTAATAAAATAGAACTAATGTAAATTCACAGAATACCTCACGTGTTTAGCGCTTCCGGATTGATCGCTCAAACCCTCTTAGTTCCTAATCAAAGCAACCAAATCCAGGAATTCCAACCAATTTGTAGAATTATCAAACACCCAAAAAACAAATAGTTCACAATATCCCACTTGTTAAAGCACAAAGGAAACTAACTCAAAGTGTTTGTAGGAGTAAGCACAAGAAAAAAGCAATATAACAACAAGATTGGAAAAACAACAATTTCCCCCAAAGGAACTAAGCACACAATGGAATATTTATAATAAAAAGTGTAAAATCCTTGAAACTATGAGTTCTAATACTCACTAGAAATTAGCAATTGCAATTTGGCCAACTGCTTTTTTTTTTCTCGTTTTTTTTTTTTCGAATTACTCGCCACTCTTTTTTTTCTCGTTTTTTTTTTCTTTTTTGGGACAATTATGCTAATAACTCTAGGGTGGTAAATCAATACAATACTTTCAATATGAGTTTAAGTGATGTTTAAGATTGGTAAAATAGCACATAAATTCATGACACAAAGGGAAATGAAATTTCTGGCAGAACTACCACAGTAAATACTAGAAAACAACCAAAACCGCAGAATATTTCAGATTTTGTAGAATAAGCAAGGAAAAGTACTGTAATAGATTCAATAGCAGAATTTGCAAGGAAAATGCAGTAAAAAACGTGGAAACAAAGAAGAGCAATATTTTTAGTGGTAATGGAGAATAAATTTCAAAGAAGAACACACAGAATGATATTTATTTTTTCGTTTTTTTTTGTGTCAGAAATACAACAAGAACACAAGAACAAGAACAAATATAAAGGATAGGAATCTGAAAATTAGCACCAAAAGCTCGATACCAAATGATAAGAACCAAGGGTTTAGGACCTAGCTAATTTCGGGATTATATAGCAAAGGGTTTCTCCACAAATCAATGGATATTACTCACCATTTTTCTGGGGAGAAAAGACGCCACAAGGAGCTGCTAATTCCTTGATAAGTCTAGCATAAATGACACCCTAACAAGTATGGATATTACTCACCACAAATGCTTGGATGCTAAACAACGCCACAAAGGTTGCCAATCCCTTGATAAGTTGTTTAAAGAGGAACAAAGAGCTAGAATGAGCTCTCAAATGATCCGAATATTCAAACTTCATTCAAAAATTCTGTTTTACAGAAATACCGAGCTGCTTCTTAAAAGATTCAAACCAACCCTAAGCTATAATACATCATAGCCCTTGATCTCATCCAAGGGTTGAAAATAAACACAGCCAAAAAGCGTAAAAGGTAGCAAAGAAACATTGACCAAAATACATGGAAAAATTGGGGCAGCCGACCACAAAGCAATCCCATAAAGTATTACATCTTAACCCTACATCTTAACCCTTGATTTCATCCAAGGGTACGGTGAAAAGAGTCGCCCAAAATCGCCCAAATGGCACTCCAAAAATTGGAGCAAAACACAAGGGCTCGAGAACAAAAGAAACCCTATAAAATATTACATCTTGACCCTTGTTTCCATCTAAGGGCTGAAATTGAAGCTGCCCAAAAAGTCCAAATGGCACAACAATGTGCCTAGTTTTATTTTGCCAATTTTGCCCTAATTTCCATCCTAGGATTGTCCCAATCCTTGCACTCCCAATTTAGGTCCCCTTGATTATGAATGACCTCTTGAATGATCCCATGTAAAGCCTTTTCGAGTTGTGCCTTCCTAGACCTTGTGATTGGTCCACTTGGAATTTGTAGCGCTCTATGATTCTCATCAGATGTATCCGACACTTTGCATCGTTAAAGCATCCATATATTGATTGGCACTGACAAGAAAATGTGGCATCTGTAATGAGAACTCTTTGTTCTTGTGGAACCTAGTGTAATGATGAGAACCCTTCAATAAATTCCTAACCAATTCCTAAAAGCTTGGTTCCAGGACATTTCATTTACAAATAATACGAAGAAAAGTATAGTTAATACAGATTACTCCAAATTTACAAAGAGAAATAGACCCAAAATCGAAATATAATGACGCTCAAGTTGCCAAACAAACTTCCTTAATGTATTCCAACATTTTCATCTCCTATATGGCTTGTTGAGTTTCATGCAAGAAGTATAGATGAATCAGATCTTGATGAAATTGAACATGGGTGTGAGCAAAAGTATTAAGTGCTTCTGCACCTAGGATCTACAGCGAAATAGTTGCTCGCTTTTGCCAAGCATTCATGCATTTGAACGTAATTGCCATACATTAATGTATCAAAACTCTTGGTTCCAAGATATAAACTACTCCATGACAGGTTTTAAGTGCAAAATGATTTTGTTCAGAAGGTTTAGCCTCAATAACATGCAAATATATCTTGTTGGCAAGAAAGTGTAAGATAAAATACCATTGAGACAAATTATGCATAGAAGTAATATGGATGTATGCATTTGATATTTGGTGGTTAACCGGTCACCTACCTTTTCTTTGAATGAAGATTCATAGTAGGATGTATCCGACACTTTGCATCGTTAAAGCATGCATATATTGATTGGCACTGACAAGAAAATGTGGCATCTGTAATGAGAACTCTTTGTTCTTGTGGAACCTAGTGTAATGATGAGAACCCTTCAATAAATTCCTAACTAATTCCTAAAAGCTTGGTTCCAGGACATTTCATTTACAAATGATACGAAGAAAAGTATAGTTAGTACAGATTACTCCAAATTTACAAAGAGAAATAGACCCAAAATCGAAATATAATGACGCTCAAGTTGCCAAACAAACTTCCTTAATGTATTCCAACATTTTCATCTCCTATATGGCTTGTTGAGTTTCATGCAAGAAGAATAGATGAATCAGATCTTGATGAAATTGAACATGGGTTTGAGCAAAAGTATTAAGTGCTTCTACACCTAGGATCTGCAGCGACATAGTTGCTCGCTTTTGCCAAGCATTCATGCATTTGAACGCAATTGCCATACATTAATGTATCAAAACTCTTGGTTAAAAGAAATAAACTACTCCATGACAGGTTTTAAGTGCAAAATGATTTTGTTCAGAAGGTTTAGCCTCAATAACATGCAAATATATCTTGTTGGAAAGAAAGTGTAAGATAAAATACCATTGAGAAAAATTATGCATAGAAGTAATATGGATGTATGCATTTGATGTTTGGTGGTTAACTGGTCACCTACCTTTTCTTTGAATGAAGATTCATAGTAGGATGTATCCGACACTTTGCATCGTTAAAGCATCCATATATTGATTGGCACTGACAAGAAAATGTGGCATCTGTAATGAGAACTCTTTGTTCTTGTGGAACCTAGTGTAATGATGAGAACCCTTCAATAAATTCCTAACTAATTCCTAAAAGCTTGGTTCCAGGACATTTCATTTACAAATGATACGAAGAAAAGTATAGTTAATACAGATTACTCCAAATTTACAAAGAGAAATAGACCCAAAATCGAAATATAATGACGCTCAAGTTGCCAAACAAACTTCCTTAATGTATTCCAACATTTTCATCTCCTATATGGCTTGTTGAGTTTCATGCAAGAAGAATAGATGAATCAGATCTTGATGAAATTGAACATGGGTTTGAGCAAAAGTATTAAGTCCTTCTACACCTAGGATCTGCAGCGACATAGTTGCTCGCTTTGGCCAAGCATTCATGCATTTGAACGTAATTGCCATACATTAATGTATCAAAACTCTTGGTTAAAAGAAATAAACTACTCCATGACAAGTTTTAAGTGCAAAATGATTTTGTTCAGAAGGTTTAGCCTCAATAACATGCAAATATATCTTGTTGGCAAGAAAGTGTAAGATAAAATACCATTGAGACAAATTATGCATAGAAGTAATATGGATGTATGCATTTGATGTTTGGTGGTTAACTGGTCACCTATCTTTTCTTTGAATGAAGATTCATAGTAGGATGTATCCGACACTTTGCATCGTTAAAGCATCCATATATTGATTGGCACTGACAAGAAAATGTGGCATCTGTAATGAGAACTCTTTGTTCTTGTGGAACCTAGTGTAATGATGAGAACCCTTCAATAAATTCCTAACCAATTCCTAAAAGCTTGGTTCCAGGACATTTCATTTACAAATGATACGAAGAAAAGTATAGTTAATACAGATTACTCCAAATTTACAAAGAGAAATAGACCCAAAATCGAAATATAATGACGCTCAAGTTGCCAAACAAACTTCCTTAATGTATTCCAACATTTTCATCTCCTATATGGCTTGTTGAGTTTCATGCAAGAAGTATAGATGAATCAGATCTTGATGAAATTGAACATGGGTGTGAGCAAAAGTATTAAGTGCTTCTGCACCTAGGATCTACAGCGACATAGTTGCTCGCTTTTGCCAAGCATTCATGCATTTGAACGTAATTGCCATACATTAATGTATCAAAACTCTTGGTTAAAAGAAATAAACTACTCCATGACAGGTTTTAAGTGCAAAATGATTTTGTTCAGAAGGTTTAGCCTCAATAACATGCAAATATATCTTGTTGGCAAGAAAGTGTAAGATAAAATACCATTGAGACAAATTATGCATAGAAGTAATATGGATGTATGCATTTGATATTTGGTGGTTAACTGGTCACCTACCTTTTCTTTGAATGAAGATTCATAGTAGGATGTATCCGACACTTTGCATCGTTAAAGCATGCATATATTGATTGGCACTGACAAGAAAATGTGGCATCTGTAATGAGAACTCTTTGTTCTTGTGGAACCTAGTGTAATGATGAGAACCCTTCAATAAATTCCTAACCAATTCCTAAAAGCTTGGTTCCAGGACATTTCATTTACAAATGATACGAAGAAAAGTATAGTTAATACAGATTACTCCAAATTTACAAAGAGAAATAGACCCAAAATCGAAATATAATGACGCTCAAGTTGCCAAACAAACTTCCTTAATGTATTCCAACATTTTCATCTCCTATATGGCTTGTTGAGTTTCATGCAAGAAGTATAGATGAATCAGATCTTGATGAAATTGAACATGGGTTTGAGCAAAAGTATTAAGTGCTTCTACACCTAGGATCTGCAGCGACATAGTTGCTCGCTTTTGCCAAGTATTCATGCATTTGAACGTAATTGCCATACATTAATGTATGAAAACACTTGGTTCCAAGATATAAACTACTCCATGACAGGTTTTAAGTGGAAAATGATTTTGTTCAGAAGGTTTAGCCTCAATAACATGCAAATATATCTTGTTGGCAAGAAAGTGTAAGATAAAATACCATTGAGACAAATTATGCATAGAAGTAATATGGATGTATGCATTTGATATTTGGTGGTTAACTGGTCACCTACCTTTTCTTTGAATGAAGATTCATAGTAGGATGTATCCGACACTTTGCATCGTTAAAGCATGCATATATTGATTGGCACTGACAAGAAAATGTGGCATCTGTAATGAGAACTCTTTGTTCTTGTGGAACCTAGTGTAATGATGAGAACCCTTCAATAAATTCCTAACTAATTCCTAAAAGCT
Source organism: Hippophae rhamnoides (assembly GCA_033030585.1). Taxonomy (NCBI): domain Eukaryota; kingdom Viridiplantae; phylum Streptophyta; class Magnoliopsida; order Rosales; family Elaeagnaceae; genus Hippophae; species Hippophae rhamnoides. The sequence goes on along the minus strand of CM065434.1, from coordinate 22,645,420 downwards.
TGGTTCCATGACATTTTATTTACAAATGATACGAAGAAAAGTATAGTTAATACAGATTACTCCAAATTTACAAAGAGAAATAGACCCAAAATCGAAATATAATGACGCTCAAGTTTCCAAACAAACTTCCTTAATGTATTCCAACATTTTCATCTCCTATATGGCTTGTTGAGTTTCATGCAAGAAGTATAGATGAATCAGATCTTGATGAAATTGAACATGGGTTTGAGCAAAAGTATTAAGTGCTTCTACACCTAAGATCTGCAGCGACATAGTTGCTCGCTTTTGCCAAGCATTCATGCATTTGAACGTAATTGCCATACATTAATGTATCAAAACTCTTGGTTAAAAGAAATAAACTACTCCATGACAGGTTTTATGTGCAAAATGAATTTGTTCAGAAGGTTTAGCCTCAATAACATGCAAATATATCTTGTTGGCAAGAAAGTGTAAGATAAAATACCATTGAGACAAATTATGCATAGAAGTAATATGGATGTATGCATTTGATATTTGGTGGTTAACTGGTCACCTACCTTTTCTTTGAGTGAAGATTCATAGTAGGATGTATCCGACACTTTGCATCGTTAAAGCATCCATATATTGATTGGCACTGACAAGAAAATGTGGCATCTGTAATGAGAACTCTTTGTTCTTGTGGAACCTAGTGTAATGATGAGAACCCTTCAATAAATTCCTAACCAATTCCTAAAAGCTTGGTTCCAGGACATTTCATTTACAAATGATACGAAGAAAAGTATAGTTAATACAGATTACTCCAAATTTACAAAGAGAAATAGACCCAAAATCGAAATATAATGACGCTCAAGTTGCCAAACAAACTTCCTTAATGTATTCCAACATTTTCATCTCCTATATGGCTTGTTGAGTTTCATGCAAGAAGTATAGATGAATCAGATCTTGATGAAATTGAACATGGGTTTGAGCAAAAGTATTAAGTGCTTCTACACCTAAGATCTGCAGCGACATAGTTGCTCGCTTTTGCCAAGCATTCATGCATTTGAACGTAATTGCCATACATTAATGTATCAAAACTCTTGGTTAAAAGAAATAAACTACTCCATGACAGGTTTTATGTGCAAAATGATTTTGTTCAGAAGGTTTAGCCTCAATAACATGCAAATATATCTTGTTGGCAAGAAAGTGTAAGATAAAATACCATTGAGACAAATTATGCATAGAAGTAATATGGATGTATGCATTTGATATTTGGTGGTTAACTGGTCACCTACCTTTTCTTTGAATGAAGATTCATAGTAGGATGTATCCGACACTTTGCATCGTTAAAGCATCCATATATTGATTGGCACTGACAAGAAAATGTGGCATCTGTAATGAGAACTCTTTGTTCTTGTGGAACCTAGTGTAATGATGAGAACCCTTCAATAAATTCCTAACCAATTCCTAAAAGCTTGGTTCCAGGACATTTCATTTACAAATGATACGAAGAAAAGTATAGTTAATACAGATTACTCCAAATTTACAAAGAGAAATAGACCCAAAATCGAAATATAATGACGCTCAAGTTTCCAAACAAACTTCCTTAATGTATTCCAACATTTTCATCTCCTATATGGCTTGTTGAGTTTCATGCAAGAAGTATAGATGAATCAGATCTTGATGAAATTGAACATGGGTTTGAGCAAAAGTATTAAGTGCTTCTACACCTAAGATCTGCAGCGACATAGTTGCTCGCTTTTGCCAAGCATTCATGCATTTGAACGTAATTGCCATACATTAATGTATCAAAACTCTTGGTTAAAAGAAATAAACTACTCCATGACAGGTTTTATGTGCAAAATGAATTTGTTCAGAAGGTTTAGCCTCAATAACATGCAAATATATCTTGTTGGCAAGAAAGTGTAAGATAAAATACCACTGAGACAAATTATGCATAGAAGTAATATGGATGTATGCATTTGATATTTGGTGGTTAACTGGTCACCTACCTTTTCTTTGAGTGAAGATTCATAGTAGGATGTATCCGACACTTTGCATCGTTAAAGCATGCATATATTGATTGGCACTGACAAGAAAATGTGGCATCTGTAATGAGAACTCTTTGTTCTTGTGGAACCTAGTGTAATGATGAGAACCCTTTAATAAATTCCTAACCAATTCCTAAAAGCTTGGTTCCAGGACATTTCATTTACAAATGATATGAAAAAAAGTATAGTTAATACAGATTACTCCAAATTTACAAAGAGAAATAGACCCAAAATCGAAATATAATGACGCTCAAGTTGCCAAACAAACTTCCTTAATGTATTCCAACATTTTCATCTCCTATATGGCTTGTTGAGTTTCATGCAAGAAGTATAGATGAATCAGATCTTGATGAAATTGAACATGGGTTTGAGCAAAAGTATTAAGTGCTTCTACACCTAGGATCTGCAGCGACATAGTTGCTCGCTTTTGCCAAGTATTAATGCATTTGAACGTAATTGCCATACATTAATGTATGAAAACAGTTGGTTCCAAGATATAAACTACTCCATGACAGGTTTTAAGTGGAAAATGATTTTGTTCAGAAGGTTTAGCCTCAATAACATGCAAATATATCTTGTTGGCAAGAAAGTGTAAGATAAAATACCATTGAGACAAATTATGCATAGAAGTAATATGGATGTATGCATTTGATATTTGGTGGTTAACTGGTCACCTACCTTTTCTTTGAATGAAGATTCATAGTAGGATGTATCCGACACTTTGCATCGTTAAAGCATGCTTATATTGATTGGCACTGACAAGAAAATGTGGCAACTGTAATGATAACTCTTTCTTCTTGTGGAACCTAGTGTAATGATGAGAATCCTTCAATAAATTCCTAACTAATTCCTAAAAGCTTGGTTACAGGACATTTCATTTACAAATGATATGAAAAAAAGTATAGTTAATACAGATTACTCCAAATTTACAAAGAGAAATAGACCCAAAATCGAAATATAATGACGCTCAAGTTGCCAAACAAACTTCCTTAATGTATTCCAACATTTTCATCTCCTATATGGCTTGTTGAGTTTCATGCAAGAAGTATAGATGAATCAGATCTTGATGAAATTGAACATGGGTTTGAGCAAAAGTATTAAGTGCTTCTACACCTAAGATCTGCAGCGACATAGTTGCTCGCTTTTGCCAAGCATTCATGCATTTGAACGTAATTGCCATACATTAATGTATCAAAACTCTTGGTTAAAAGAAATAAACTACTCCATGACAGGTTTTAAGTGCAAAATGATTTTGTTCAGAAGGTTTAGCCTCAATAACATGCAAATATATCTTGTTGGCAAGAAAGTGTAAGATAAAATACCATTGAGACAAATTATGCATAGAAGTAATATGGATGTATGCATTTGATGTTTGGTGGTTAACTGGTCACCTATCTTTTCTTTGAGTGAAGATTCATAGTAGGATGTATCCGACACTTTGCATCGTTAAAGCATCCATATATTGATTGGCACTGACAAGAAAATGTGGCATCTGTAATGAGAACTCTTTGTTCTTGTGGAACCTAGTGTAATGATGAGAACCCTTCAATAAATTCCTAACCAATTCCTAAAAGCTTGGTTCCAGGACATTTCATTTACAAATGATACGAAGAAAAGTATAGTTAATACAGATTACTCCAAATTTACAAAGAGAAATAGACCCAAAATCGAAATATAATGACGCTCAAGTTGCCAAACAAACTTCCTTAATGTATTCCAACATTTTCATCTCCTATATGGCTTGTTGAGTTTCATGCAAGAAGAATAGATGAATCAGATCTTGATGAAATTGAACATGGGTGTGAGCAAAAGTATTAAGTGCTTCTGCACCTAGGATCTACAGCGAAATAGTTGCTCGCTTTTGCCAAGCATTCTTGCATTTGAACGTAATTGCCATACATTAATGTATCAAAACTCTTGGTTAAAAGAAATAAACTACTCCATGACAGGTTTTAAGTGCAAAATGATTTTGTTCAGAAGGTTTAGCCTCAATAACATGCAAATATATCTTGTTTTCAAGAAAGTGTAAGATAAAATACCATTGAGACAAATTATGCATAGAAGTAATATGGATGTATGCATTTGATATTTGGTGGTTAACTGGTCACCTACCTTTTCTTTGAGTGAAGATTCATAGTAGGATGTATCCGACACTTTGCATCGTTAAAGCATCCATATATTGATTGGCACTGACAAGAAAATGTGGCATCTGTAATGAGAACTCTTTGTTCTTGTGGAACCTAGTGTAATGATGAGAACCCTTCAATAAATTCCTAACCAATTCCTAAAAGCTTGGTTCCAGGACATTTCATTTACAAATGATACGAAGAAAAGTATAGTTAATACAGATTACTCCAAATTTACAAAGAGAAATAGACCCAAAATCGAAATATAATGACGCTCAAGTTGCCAAACAAACTTCCTTAATGTATTCCAACATTTTCATCTCCTATATGGCTTGTTGAGTTTCATGCAAGAAGAATAGATGAATGAGATCTTGATGAAATTGAACATGGGTGTGAGCAAAAGTATTAAGTGCTTCTACACCGAGGATCTACAGCGACATAATTGCTCGCTTTTGCCATGCATTCATGCATTTGAATGTAATTCCCATACATTAATTTATGAAAACTCTTGGTTCCAAGATATAAACTACTTCAGGACTGGTTTTAAGTGCAAAATTATTTTGTTCAGAAGGTTTAGCCTCAATAACATGCAAATATATCTTGTTGGCAAGAAATTGTAAGATAAAATACCAATGAGACAAATTATGCATAGAAGTAATATGGATGTATGCATTTGATATTTGGTGGTTAATTGGTCACCTACCTTTTCTTTGAATGAAGATTCATAGTAGGATGTATCCGACACTTTGCATCGTTAAAGCATGCATATATTGATTGGCACTGACAAGAAAATGTGGCATCTGTAATGAGAACTCTTTGTTCTTGTGGAACCTAGTGTAATGATGAGAACCCTTCAATAAATTCCTAACTAATTCCTAAAAGCTTGGTTCCAGGACATTTCATTTACAAATGATACGAAGAAAAGTATAGTTAATACAGATTACTCCAAATTTACAAAGAGAAATAGACCCAAAATTGAAATATAATGACGCTCAAGTTCCCAAACAAACTTCCTTAATGTATTCCAACATTTTCATCTCCTATATGGCTTGTTGAGTTTCATGCAAGAAGAATAGATGAATGAGATCTTGATGAAATTGAACATAGGTTTGAGCAAAAGTATTAAGTGCTTCTACACCTAGGATCTGCAGCGACATAGTTGCTCGCTTTTGCCAAGCGTTCATGCATTTGAACGTAATTGCCATACATTAATGTATGAAAACACTTGGTTCCAAGATATAAACTACTCCATGACAGGTTTTAAGTGGAAAATGATTTTGTTCAGAAGGTTTAGCCTCAACAACATGCAAATATATCTTGTTGGCAAGAAAGTGTAAGATAAAATACCATTGAGAAAAATTATGCATAGAAGTAATATGGATGTATGCATTTGATGTTTGGTGGTTAATTGGTCACCTACCTTTTCTTTGAATGAAGATTCATAGTAGGATGTATCCGACACTTTGCATCTTTAAAGCTTGCATATATTGATTGGCACTGAAGAGAAAATGTGCCATCTGTAATGAGAACTCTTTGTTCTTGTGGAACCTAGTGTAATGATGAGAACCCTTCAATAAATTCCTAACCAATTCCTAAAAGCTTGGTTCCAGGACATTTCATTTACAAATAATACGAAGAAAAGTATAGTTAATACAGATTACTCCAAATTTACAAAGAGAAATAGACCCAAAATTGAAATATAATGACGCTCAAGTTCCCAAACAAACTTCCTTAATGTATTCCAACATTTTCATCTCCTATATGGCTTGTTGAGTTTCATGCAAGAAGAATAGATGAATGAGATCTTGATGAAATTGAACATAGGTTTGAGCAAAAGTATTAAGTGCTTCTACACCTAGGATCTGCAGCGACATAGTTGCTCGCTTTTGCCAAGCGTTCATGCATTTGAACGTAATTGCCATACATTAATGTATGAAAACACTTGGTTCCAAGATATAAACTACTCCATGACAGGTTTTAAGTGGAAAATGATTTTGTTCAGAAGGTTTAGCCTCAATAACATGCAAATATATCTTGTTGGCAAGAAAGTGTAAGATAAAATACCATTGAGAAAAATTATGCATAGAAGTAATATGGATGTATGCATTTGATGTTTGGTGGTTAATTGGTCACCTACCTTTTCTTTGAATGAAGATTCATAGTAGGATGTATCCGACACTTTGCATCTTTAAAGCTTGCATATATTGATTGGCACTGACAAGAAAATGTGGCATCTGTAATGAGAACTCTTTGTTCTTGTGGAACCTAGTGTAATGATGAGAACCCTTCAATAAATTCCTAACCAATTCCTAAAAGCTTGGTTCCAGGACATTTCATTTACAAATGATACGAAGAAAAGTATAGTTAATACAGATTACTCCAAATTTACAAAGAGAAATAGACCCAAAATTGAAATATAATGACGCTCAAGTTTCCAAACAAACTTCCTTAATGTATTCCAACATTTTCATCTCCTATATGGCTTGTTGAGTTTCATGCAAGAAGTATAGATGAATCAGATCTTGATGAAATTGAACATGGGTGTGAGCAAAAGTATTAAGTGCTTCTGCACCTAGGATCTACAGCGAAATAGTTGCTCGCTTTTGCAAAGCATTCATGCATTTGAACGTAATTGCCATACATTAATGTATGAAAACTCTTGGTTCCATGATATAAACTACTCCATGACAGGTTTTAAGTGCAAAATGATTTTGTTCAGAAGGTTTAGCCTCAATAACATGCAAATATATCTTGTTGGCAAGAAAGTGTAAGATAAAATACCATTGAGACAAATTATGCATAAAAGTAATATGGATGTATGCATTTGATATTTGGTGGTTAACTGGTCACCTACCTTTTCTTTGAGTGAAGATTCATAGTAGGATGTATCCGACACTTTGCATCGTTAAAGCATGCATATATTGATTGGCACTGACAAGAAAATGTGGCATCTGTAATGAGAACTCTTTGTTCTTGTGGAACCTAGTGTAATGATGAGAACCCTTCAATAAATTCCTAACCAATTCCTAAAAGCTTGGTTCCAGGACATTTCATTTACAAATGATACGAAGAAAAGTATAGTTAATACAGATTACTCCAAATTTACAAAGAGAAATAGACCCAAAATCGAAATATAATGACGCTCAAGTTGCCAAACAAACTTCCTTAATGTATTCAACATTTTCATCTCCTATATGGCTTGTTGAGTTTCATGCAAGAAGAATAGATGAATGAGATCTTGATGAAATTGAACATGGGTTTGAGCAAAAGTATTAAGTGCTTTTGCACCTACGATCTACAGCGAAAATGTTGCTCGCTTTTGCCAAGCATTCATGCATTTGAACGTAATTGCCATACATTAATGTATCAAAACTCTTGGTTAAAAGAAATAAACTACTCCATGACAGGTTTTAAGTGCAAAATGATTTTGTTCAGAAGGTTTAGCCTCAACAACATGCAAATATATCTTGTTGGCAAGAAAGTGTAAGATAAAATACCATTGAGACAAATTATGCATAGAAGTAATATGGATGTATGCATTTGATATTTGGTGGTTAACTGGTCAGCTACCTTTTCTTTGAATGAAGATTCATAGTAGGATATATCCGACACTTTGCATCGTTAAAGCATGCATATATTGATTGGCACTGACAAGAAAATGTGGCATCTGTAATGAGAACTCTTTGTTCTTGTGGAACCTAGTGTAATGATGAGAACCCTTCAATAAATTCCTAACCAATTCCTAAAAGCTTGGTTCCAGGACATTTCATTTACAAATGATACGAAGAAAAGTATAGTTAATACACATTACTCCAAATTTACAAAGAAAAATAGACCCAAAATCGAAATATAATGACGCTCAAGTTGCCAAACAAACTTTCTTAATGTATTCAACATTTTCATCTCCTATATGGCTTGTTGAGTTTCATGCAAGAAGAATAGATGAATGAGATCTTGATGAAATTGAACATGGGTTTGAGCAAAATTATTAAGTGCTTCTACACCTAGGATCTGCAGCGACATAGTTGCTCGCTTTTGCCAAGTATTCATGCATTTGAACGTAATTGCCATATATTAATGTATGAAAACACTTGGTTCCAAGATATAAACAACTCCATGACAGGTTTTAAGTGGAAAATGATTTTGTTCAGAAGGTTTAGCTTCAATAACATGCAAATATATCTTTTTTGGCAAGAAAGTGTAAGATAAAATACCATTGAGAAAAATTATGCATAGAAGTAATATGGATGTATGCATTTTATGTTTGGTGGTTAATTGGTCACCTACCTTTTCTTTGAATGAAGATTCATAGTAGGATGTATCCGACACTTTGCATCGTTAAAGCTTGCATATATTGATTGGCATTGACAAGAAAATGTGGCATCTGTAATGAGAACTCTTTGTTCTTGTGGAACCTAGTGTAATGATGAGAACCCTTCAATAAATTCCTAACCAATTCCTAAAAGCTTGGTTCCAGGACATTTTATTTACAAATGATACGAAGAAAAGTATAGTTAATACAGATTACTCCAAATTTACAAAGAGAAATAGACCCAAAATCGAAATATAATGACGCTCAAGTTGCCAAACAAACTTCCTTAATGTATTCAACATTTTCATCTCCTATATGGCTTGTTGAGTTTCATGCAAGAAGAATAGATGAATCAGATCTTGATGAAATTGAACATGGGTGTGAGCAAAAGTATTAAGTGCTTCTGCACCTACGATCTACAGCGAAAATGTTGCTCGCTTTTGCCAAGCATTCATGCATTTGAACGTAATTGCCATACATTAATGTATCAAAACTCTTGGTTAAAAGAAATAAACTACTCCATGACAGGTTATAAGTGCAAAATTATTTTGTTCAGAAGGTTTAGCCTCAACAACATGCAAATATATCTTGTTGGCAAGAAAGTGTAAGATAAAATACCATTGAGACAAATTATGCATAGAAGTAATATGGATGTATGCATTTGATATTTGGTGGTTAACTGGTCAGCTACCTTTTCTTTGAATGAAGATTCATAGTAGGATATATCCGACACTTTGCATCGTTAAAGCATGCATATATTGATTGGCACTGACAAGAAAATGTGGCATCTGTAATGAGAACTCTTTGTTCTTGTGGAACCTAGTGTAATGATGAGAACCCTTCAATAAATTCCTAACCAATTCCTAAAAGCTTGGTTCCAGGACATTTCATTTACAAATGATACGAAGAAAAGTATAGTTAATACAGATTACTCCAAATTTACAAAGAGAAATAGACCCAAAATCGAAATATAATGACGCTCAAGTTGCCAAACAAACTTCCTTAATGTATTCAACATTTTCATCTCCTATATGGCTTGTTGAGTTTCATGCAAGAAGAATAGATGAATGAGATCTTGATGAAATTGAACATGGGTTTGAGCAAAAGTATTAAGTGCTTCTACACCTAGGATCTGCAGCGACATAGTTGCTCGCTTTTGCCAAGTATTCATGCATTTGAACGTAATTGCCATACATTAATGTATGAAAACACTTGGTTCCAAGATATAAACTACTCCATGACAGGTTTTAAGTGGAAAATGATTTTGTTCAGAAGGTTTAGCCTCAATAACATGCAAATATATCTTGTTGGCAAGAAAGTGTAAGATAAAATACCATTGAGAAAAATTATGCATAGAAGTAATATGGATGTATGCATTTGATGTTTGGTGGTTAATTGGTCACCTACCTTTTCTTTGAATGAAGATTCATAGTAGGATGTATCCGACACTTTGCATCGTTAAAGCTTGCATATATTGATTGGCACTGACAAGAAAATGTGGCATCTGTAATGAGAACTCTTTGTTCTTGTGGAACCTAGTGTAATGATGAGAACCCTTCAATAAATTCCTAACTAATTCCTAAAAGCTTGGTTTCAGGACATTTCATTTACAAATGATACGAAGAAAGTATAGTTAATACAGATTACTCCAAATTTACAAAGAGAAATAGACCCAAAATCGAAATATAATGACGCTCAAGTTGCCAAACAAACTTCCTTAATGTATTCAACATTTTCATCTCCTATATGGCTTGTTGAGTTTCATGCAAGAAGAATAGATGAATCAGATCTTGATGAAATTGAACATGGGTGTGAGCAAAAGTATTAAGTGCTTCTGCACCTACGATCTACAGCGAAAATGTTGCTCGCTTTTGCCAAGCATTCATGCATTTGAACGTAATTGCCATACATTAATGTATCAAAACTCTTGGTTAAAAGAAATAAAGTACTCCATGACAGGTTTTAAATGCAAAATTATTTTGTTCAGAAGGTTTAGCCTCAACAACATGCAAATATATCTTGTTGGCAAGAAAGTGTAAGATAAAATACCATTGAGACAAATTATGCATAGAAGTAATATGGATGTATGCATTTGATATTTGGTGGTTAACTGGTCACCTACCTTTTCTTTGAATGAAGATTCATAGTAGGATATATCCGACACTTTGCATCGTTAAAGCATGCATATATTGATTGGCACTGACAAGAAAATGTGGCATCTGTAATGAGAACTCTTTGTTCTTGTGGAACCTAGTGTAATGATGAGAACCCTTCAATAAATTCCAAACCAATTCCTAAAAGCTTGGTTCCAGGACATTTCATTTACAAATGATACGAAGAAAAGTATAGTTAAAACAGATTACTCCAAATTTACAAAGAGAAATAGACCCAAAATCGAAATATAATGACGCTCAAGTTGCCAAACAAACTTCCTTAATGTATTCCAACATTTTCATCTCCTATATGGCTTGTTGAGTTTCATGCAAGAAGAATAGATGAATCAGATCTTGATGATATTGAACATGGGTGTGAGCAAAATTATTAAGTTCTTCTACACCTAGGATATGCAGCGACATAGTTGCTCGCTTTTGCGAAGCATTCATGCATTTGAACGTAATTGCCATACATTAATGTATCAAAACTCTTGGTTCCATGATATAAACTACTCCATGACAGGTTTTAAGTGCAAAATGATTTAGTTCAGAAGGTTTAGCGTCAATAACATGGAAATATATCTTTTTGGCAAGAAAGTGTAAGATAAAATACCATTGAGACAAATTATGCATAGAAGTAATATGGATGTATGCATTTGTTATTTGGTTGTTAACTGGTCACCTACCTTTTCTTTGAATGAAGATTCATAGTAGGATGTATCCGACACTTTGCATCGTTAAAGCATGCATATATTGATTGGCACTGACAAGAAAATGTGGCATCTGTAATGAGAACTCTTTGTTCTTGTGGAACCTAGTGTAATGATGAGAACCCTTCAATAAATTCCTAACTAAATCCTAAAAGTTTGGTTCCAGGTCATTTCATTTACAAATGATACGAAGAAAAGTATAGTTAATACACATTACTCCACATTTACAAAGAGAAATAGACCCAAAATCGAAATATAATGACGCTCAAGTTCCCAAACAAACTTCCTTAATGTATTCCAACATTTGCAACACCAATATGGCTTGTTGAGTTTCATGCAAGAAGAATAGATGAATGAGATCTTGATGAAATTGAACATGGGTTTGAGCAAAAGTATTAAGTGCTTCTACACCTAGGATCTGCAGGAACATAGTTGCTCGCTTTTGCCAAGCATTCATGCATTTGAACGTAATTGCCATACATTAATGTATGAAAACACTTGGTTCCAAGATATAAACTACTCCATGACAGGTTTTAAGTGTAAAATGATTTTGTTCAGAAGGTTTAGCCTCAATAACATGCAAATATATCTTGTTGGCAAGAAAGTGTAAGATAAAATACCATTGAGACAAATTATGCATAGAAGTAATATGGATGTATGCATTTGATGTTTGGTGGTTAACTGGTCACCTATCTTTTCTTTGAATGAAGATTCATAGTAGGATGTATCCGACACTTTGCATCGTTAAAGCATCCATATATTGATTGGCACTGACAAGAAAATGTGGCATCTGTAATGAGAACTCTTTGTTCTTGTGGAACCTAGTGTAATGATGAGAACCCTTCAATAAATTCCTAACCAATTCCTAAAAGCTTGGTTCCAGGACATTTCATTTACAAATGATACGAAGAAAAGTATAGTTAATACAGATTACTCCAAATTTACAAAGAGAAATAGACCCAAAATCGAAATATAATGACGCTCAAGTTGCCAAACAAACTTGCTTAATGTATTCCAACATTTTCATCTCCTATATGGCTTGTTGAGTTTCATGCAAGAAGTATAGATGAATCAGATCTTGATGAAATGGAACATGGGTTTGAGCAAAAGTATTAAGTGCTTCTAGACCTAAGATCTGCAGCGACATAGTCGCTCGCTTTTGCCAAGCATTCATGCATTTGAACGTAATTGCCATACATTAATGTATCAAAACTCTTGGTTAAAAGAAATAAACTACTCCATGACAGGTTTTATGTGCAAAATGATTTTGTTCAGAAGGTTTAGCCTCAATAACATGCAAATATATCTTGTTGGCAAGAAAGTGTAAGATAAAATACCATTGAGACAAATTATGCATAGAAGTAATATGGATGTATGCATTTGATATTTGGTGGTTAACTGGTCACCTACCTTTTCTTTGAATGAAGATTCATAGTAGGATGTATCCGACACTTTGCATCGTTAAAGCATGCATATATTGATTGGCACTGACAAGAAAATGTGGCATCTGTCATGAGAACTCTTTGTTCTTGTGGAACCTAGTGTAATGATGAGAACCCTTCAATAAATTCCTAACTAAATCCTAAAATTTTGGTTCCAGGACATTTCATTTACAAATGATACGAAGAAAAGTATAGTTAATACAGATTACTCCACATTTACAAAGAGAAATAGACCCAAAATCGAAATATAATGACGCTCAAGTTCCCAAACAAACTTCCTTAATGTATTCCAACATTTGCATCACCTATATGGCTTGTTGAGTTTCATGCAAGAAGAATAGATGACTCAGATCTTGATGAAATTGAACATGGGTTTGAGCAAAAGTATTAAGTGCTTCTACACCTAGGATCTGCAGCGACATAGTTGCTCGCTTTTGCCAAGCATTCATGCATTTGAACGTAATTGCCATACATTAATGTATCAAAACTCTTGGTTAAAAGAAATAAACTACTCAATGACAGGTTTTAAGTGCAAAATGATTTTGTTCAGAAGGTTTAGCCTCAATAACATGCAAATATATCTTGTTGGCAAGAAAGTGTAAGATAAAATACCATTGAGACAAATTATGCATAAAAGTAATATGGATGTATGCATTTGATATTTGGTGGTTAACTGGTCACCTACCTTTTCTTTGAGTGAAGATTCATAGTAGGATGTATCCGACACTTTGCATCGTTAAAGCATGCATATATTGATTGGCATTGACAAGAAAATGTGGCATCTGTAATGAGAACTCTTTGTTCTTGTGGAACCTAGTGTAATGATGAGAACCCTTCAATAAATTCCTAACCAATTCCTAAAAGCTTAGTTCCAGGAAATTTCATTTACAAATGATACGAAGAAAAGTATAGTTAATACAGATTACTCCAAATTTACAAAGAGAAATAGACCCAAAATCGAAATATAATGACGCTCAAGTTCCCAAACAAACTTCCTTAATGTATTCCAACATTTGAAACACCAATATGGCTTGTTGAGTTTCATGCAAGAAGAATAGATGAATGAGATCTTGATGAAATTGAACATGGGTTTGAGCAAAAGTATTAAGTGCTTCTACACCTAGGATCTGCAGCGACATAGTTGCTCGCTTTTGCCAAGTATTCATGCATTTGAACGTAATTGCCATACATTAATGTATGAAAACACTTGGTTCCATGATATAAACTACTCCATGACAGGTTTTAAGTGGAAAATGATTTTGTTCAGAAGGTTTAGCCTCAATAACATGCAAATATATCTTGTTGGCAAGAAAGTGTAAGATAAAATACCATTGAGACAAATTATGCATAGAAGTAATATGGATGTATGCATTTAATGTTTGGTGGTTAACTGGTCACCTATCTTTTCTTTGAATGAAGATTCATAGTAGGATGTATCCGACACTTTGCATCGTTAAAGCATCCATATATTGATTGGCACTGACAAGAAAATGTGGCATCTGTAATGAGAACTCTTTGTTCTTGTGGAACCTAGTGTAATGATGAGAACCCTTCAATAAATTCCTAACCAATTCCTAAAAGCTTGGTTCCAGGACATTTCATTTACAAATGATACGAAGAAAAGTATAGTTAATACAGATTACTCCAAATTTACAAAGAGAAATAGACCCAAAATCGAAATATAATGACGCTCAAGTTGCCAAACAAACTTCCTTAATGTATTCCAACATTTTCATCTCCTATATGGCTTGTTGAGTTTCATGCAAGAAGTATCGATGAATCAGATCTTGATGAAATTGAACATGGGTTTGAGCAAAAGTATTAAGTGCTTCTACACCTAAGATCTGCAGCGACATAGTTGCTCGCTTTTGCCAAGCATTCATGTATTTGAACGTAATTGCCATACATTAATGTATCAAAACTCTTGGTTAAAAGAAATAAACTACTCTATGACAGGTTTTGTGTGCAAAATGAATTTGTTCAGAAGGTTTAGCCTCAATAACATGCAAATATATCTTGTTGGCAAGAAAGTGTAAGATAAAATACCACTGAGACAAATTATGCATAGAAGTAATATGGATGTATGCATTTGATATTTGGTGGTTAACTGGTCACCTACCTTTTCTTTGAGTGAAGATTCATAGTAGGATGTATCCGACACTTTGCATCGTTAAAGCATCCATATATTGATTGGCACTGACAAGAAAATGTGGCATCTGTAATGAGAACTCTTTGTTCTTGTGGAACCTAGTGTAATGATGAGAACCCTTCAATAAATTCCTAACCAATTCCTAAAAGCTTGGTTCCAGGACATTTCATTTACAAATGATACGAAGAAAAGTATAGTTAATACAGATTACTCCAAATTTACAAAGAGAAATAGACCCAAAATCGAAATATAATGACGCTCAAGTTGCCAAACAAACTTCCTTAATGTATTCCAACATTTGCATCTCCTATATGGCTTGTTGAGTTTCATGCAAGAAGTATAGATGAATCAGATCTTGATGAAATTGAACATGGGTGTGAGCAAAAGTATTAAGTGCTTCTGCACCTAGGATCTACAGCGAAATAGTTGCTCGCTTTTGCCAAGCATTCATGCATTTGAACGTAATTGCCATACATTAATGTATCAAAACTCTTGGTTAAAAGAAATAAACTACTCCATGACAGGTTTTAAGTGCAAAATGATTTTGTTCAGAAGGTTTAGCCTCAATAACATGCAAATATATCTTGTTGGCAAGAAAGTGTAAGATAAAATACCATTGAGACAAATTATGCATAGAAGTAATATGGATGTATGCATTTGATATTTGGTGGTTAACTGGTCACCTACCTTTTCTTTGAATGAAGATTCATAGTAGGATGTATCCGACACTTTGCATCGTTAAAGCATGCATATATTGATTGGCGCTGACAAGAAAATGTAGCATCTGTAATGAGAACTCTTTGTTCTTGTGGAACCTAGTGTAATGATGAGAACCTTTCAATAAATTCCTAACTAATTCCTAAAAGCTTTTTTCCCGGACATTTCATTTACAAATGATACGAAGAAAAGTATAGTTAATACAGATTACTCCAAATTTACAAAGAGAAATAGACCCAAAATCGAAATATAATGACGCTCAAGTTGCCAACCAAACTTGCTTAATGTATTCTAACATTTTCATCCCCCATATGGCTTGTTGAGTTTCTTGGAAGAGGAGAAGATGAATCAGATCTTGATGAAATTGAACATGGGTGTGAGCAAAAGTGTTAGGTGCTTCTACACCAAGGATCTGCAGCGATATAGTTGCTCGCATTTGCCATGCATTCATGCCTTTGAACGTAATTGCCATACATTAACGTATCAAAACTCTTGGTTCCAAGATATAAACTACTCCATCAATGGTTTTAAGTGCAAAATGATTTTGTTCAGAAGGTTTAGCCGCAACAACATGCAAATATATCTTGTTGGCAAGAAAGTGTAAGATAAAATACCATTGAGACAAATTATGCATAGAAGTAATATGGTTGTATGCATTTGATGTTTGGTGGTTAACCGTTCACCTACCTTTTCTTTGAATGAAGATTCCTTGTAGGCTGTATCCGACACTTTGCATCGTTAAACATGCATATATTGATTGGCGCTGACAAGAAAATGTAGCATCTGTAATGAGAACTCTTTGTTCTTGTCGAACCTAGTGTAATGATGAGAATCCTTTAATAAATTCCTAGAAGCTGGGTTATAGGACATTTCTTTTACGAATGATACGAAGAAAAGTATAGTTAGTACAGAATACTCCAAACTTCACAAAGAGAAATAGACTCAAAACCGAAATATAATGACGCTCAAGTTGCCAACCAAACTTGCTTAATGTATTCTAACATTTTCATCCCCCATATGGCTTGTTGAGTTTCTTGGAAGAGGAGAAGATGAATCAGATCTTGATGAAATTGAACATGGGTGTGAGCAAAAGTATTAGGTGCTTCTACACCTAGGATCTGCAGCGACATAGTTGCTCGCATTTGCCATGCATTCATGCCTTTGAACGTAATTGCCATACATTAACGTTTCAAAACTCTTGGTTCCAAGATATAAACTACTCCATCAATGGTTTTAAGTGCAAAATGATTTTGTTCAGAAGGTTTATCCGCAACAACATGCAAATATATCTTGTTGGCAAGAAAGTGTAAGATAAAATACCATTGAGACAAATTATACACAGAAGTAATATGGTTGTATTTATTTGATGTTTGGTGGTTAACCGATCAGCTACCTTTTCTTTGAATGAAGATTCCTTGTAGGCTGTATCCGACACTTTGCATCGTTAAACATGCATATATTGATTGGCGCTGACAAGAAAATGTAGCATCTGTAATGAGAACTCTTTGTTCTTGTCGAACCTAGTGTAATGATGAGAATCCTTTAATAAATTCCTAGAAGCTGGGTTACACGACATTTCTTTTACGAATGATACGAAGAAAAGTATAGTTAGTACAGATTACTCCAAACTTCACAAAGAGAAATAGACTCAAAACCGAAATATAATGACGCTCAAGTTGCCAACCAAACTTGCTTAATGTATTCTAACATTTTCATCCCCCATATGGCTTGTTGAGTTTCATGGAAGAGGAGAAGATGAATCAGATCTTGATGAAATTGAACATGGGTGTGAGCAAAAGTATTAGGTGCTTCTACACCTAGGATCTGCAGCGACATAGTTGCTCGCACTTGCCATGCATTCATGCCTTTGAACGTAATTTAACGTATCAAAACTCTTGGTTCCAAGATATAAACTACTCCATCAATGGTTTTAAGTGCAAAATGATTTTGTTCAGAAGGTTTAGCCGCAACAACATGCAAATATATCTTGTTGGCAAGAAAGTGTAAGATAAAATACCATTGAGACAAATTATGCATAGAAGTAATATGGTTGTATGCATTTGATGTTTGGTGGTTAACCGTTCACCTACCTTTTCTTTGAATGAAGATTCCTTGTAGGCTGTATCCGACACTTTGCATCGTTAAACATGCATATATTGATTGGCGTTGACAAGAAAATGTAGCATCTGTAATGAGAACTCTTTGTTCTTGTCGAACCTAGTGTAATGATGAGAATCCTTTAATAAATTCCTAGAAGCTGGGTTACACGACATTTCTTTTACGAATGATACGAAGAAAAGTATAGTTAGTACAGATTACTCCAAACTTCACAAAGAGAAATAGACTCAAAACCGAAATATAATGACGCTCAAGTTGCCAACCAAACTTGCTTAATGTAGTCTAATATTTTAATCTCCTATATGGATTGTTGAGTTTCATGGAAGAGGAAAAGATGAATCAAATCTTCATGAAATTGAACAAGGGTGTGAGCAAAAGTATTAGGTGCTTCACCACCAAGGATCTACAGCGACATAGTACTCGCATTAGATTATCTCTATTGTCCTTTGCATTGAATTACACCTAATAGAGTGGTAAAAGTTTATTTTTATTACTTGACATGTGTAATTTAAGTAGAAATTCAACGTATATATCTTTCTCTTCATGCATTCAAAACTTCTAAAAAATAAACATATATGAGGTTACCAAAACCAATTAAAAAAACACAAATTAACCACTCACGTTATTATTTAATACATGTACAATTTATACTTGGATCCTTTTCATAAAAAACATATATCGCAAATATAAAAACTAGAGATAAATAAAATAAATAAAAAAACTAAATAGTCTAAACTAGATACTATGACGCCATATTATTATGAGAATTCGCTGAAAATGAAGCGAAAATGTAGGAAATACTTCCCAAAGAGGTCATTTGCATTTTATTCATCACCAAAAATTACCTAAAAAATTTATTTAATAATTTTAGTTGATTTATAAAAATAATATTTTATTTCTTTATAAAATCCTTTAATTTGATACCTTTCATGAGATTAATATTGTGTATTATTTTTGAGCTTTTTCATCTTTAAACATACGCGAAACTATAAGCTCGTTTATATATAAAAGATCTATTATTATATACCTTATAATTAACGTCTAAACCATTAGGATTTGTCTATTTGAGAGTATGCTTTGTGAGGATAGAGTCTAAGCGAATTCAAAATGTTTATAACAAGATTATAGAATTTTATATTCATAGATTTTTTATTAAAATAATGTGTGATTTTCAACTAATTATTATAGTAAATCCTAAATATTTAGAATATTAAGATAACTTATTTTGTAGATTTTAATTTCTATCTTAACGAGATTAAAATGAATGAGAAGTTTTAGATTTTCTTTATCTTATCTTTTTCATTCTTACTTTTCTTTATTTTAAAATTATATTTGTTTTAAATTTTTTAATTTTAAATAGTGAGATTATCTCAGTTGTCCTTTGCATTGAATTACACCTAATAGAGTGTTGAAAGTTTATTTTCATTACTTGACATGAATAAATTAAGTAAAAAGTTCAACGTATATATCTTTCTCTTTATGCATTCAAAACTTCAAAAAAATAGACACATATGATATTACCTAAACCAATACAAAGAAAAAACAAAAATTAACCACTCACCTTATTATTTAATACATGTACAATTTATACATGAATCCTTTTTATAAAAAAAATATATTGCAAATATAAAAAGTAGAGATAAAGAAAAGAAATAAAAGAACTAAATAGTACAAACTATATTCTATGACCCTATATCATTATGAGAATTCGCTGAAAATGTAGCAAAAGTGTAGGAAATACTTCCCAAAGAGGTCATTTGCATTAAATTCATGTCGAAAAAGTTACCTCAAAATTTATTTAATAAATTTAATTGATTTATAAAAATAATATTTTATCTCTTTATAAAAGCCTATAATTTGATTCTTTTCATGAGATTAATATTGTGCATTATTTTTGAGCTTTTTCATCTTCAAACATATGCGAAACTATTTGCTCGTTTCTATATAAAAGCTCTATTATTATATACCTTTGAATGAATGTTTGAACCATTTGGATTTGCGCCTATTTGAGAGTATGCTTTGTGAGAATAGAGTCTAAGCGAATTCAAAATGTTTATAATAAGATTGTAGAATTTTATATTGATAGATTTTTTATTAAAATACGAATGTGATTTTCAACTAATTATTATAGTAAATCCTAAATATTTAGAATATTAAGATAACTTATTTTGTAGATTTTAATTTCTATCTTAACGAGATTAAAATGAATGAGAAGTTTTAGATTTTCTTTATCTTATCTTTTTCATTCTTATTTTTCTTTATTTTAAAATTATATTTGTTTTTTATTTGTTTTAAATTTTTTAATTTTAAATAGTGAGATTATCTCAGTTGTCCTTTGCATTGAATTACACCTAATAGAGTGTTAAAAGTTTATTTTCATTACTTGACATGAATAAATTAAGTAGAAATTTAATATATATATCTTTCTCCTCATGCCTTCATCACTTCTAAAAAATAGACGTATATAGGGTTACCTAAATCAATACAAAGAAAAAACACAAATTAACCACTCAACTTATTATTTAATACATGTACAATTTATACATGGGTCCTTTTCATAAAAAACAATATATTGCAAATATAAAAACTAGAGATAAATAAAATAAATAAATAAACTAAATAGTACAAACTCTATACTATAACCCAATATCATTCTGCGAATTCGTTGAAAATGAAGCAAAAATGTAAGAAATACTTCCCAAAGAGGTCATTTGCATTTTATTCTTCTCTAAAAAGTTACCTCAAAATTTATTTATAAAAATAATATTTTATTTCTTTATAAAATCCTTTAATTTGATTCCTTTCATGAGATTAATATTGTGCACTATTTTTGAGCTTTTTCATCTTTAAACATATGCGAAACTATTAGCTCGTTTCTGAATAAAACCTCTATTATTGTATACCTTTGAATTAACATTTGAACCATTAGGATTTGTTTATTTGAGAGTATACTTTGTGAGAATAGAGTCTATGCGAATTCAAAATTTTATAATAAGATTGTAAAATTTAATAATGATACATTTTTTATTAAAATACGAATGTGATTTTCAACTAATTATTATAGTAAAACCTAAATATTTAGAATATTAAAATAACTTATTTTTTAGATTATAATTTTTATCTTAACAAGAATAAAATGAATGAGAAGTTTTATATTTTCTTTATCTTATATTTTTAATTCTTATTTTTGTTTATTTTAAAATTATATTTGTTTTTTATTTGTGTTAACTTTTTTAATTTTAAATAGTTAGATTATCTCTATTGTCCTTTGCATTGAATTACACCTAATAGTGTGTTAAAATTTATTTTTATTACTTGACATGGATAAATTTAGAAGAAATTTAAAGTATATATCTTTCTCTTCATGCATTCACCACTTCTAAAAAATAGACACATATGATGTTACCAAAACCAATTAAAAGAAAAAACACAAATTAACCACTCACCTTATTATTTAATACATGTAAAATTTATACATGGGTACTTTTAATAAAAAACAAATATCACAGATATAAAAAGTAGAGATAAATAAAAAAACTAAATAGTACAAATTATATACTATGACCCCATATCATTATGAGAATTCGCTGAAAATGAAGCAAAAATGTAGGAAATACCTCCAAAAGAGGTCATTTGCATTTTATTCTTCTCTAAAAAGTTACGTCAAAATTTATTTATAAAAATAATATTTTATTTTTTATAAAATCCTTTAATTTGATTCCTTTCATAAGATTAATATTGTGCACTATTTTTGAGCTTTTTCATCTTTAACCATATACGAAACTATTAGCTCGTTTCTAAATAAAACCTCTATTATTATATACCTTTTAATTAACGTTTGAACCATTAGGATTTGTCTATTTGAGAGTATGATTTGTGAGAATATAGTCTAAGCGAATTCAAAATATTTATAATAAGATTGTAAAATTTAATATTGATACATTTTTTATTAAAATATGAATGTGATTTTCATCTAATTATTATAATAAAACCTAAATATTTAGAATATTAAAATAACTTATTTTTTTGATTATAATTTTTATCTTAACAAGAATAAAATGAATGAGAAGTTTTAGATTTTCTTTATCTTATATTTTTAATTCTTATTTTTCTTTATTTTAAAATTATATTTGTTTTTTATTTGTGTTAACTTTTTTAATTTTAAATAGTTAGATTATCTCTATTGTCCTTTGCATTGAATTACACCTAATAGTGTGTTAAAAGTTTATTTTTATACCTTGACATGGATAAATTTAGTAGAAATTTAAAGTATATAACTTTCTCTTCATGCATTCACCACTTCTAAAAAATAGACAAATATGATGTTACCAAAACCAATTAAAAGAAAAAACAGAAATTAACCACTCACCCTATTCTTTAATACATGTACTATTTATACATGTGTCCTTTCTTAAAAAAAATATATCGTAAATATAAAAAGTTGAGATAAATAAAAAAACTAAATAATACAAACTATATACTATGACCCCATATCATTATGAGAATTCGCTGAAAATGAAGCAAAAATGTAGGGAATACTTCCTAAAGAGGTCATTTGCATTTTATTCTTCTCTAAAAAGTTACCTCAAAATTTATTTATAAAAATAATATTTTATTTTTATAAAATGCTTTAATTTGATTCCTCTCATGAGATTAATAGTGTGCACTATTTTTGAGCTTTTTCATCTTTAAACATATGCGAAACTATTAGCTCGTTTCTAAATAAAACCTCCATTATTATATACCTTTGAATTAACGTTTGAACCATTAGGATTTGTCTATTTGAGAGTATGCTTTGTTATAATAGAGTGTGTTTAATTCAAAATGTTTATAATAAGATTGTAAAATTTAATAATGATACATTTTTTATTAAAATACGAATGTGATTTTCAACTAATTATTATAGTAAAACCTAAATATTTAGAATATTAAAATAACTTATTTTTTAGATTATAAATTTTATCTTAACAAGAATAAAATGAATGAGAAGTTTTAGATTTTCTTTATCTTATATTTTTAATTCTTATTTTTCTTTATTTTAAAATTATATTTGTTTTTTATTTGTGTTAACTTTTTTAATTTTAAATAGTGAGATTATCTCTATTGTCCTTTGCATTGAATTACACCTAAAAGTGTGTTTAAAGTTTATTTTTATTACTTGACATGGATAAATTAAGTTGAAAGTTAACGTATATATCTTTCTCTTCTTGGATTCACCACTTCTAAAAAATAGACACATATGAGGTTACCTAATTCAATTAAAAGAAAAAACACAAATTAACCACTCACCCTATTATTTAATACATGTACAATTTATACATGGGTCCTTTCTTAAAAAACAATATATCGTAAATATAAAAAGTAGAGATAAATAAAAAAACTAAATAGTACAAACTATATACTATGACCCCATATCATTATGAGAATTCGCTGAAAATGAAGCAAAAATGTAGGAAATACTTCCCAAAGAGGTCATTTGCATTTTATTCTTCTCTAAAAAGTTACCTCAAAATTTATTTATAAAAATAATATTTTATTTTTTATAAAATCCTTTAATTTGATTCCTTTCATGAGATTAATATTGTGCACTACTTTTGAGCTTTTTCATCTTTAACCATATGCGAAACTATTAGCTCGTTTCTAAATAAAACCTCTATTATTATATACCTTTTAATTAACGTTTGAACCATTAGGATTTGTCTATTTGAGAGTATGCTTTGAGAGAATAGAGTCTAAGAGAATTCAAAATGTTTATAATAAGATTGTAAAATTTAATATTGATACATTTTTTATTAATATATGAATGTGATTTTCAAAAATTATTATAAAAAAACCTAAATATTTAGAATATTAAAATAACTTATTTTTTTTATTATAATTTTTATCTTAACAAGAATAAAATGAATGAGAAGTTTTAGATTTTCTTTATCTTATATTTTTAATTCTTATTTTTCTTTATTTTAAAATTATATTTGTTTTTTATTTGTGTTAACTTTTTTAATTTTAAATAGTGAGATTATCTCTATTGTCCTTTGCATTGAATTACACCTAAAAGTGTGTTTAAAGTTTATTTTTATTACTTGACATGGATAAATTAAGTTGAAAGTTAACGTATATATCTTTCTCTTCTTGGATTCACCATTTCTAAAAAATAGACATATATGAGGTTACCTAATTCAATTAAAAGAAAAAACACAAATTAACCACTCACCCTCTTATTTAATACATTTACAATTTATACATGGGTCCTTTCTTAAAAAAAATATATCATAAATATAAAAAGTAGAGATAAATAAAATAAATAAATAAACTAAATAGTACAAACTATATACTATGACCGCATATCATTATGAGAATTCGCTGAAAATGAAGCAAGAATGTAGGACATATTTCCCAAAGAGGTCATTTGCATTTTATTCATCACTAAAACGTTACCTCAAAATTTATTTAATAAATTAAATTGATTTATAAAAATAATATTTTATTCCTTTATAAAATCCATTAATTTGATTCCTTTCATGAGATTAATATTGTGCACTATTTTTAAGCTTTTTCACCTTTAAACATATGCGAAACTATTAGCTCATTTCTAAATAAAACCTCTATTATTATATACCTTTGAATAAACGTTTGAACCATTAGGATTTTTCTATTTGAGAGTATGCTTTGGGAGAATAGAATCTATGCGAATTCAAAATGTTTATAATAAGATTGTAAAATTTAATATTGATACATGTTTTATTAAAGTACGAATGTGATTTTCAACTAATTATTATAGTAAAACCTAAATATTTAGAATATTAAAATAACTTATTTTTTAGATTATAATTTTTATCTTATGAAGATTAAAATGAATGAGAAGTTTTAGATTTTTTTTATCTTATATTTTTCATTCTTATTTTTCTTTATTTTAAAATTATATTTGTTTCTTATTTGTGTTAACTTTTTTAATTTTAAATAGTTAGATTATCTCTATTGTCCTTTGCATTGAATTACACCTAATAGTGTGTTAAAATTTATTTTTATTACTTGACATGGATAAATTTAGAAGAAATTTAAAGTATATATCTTTCTCTTCATGCATTCACCACTTCTAAAAAATAGACAAATATGATGTTACCAAAACCAATTAAAAGAAAAAACACAAATTAACCACTAACCTTATTATTTAATACATGTAAAATTTATACATGGGTACTTTTAATAAAAAAAATATAACAGATATAAAAAGTAGAGATAAATAAAAAAACTAAATAGTACAAATTATATACTATGACCCCATATCATTATGAGAATTCGTTGAAAATGAAGCAAAAAAGTAGGAAATACTTCCCAAAGAGGTCATTTGCATTTTATTCTTCTCTAAAAAGTTACATCAAACTTTATTTATAAAAATAATATTTTATTTTTTATAAAATCCTTCAATTTGATTCCTTTCATGAGATTAATATTGTGCACTATTTTTGAGCTTTTTCAACTTTAACCATATACGAAACTATTAGCTCGTTTCTAAATAAAACCTCTATTATTATATACCTTTTAATTAATGTTTGAACCATTAGGATTTGTCTATTTGAGAGTATGATTTGTGCGAATAGAGTCTAAGAGAATTCAAAATGTTTATAATAAGATTGTAAAATTTAATATTGATACATTTTTTATTAATATATGAATGTGATTTTCAAAAATTATTATAAAAAAACCTAAATATTTAGAATATTAAAATAACTTATTTTTTTTATTATAATTTTTATCTTAACAAGAATAAAATGAATGAGAAGTTTTAGATTTTCTTTATCTTATATTTTTAATTCTTATTTTTCTTTATTTTAAAATTATATTTGTTTTTTATTTGTGTTAACTTTTTTAATTTTAAATAGTGAGATTATCTCTATTGTCCTTTGCATTGAATTACACCTAAAAGTGTGTTTAAAGTTTATTTTTATTACTTGACATGGATAAATTAAGTTGAAAGTTAACGTATATATCTTTCTCTTCTTGGATTCACCACTTCTAAAAAATAGACACATATGAGGTTACCTAATTCAATTAAAAGAAAAAACACAAATTAACCACTCACCCTCTTATTTAATACATTTACAATTTATACATGGGTCCTTTCTTAAAAAAAATATATCGTAAATATAAAAAGTAGAGATAAATAAAAAAACTAAATAGTACAAACTATATACTATGACCCCATATCATTATGAGAATTCGCTGAAAATGAAGCAAAAATGTAGGAAATACTTCCCAAAGAGGTCATTTGCATTTTATTCTTCTCTAAAAAGTTACCTCAAAATTTATGTATAAAAATAATATTTATTTTTTATAAAATCCTTTAATTTGATTCCTTTCATGAGATTAATAGTGTGCACTACTTTTGAGCTTTTTCATCTTTAACCATATGCGAAACTATTAGCTCGTTTCTAAATAAAACCTCTTTTATTATATACCTTTTAATTAACGTTTGAACCATTAGGATTTGTCTATTTGAGAGTATGCTTTGTGAGAATAGAGTGTAAGCGAATTCAAAATGTTTATAATAAGATTGTAAAATTTAATAATGATACATTTTTTATTAAAATACGAATGTGATTTTCAACTAATTATTATAGTAAAACCTAAATATTTAGAATATTAAAATAACTTATTTTTTAGATTATAAATTTTATCTTAACAAGAATAAAATGAATGAGAAGTTTTAGATTTTCTTTATCTTATATTTTTAATTCTTATTTTTCTTTATTTTAAAATTATATTTGTTTTTTATTTGTGTTAACTTTTTTAATTTTAAATAGTGAGATTATCTCTATTGTCCTTTGCATTGAATTACACCTAAAAGTGTGTTTAAAGTTTATTTTTATTACTTGACATGGATAAATTAAGTTGAAATTTAACGTATATATCTTTCTCTTCATGGATTCACCACTTCTAAAAAATAGACACATATGAGGTTACCTAATTCAATTAAAAGAAAAAACACAAATTAACCACTCACCCTATTATTTAATACATTTACAATTTATACATGGGTCCTTTCTTAAAAAAAATATATCGTAAATATAAAAAGTAGAGATAAATAAAAAAACTAAATAGTACAAACTATATACTATGACCCCATATCATTATGAGAATTCGCTGAAAATGAAGCAAAAATGTAGGAAATACTTCCCAAAGAGGTCATTTGCATTTTATTCTTCTCTAAAAAGTTACCTCAAAATTTATGTATAAAAATAATATTTATTTTTTATAAAATCCTTTAATTTGATTCCTTTCATGAGATTAATAGTGTGCACTACTTTTGAGCTTTTTCATCTTTAACCATATGCGAAACTATTAGCTCGTTTCTAAATAAAACCTCTATTATTATATACCTTTTAATTAACGTTTGAACCATTAGGATTTGTCTATTTGAGAGTATGCTTTGAGAGAATAGAGTCTAAGAGAATTCAAAATGTTTATAATAAGATTGTAAAATTTAATATTGATACATTTTTTATTAATATATGAATGTGATTTTCAAAAATTATTATAAAAAAACCTAAATATTTAGAATATTAAAATAACTTATTTTTTAGATTATATTTTTTTATTTAACAAGAATAAAATGAATGAGAAGTTTTAGATTTTCTTTATCTTATATTTTTAATTCTTATTTTTCTTTATTTTAAAATTATATTTGTTTTTTATTTGTGTTAACTTTTTTAATTTTAAATAGTGAGATTATCTCTATTGTCCTTTGCATTGAATTACACCTAAAAGTGTGTTTAAAGTTTATTTTTATTACTTGACATGGATAAATTAAGTTGAAGTTTAACGTATATATCTTTCTCTTCTTGGATTCACCATTTCTAAAAAATAGACATATATGAGGTTACCTAATTCAATTAAAAGAAAAAACAAATTAACCACTCACCTTCTTATTTAAGACATGTACAATTTATACATGCGTCCTTTCTTAAAAAACAATATATCGTAAATATAAAAAGTAGAGATAAATAAAATAAATAAATAAACTAAATAGTACAAACTATATACTATGACCGCATATCATTATGAGAATTCGCTGAAAATGAAGCAAGAATGTAGGACATATTTCCCAAAGAGGTCAGTTGCATTTTATTCATCACTTAAACGTTACCTCAAAATTTATTTAATAAATTAAATTGATTTATAAAAATAATATTTTATTCCTTTATAAAATCCATTAATTTGATTCCTTTCATGAGATTAATATTGTGCACTATTTTTAAGCTTTTTCACCTTTAAACATATGCGAAACTATTAGCTCATTTCTAAATAAAACCTCTATTATTATATACCTTTGAATAAACGTTTGAACCATTAGGATTTTTCTATTTGAGAGTATGCTTTGGGAGAATAGAATCTATGCGAATTCAAAATGTTTATAATAAGATTGTAAAATTTAATATTGATACATGTTTTATTAAAGTACGAATGTGATTTTCAACTAATTATTATAGTAAAACCTAAATATTTAGAATATTAAAATAACTTATTTTTTAGATTATAATTTTTATCTTATGAAGATTAAAATGAATGAGAAGTTTTAGATTTTTTTTATCTTATATTTTTCATTCTTATTTTTCTTTATTTTAAAATTATATTTGTTTCTTATTTGTGTTAACTTTTTTAATTTTAAATAGTTAGATTATCTCTATTGTCCTTTGCATTGAATTACACCTAATAGTGTGTTAAAATTTATTTTTATTACTTGACATGGATAAATTTAGAAGAAATTTAAAGTATATATCTTTCTCTTCATGCATTCACCACTTCTAAAAAATAGACAAATATGATGTTACCAAAACCAATTAAAAGAAAAAACACAAATTAACCACTAACCTTATTATTTAATACATGTAAAATTTATACATGGGTACTTTTAATAAAAAAAATATAACAGATATAAAAAGTAGAGATAAATAAAAAAACTAAATAGTACAAATTATATACTATGACCCCATATCATTATGAGAATTCGTTGAAAATGAAGCAAAAAAGTAGGAAATACTTCCCAAAGAGGTCATTTGCATTTTATTCTTCTCTAAAAAGTTACATCAAACTTTATTTATAAAAATAATATTTTATTTTTTATAAAATCCTTTAATTTGATTCCTTTCATGAGATTAATAGTGTACACTACTTTTGAGCTTTTTCATCTTTAACCATATGCGAAACTATTAGCTCGTTTCTAAATAAAACCTCTATTATTATATACCTTTTAATTAACGTTTGAACCATTAGGATTTGTCTATTTGAGAGTATGCTTTGTGATAATAGAGTCTAAGCGAATTCAAAATTTTTATAATAAGATTGTAAAATTTAATTATGATACATTTTTTATTAAAATACGAATGTGATTTTCAACTAATTATTATAGTAAAACCTAAATATTTAGAATATTAAAATAATTATTTTTTAGATTATAATTTTTATCTTAACAAGAATAAAATGAATGAGAAGTTTTAGATTTTCTTTATCTTATATCTTTAATTCTTATTTTTCTTTATTTTAAAATTATATTTGTTTTTATTTGTGTTAACTTTTTAAATTTTAAATAATTAGATTTTCTCTATTGTCCTTTGCATTGAATTACACCTAATAGTGGGTTAAAATTTTATTTTTATACCTTGACAAGGATACATTTAGTAGAAATTTAAAGTATATAACTTTCTCTTCATGCATTCACCACTTCTAAAAAATAGACAAATATGATGTTACCAAAACCAATTAAAAGAAAAAACACAAATTAACCACTCACCCTATTCTTTAATACATACACTATTTATACATGGGTCCTTTCTTAAAAAAAATAAATTGTAAATATAAAAAGTTGAGATAAATAAAAAAACTAAATAGTACAAACTATATACTATGACCCCATATCATTATGAGAATTCGCTGAAAATGAAGCAAAAATGTAGGGAATACTTCCTAAAGAGGTCATTTGCATTTTATTCTTCTCTAAAAAGTTACCTCAAAATTTATTTATAAAAATAATATTTTATTTTTAATAAAATCCTTTAATTTGATTCCTCTCATGAGATTAATAGTGTGCACAATTTTTGAGCTTTTTCATCTTTAAACATATGCGAAACTATTAGCTCGTTTCTAAATAAAACCTCTATTATTATATACCTTTGAATTAACGTTTGAACCATTAGGATTTATCTATTTGAGAGTATGCTTTGGGAGAATAGAATCTATGCGAATTAAAAAATGTTTATAATAAGATTGTAAAATTTAATAATGATACATTTTTTATTAAAATACGAATGTGATTTTCAACAAATTATTATAGTAAAACCTAAATATTTAGAATATTAAAATAATTTATTTTTTAGATTATAATTTTTATCTTAACAAGAATAAAATGAATGAGAAGTTTTAGATTTTCTTTATCTTATATTTTTAATTCTTATTTTTCTTTATTTTAAAATTATATTTGTTTTTTATTTGTGTTAACTTTTTTAATTTTAAATAGTGAGATTATCTATATTGTCCTTTGCATTGAATTACACCTAATATTGGGTTAAAAGTTTATTTTTATTACTTGACATGGATAAATTTAGTAGAAATTTAAAGTATATATCTTTCTCTTAATGCATTCACCACTTCTAAAAAATAGACAAATATGATGTTACCAAAACCAATTAAAAGAAAAAAAACAAATTAACCACACACCTTATTATTTAATACATGTACAATTTATGCATGGGCACTTTTCATAAAAAAAAATAACGCAGATATAAAAAGTAGAGATAATTAAAAAAACTAAATAGTACAAACTATACTATGACCCCATATCATTATGAGAATTTGCTAAAAATGAAGCAAAAATGTAGGAAATACTTCCCAAAGAGGTCATTTTCATTTTATTCTTCTCTAAAAAGTTACCTCAAAATTTATTTATAAAAATAATATTTTATTTTTTATTAAATCCTTTAATTTGATTCCTTTCATGAGATTAATATTGTGCACTATTTTTGAACTTTTTCATCTTTAAAAATATGCAAAACGATTAGCTCGTTTCAAATTAAACCTCTATTATTATATACCTTTGAATTAACGTTTGAACCATTAGGATTTGTCTATTTGAGAGTATGTTTTGTGAGAATAGAGTCTTAGCGAATTCAAAATATTTATAGTAAGATTGTAAAATTTAATAATGATACATTTTGTATTAAAATACGATTGTGATTTTCAACTAATTATTATAGTAAAACCTAAATATTTAGAATATTAAAATAACTTATTTTTTATATTATAATTTTTATCCTAACAAGAATAAAATGAATGAGAAGTTTTAGATTTTCTTTATCTTATATTTTTATTCTTATTTTTCTTTATTTTAAAATTATATTTGTTTTTTATTTGTTTTAACTTTTTTAATTTTAAATAGTTAGATTATCTCTATTGTCCTTTGCATTGAATTACACCTAATAGTGTGTTAAAAGTTTATTTTTATACCCTGACATGGATAAATTTAGTAGAAATTTAAAGTATATATCTTTCTCTTCATGCATTCAACACTTCTAAAAAATAGACACATATGATGTTACCAAAACAAATTAAAAGAAAAAAATACAAATTAACCACTTACCTTATTATTTAATACATGTACAATTTATACATGAGTACTTTTCATAAAAATAATAACGCAGATATAAAATGTAGATATAAATAAAAAAACTAAATAGTACAAACTATATACTATGACCCCATATCATTATGAGAATTCGCTGAAAATGAAGCAAAAATGTAAGAAATACTTCCCAAAGAGGTCATTCGCATTTTATTCTTCTCTTAAAAGTTTCCTCAAAATTTATTTATAAAAATAATATTTTATTTTTTATAAAATCCTTTAATTTGATTCCTTTCATGAGATTAATATTGTGCACTATTTTCGAGCTTTTTCATCTTTAACCATATGCGAAACTATTAGCTCGTTTCTAAATAAAACCTCTATTATTATATACCTTTGAATTAACGTTTTAACCGTTAGGATTTGTCTATTTGAGAGTATGCTTTGTGAGAATAGAATCTAAGCGAATTCAAAATGTTTACAATAAGATTGTAAAATTTAATATTGATACATTTTTTATTAAATTATGAATCTTATTTTCAACTAATTATTATAGTAAAACCTAAATATTTAGAATTTTAAAATAACTTATTTTTTAGATTATAATTTTTATCTTAACAAGAATAAAATGAATGAGAAGTTTTAGATTTTCTTTATCTTATATTTTTAATTCTTATTTTTCTTTATTTGACAATTATATTTGTTTTTTATTTGTGTTAACATTTTTAATTTTAAATAGTTAGATTATCTCTATTGTCCTTTGCATTGAATTACACCTAATAGTGTGTTAAAAGTTTATTTTTATACCCTGACATGGATAAATTTAGTTGAAATTTAAAGTATATATCTTTCTCTTCATGCATTCACCACTTCAAAAAAAATAGACACATATGATGTTACCAAATCTAACTACCGGGCGATTGTACCATCAAATAAAAGAGCACTACTCTAAATCAGACCGGATAACTAAACCTTAAAATCTAATTTTCAGATTTAAGTTTGTAATGAAAAAAAATATATATCTCTCTAACATCCTTAATATAAAATCTTGAATAAAAATAAAATC
The DNA here is from genome assembly GCA_033030585.1 of Hippophae rhamnoides. Taxonomy (NCBI): domain Eukaryota; kingdom Viridiplantae; phylum Streptophyta; class Magnoliopsida; order Rosales; family Elaeagnaceae; genus Hippophae; species Hippophae rhamnoides. The sequence goes on along the minus strand of CM065434.1, from coordinate 22,613,006 downwards.
AATTCATTTTAGAGATTTTTACCTATTTAATATTTCGCAAGCATAACAACGTTATTATTATATCATGATTATAAACAGCTAGCATAGTTAAATTTAATCACAGAAAAATTAAATATAACATGTAAGAATAAAGCATAAAAATAACTGTAAAGAAAATAAAATCCTTACAGAACTTCGACGCTATTCCCGTTTCTAGAAAACCTCCAAGCGGAATTTGCACTTCCATTTATTGAATCAAAAATCTAAATTATTACAAAAACATTACAAGTTCCTCTCAAAAAGAGAAGAACTCTAAACCTAAGACAATTGAACTAAAAACTAAGAGAAAAACTAAGAAAAGCTTAGAAACTAAGAAAGAAACTAAGAAAAACTCAAAAACTAAGAAATGAGAGAAAGAAAGAAGAGAGAAGTGTGGTTTTGAGGTGTGCTTTGAAGTGAATGGAAGAGGGGTATTTATAGGTGAGGATGGAGAGAAAAAATGAGTAAACAAATGTTGAAAAAAATATAAAAAAAATAAAAAACATGTAGTGGACATGCTGAGGTCATTAATGACGTCAGCATGACGTCATAGGGGCTGCTGCACGTGAAAAATGGGTCAGAAACGCGTTAGGCGCGGGCTGGCGGGCGCCAAGGCTGGCTGCCGTCGCCGCAGCGTTTCGGCGCGCGTGAATAGTGCCCGCGCGCGGAATGGAGAGTGGCCACAGCGGCCGGGCTGTGGCTGGTATGCGCGGCTGGGCTGCGGCGCGCGATTTTCCGTCTTTTGACATTTTTGACCTTTTTCGACCCATTTTGTCCAATTTTTCCATGTTTGTTGACCTTTTTCCACTTATTTATTAATTTATTTGTGATGTATTGCTTCAAGTATTCTTCTTTGAGTCTTTAAATTGCGTTTTTAAGCCAAAATACCTGAAAAACAATAAAAATACCCGTGATTCTGAAAAAGACAAATTTATATAAATATATGATAAAACATATAAATATATATATTTTTAATCAATTAATGTGCATAAAATCATGGTTATTTTAGTGCTTTTTGAGCACTCATCACAACCCCCAACTAGCTTCTTGCTAGTCCCTTAGCAAGAGAAGCGATAAAAACTAAAAATTAAACTATCCTAAATCACTTCCGTGGATTGACACGGTTGCATTTAGCCTATGCAACAAGCCTTTAAACCCCTAGGTTGCCCTAGTGGACGAGTTTGAGTCTCGTGAGGGTTTTCAGTAATGATACCCACAAACATTGTACTAAATGTAAAAACAAAAGAAACAATAAAAACAAACAACTTAAAAATTAAATTTACAACAAAATCACAAATTACAACGTCTCACAAAAATATCTCATACTATTTAATCTCATTTAAGATCATAATTAAAATCTCAAGCATAAGTTATCTTAATCTCTTTAAACAATCATGATTTATTATAATAATTAGTCGAAAATCATTTTCATATTTCATATCAAAAATGTATCAATTTAATTTCACCCAATTTCAGTGTCATGAATCGAATCGCCGACTCTATTCCTCACAAGTCAATACTCTCAACACTCTGAATCCTGTGGGTTCAAACACTCATACTAATTTATATGCGAAAGAGTTGATGTATAGAAATGAACTAATATGTTCGCATATGTATAAAGAATAAAGGCTCAAAGTGTTATTTAACATTGATCTCATGAAAGGAATCAAATGTATAAATTATAAAGATATCATATATAAAAATTATTTTCATGCATAAATCAAACTCATTAAGAAAGAATTTCAAGATATATGCCTTTTACAAATGAAGAAATTGCAATGACTTTTTAGGGAATTACTTCTTATATCTTTCTTTTGTAATTAGCCTTTACTCACAACTTTGTAGGCAATGCGGGTTATAGTATGTAGATGATACTATTTTTATCTCTCTCTTTTTTTTTCTGTAGATATTTTTCAATATGTGTATTTTTTAGAGAGTCAACCCATGTACAGATTGTACATTTTTTTGGATTTTGGTGAGTGGTTAATTTTGTGGCTTTTCTGTTTGATCTTGGTTTAGGTACCCCCAGGTGTGTGCTTTTGTTTTTGTAGTAGTCATGCATAAATGAGATATAAGCATATACTATCAATTTCTACTCAAATCATTTAATCTAAGCAAAAATAATAATCAAAAATATATGATACTCTATTAAGATGAAAAAAAATTCATACATTCAATGCTAATACCTATAGAGATCATCTAAAAATTTGAAGAAATAAGAAATGTGTTTGGAGTAGAAAAAATATATATTTCACTGAATAAAGGAAATTAGGCTCAAATTATATCTCACAAAGGTAGTCTCCACTAAAAAAAACTCATAAACACCGATTTTGGGTTTAATATAATTTCTACATCTTATCAAGAAATACTAATTATGACAAAAACTAACTAATTATCAAAAATAATTACAAAATATTTCATGATATGTTTTCAAAAAAATTAATCTAACAGTACAAAAGACTTAACTATTTACTTAAATTTGATTTAAAGAAAAGATAAATTTTTGTGAATTTTTTTTTATTCCAAAAATTACTAAATCACACAAAATAGAAATAAAACCAAACACACAAAAAATGAAAAAGTATATTTTTTATTTTTAAATATTTTTTTATTTTTTTTTATATTTTATTTTTAAATTGTTAAAACTTTTTTTTTTAAGCATGGTAACTTTTCACCACCCCCAACCTAGAACTTACATTGTCCTCAATGTAACAACTGTAAATTAAAGATAAAGAGAAAAGAGAAGAAAGATTACCTATTTCTTGAGAAAGGGCAAGTAGTAATGGAAAATGCAGGGACATCCATCATATTCATCATTAAAGTGTATACAGAAGATCATGTTATCTTCTACCATCTCAACAAATATTTTTAGTTTTAACAATTTAAAAATTATTCACATGTAATTAAAATGAAATAAAAGAAAATTACCTAAAATGATGGGTTGCCTCCCATCCAGCGCTTAGTTTAACGTCTTAGCAAGACGTAACTTGGGGATTGCATTTTAAGTAAACTCAATGTCCCCTCATCATTGAGTCAATCAAACCTGCAGGTAAGATAAGGTTGTCTACCTATACTTTTTTTACCATGCCCTATTGATTTTGATTTCTTTCTGTACTTAAAATTAGAGGCATATTTTGAGTTTTAGATAACCCACATCTAGGTACAAATCAAATAATTAAGGCATAAAAACACAATTGTACCTAGATTAAACAAAGAAACTAGCTCCTTAGATTGTAATTAAAACTTTAAAATTTTGGAGATAGTTAAAAAGTTTTTGTTTTTTTTTGTTTTTTTTTAAAAAATAACATAATCAGTATTAACCAAGAGTGCTCCCAGGAAAGAATGGTGGTGCAAAGGCTCCTTAAAAACCATCCTCCTAGACAGAACAACGTTCCCAGGAAAGACTAGTGGCACAAAGGCTTCCAAGAACTAGTCTCCTAGATAGAACTCTCTTAGATCTTTACTTTTCATGTTATTAAGTTAAGTTAAATAAAAATTTAAGTTAATGAAAATCTAAGTTAATTAAGTTTAAAGAAAAGGTTAATTAAGTTAAGTGAATTAAAAAAAATCTAAGTTAATTAAGTTAAGTTAAAAAAAATCTAAGTTAATTAAGCTAAGTGAAGTAAAAAAAAATCTAAGTTAATTAAGTTAATGAAAATTTAAGTAAAAACCTAAGTTCATGTTAAAAAAAATCTAAGTTAATTAAGTTAGTAAAAGAAAAATTAAGTTAAGTAAGTTAACTAAAAATCAAGAAGAAAAATAAAAAAAATAGCTAAAAAAACGAAAAATAAAAAATAATATAAAAAAAAATTGAAAAAGGTAAAAGAAAATAAAAAAAAGTAAAAATTAAACTAAAAAAAAAATTAAAATTTTGGTTTTTTATTATTTTTTTTTATTATTATTTTATTATTATTTTTTTTATTTTTTATTTTTTTTATTTTTTTTTATTTTTTTTTTATATTTTTTTTATTTTTTTTTACGAACGGTAATTTTATTTTACTATTCACGCTAAATTTTTTTTTTACGAACGGTAATTTTATTTTACTATTCACGCTATCTTATTTCTTATTAACTTAAATTTTTTTTTTTTACGAACGGTAATTTTATTTTACTATTCACGCTATCTTATTTCTTATTAACTTAAAATTTTTTTTTTAATTAATTTTTTTTTACTATTCATTAACGGTAAAAACTTTTTACTTCAAATTTCAAATTTCTAAATTATTTTACTATTTATGCTATAATTAATTTTATTTTATTTTATTTTTTTATTTTTTTATTTTATTTATTTTTTATTTATTTATTTTTATTTTTATTTCTTATGAAATTTGAAATTTGATTAAATTTTTTTTATTTTTTTTTATTTTTTTTTATTTTTTTTTTTAAAAATCACAATCATTTACAACACAAAAATATTTTTAAAATTTTGATAAATAAATTAAAAACGCTATATTCCTTATAATCCGCCAAAAACTTGATGAGTGAAAGCGATCGCCGATTCTCGCAAATACTTTGGTTTTAATATTTGTAAAATTCTCGCAAGTGCACGAATCATTTCGTAGAAAATGATAAGTATACTCCCAAGGTCGATCTAAGGAAGGAATGTATGTGGTTTTTAATTTATTATTCAAACTTTTAAAAACGAAATTAAATCCTAAACATCCTGTCACGATAGTTTGGTTTTTGTGTTACTAATCTAATAACATAAAATAAACATATATACAGATTAATTAAATATAATAAAAGAAATAAACATAGATACAAATTCAATAAATAAAAAATAAATATAAATACAGATTCAATAAATATTCATGCAAATTTTATCATTTATATTAGTGGAGTATTTATGGATATAATAACTAAATTAATTATGCTTGCTCATATTATCTAGGTTATTAAAGATATAAATTCATATTTTATTGATTCTCTCTTTTTTGTATGAATACCACCTTTGGTGGGGTTAGATATTCTTTGTTAGCTAAACAAATCAATTAACACCTATGGGTGGGGTTGATAACTAATTTGGTTAATTAAATTAATTCCTTTTTCTAAGAGATTGAAAATGAACCATTTAAATGCCACATTTGGTGGGGTTAGACAGTTTAAACTTTATTCAAGGTGTCCAAATTAAACCTAAGAATTTAGTTATCCGAGTACTAACTTTCAAGTTTTAAAACCAATACTGAAAACATGTCGTCAATACATTTTCAGATAATAATTCTTATAAAAACTTTTGAAATAGAGCTTCACTCTAACTACCGGGCGATTGTACCATCAAATAAAAGAGCACTACTCTAAATCAGACCGGATAACTAAACCTTAAAATCTAATTTTGAATTTTAAGTTTGTAATGAAAAAAAATATATATCTCTCTAACATCCTTAATATAAAATCTTGAATAAAAATAAAATCAATTCATTTTAGAGATTTTTACCTATTTAATATTTCGCAAGCATAACAACGTTATTATTATATCATGATTATAAACAGCTAGCATAGTTAAATTTAATCACAGAAAAATTAAATATAACATGTAAGAATAAAGCATAAAAATAAGTGTAAAGAAAATAAAATCCTTACAGAACTTCGACGCTATTCCGTTTCTAGAAAACCTCGGCGGAATTTGCACTTCCATTTATTGAATCAAAAATCTAAATTATTACAAAAACATTACAAGTTCCTCTCAAAAAGAGAAGAACTCTAAACCTAAGACAATTGAACTAAAAACTAAGAGAAAAACTAAGAAAAGCTTAGAAACTAAGAAAGAAACTAAGAAAAACTCAAAAACTAAGAAATGAGAGAAAGAAAGAAGAGAGAAGTGTGTGCTTTTAAAGTGAATGGAAGGGGGGTATTTATAGGTGAGGATGGAGAGAAAAAATGAGAAAACAAATGTTAAAAAAAATATTAAAAAATAAAAAACATGTAGTGGACATCTTGAGGTCATTAATGACGTCGGCGTGACGTCGTAGGCTGTTGCCGCACGTGAAAAATGGGTCAAAAACGCGTTGGGCGCGGTGGGCTGTATTGCGCGCGGGCTGGGCTGCCTGCGCAGCTTCGCGTGAATAGTGCTGCGGAATGGAGAGTGGCTGTGCGGTGGCAGGCGTGGGCGTGGTGGCGGCACGCGATTTTCCGTCTTTTGACATTTTTGACCTTTTCGACCCATTTTGTCCAATTTTTCCATGTTTGTTGACCTTTTTCCACTTATTTATTAATTTATTTGTGATGTATTGCTTCAAGTATTCTTCTTTGAGTCTTTAAGTTATGTTTTTAAGTGAAAATACCTAAAAAACAATAAAAATACCCATGATTCCGAAAAAAGACAAATTTATATAAATATATGATAAAACATATAAATATATATATTTTTAATCAATTAATGTGCATAAAATCATGGTTATTTTAGTGCTTTTTGAGCACTCATCACAACCCCCAACTAGCTGCTAGTCCCTTATGAAGAGCGATAAAAACTAAAAATTAAACTATCCTAAATCACTTCCGTGGATTGACACGGTTGCATTTAGCCTATGCAACAAGCCTTTAAACCCCTAGGTTGCCCTAGTGGACGAGTTTGAGTCTCGTGAGGGTTTTCAGTAATGATACCCACAAACATTGTACTAAATGTAAAAACAAAAGAAACAATAAAAACAAACAACTTAAAAATTAAATTTACAACAAAATCACAAATTACAACGTCTCACAAAAATATCTCATACTATTTAATCTCATTTAAGATCATAATTAAAATCTCAAGCATAAGTTATCTTAATCTCTTTAAACAATCATGATTTATTATAATAATTAGTCGAAAATCATTTTCATATTTCATATCAAAAATGTATCAATTTAATTTCACCCAATTTCAGTGTCATGAATCAGAATTCGCTTCGACTCTATTCCTCACAAGTCAATACTCTCAAAACACTGAATCCTATGGGTTCAAACACTCATACTAATTTATATGCGAAAGAGTTGATGTATAGAAATGAACTAATATGTTCGCATATGTATAAAGAATAAAGGCTCAAAGTGTTATTTAACATTGATCTCATGAAAGGAATCAAATGTATAAATTATAAAGATATCATATATAAAAATTATTTTCATGCATAAATCAAACTCATTAAGAAAGAATTTCAAGATATATGCCTTTTACAAATGAAGAAATTGCAATGACTTTTTAGGGAATTACTTCTTATATCTTTCTTTTGTAATTAGCCTTTACTCACAACTTTGTAGGCAATGCGGGTTATAGTATGTAGATGATACTATTTTTATCTCTCTCTTTTTTTTCTGTAGATATTTTTCAATATGTGTATTTTTTAGAGAGTCAACCCATTATGATTGTACATTTTTTGGATTTTGGTGAGTGGTTAATTTTGTGGCTTTTCTGTTTGATCTTGGTTTAGGTAACCCCTAGATATGTCTTTTTGTTTTTGTAGTAGTCATGCATAAATGAGATATAAGCATATACTATCAATTTCTACTCAAATCATTTAATCTAAGCAAAAATAATAATCAAAAATATATGATACTCTATTAAGATGAAAAAAAATTCATACATTCAATGCTAATACCTATAGAGATCATCTAAAAATTTGAAGAAATAAGAAATGTGTTTGGAGTAGAAAAAATATATATTTCACTCTGAATAAAGGAAATTAGGCTCAAATTATATCTCACAAAGGTAGTCTCCACTAAAAAAAACTCATAAACACCGATTTTGGGTTTAATATAATTTCTACATCTTATCAAGAAATACTAATTATGACAAAAACTAACTAATTATCAAAAATAATTACAAAATATTTCATGATATGTTTTCAAAAAAATTAATCTAACAGTACAAAAGACTTAACTATTTACTTAAATTTGATTTAAAGAAAAGATAAAGTTTTGTGAATTTTTTTTTATTCCAAAAATTACTAAATCACACAAAATAGAAATAAAACCAAACACACAAAAAATGAAAAAGTATATTTTTTATTTTTTTATTTTTTTTATTTTTTTATTTTTAAATTGTTAAAACTTTTTTTTTTTTTAAGCATGGTAACTTTTCACCACCCCCAACCTAGAACTTACATTGTCCTCAATGTAACAACTGTAAATTAAAGATAAAGAGAAAAGAGAAGAAAGATTACCTATTTCTTGAGAAAGGGCAAGTAGTAATGGAAAATGCAGGTGCATCCATCATATTCATCATTAAAGTGTATACAGACAGATCGCTGTGAACTTCTAACATCTCAACAAATATTTTTAGTTTTAACAATTTAAAAATTATTCACATGTAATTAAAATGAAATAAAAGAAAATTACCTAAAATGATGGGTTGCCTCCCATCCAGCGCTTAGTTTAACGTCTTAGCAAGACGTAACTTGGGGATTGCATTTTAAGTAAACTCAATGTCCCCTCATCATTGAGTCAATCAAACCTGCAGGTAAGATAAGGTTGTCTACCTATACTTTTTTCTGTCATACGCCTATTGATTTTCAGATTTCTTTCTGTACTTAAAACTAGAGGCATATTTTGAGTTTTAGATAACCCACATCTAGGTACAAATCAAATAATTAAGGCATAAAAACACAATTGTACCTAGATTAAACAAAGAAACTAGCTCCTTAGATTGTAATTAAAACTTTAAAATTTTGGAGATAGTTAAAAAGTTTTTGTTTTTTTTTTTGTTTTTTTTTTGTTTTTTTTTTTAAAAATAACATAATCAGTATTAACCAAGAGTGCTCCCAGGAAAGAATGGTGGTGCAAAGGCTCCTTAAAAACCATCCTCCTAGACAGAACAACGTTCCCAGGAAAGACTAGTGGCACAAAGGCTTCCAAGAACTAGTCTCCTAGACAGAACTCTCTTAGATCTTTACTTTTCATGTTATTAAGTTAAGTTAAATAAAAATTTAAGTTAATGAAAATCTAAGTTAATTAAGTTTAAAGAAAAGGTTAATTAAGTTAAGTGAATTAAAAAAAATCTAAGTTAATTAAGTTAAGTTAAAAAAATCTAAGTTAATTAAGCTAAGTGAAGTAAAAAAAATCTAAGTTAATTAAGTTAATGAAAATTTAAGTAAAAACCTAAGTTCATGTTAAAAAAAATCTAAGTTAATTAAGTTAGTAAAAGAAAAATTAAGTTAAGTAAGTTAACTAAAAATCAAGAAGAAAAATAAAAAAATAGCTAAAAAAAAAGAAAAATAAAAAATAATATAAAAAAAATTGAAAAAGGTAAAAGAAAATAAAAAAAAGTAAAAATTAAACTAAAAAAAAAATTAAAATTTTGGTTTTTTATTATTTTTTTATTATTTTTATTATTTTTTTTATTTTTTATTTTTTTTTATTTTTTTTTTATATTTTTTTTATTTTTTTTTTACGAACGGTAATTTTATTTTACTATTCACGCTATCTTATTTCTTATTAACTTAATTTTTTTTAACGAACGGTAATTTTATTTTACTATTCACGCTATCTTATTTCTTATTAACTTAAATATTTTTTTTTTAATTAATTTTTTTTACTATTCATTAACGGTAAAAACTTTTTACTTCAAATTTCAAATTTCTAAATTATTTTACTATTTATGCTATAATTAATTTTTTTTTTATTTTTTTTTTATTTTTATTAGTTTTTTTATTTTTTATTTTTTTAATTTTTAATTTTTTATTTCTTATGAAATTTGAAATTTGATTAAATTTTTTTATTTTTTTATTTTATATTTTTTTTTTTAAAAAATCACAATCATTTACAACACAAAAATATTTTTAAAATTTTGATAAATAAATTAAAAACGCTATTCCTTACGTGACCAAAAACTTGATGGCAAGCATCGCCGATTCTCGCAAATACTTTGGTTTTAATATTTGTAAAACTCTCGCAAGTGCACGAATCATTTCGTAGAAAATGATAAGTATACTCCCAAGGTCGATCTAAGGAAGGAATGTATGTGGTTTTTAATTTATTATTCAAACTTTTAAAAACGAAATTAAATCCTAAACATCCTGTCACGATAGTTTGGTTTTTGTGTTCCTAATCTAATAACATAAAATAAACATATATACCAAGTATTCGACCCATTTTGTCCAATTTTTCCATGTTTGTTGAGCTTTTTCCACTTATTTATTAATTTATTTGTGATGTATTGCTTCAAGTATTCTTCTTTGAGTCTTTAAATTGCGTTTTTAAGCCAAAATACCAGAAAAACAATAAAAATACCCGTGATTCCGAAAAAGACAAATTTATATAAATATATGATAAAACATATAAATATATATATTTTTAATCAATTAATGTGCATAAAATCATGGTTATTTTAGTGCTTTTTGAGCACTCATCAATGATGTTACCAAAACAATTAAAAGAAAAAAAAACAAATTAACCACTCACCTTATTATTTAATACATGTACAATTTATACATGGGCACTTTTCATAAAAAACAAATAACGCAGATATAAAAAGTAGAGATAATTAAAAAAAAACTAAATAGTACAAACTATACTATGACCCCATATCATTATAAGAATTTGCTAAAAATGAAGCAAAAATGTAGGAAATACTTCCCAAAGAGGTCATTTGCATTTTATTCTTCTCTTAAAAGTTACATCAAAATTTATTTTCAAAAATAATATTTTATTTTTTATAAAATCCTTTAATTTGATTCCTTTCATGAGATTAATATTGTGCACTATTTTTGATATTTTTTATCTTTAAACATATGCAAAACGATTAGCTCGTTTCAAATTAAACCTCTATTATTATATACCTTTGAATTAAAATTTGAACGATTAGGATTTGTCAATTTGAGAGTATGCTTTGTGAGAATAGAGTCTAAGCTAATTCAAAATGTTTATAATAAGATTGTAAAATTTAATATTGATACATTTTTTATTAAAATACGAATGTGATTTTCAACTAAATATTATAATAAAACCTAAATATTTAGAATATTAAAATAACTTATTTTTTAGATTATCATTTTTATCTTAACAAGAATAAAATGAATGAGAAGTTTTAGATTTTATTTATCTTATATTTTAAATTCTTATTTTTGTTTATTTTAAATTTATTTTTGTTTTTTATTTGTGTTTACTTTTTTAATTTTAAATAGTTAGATTATCTCTATTGTCCTTTGCATTGAATTACAACTAATAGTGTGTTAAAAGTTTATTTTTATACCTTGACATGGATAAATTTAGTAGAAATTTAAAGTATATATCTTTCTCTTCATGCATTCACCACTTCTAAAAAATAGACAAATATGATGTTACCAAAACCAATTAAAAGAAAAAACACAAATTAACCACTCAGCTTAATTTTTAATACATGTACAATTTATACATGGGTACTTTTCATAAAAACAAATAACGCAGATATAAAAATTAGAGATAAATAAAAAAACTAAATAGTACAAACTATATACTATGATCCCATATCATTATGAGAATTGGCTGAGAATGAAGAAAAAATGTAGGAAATACTTCCCAAAGAGGTCATTTGCATTTTATTCTTCTCTAAAAAGTTACCTCAAAATTTATATATAAAAATAATATTTTATTTTTTATAAAATCCTTTAATTTGATTCCTTTCATGAGATTAATATTGTGCACTATTTTTGAGCATTTTTATCTTTAGCCATATGCGAAACTATTAGCTCGTTTCTAAATAAAACCTCCATTATTATATACCTTTTAATTAACGTTTGAACCATTAGTATTTGTCTATTTGAGAGTACGCTTTGTGAGAATAGAGTCTAAGCGAAATCAAAACGTTTATAATAAGATTGTAAAATTTAATAATGATACATTTTTTATTAAAATACGAATGCGATTTTCCAACTAATTATTATAGTAAAACCTAAATATTTAGAATATTAAAATAACTTATTTTTTGATTATAATTTTTATCTTAACGAGATTAAAAAGAATGAGAAGTTTTATATTTTCTTTATCTTATATTTTTAATTCTTATTTTTCTTTATTTGACAATTATATTTGTTTTTTATTTGTGTTAACTTTTTTAATTTTAAATAGTTAGATTATCTCTATTGTCCTTCGCATTGAATTACAACTAATAGTGTGTTAAAAGTTTATTTTTATACCTTGACATGGATAAATTTAGTTGAAATTTAAAGTATATATCTTTCTCTTCATGCATTCACCACTTCTAAAAAATAGACAAATATGATGTTACCAAAACCAATTAAAAGAAAAAACACAAATTAACCACTCACCTTATTATTTAATATATGTAATATTTATACATGGGTATTTTCATAAAAAAAATAACGCAGATATAAAAAGTAGAGATAAATAAAAAAACTAAATAGTACAAACTATATACTATTACCCCATATCATTATGAGAATTCGTTGAAAATGAAGCAAAAATGTAGGAAATACTTCACAAAGAGGTCATTTGCATTTTATTCTTCTCTAAAAAGTTACATCAAAATTTATTTTTAAAAATAATATTTTATTTTTTATAAAATCCTTTAATTTGATTCCTTTCATGAGATTAATATTGTGCACTACTTTTGAGCTTTTTCACCTTTAACCATATGCGAAACTATTAGCTCGTTTCTAAATAAAACTTCTATTCTTATATACCTTTTAATTAACGTTTGAACCATTAGTATTTGTCTATTTGAGAGTATGCTTTGTGAGAATAGAGTCTAAGCGAAATCAAAATGTTTATAATAAGATTGTAAAATTTAATAATGATACATTTTTTATTAAAATACGAATACGATTTTTCAACCAATTATTATAGTAAAACCTAAATATTTAGAATATTAAAATAACTTATTTTTTTATTATAATTGTTATCTTAACGAGATTAAAATGAATGAGAAGTTTTATATTTTCTTTATCTTATATTTTTAATTCTTATTTTTCTTTATTTGACAATCATATTTGTTTTTTATTTGTGTTAACTTTTTTAATTTTAAATAGTTAGATTATCTCTATTGTCCTTTGCATTGAATATCACCTAATAGTGTGTTAAAAGTTTATTTTTATACCTTGATATGGATAAATTTAGTAGAAATTTAAAGTATATATCTTTCTCTTCATGCATTCACCAGTTCTAAAAAATAGACACATATGATGTTACCAAAACCAATTAAAAGAAAAAAAAACAAATTAACCACTCAGCTTATTATTTAATACATGTACAATTTATACATGAGTACTTTTCATAAAAACAAATAACGCAGATATAAAAAGTAGAGATAAATAAAAAAACTAAATAGTACAAACTATATACTATTTTCCCATATCCTTATGAGAATTAGCTGAAAATGAAGCAAAAATGTAGGAAATACTTCCCAAAGAGGTCATTTGCATTTTATTCTTCTCTAAAAAGTTACCTCAAAATTTATTTATAAAAATAATATTTTATTTTTTATAAAATCCTTTAATTTGATTCCTTTCATGAGATTAATATTGTGCACTACTTTTGAGCTTTTTCATCTTTAACCATATGCGAAACTATTAGCTCGTTTCTAAATAAAACTTCTATTCTTATATACCTTTTAATTAACGTTTGAAACATTAGGATTTGTCTATTTGAGAGTATGCTTTGTGAGAATAGAGTCTAAGCGAAATCAAAATGTTTATAATAAGATTGTAAAATTTAATAATGATACATTTTTTCTTAAAATACGAATTCGATTTTTCAACTAATTATTATAGTAAAACCTAAATATTTAGAATATTAAAATAACTTATTTTTTGATTATAATTTTTATCTTAACGAGATTAAAATGAATGAGAAGTTTTATATTTTCTTTATCTTATATTTTTAATTCTTATTTTTCTTTATTTGACAATTATATTTGTTTTTTAATTGTGTTAACTTTTTTAATTTTAAATAGTTATATTATCTCTATTGTCCTTTGCATTGAATATCACCTAATAGTGTGTTAAAAGTTTATTTTTATACCTTGATATGGATAAATTTAGTAGAAATTTAAAGTATATATCTTTCTCTTCATGCATTCACCAGTTCTACAAAATAGACACATATGAGGTTACCAAAACCAATTAAAAGAAAAAAAAAACAAATTAACCACTCACCTTATTATTTAATACATGTACAATTTATACATGTGTACTTTTCATAAAAACAAATAACGCAGATATAAAAAATAGAGATAAATAAAAAAACTAAATAGTACAAACTATATACTATTTTCCCATATCATTATGAGAATTAGCTGAAAATGAAGCAAAAATATAGGAAATACTTCCCAAAGAGGTCATTTGCATTTTATTCTTCTCTAAAAAGTTACCTCAAAATTTATTTGATAAATTTAATTTTCGTATAAAAATAATATTTTATTTTTTATAAAATCCTTTAATTTGATTCCTTTCATGAGATTAATATTGTGCACTACTTTTGAGCTTTTTCATCTTTAACCATATGCGAAACTATTAGCTCGTTTCTAAATAAAACCTCAATTATTATATACCTTTTAATTAACGTTTGAACCATTAGGATTTGTCTATTTGAGAGTATGCTTTGTGAGAATAGAGTCTAAGCGAAATAATAATGTTTATAATAAGATTGTAAAATTTAATAATGATACATTTTTTATTAAAATACGAATGCGATTTTTCAACTAAATATTATAATAAAACCTAAATTTAGAATATTAAAATAACTTATTTTTTAGATTATAATTTTTAACTTAACAAGAATAAAATGAATGAGAAGTTTTAGTATTTATTTATCTTATATTTTTAATTCTTATTTTTCTTTATTTGACAATCATATTTGTTTTTTATTTGTGTTAACTTTTTTAATTTTAAATAGTTAGATTATCTCTATTGTCCTTTGCATTGAATATCACCTAATAGTGTGTTAAAAGTTTATTTTTATACCTTGATATGGATAAATTTAGTAGAAATTTAAAGTATATATCTTTCTTTTCATGCATTCACCAGTTCTAAAAAATAGACACATATGATGTTACCAAAACCAATTAAAAGAAAAAAAAACAAATTAACCACTGAGCTTATTATTTAATACATGTACAATTTATACATGAGTACTTTTCATAAAAACAAATAACGCGGATATAAAAAGTAGAGATAAATAAAAAAACTAAATAGTACAAACTATATACTATGATCCCATATCATTATGAGAATTGGCTGAAAATGAAGCAAAAATGTAGGAAATACTTCCCAAAGAGGTCATTTGCATTTTATTCTTCTCTAAAACGTTACCTCAAAATTTATTTATAAAAATAATTTTTTATTTTTTATAAAATCCTTTAATTTGATTTCTTTCATGAGATTAATATTGTGCACTACTTTTGAGCTTTTTCATCTTTAACCATATGCGAAACTATTAGCTCGTTTCTAAATAAAACTTCTATTCTTATATACCTTTTAATTAACGTTTGAAACATTAGGATTTGTCTATTTGAGAGTATGCTTTGTGAGAATAGAATCTAAGCGAAATCAAAATATTTATAATAAGATTGTAAAATTTAATAATGATACATTTTTTTTATTAAAACACGAATGCGATTTTTCAACTAATTATTATAGTAAAACCTAAATATTTAGAATATTAAAATAACTTATTTTTTTATTATAATTTTTATCTTAACGAGATTAAAATGAATGAGAAGTTTTATATTTTATTTATCTTATATTTTTAATTCTTATTTTTCTTTATTTGACAATTATATTTGTTTTTTAATTGTGTTAACTTTTTTAATTTTAAATAGTTATATTATCTCTATTGTCCTTTGCATTGAATATCACCTAATAGTGTGTTAAAAGTTTATTTTTATACCTTGATATGGATAAATTTAGTAGAAATTTAAAGTATATATCTTTCTCTTCATGCATTCACCACTTCTAAAAAATAGACACATATGATGTTACCAAAACCAATTAAAAGAAAAAAACACAAATTAACCACTCACCTTATTATTTAATACATGTACAATTTATACATGAGTACTTTTCATAAAAAGAAAATAACGCAGATATAAAATGTAGAGATAAATAAAAAAACTAAATAGTACAAACTATATACGCTCACCCCATATCATTATGAGAATTCGCTGAAAATGAAGCAAAAATGTAAGAAATACTTCCCAAAGAGGTCATTTGCATTTTATTGATCTATAAAAAGTTAATTCAAAACTTATTTGATAAATTTATTTATAAAATTAATATTTTATTTTTTATTAAATCCTTTAATTTGATTCCTTTCATGAGATTAATATTGTGCACTATTTTTGAGCTTTTTCATCTTTAAACATATGCTAAACTATTAGCTCGTTTCAAAATAAAACCTCTATTATTATATACCTTTGAAGTAACGTTTGAACCATTAGGATTTGTCTATTTGAGAGTATGCTTTGTGAGAATAGAGTCTAAGCGAATTCAAAATGTTTATAATAAGATTGTAAAATTTAATATTGATACATTTTTTATTAAAATACGAATGTAATTTTCAACTAAATATTATAATAAAACCTAAATATTTAGAATATTAAAATAACTTATTTTTTAGATTATAATTTTTATCTTAACAAGAATAAAATGAATGAGAAGTTTTAGATTTTATTTATCTTATATTTTTAATTCTTATTTTTGTTTATTTTAAAATTATATTTGTTTTTTATTTGTGTTAACTTTTTTAATTTTAAATAGTTAGATTATATATATTGTCCTTTGTATTGAATTACACCTAATAGTGTGTTAAAAGTTTATTTTTATACCTTGATTTGGATAAATTTAGTAGAAATTTAAAGTATATATCTTTCTCTTCATGCATTCACCAGTTCTAAAAAATAGACACATATGATGTTACCAAAACCAATTAAAAGAAAAAAAAACAAATTAACCACTCAGCTTATTATTTAATACATGTACAATTTATACATGAGTACTTTTCATAAAAACAAATAACGCAGATATAAAAAGTAGAGATAAATAAAAAAACTAAATAGTACAAACTATATACTATGACCCCATATCATTATGAGAATTGGCTGAAAATGGAGCAAAAATGTAGGAAATACTTCCCAAAGAGGTCATTTGCATTTTATTATTCTCTAAAAAGTTACCTCAATATTTATTTATAAAAAAAATATTTTATTATTTATAAAATCCTTTAATTTGATTCCTTTCATTAGATTAATATTGTGCACTACTTTTGAGCTTTTTCATCTATAAACATATGCTAAACTATTAGCTCGTTTCTAAATAAAACCTCAATTATTACATACCTTTTAATTAACGTTTGAACCATTAGGATTTGTCTATTTGAGAGTATGCTTTGTGAGAATAGAGTCTAAGCGAAATCAAAATGTTTATAATAAGATTATAAAATTTAATAATGATACATTTTTTATTAAAATACGAATGCGATTTTTCAACTAATTATTATAGTAAAACCTAAATATATAGACTATTAAAATAACTTATTTTTTTATTATAATTTTTATCTTAACAAGAATAAAATGAATGAGAAGTTTTAGATTTTATTTATCTTATATTTTTAATTCTTATTTTTCTTTATTTTAAAATTATATTTGTTTTTTATTTGTGTTAACTTTTTTAATTTTAAATAGTTAGATTATCTCTATTGTCCTTTGCATTGAATATCACCTAATAGTGTGTTAAAAGTTTATTTTTATACCTTGATATGGATAAATTTAGTAGAAATTTAAAGTATATATCTTTCTCTTCATGCATTCACCACTTCTAAAAAATAGACACATATGATGTTACCAAAACCAATTAAAAGAAAAAAAACAAATTAACCACTCACCTTATTATTTAATACATGTACAATTTATACATGAGTACTTTTCATAAAAACAAATAACGCAGATATAAAAAGTAGAGATAAATAAAAAAACTAAATAGTACAAACTATATACTATGATCCCATATCATTATGAGAATTGGCTGAAAATGAAGCAAAAATGTAGGAAATACTTCCCAAAGAGGTCATTTGCATTTTATTCTTCTCTAAAAAGTTACCTCAAAATTTATTTATAAATTTATAAAAATAATTTTTTATTTTTTATAAAATCCTTTAATTTGATTTCTTTCATGAGATTAATATTGTGCACTACTTTTGAGCTTTTTCATCTTTAACCATATGCGAAACTATTAGCTCGTTTCTAAATAAAACCTCAATTATTATATACCTTTTAATTAACGTTTGAACCATTAGGATTTGTCTATTTGAGAGTATGCTTTGTGAGAATAGAGTCTAAGCGAAATAAAAATGTTTATAATAAGATTGTAAAATTTAATAATGATACATTTTTTATTAAAATACGAATACGATTTTTCAACCAATTATTATAGTAAAACCTAAATATTTAGAATATTAAAATAACTTATTTTTTTATTATAATTTTTATCTTAACGAGATTAAAATGAATGAGAAGTTTTATATTTTCTTTATCTTATATTTTTAATTCTTATTTTTCTTTATTTGGCAATTATATTTGTTTTTTATTTGTGTTAACTTTTTTAATTTTAAATAGTTAGATTATCTCTATTGTCCTTTGCATTGAATATCACCTAATAGTGTGTTAAAAGTTTATTTTTATACCTTGATATGGATAAATTTAGTAGAAATTTAAAGTATATATCTTTCTCTTCATGCATTCACCAGTTCTAAAAAATAGACACATATGATGTTACCAAAACCAATTAAAAGAAAAAAAAAACAAATTAACCACTCACCTTATTATTTAATACATGTACAATTTATACATGAGTACTTTTCATAAAAACAAATAACGCAGATATAAAAAGTAGAGATAAATAAAAAAACTAAATAGTACAAACTATATACTATGACCCCATATCATTATGAGAATTGGCTGAAAATGAAGCAAAAATGTAGGAAATACTTCCCAAAGAGGTCATTTGCATTTTATTATTCTCTAAAAAGTTACCTCAAAATTTATTTATAAAAAAATATTTTATTATTTATAAAATCCTTTAATTTGATTCCTTTCATGAGATTAATATTGTGCACTACTTTTGAGCTTTTTCATCTTTAAACATATGCTAAACTATTAGCTCGTTTCAAAATAAAACCTCTATTATTATATACCTTTGAAATAACGTTTGAACATTTAGGATTTGTCTATTTGAGAGTATGCTTTGTGAGAATAGTGTCTAAGCGAAATCAAAATGTTTATAATAAGATTGTAAAATTTAATTATGATACATTTTTTATTAAAATAGGAATGCGATTTTTCAACTAATTATTATAGTAATACCTAAATATTTAGAATATTAAAATAACTTATTTTTTAGATTATAATTTTTATCTTAACAAGATTAAAATGAATGAGAAGTTTTATATTTTCTTTATCTTATATTTTTAATTCTTATTTTTCTTTATTTGAAAATTATATTTGTTTTTTATTTTTGTTAACTTTTTTAATTTTAAATAGTTAGATTTTCTCTATTGTCCTTTGAATTGAATTACACCTAATAGTGTGTTAAACGTTTATTTTTATACCTTGACATGGATAAATTTAGTAGAAATTTAAAGTATATATCTTTCTCTTCATGCATTCACCAGTTCTAAAAAATAGACACATATGATGTTACCAAAACCAATTAAAAGAAAAAAAAAACAAATTAACCACTCACCCTATTATTTAATACATGTACAATTTATACATGAGTCCTTTCTTAAAAAATATATATCTCTAAAATAAAAGGTATAAAAAGTAGAGATAAATAAAAAAACTAAATAGTACAAACTATATACTATGACCCCATATCATTATGAGAATTCGCTGAAAATGAAGCAAAAATGTAGGAAATACTTCCCGAAGAAGTCATTTGCATTTTATTCATCTCTAAAAAGTTACCACCAAATTTATTTGATAAATTTAATTTATGAATAAAAATAATATTTTATTTTTTTTATCAAATCCTTTAATTTGATTCCTTTCATGAGATTAATATTGTTCACCATTTTTGAGCTTTTTCATCTTTAAACATATGCTAAACTATTAGCTCGTTTCAAAATAAAACCTCTATTATTATATACCTTTGAAGTAACGTTTGAACCATTAGGATTTGTCTATTTGAGAGTATGCTTTGTGAGAATAGAGTCTAAGCGAATTCAAAATGTTTATAATAAGAATGTAAAATTTAATATTGATACATTTTTTATTAAAATACGAATGTAATTTTCAACTAATTATTATAATAAACCCTAAATATTCAGAATATTAAAATAACTTATTTTTTAGATTATAATTTTTATCTTAACAAGAATAAAATGAATGAGAAGTTTTAGATTTTATTTATCTTATATTTTTAATTCTTATTTTTTTTATTTTAAAATTATATTTGTTTTTTATTTGTGTTAACTTTTTTAATTTTAAATAATTAGATTATCTCTATTGTCCTTTGCATTGAATTACACCTAATAGTGTGTTAAAAGTTTATTTTTATACCTTGACATGGATAAATTTAGTAGAAATTTAAAGTATATATCTTTCTCTTCATGCATTCACCACTTCTAAAAAATAGACAAATATGATGTTACCAAAACCAATTAAAAGAAAAAACACAAATTAACCACTCACCTTATTATTTAATACATGTACAATTTATACATGAGTACTTTTCATAAAAACAAATAACGCAGATATAAAAAGTAGAGATAAATAAAAAAACTAAATAGTACAAACTATATACTATGATCCCATATCATTATGAGAATTGGATGAGAATGAAGCAAAAATGTAGGAAATACTTCCCAAAGAGGTCATTTGCATTTTATTCTTCTCTAAAAAGTTAATTCAAAACTTATTTGATAAATTTAATTATTTTATAAAAATAATATTTTATTTTTTATAAAATCCTTTAATTTGATTCCTTTGAAGAGATTAATATTGTGCACTATTTTTGAGCTTTTTCATCTTTAGCCATATGCGAAACTATTAGCTCGTTTCTAAATAAAACCTCAATTATTATATACCTTTTAATTAACGTTTGAACCATTAGAAATTGTCTATTTGAGAGTATGCTTTGTGAGAATAGAATCTAAGCGAAATCAAAATGTTTATAATAAGATTGTAAAATTTAATAATGATACATTTTTTATTAAAATACGAATGTGATTTTCAACTAATTATTATAGTAAAACCTAAATATTTAGAATATTAAAATAACTTATTTTTTAGATTATAATTTTTATCTTAACAAGATTAAAATGAATGAGAAGTTTTAGATTTTCTTTATCTTATATTTTTAATTCTTATTTTTCTTTATTTTAAAATTATATTTGTTTTTTATTTGTGTTAACTTTTTTAATTTTAAATAGTTAGATTATCTCTATTGTCCTTTGCATTGAATTACACCTAATAGTGTGTTAAAAGTTTATTTTTATACCTTGACATGGATAAATTTAGTAGAAATTTAAAGTATATATCTTTCTCTTCATGCATTCACCACTTCTAAAAAATAGACAAATATGATGTTACCAAAACAAATTAAAAGAAAAAAAAAACAAATTAACCACTCAGTTTATTATTTAATACATGTACAATTTATACATGAGTACTTTTCATAAAAACAAATAACGCAGATATAAAAAGTAGAGATAAATAAAAAACTAAATAGTACAAACTATATACTATGATCCCATATCATTATGAGAATTGGCTGA
The DNA here is from genome assembly GCA_033030585.1 of Hippophae rhamnoides. NCBI lineage: Eukaryota > Viridiplantae > Streptophyta > Magnoliopsida > Rosales > Elaeagnaceae > Hippophae > Hippophae rhamnoides. Next base: position 22,591,310 of record CM065434.1, on the reverse strand, counting down.
AAATGAAGCAAAAATGTAGGAAATACTTCCCAAAGAGGTCATTTGCATTTTATTCTTCTCTAAAACGTTACCTCAAATCTTATTTGATATATTTAATTTATTTATAAAAATAATATTTTATTTTTATAAAATGCTTTAATTTGATTCCTCTCATGAGATTAATAGTGTGCACTATTTTTGAGCTTTTTCATCTTTAAACATATGCGAAACTATTAGCTCGTTTCTAAATAAAACCTCCATTATTATATACCTTTGAATTAACGTTTGAACTATTAGGATTTATCTATTTGAGAGTATGCTTTGGGAGAATAGAATCTATGCGAATTCAAAATGTTTATAATAAGATTGTAAAATTTAATAATGATACATTTTTTATTAAAATACGAATGTGATTTTCAACTAATTATTATAGTAAAACCTAAATATTTAGAAAATTAAAATAACTTATTTTTTAGATTATAATTTTTATCTTAACAAGATTAAAATAAATGAGAAGTTTTAGATTTTCTTTATCTTATATTTTTAATTATTATTTTTTTTTATTTTAAAATTATATTTGTTTTTTATTTGTGTCAACTTTTTTAATTTTAAATAGTTAGATTATCTCTATTGTCCTTTGCATTGAATTACACCTAATAGTGTGTTAAAAGTTTATTTTTATACCTTGACATGGATAAATTTAGTAGAAATTTAAAGTATATATCTTTCTCTTCATGCATTCACCACTTCCAAAAAATAGACACATATGATGTCACCAAAACCAATTAAAAGAAAAAACCAAATTAACCACCCACCTTATTATTTAATACTTGTACAATATATACATGGGTACTTTTAATAAAAAAACAAATATCGCAGATATAAAAAGTAGAGATAAATAAAAAAACTAAATAGTACAAACTAAATACTATGATCCCATATCATTATGAGAATTGGCTTAAAATGAAGCAAAAATGTAGGATATACTTCCCAAAGAGGTCATTTGCATTTTATTCATCTCTAAAAAGTTACTTTAAAATTTATTTATAAAAAATATATTTTATTTCTTTATAAAATCCTTTAATTTGATTGCTTTCATAAAATTAATATTGTGCACTATTTTTGAGCTTTTTCATCTTTAAACATATGCGAAACAATTTGCTCGTTTCTATACAAAACCACTATTATTATATACCTTTGAATTAAAGTTTGGACCATTAGCATTTGTCTATTTGGGAGTATGCTTTGCGAGAATAGAGTCTAAGCGAATTCAAAATGTTTATAATAAGATTGTAAAATTTATTAATGATACATTTTTTATTAAAATACGAATGTGATTTTCAACTAATTATTATAGTAAATCCTAAATATTTAGAATATTAAAATAACTTATTTTTTAGATTATAATTTTTATCTTAACAAGATTAAAATGAATGAGAAGTTTTAGATTTTCTTTATCTTATATTTTTAATTCTTATTTTTCTTTATTTTAAAATTATATTTGTTTTTTATTTGTGTTAACTTTTTTAATTTTAAATAGTTAGATTATCTCTATTGTCCTTTGCATTGAATTACACCTAATAGTGTGTTAAAAGTTTATTTTTATACCTTGACATGGATAAATTTAGTAGAAATTTAAAGTATATATCTTTCTCTTCATGCATTCACCACTTCTAAAAAATAGACACATATGATGTTACCAAAACCAATTAAAAGAAAAAAAAACAAATTAACCACTGAGCTTATTATTTAATACATGTACAATTTATACATGAGTACTTTTCATAAAAACAAATAACGCGGATATAAAAAGTAGAGATAAATAAAAAAACTAAATAGTACAAACTAAATACTATGATGCCATATCATTATGAGAATTGGCTGAAAATGAAGCAAAAATGTAGGAAATACTTCCCAAAGAGGTCATTTGCATTTTATTCTTCTCTAAAAAGTTACCTCAAAATTTATTTATAAAAATAATATTTTATTTTTTATAAAATCCTTTAATTTGATTTTTCTTTCATGAGATTAATATTTTGCACTACTTTTGAGCTTTTTCATCTTTAACCATATGCGAAACTATTAGCTCGTTTCTAAATAAAACCTCCATTATTATATACCTTTTAATTAACGTTTGAACTATTAGGATTTATCTATTTGAGAGTATGCTTTGGGAGAATAGAATCTATGCGAATTCAAAATGTTTATAATAAGATTGTAAAATTCAATAATGATTCATTTTTATTAAAGTACGAATGTGATTTTCAACTAATTATTATAATAAAACCTAAATATTTAGAATATTAAAATAACTTATTTTTTAGATTATAATTTTTATCTTAACAAGAATAAAATGAATGAGAAGTTTTAGATTTTCTTTATCTTATATTTTTAATTATTATTTTTTTTTATTTTAAAATTATATTTGTTTTTTATTTGTGTCAACTTTTTTAATTTTAAATAGTTAGATTATCTCTATTGTCCTTTGCATTGAATTACACCTAATAGTGTGTTAAAATTTTATTTTAATACCTTGACATGGATAAATTTAGTAGTAATTTAAAGTATATAACTTTCTCTTCATGCATTCACCACTTCTAAAAAATAGACAAATATTATGTTACCAAAACAAATTAAAAGAAAAAAAAGAAATTAACCAATCACCCTATTCTTTAATACATGTACTATTTATACATGTGTCATTTCTTAAAAAAAATATATCGTAAATATAAAAAGTTGAGATAAATAAAAAAACTAAATAGTACAAACTATATACTATGACCCCATATCATTATGAGAATTCGCTGAAAATGAAGCAAAAATGTTGGGAATACTTCCCAAAGAGGTCATTTGCATTTTATTCTTCTCTAAAAAGTTAATTCAAAACTTATTTGATAAATTTAATTATTTATAAAAATAATATTTTATTTTCTATAAAATCATTTAAGTTGATTCATTTCATGAGATTAATATTTTGTCCTATTTTTGAGCTTTTTCTTCTTTAAACATATGAGAAACTGTAAGCTCGTTTCTAAATAAAACCTCTATTTTTATATACCTTTGAATTAACGTTTGAACCATTAGGATTTGTCTATTTGAGAGTATGCTTTGTGAGAATAGAGTCTAAGCGAATTCAAAATGTTTATAATAAGATTGTAAAATTTAATAATGATACATTTTTTATTAAAATACGAATGTGATTTTCAACTAATTATTATAGTAAAACCTAAATATTTAGAATATTAAAATAACTTATTTTTTAGATTATAATTTTTATCTTAACAAGATTAAAATGAATGAGAAGTTTTAGATTTTCTTTATCTTATATTTTTAATTCTTATTTTTCTTTATTTTAAAATTATATTTGTTTTTTATTTGTGTTAACTTTTTTAATTTTAAATAGTTAGATTATCTCTATTGTCCTTTGCATTGAATTACACCTAATAGTGTGTTAAAAGTTTATTTTTATACCTTGACATGGATAAATTTAGTAGAAATTTAAAGTATATATCTTTCTCTTCATGCATTCACCACTTCTAAAAAATAGACAAATATGATGTTACCAAAACCAATTAAAAGAAAAAACACAAATTAACCACTCACTATATTCTTTAATACATGTACTATTTATACATGGGTCCTTTCTTAAAAAAATATATCATAAATATAAAAAGTTGAGATAAATAAAAAAACTAAATAATACAAACTATATACTAAGACCCAATATCATTATGAGAATTGGCTAAATATAAAAGAAACATATAGGAAGTACTTCCCCAAGAAGACATTTGCATTTTATTCATCTCCAAAAAGGTACCTCGCAACTTATTTGATAAATTTAATTATTTTATAAAAATAATATTTTATTTTTTATAAAATCCTTTAATTTGATTGCTTTCATAAAATTAATATTGTGCACTATTTTTGAGCTTTTTCATCTTTAAACATATGCGAAACAATTTGCTCGTTTCTATACAAAACCACTATTATTATATACCTTTGAATTAAAGTTTGGACCATAAGGATTTATCTATTTTGGAGTATGCTTTGCGAGAATAGAGTCTAAGCGAATTCAAAATGTTTATAATAAGATTCTAAAATTTATTAATGATACATTTTTTATTAAAATACGAATGTAATTTTCAACTTATTATTATAGTAAAACCTAAATATTTAGAATATTAAAATAACTTATTTTTTAGATTATAATTTTTATCTTAACAAGATTAAAATGAATGAGAAGTTTTAGATTTTCTTTATCTTATATTTTTAATTCTTATTTTTCTTTATTTTAAAATTATATTTGTTTTTTATTTGTGTTAACTTTTTTAATTTTAAATAGTTAGATTATCTCTATTGTCCTTTGCATTGAATTACACCTAATAGTGTGTTAAAAGTTTATTTTTATACCTTGACATGGATAAATTTAGTAGAAATTTAAAGTATATATCTTTCTCTTCATGCATTCACCACTTCTAAAAAATAGACACATATGATGTTACCAAAACCAATTAAAAGAAAAAAAACAAATTAACCACTCACCTTATTATTTAATACATGTACAATTTATACATGGGTCCTTTTCTTTAAAGAATATATATCTCTAAAATAAAAGGTACAAATACTTAAAAAAAAGAAAAAAAATTAATAGTTGAAACTATATACTAAGACCCAATATCATTATGAGAATTGGCTAAATATAAAAGAAACATATAGGAAGTACTTCCCCAAGAAGTCAATTGCATTTAATTCATCTCTAAAAAGGTACCTCAAAACTTATTTGATATATTTAATTATTTCATAAAAATAATATTTTATTTTTTATAAAATCCATTAATTTGATTCCTTTCATGAGATTAATATTGTGCACTATCTTTGAGCTTTTTCATCTTTAAACATATACCAAACTATTAGCTCGTTTCTAAATAAAACCTCTATTATTATATACCTTTGAATTAACGTTTAAACCATTAGGATTTGTCTATTTGAGAGTATGCTTTGTGAGAATAGAGTCTAAGCGAATTCAAAATGTTTATAATAAGATTGTAAAATTTAATAATGATACATTTTTTATTAAAATACGAATGTGATTTTCAACTAATTATTATAGTAAAACCTAAATATTTAGAATATTAAAATAACTTATTTTTTAGATTATAATTTTTATCTTAACAAGAATAAAATGAATGAGAAGTTTTATATTTTCTTTATCTTATATTTTTAATTCTTATTTTTGTTTATTTTAAAATTATATTTGTTTTTTATTTGTGTTAACTTTTTTTATTTTAAATAATTAGATTATCTCTATTGTCCTTTGCATTGAATTACACCTAATAGTGTGTTAAAAGTTTATTTTTATACCTTGACATAGACAAATTTAGTAGAAATTTAAACTATATATCTTTCTCTTCATGCATTCACCACTTCTAAAAAATAGACAAATATGATGTTACCAAAACCAATTAAAAGAAAAAACACAAATTAACCACTCACCTTATTATTTAATACATATACAGTTTATACATGGGTACTTTTAATAAAAAAACAAATATCACAGATATAAAAAGTAGAGATAAATAAAAGAAAAAAATGAATAGTACAAAATATATACTATGACCTAATATCCTTTTTAGAATTGGCTAAACATAAAAGAGAAATATAGGAATTACTTCCCAATGATGTCATTTGCATTTTATTGATCTATAAAAAGTTAATTCAAAACTTATTTGATAAATTTAATTATTTTATAAAAATAATATTTTATTTCTTTATAGAATCTTTTAATTTGATTACTTTCATGAGATTAATATTATTCACTATTTTTGAGCTTTTTCATCTTTAACCATATGCGAAACTATTAGCTCGTTTCTAAATAAAACCTCTATTATTATATACATTTGAATGAACGTTTGAACCATTAGGATTTGTCAATTTGAGAGTATGATTTGTGAGAATAGAATCTAAGCGAATTCAAAATGTTTATAATAAGATTGTAAAATTTAATTCTGATACATTTTTTATTAAAATACGAATGTGATTTTCAACTAATTATTATAATAAAACCTAAATATTTAGAATATTAAAATAACTTATTTTTTAGATTATAATTTTTATCTTAACGAGAATAAAATGAATGAGATGTTTTAGATTTTATTTATCTTATATTTTTAATTCTTATTTTTCTTTATTTTAAAATTATATTTGTTTTTTATTTATGTTAACTTTTTTAATTTTAAATAGTTAGATTATCTCTATTCGCCTTTGCATTAATTACACCTACTAGAGTGTTAAATGATTATTTTTATTATTTGACTTGAATAAGTTAAGTATAAATTTAAAGTATAGGTCTTTCTCTTCATGCATTCAGGACTTCTAAAAAAGAGACATATATGGGGTTACCTAAACTAATACAAATAAAAAAAAGAAATTAACCACTCACCATATTATTTAATATATGTACAATTTATACATGGGTCCTTTTCTTTAAAGAATATATATCTCTAAAATAAAAGGTACAAATACATAAAAAAAAGAAAAAAATGAATAGTACAAAATATATACTATGACCTAATATCCTTTTTAGAATTGGCTAAACATAAAAGAGAAATATAGGAATTACTTCCCAATGATGTCATTTGCATTTTATTGATCTATAAAAAGTTAATTCAAAACTTATTTGATAAATTTAATTATTTTATAAAAATAATATTTTATTTCTTTATAGAATCTTTTAATTTGATTACTTTCATGAGATTAATATTATTCACTATTTTTAGGCCTTTCAATCTTTAAATATATGCAAAACTCTTTGTTCATTTATATACCTTTGAATTAATATTTGAACAAATAGGATAATATTAGGTGTAATTCAATGAAAAGGACAATAGAGATAATCTCACTATTTAAAATTAAAAAAGTTAACACAAATAAAAAACAAATATAATTTTAAAATAAAGAAAAATAAGAATGAAAAAGATAAGATAAAGAAAATCTAAAACATCTCATTCATTTTAATCTCGTTAAGATAAAAATTATAATCTAAAAAATAAGTTATTTTAATATTCTAAATATTTAGGATTTACTATAATAATTAGTTGAAAATCACATTCGTATTTTAATAAAAAATGTATCAATATTAAATTTTACAATCTTATTATAAACATTTTGAATTCGCTTAGACTCTATTCTCACAAATCGTACTCTCCAATAGACAAATCCTAATGGTTGAAACGTTAATTCTAAGCTTTATAACAATAGAGCTTTTATATAAAAAGGAGCTAATAGTTTCGCATATGTTTAAAGAAGAAAAAGCTTAAAAATAGTACACAATATTAATCTCATGAAAGGAATCCAATCAAAGGATTTTATAAAGGAATAAAATATTATTTTTATAAATCAATTAATTTTGAGGTAACTTTTTAGAGATGAATAAAATGCATATGACCTCTTTGGGAAGTATATCCTACATTTTTGCTTCATTTTCAGCGAATTCTCAGAATGATATGGGGTTATAGTATATTGTCTGTACTATTTAGTTTTTTTATTTATTTTATTTATCTCCTCTTTTTATATCTGCGATATATTTTTTTTATGAAAAGGACCCATGTATAAATTGTACATGTATTAAATATTAGGGTGAGTGGTTAATTTGTGTTTTTTCTTTTAATTGGTTTAGATAACCTCATATGTGTCTACTTTTTAGAAGTGGTGAATCCATGAAGAGAAAGAAATATACGTTAAATTTCTACTTAATTTATCCATGTCAAGTAATAAAAATAAACTTTTAACACACTATTAGGTGTAATTCAATGCAAAGGACAATAGAGATAATCTAACTATTTAAAATTAAAAAAGTTAACACAAATAAAAAACAAATATAATTTTAAAATAAAGCAAAATAAGAATGAAAAAGATAAGATAAAGAAAATCTAAAACATCTCATTCATTTTAATCTCGTTAAGATAAAAATTATAATCTAAAAAATAAGTTATTTTAATATTCTAAATATTTAGGATTTACTATAATAATTAGTTGGAAATCACATTCGTATTTTAATAAACAATGTATTAATATAAATTTCTACAATCTTATTATAAACATTTTGAATTCGCTTAGACTCTATTCTCACAAAGCATACTTCCAAATAGACAAATCCTAATGGTCCAAACTTTACTTCAAAGGTATATAATAATAGAGGCTTTATATAGAAACGTGCTTAGAGTTTCGCATATGTTTAAAGATGAAAAAGCTCAAAAATAGTGGACAATATTAATCTCATGAAAGGAATCAAATTAAAGGATTTTATAAAGAAATAAAATATTATTTTTATAAATAAATTTTGAGGTAACTTTTTAGAGAAGAATAAAATGCAAATGACCTCTTTGGGAAGTATTTCCTACATTTTTGCTTCATTTTCAGCGAATTCTCAAAATGATATGCGGTCATAGTATATAGTTTGTACTATTTAGTTTTTTTATTTATTTTATTTATCTCCTCTTTTTATATCTGCGGTATATTTTTTTATGAAAAGGACCCATGTATAAATTGTACATGTATTAAATATTAGGGTGAGTGGTTAATTTGTGTTTTTTCTTTTAATTGGTTTAGATAACCTCATATGTGTCTACTTTTTAGAAGTGGTGAATCCATGAAGAGAAAGAAATATACGTTAAATTTCTACTTAATTTATCCATGTCAAGTAATAAAAATAAACTTTTAACACACTATTAGGTGTAATTCAATGCAAAGGACAATAGAGATAATCTCACTATTTAAAATTAAAAAAGTTAACACAAATAAAAAACAAATATAATTTTAAAATAAAGAAAAATAAGAATGAAAAAGATAAGATAAAGAAAATCTAAAACATCTCATTCATTTTAATCTCGTTAAGATAAAAATTATAATCTACAAAATAAGTTATTTTAATATTCTAAATATTTAGGTTTTACTATAATAATTAGTTGAAAATCACATTCGTATTTTAATAAACAATGTATTAATATAAATTTCAACAATCTTATTATAAACATTTTGAATTCACTTAGACTCTATTCTCACAAAGCATACTCCCAAATAGACAAATCCTAATGGTCGAAACTTTAATTCAAAGGTATATAATAATAAAGGTTTCATATAGAAACGAGCTTATAGTTTCGCATATGTTTAAAGATAAAAAAGCTCAAAAATAGTGCACAATATTAATCTCAAGAAAGGTATCAAATTAAAGGATTTTATAAAGAAATAAAATATATTTTTTATAAATAAATTTTAAGGTAACTTTTTAGAGATGAATAAAATGCAAATGACCTCTTTGGGAAGTATATCCTACATTTTTGCTTCATTTTCAGTGAATTCTCAAAATGATAAGGGGTCATAGTATATAGTTTGTACTATTGAGTTTTTTTATTTATTTTATTTATCTCCTCTTTTTATATATGCGATATATTTTTTTATGAAAAGGACCCATGTATAAATTGTACATGTATTAAATAATAGGGTGAGTGGTTAATTTGTGTTTTTTCTTTTAATTGGTTTTGGTAACCTCATATGTGTCTATTTTTTAGAAGTTGTGAATCCATGAAGAGATAGATATATAAGTTAAATTTCTACTTAATTTATCCACGTTAAGTAATAAAAATAAACTTTTAACACACTATTAGGTTTAATTCAATGCAAAGGGCAATAGAGATAATCTCACTATTTAAAATTAAAAAAGTTAACAGAAATAACAAAAAATATAATTTTAAAATAAAGAAAAATAAGAATGAAAAAGATAAGATAAAGAAAATCTAAAACATCTCATTCATTTTAATCTCGTTAAGATAAAAATTATAATCTAAAAAATAAGTTATTTTAATATTCTAAATATTTAGGATTTACTATAATAATTAGTTGAAAATCACATTCGTATTTTAATAAAAAATGTATCAATATTAAATTTTACAATCTTATTATAAACATTTTGAATTCGCTTAGACTCTATTCTCACAAAGCATACTCTCAAATAGACAAATCCTAATGGTTCAAACGTTAATTCTAAGGTATATAATAATAGAGCTTTTATATAGAAACGAGCTAATAGTTTCGCATATGTTTAAAGATGAAAAAGCTCAAAAATAGTGCACAATATTAATCTCATGAAAGGAATCAAATTAAAGGATTTTATAAAGAAATAAAATATTATTTTTATAAATCAATTTTGAGGTAACTTTTTAGAGATGAATAAAATGCATATGACCTCTTTGGGAAGTATATCCTACATTTTTGCTTCATTTTCAGCGAATTCTCAGAATGATATGGGGTTATAGTATATTGTCTGTACTATTTAGTTTTTTGATTTATTTTATTTATCTCCTCTTTTTATATCTGCGATATATTTTTTTTATGAAAAGGACCCATGTATAAATTGTACATGTATTAAATAATAGGGTGAGTGGTTAATTTGTGTTTTTTCTTTTAATTGGTTTAGGTAACCTCATATGTGTCTATTTTTTAGAAGTGGTGAATCCATGAAGAGAAAGATATATACGTTAAATTTCTACTTAATTTATCCATGTCAAGTAATAAAAATAACCTTTTTACATACTATTTGGTGTAATTCAATGCAAAGGACAATAGAGATAATCTCACTATTTAAAATTAAAAAAGTTAACACAAATAAAAAACAAATATAATTTTAAAATAAAGAAAAATAAGAATGAAAAAGATAAGATAAAGAAAATCTAAAACATCTTATTCATTTTAATCTCGTTAAGATAAAAATTATAATCTACAAAATAAGTTATTTTAATATTCTAAATATTTAGGTTTTACAATAATAATTAGTTGAAAATCACATTCGTATTTTAATAAAAAATGTATCAATATTAAATTTTACAATCTTATTATAAACATTTTGAATTCGCTTAGACTCTATTCTCACAAATCGTACTCTCCAATAGACAAATCCTAATGGTTGAAACGTTAATTCTAAGCTTTATAACAATAGAGCTTTTATATAAAAAGGAGCTAATAGTTTCGCATATGTTTAAAGAAGAAAAAGCTTAAAAATAGTACACAATATTAATCTCATGAAAGGAATCCAATCAAAGGATTTTATAAAGGAATAAAATATTATTTTTATAAATCAATTAAATTTATTAAATAAATTTTGAGGTAACTTTTTCCAGACGAATAAAATGCATATGACCTCTTCGTGAAGTATTTCCTACATGTTTTCTTCATTTTCAGCCAATTCTCAGAATGATATGGGTTCATAGTATATAGTTTGTACTATTTAGTTTATTTATTTATTTTATTTATCTCTACTTTTTATATTTACGATATATTTTTTTTTATGAAAAGGACCCATGTATAAATTGTACATATCTTAAATAATAGGTTGAGTAGTTAATTTGTGTTTTTTCTTTTAATTGGTTTAGGTAACCTCATATGTGTCTATTTTATAGAAGTGGTGAATCCATGAAGAGAAAGATATATACGTTAAATTTCTACTTAATTTATCCATGTCAAGTAATAAAAATAAACTTTTAACACACTATTAGGTGTAATTCAATGCAAAGGACAATAGAGATAATCTCACTATTTAAAATTAAAAAAGTTAAAACAAATAAAAAACAAATATAATTTTAAAATAAAGAAAAATAAGAATGAAAAAGATAAGATAAAGAAAATCTAAAACATCTCATTCACTTTAATCTCGTTAAGATAAAAATTATAATCTACAAAATAAGGTATTTTAATATTCTAAATATTTAGGTTTTACAATAATAATTAGTTGAAAATCACATTCGTATTTTAATAAAAAATGTATCAATATTAAATTTTACAATCTTATTATAAACATTTTGAATTCGCTTAGACTCTATTCTCACAAATCGTACTCTCCAATAGACAAATCCTAATGGTTGAAACGTTAATTCTAAGCTTTATAACAATAGAGCTTTTATATAAAAAGGAGCTAATAGTTTCGCATATGTTTAAAGAAGAAAAAGCTTAAAAATAGTACACAATATTAATCTCATGAAAGGAATCCAATCAAAGGATTTTATAAAGGAATAAAATATTATTTTTATAAATCAATTTTGAGGTAAATATTTAGAGATTAATAAAATGCAAATAACCTCTTTGGGCAGTATATCCTACATTTTTGCTTCATTTTCAGAGAATTCTCAAAATGATATACGGTCATAGTATATAGTTTGTACTATTTAGTTTTTTTATTTATTTTATTTATCTCCTCTTTTTATATCTGCGATATATTTTTTTTATGAAAAGGACCCATGTATAAATTGTACATGTATTAAATAATAGGGTGAGTGGTTAATTTGTGTTTTTTTCTTTTAATTGGTTTAGGTAACCTCATATGTGTATATTTTTTAGAAGTGGTGAATCCATGAAGAGAAAGATATATACGTTAAATTTCTACTTAATTTATCCATGTCAAGTAATAAAAATAAACTTTTAACACACTATTAGGTGTAATTCAATGCAAAGGACAATAGAGATAATCTCACTATTTAAAATTAAAAAAGTTAACACAAATAAAAAACAAATATAATTTTAAAATAAAGAAAAATAAGAATGAAAAAGATAAGATAAAGAAAATCTAAAACATCTCATTCATTTTAATCTCGTTAAGATAAAAATTATAATCTAAAAAATAAGTTATTTTAATATTCTAAATATTTAGGATTTACTATAATAATTAGTTGAAAATCACATTCGTATTTTAATAAAAAATCTATCAATATAAAATTCTACAATCTTATTATAAACATTTTGAATTCGCTTAGACTCTATTCTCACAAAGCATACTCTCAAATAGACAAATCCTAATGGTTCAAACGTTAATTCTAAGGTATATAATAATAGAGCTTTTATATAGAAACGAGCTAATAGTTTCGCATATGTTTAAAGATAAAAAAGCTCAAAAATAGTGCAAATATTAATCTCATGAAAGAAATCAAATTAAAGGATTTTATAAAGAAATAAAATATTATTTTTATAAATCAATTAAATTTATTAAATAAATTTTGAGGTAACTTTTTCGAGATGAATAAAACACAAATGACCTCTTTGGGAAGTATTTCCTACATTTTTTCTTCATTTTCAGCGAATTCTCAGAATGATATGGGGTCATAGTATATAGTTTGTACTATTTATATTTTTTATTTATTTTATTTATCTCTAGTTTTTATATTTTCTATATATTTTTTTATGAAAAGGACCCATGTATAAATTGTACATGTATTAAATAATAAGTTGAGTGGTTAATTTGTGTTTTTTCTTTGTATTGATTTAGGTAACCACATATGTCTCTATTTTTTAGAAGTGGTGAATCCATGAAGAGAAAGATATATATGTTAAATTTTCTACTTAATTTATCCACGTCAAGTAATAAAAATAAGCTTTTAACAAACTATTAGGTGTAATTCAATGCAAAGGACAACTCAGATAATCTCACTATTTAAAATTAAAAAATTTAAAACAAATAAAAAACAAATATAATTTTAAAATAAAGAAAAATAAGAATGAAAAAGATAAGATAAAGAAAATCTAAAACTTCTCATTCATTTTAATCTCGTTAAGATAGAAATTAAAATCTACAAAATAAGTTATCTTAATATTCTAAATATTTAGGATTTACTATAATAATTAGTTGAAAATCACATTCGTATTTTAATAAAAAATCTATCAATATAAAATTCTGCAATCTTGTTATAAACATTTTGAATTCGCTTAGACTCTATTCTCACAAAGCATACTCTCGAATAGACAAATCCTAATGGTTCAAACGTTAATTCTAAGGTATATAATAATAGAGCTATTATATAGAAACGAGCTAATAGTTTCGCATATGTTTAAAGATGAAAAGGCTCAAACATAGTGCACAATATTAATCTCATGAAAGGAATTAAATTGAAGGCTTTTATAATGAAATAAAATATTATTTTTATAAATCAATTAAATTTATTAAATAAATTTTGAGGTAACTTTTTCGAGATGAATAAAATGCAAATGCACTCTTCCGGAAGTTTTTCCTACATTTTTGCTTCATTTTCATCGATTTCTCAGAATGATATGGGTTCATAGTATATAGTTTATACCATTTAGTTTTTTTATTTATTTTATTTTTTCTCTACTTTTTATATTTACGACATATTTTGTTTTATGAAAAGGACCCATGTATAAATTGTACATGTACTAAATAATAGGGTGAGTGGTTAATTTGTGTTTTTTCTTTTAATTGGTTTTGGTAACATCATATGTGTCTATTTTTTAGATGCGTTGAATGCATGAAGAGAAAGATATATACGTTAAATTTCTACTTAATTTATCCATGTCAAGTAATAAAAACTTTTAACACACTATTAGCTGTAATTCAATGCAAAGGACAATAGAGATAATCTCACTATTTAAAATTAAAAAAGTTAACACAAATAAAAAACAAATATAATTTTAAAATAAAGAAAAATAAGAATGAAAAAGATAAGATAAAGAAAATCTAAAACTTCTCATTCATTTTAATCTCGTTAAGATAAAAATTAAAATCTACAAAATAAGTTATCTTAATATTCTAAATATTTAGGATTTACTATAATAATTAGTTGAAAATCACATTCATATTTTGATAAAAAATCTATCAATATAAAATTCTACAATCTTATTATAAACATTTTGAATTCGCTTAGACTCTATTCTCACAAAGCATACTCTCAAATAGAAAATCCTAAATGTTCAAACGTTAATTCTAAGGTATATAATAATAGAGCTTTTATATAGAAACGAGCTAATAGTTTCGCATATGTTTAAAGATGAAAAAGCTCAAACATAGTGCACAATATTAATCTCATGAAAGGAATCAAGTTAAATGATTTTATAAAGAAATAAAATATTATTTTTATAAGTCAATTAAATTTATTAAATAAATTTTGAGGTGACGTTTTAGAGATGAATAAAATGCAAATGACCTCTTTGGGAAGTATTTCCTACATTCTTGCTTCATTTTCAACGAATTCTCAGAATGATATGGGGTCATAGTATATAGTTTATACTATTTAGTTTTTTTATTTATATTATTTTTTCTCTACTCTTTATATTTACGATATATATTTTTTTATGAAAAGGACCAATGTATAAATTGTACATTTACTAAATAATAGGGTGAGTGTTTAATTTGTGTTTTTTCTTTTAATTGGTTTAGGTAACCTCATATGTGTCTATTTTTCTAAAAGTGGTGAATCCATGAAGAGAAAGGTATATACGTTAAATTTCTACCTAATTTATCCATGTCAAGTAATAAAAATAAGCTTTTAACACACTATTAGGTGTAATTCAATGCAAAGGACAATAGAGATAATCTCACTATTTAAAATTAAAAAAGTTAACACAAATAAAAAATAAATACAATTTTAAAATAAGGCAAAATAAGAATTAAAACAAATATGATAAAGAAAATTTAAAACATCTCATTCATTTTAATCTCGTTAAGATAGAAATTAAAATCTACAAAATAAGTTATCTTAATATTCTAAATATTTAGGATTTACTATAACAATTAGTTGAAAATCACATTCGTATTTTAATAAAAAATCTATCAATATAAAATTCTGCAATCTTGTTATAAACATTTTGAATTCGCTTAGACTCTATTCTCACAAAGCATACTCTCGAATAGACAAATCCTAATGGTTCAAACGTTAATTCTAAGGTATATAATAATAGAGCTATTATATAGAAACGAGCTAATAGTTTCGCATATGTTTAAAGATGAAAAGGCTCAAACATAGTGCACAATATTAATCTCATGAAAGGAATTAAATTGAAGGCTTTTATAATGAAATAAAAAATTATTTTTATAAATCAATTAAATTTATTAAATAAATTTTGAGGTAACTTTTTCGAGATGAATAAAATGCATATGACCTCTTCGGGAAGTATTTCCTACATGTTTTCTTCATTTTCAGCGAATTCTCAGAATGATATGGGGTCATAGTATATAGTTTGTACTATTTAGTTCTTTTATTTATTTTATTTATCTCTAGTTTTTATATTTGCGATATATTTTTTTTTATGAAAAGGACCCATGTATAAATTGTACATGTATTAAATAATAGGGTGAGTGGTTAATTTGTGTTTTTTCTTTTAATTGGTTTAGGTAACCTCATATGTGTCTATTTTTTAGAAGTGGTGAATCCATGAAGAGAAAGATATATACGTTAAATTTCTACTTAATTTATCCATGTCAAGTAATAAAAATAAACTTTTAACACACTATTAGGTGTAATTCAATGCAAAGGACAATAGAGATAATCTCACTATTTAAAATTAAAAAAGTTAACACAAATAAAAAACAAATATAATTTTAAAATAAAGAAAAATAAGAATGAAAAAGATAAGATAAAGAAAATCTAAAACATCTCATTCATTTTAATCTCGTTAAGATAAAAATTATAATCTACAAAATAAGTTATCTTATTATTTTAAATATTTAGGATTTACTATAATAATTAGTTGAAAATCACATTCGTATTTTAATAAAAAATCTATCAATATAAAATTCTACAATCTTATTATAAACATTTTGAATTCGCTTAGACTCTATTCTCACAAAACATACTCTCAAATAGACAAATCCTAATGGTTTAAATCTTAATTCTAAGCTATATAATAATAGAGCTTTTATATAGAAACGAGCTAATAGTTTCGCATATGTTTAAAGGTGAAAAAGCCCAAAAATAGTGCGCAATATTAATCTCATGAAAGGAATCAAATTAATGGATTTTATAAAGGAATAAAATATTATTTTTATAATCAATTAAATTTATTAAATAAATTTTGAGTTAACTTTTTAGTGATGAATAAAAGCCAAATGCACTTTTTGAGAAGTATTTCCTACATTTTTGCTTCATTTTCATCGATTTCTCAAAATGATATGGGTCATAGTATATAGTTTATACTATTTAGTTTTTTTATTTATATTATTTTTTCTCTACTCTTTATATGTACGATATATATTTTTTTATGAAAAGGACCAATGTATAAATTGTACATTTACTAAATAATAGGGTGAGTTGTTAATTTGTGTTTTTTCTTTTAATTGGATTAGGTAACCTCATATGTGTCTATTTTTCAGAAATGGTGAATCCATGAAGAGAAAGATATATACGTTAAATTTCTACTTAATTTATCCATGTCAAGTAATAAAAATAAACTTTTAACACACTATTAGGTGTAATTCAATGCAAAGGACAATAGAGATAATCTCACTATTTAAAATTAAAAAAGTTAAAACAAATAAAAAACAAATATAATTTTAAAATAAAGAAAAATAAGAATGAAAAAGATAAGATAAAGAAAATCTAAAACTTCTCATTCATTTTAATCTCGTTAAGATAGAAATTAAAATCTACAAAATAAGTTATCTTAATATTCTAAATATTTAGGATTTACTATAATAATTAGTTGAAAATCACATTCGTATTTTAATAAAAAATCTATCAATATAAAATTCTGCAATCTTGTTATAAACATTTTGAATTCGCTTAGACTCTATTCTCACAAAGCATACTCTCGAATAGACAAATCCTAATGGTTCAAACGTTAATTCTAAGGTATATAATAATAGAGCTATTATATAGAAACGAGCTAATAGTTTCGCATATGTTTAAAGATGAAAAGGCTCAAACATAGTGCACAATATTAATCTCATGAAAGGAATTAAATTGAAGGCTTTTATAATGAAATAAAATATTATTTTTATAAATCAATTAAATTTATTAAATAAATTCTGAGGTAACTTTTTCGTGATGAATAAAATGCATATGACCTCTTTGGGAAGTATTTCCTACATGTTTTCTTCATTTTCAGCGAATTCTCAGAATGATATGGGGTCATAATATATAGTTTGTACTATTTAGTTTATTTATTTATTTTATTTATCTCTAGTTTTTATATTTGCAATATATTTTTTTTATGAAAAGGACCCATGTATAAATTGTACATGTATTAAATAATAAGTTGAGTGGTTAATTTGTGTTTTTTCTTTGTATTGATTTAGGTAACCCTATATATGTCTATTTTTTAGAAGTGATGAATGAATGAGGACAAAGATATATACGTTAAAATTCTACTTAATTCATTCATGTCAAGTAATAAAAATAAACTTTTAACACACTATTAGGTGTAATTCAATGCAAAGGACAATAGAGATAATCTCACTATTTAAAATTAAAAAAGTTAAAACAAATAAAAAACAAATATAATTTTAAAATAAAGAAAAATAAGAATGAAAAAGATAAGATAAAGAAAATCTAAAACATCTCATTCATTTTAATCTCGTTAAGATAGAAATTAAAATCTACAAAATAAGTTATCTTAATATTCTAAATATTTAGGATTTACTATAACAATTAGTTGAAAATCACATTCGTATTTTAATAAAAAATCTATCAATATAAAATTCTACAATCTTATTATAAACATTTTGAATTCGCTTAGACTCTATTCTCACAAAGCATACTCTCGAATAGACAAATCCTAATGGTTCAAACGTTAATTCTAAGGTATATAATAATAGAGCTATTATATAGAAACGAGCTAATAGTTTCGCATATGTTTAAAGATGAAAAGGCTCAAACATAGTGCACAATATTAATCTCATGAAAGGAATTAAATTGAAGGCTTTTATAAAGAAATAAAATATTATTTTTATAAATCAATTAAATTTATTAAATAAATTTTGAGGTAACTTTTTAGAGATGAATAAAATGTAAATGACTTCTTCGGGATATATTTCCTACATTTTTTCTTCATTTTCCGCGAATTCTCATAATGATATAGGGTCATAGTATATAGTTTGTACTATTTAGTTCTTTTATTTATTTTATTTATCTCTACTTTTAAATTTGCGATATATTGTTTTTATGAAAGGGACCCATGTATAAATTGTACATGTATTAAATAATAAGGTGAGTGGTTAATTTGTGTTTTTTCTTTTGATTGGTTTAGGTAATATCATATGTGTCTATTTTTTAGAAGTGGTCAATGCATGAAGAGAAAGATATATACGTTAAATTTCTACTTAATTTATCCATGTCAAGTAATAAAAATAAACTTTTAACACACTATTAGGTGTAATTCAATGCAAAGGACAATAGAGATAATCTCACTATTTAAAATTAAAAAAGTTAACACAAATAAAAAACAAATATAATTTTAAAATAAAGAAAAATAAGAATGAAAAAGATAAGATAAAGAAAATCTAAAACTTCTCATTCATTTTAATCTCGTTAAGATAAAAATTAAAATCTACAAAATAAGTTATCTTAATATTCTAAATATTTAGGATTAACTCTAATAATTAGTTGAAAATCACATTCGTATTTTAATAAAACATCTATCAATATAAAATTCTACAATCTTATTATAAACATTTTGAATTCGCTTAGACTCTATTCTCACAAAGCATACTCTCGAATAGACAAATCCTAATGGTTCAAACGTTAATTCTAAGGTATATAATAATAGAGCTATTATATAGAAACGAGCTAATAGTTTCGCATATGTTTAAAGATGAAAAGGCTCAAACATAGTGCACAATATTAATCTCATGAAAGGAATTAAATTGAAGGCTTTTATAATGAAATAAAAAATTATTTTTATAAATCAATTAAATTTATTAAATAAATTTTGAGGTAACTTTTTCGAGATGAATAAAATGCATATGACCTCTTCGGGAAGTATTTCCTACATGTTTTCTTCATTTTCAGCGAATTCTCAGAATGATATGGGGTCATAATATATAGTTTGTACTATTTAGTTTATTTATTTATTTTATTTATCTCTAGTTTTTATATTTGCAATATATTTTTTTTATGAAAAGGACCCATGTATAAATTGTACATGTATTAAATAATAAGTTGAGTGGTTAATTTGTGTTTTTTCTTTGTATTGATTTAGGTAACCCTATATACGTCTATTTTTTAGAAGTGATGAAGGCATGAGGAGAAAGATATATACGTTAAATTTCTACTTAATTTATTAATGTCAAGTAATAAAAATAAACTTTTAACACACTATTAGGTGTAATTCAATGCAAAGGACAATAGAGATAATCTCACTATTTAAAATTAAAAAAGTTAACACAAATAAAAAACAAATATAATTTTAAAATAAAGAAAAATAAGAATGAAAAAGATAAGATAAAGAAAATCTAAAACTTCTCATTCATTTTAATCTCGTTAAGATAAAAATTAAAATCTACAAAATAAGTTATCTTAATATTCTAAATATTTAGGATTAACTCTAATAATTAGTTGAAAATCACATTCGTATTTTAATAAAAAATCTATCAATATAAAATTCTACAATCTTATTATAAACATTTTGAATTCGCTTAGACTCTATTCTCACAAAGCATACTCTCAAATAGACAAATCCTAATGGTTCAAACGTTAATTCTAAGGTATATAATAATAGAGCTTTTGTTTAGAAACGAGCTAATAGTTTTGCATATGTTTAAAGATGAAAAAGCTCAAAAATAGTGCACAAAACTAATCTCATGAAAGGAATCAAATTAAAGGATTTTATAAATAAATAAAATTTTATTTTTATAAATTAATTTAATTTATTAAATTTATTTTGAGGTAACGTTTTAGAGATGAATAAAATGCAAATGACCTCTTTAGGAAGTATTTCCTATATTTTTGCTTCATTTTCAACGAATTCTCACAATGATATGCGGTCATAGTATATAGTTTGTACTATTTAGTTTTTTTATTTATTTTATTTATCTCAACTTTTTATATTTACGATATATTTTTTTTAAGAAAGGACCCATGTATAAATTGTACATGTATTAAATAATAGGGTGAGTGGTTAATTTGTGTTTTTTCTTTTAATTGGTTTAGGTAACCTCATATGTGTCTATTTTTTAGAAGTGGTGAATCCATGAAGAGAAAGATATATACGTTAAATTTCTACTTAATTTATCCATGTCAAGTAATAAAAATAAACTTTTAACACACTATTAGGTGTAATTCAATGCAAAGGACAATAGAGATAATCTCACTATTTAAAATTAAAAAAGTTAACACAAATAAAAAACAAATATAATTTTAAAATAAAGAAAAATAAGAATGAAAAAGATAAGATAAAGAAAATCTAAAACATCTCATTCATTTTAATCTCGTTAAGATAAAAATTATTATCTAAAAAATAAGTTATTTTAATATTCTCAATATTTAGGATTTACTATAATAATTAGTTGAGAATCACATTTGTATTTTAATTAAAAACATATCACTATTATATTTTACAATCTTATTATAAACATTTTGAATTCGCTTAGACTCTATTCTCACAAAGCATACTCTCAAATAGACAAATCCTAATGGTTCAAACGTTAATTCTAAGGTATATAATAATAGAGCTTTTATATAGAAATGAGCTAATAGTTTCGCATATGTTTAAAGATGAAAAAGCTAAAAAATAGTGCACAATATTAATCTCATGAAAGGAATCAATTTAAAGGAGTTTATAAAGGAATAAAATATTATTTTTATAATCAATTAAATTTATTAAATAAATTTTGACGTAACTTTTTAGTGATGAATAAAATGCAAATGCACTCTTTAGGAAGTATTTCCTACATTTTTGCTTCATTTTCATCGATTTTTCTGAATGATATGGGGTCATAGTATATAGTTTATTATATTTAGTTTTTTTATTTATTTTATTTTTTTTCTACTTTTTATATTTACGATATATGTTTTTTTGTGAAAAGGACCCATGTATAAATTGTACATGTATTAAATAATAGGGTGAGTGGTTAATTTGTGTTTTTTCTTTTAATTGGTTTTGGTAACATCATATGTGTCTATTTTTTAGATGTGGTGAATCCATGAAGAGAAAGATATATACGTTAAATTTCTACTTAATTTATCCATGTCAAGTAATAAAAATAAACTTTTAACACACTATTAGGTGTAATTCAATGCAAAGGACAATAGAGATAATCTCACTATTTAAAATTAAAAAAGTTAACAAAAATAAAAAACAAATATAATTTTAAAATAAAGAAAAATAAGAATGAAAAAGATAAGATAAAGAAAATCTAAAACATCTTATTCATTTTAATCTCGTTAAGATAAAAATTATAATCTACAAAATAAGTTATCTTAATATTCTAAATATTTAGGATTTACTATAATAATTAGTTGAAAATCACATTCGTATTTTAATAAAAAATCTATCAATATAAAATTCTACAATCTTATTATAAACATTTTGAATTCGCTTAGACTCTATTCTCACAAAGCATACTCTCAAATAGACAAATCCTAATGGTTCAAACGTTAATTATAAAGTATATAATAATATAGCTTTTATATAGAAACGAGATAATAGTTTCCAATATGTTTAAATATGAAGAAGGTCAAAAGTAGTTCACAATATTAATCTCATGTAAGGAATCAAATTAAAGGATTTTATAAAGAAATAAAATATTATTTTTATAAATCAGTTAAATTTATTAAATAAATTTTGAGGTAAATGACCTCTTTGGGAAGTATATCCTACATTTTTTCTTCATTTTCAGCGAATTCTCATAATGATATAGGGTCATAGTATATAGTTTGTACTATTTAGTTCTTTTATTTATTTTATTTATCACTACTTTTAAATTTGCGATATATTGTTTTTATGAAAAGGACCCATGTATAATTGTACATGAATTAAATAATAAGGTGAGTGGTTAATTTGTGTTTTTTTTTAATTGGTTTAGGTAATATCATATGTGTCTATTTTTTAGAAGTGGTCAATGCATGAAGAGAAAGATATATACCTTAAATTTCTACTTAATTTATCCATGTCAAGTAATAAAAATAGAATTTTACAACTCTATTAGGTGCAATTCAATGCAAAGGACAATAGATATAATCGCACTATTTAAAATTAAAAAAGTTAACACAAATAAAGAACAAATAAATTTTAAAATAAAGAAAAATAAGAATGAAAAAGATAAGATAAAGAAAATCTAAAACTTCTCATTCATTTTAATCTCGTTAAGATAAAAATTAAAATCTACAAAATAAGTTATCTTAATATTCTAAATATTTTGGATTTACTATAATAATTAGTTGAAAATCACATTCGTATTTTAATAAAAAATCACTCAATATAAAATTCTACAATCTTATTATAAACATTTTGAATTCGCTTAGACTCTATTCACACAAAGTATACTCCCAAAAAGACAAATCTTAATGGTTTAAATGTTAATTCTAAGGTATATAATAATAGAGCTTTTATATAGAAAGGAGCTAATAGATTCCCATATGTTTAAAGATAAAAAAGCTCAAAAATAGTACAAATATTAATCTCATGAAACAAATCAAATTAAAGTATTTTATAAAGAAATAAAATATTATTTTTATAATTCAATTTAATTTATTAAATAGATTTTGAGGTAACGTTTTAGAGATGAATAAAATACAAATGACCTCTTAGTAAGTATTTCCTACATATTTGCTTCATTTTCATCGATTTCTCAGAATGATATGCGATCATAGTATATAGTTTGTACTATTTAATTTATTTATTTATTTTATTTATCTATAATTTTTATATTTACGATATATTTTTTTTAAGAAAGGACCCATGTGTAAATTGTACATGTTTTAAATGATAGGGTGAGGGGTTAATTTTTGTTTATTCTTTTAATTGGTTTAGGTAACCTCATATGTGTCTATTTTTTAGAAGTGGTGAATCCATGAAGAGAAAGATATATACGTTAAATTTCTACTTAATTTATCCATGTCAAGTAATAAAAATAAACTTTTAACACACTATTAGGTGTAATTCAATGCAAAGGACAATAGAGATAATCTCACTATTTAAAATTAAAAAAGTTAACACAAATAAAAAACAAATATAATTTTAAAATAAAGAAAAATAAGAATGAAAAAGATAAGATAAAGAAAATCTAAAACATCTCATTCATTTTAATCTCGTTAAGATAAAAATTATAATCTAAAAAATAAGTTATTTTAATATTCTAAATATTTAGGATTTACTATAATAATTAGTTGAAAATCACATTCATATTTTAATAAAAAATGTATCAATAATAAATTTTACAATCTTATTATAAACATTTTGAATTCGCTTAGACTCTATTCTCACAAAGCATACTCACAAATAGACAAATCCTAATGGTTTAAACGTGAATTCTAAGGTATATAATAATAGAGATTTTATATAGTAACCAGCTAATAGATTCGCATATGTTTAAAGATAAAAAAGCTCAAAAATAGTGCACAATATTAATCTCATGAAAGCAATTAAATTAAAGGCTTTTATAATGAAATGAAATATTATTTTTATAAATCAATTAAATTTATTAAATAAATTTTGAGGTAACTTTTTAGAGATGAATAAAATGCAAATGACCACTATGGAAGTGTTTCCTACATTTTTGCTTCATTTTCAGCGAATTCTCAGAATGATATGGGGTCATAGTATATAGTTTGTACTATTCTGTTTATTTATTTATTTTATTTATCTCTAGATTTTATATTTGCTATATATATTTTTTTATAAAAAGGACCGATTTATAAATTGTACATGTATTAAATAATAAGGTGAGTGGTTAATTTGTGTTTTTTCTTTTAATTGGTTTAGGTAACCTCATATGTGTCTATTTTTTAGAAGTGGTGAATCCATGAAGAGAAAGATATATACGTTAAATTTCTACTTAATTTATCCATGTCAAGTAATAAAAATAAACTTTTAACACACTATTAGGTGTAATTCAATGCAAAGGACAATAGAGATAATCTCACTATTTAAAATTAAAAAAGTTAACACAAATAAAAAACAAATATAATTTTAAAATAAAGAAAAATAAGAATGAAAAAGATAAGATAAAGAAAATCTAAAACTTCTCATTCATTTTAATCTTGTTAAGATAAAAATTATAATCTAAAAAATAAGTTATTTTAATATTCTAAATATTTAGGTTTTACTATAATAATTAGTTGAAAATCACATTCGTATTTTAATAAAACATCGATCAATATAAAATTCTACAATCTTATTATAAACATTTTGAATTCGCTTAGACTCTATTCTCAAAAAGCATACTCTCAAATAGACAAATCTTAATGGTTTAAACGTTAATTCTAAGGTATATAATAATAGAGCTTTTATATAGAAACGAGCTAATAGTTTCGCATATGTTTATAGATGAAAAAACTCAAAAATAGTGCACAATATTAATCTCATGAAAGGAATCAAATTATAGCCTTTTATAAATAAATAAAATATTATTTTTATAAATCAATTAAATTATTTAAATAAATTTGGAGGTAACTTTTTCGAGATGAATAAAATGCATATGACCTCTTTGTGAAGTATTTCCTACATTTTTCCTTCATTTTCAATGAATTCTCAGAATGATATGAGGTCATAGTATATAGTTTATACTATTTATTAGTTTTATTTTTTTTATTTTTTCTCTACTCTTTATATTTACGATATATTGTTTTTATGAAAATGACCCATGTATAAATTGTACATGTACTAAATAATACGGTGAGTGGTTAATTTGTGTTTTTTTCTTTTAATTGGTTTAGGTAACCTCATATGTGTCTATTTTTTTAGAAATGGTGAATCCATGAAGAGAAAGATATATACGTTAAATTTCTACTTAATTTATCCATGTCAAGTAATAAAAATAAACTTTTAACACACTATTAGGTGTAATTCAATGCAAAGGACAATAGAGATAATCTCACTATTTAAAATTAAAAAAGTTAACACAAATAAAAAACAAATATAATTTTAAAATAAAGAAAAATAAGAATGAAAAAGATAAGATAAAGAAAATCTAAAACATCTCATTCATTTTAATCTCGTTAAGATAAAAATTATAATCTAAAAAATAAGTTATTTTAATATTCTAAATATTTAGGATTTACTATAATAATTAGTTGAAAATCACATTCGTATTTTAATAAAAAATGTATCAATATTAAATTTCACAATCTTATAATAAACATTTTGAATTCGCTAAGACTCTATTCTCACAAATCGTACTCTCCAATAGACAAATCCTAATGGTTGAAACGTTAATTCTAACCTATATAACAATAGAGCTTTCATATAAAAAGAAGCTAATAGTTTCGCATATGTTTAAAGATGAAAAAGCTTAAAAATAGTACACAATATTAATCTCAAGAAAGGAATCCAATCAAAGGATTTTATAAAGGAATAAAATATTATTTTTATAAATCAATTTTGAGGTAACTTTTTGGAGATGAATAAAATGCATATGACCTCTTTGGGAAGTATATCCTACATTTTTGCTTCATTTTCAGCGAATTCTCAGAATGATATGGGGTCATAGTCTATAGTTTGAACTATTTAGTATTTTTATTTATTTTAATTATCTCTACTTTTTATATTTATGATATATTTTTTTTATGAAAAGTACCCATGTATAAATTGTACATGTATTAAATAATAGGGTGAGTGGTTAATTTGTGTTTTTTCTTTTAATTGGTTTAGGTAACCTCATATGTGTCTACTTTTTAGAAGTGGTGAATCCATGAAGAGAAAGATATATACGTTAAATTTCTACTTAATTTATCCATGTCAAGTAATAAAAATAAACTTTTAACACACTATTAGGTGTAATTCAATGCAAAGGACAATAGAGATAATCTCACTATTTAAAATTAAAAAAGTTAACACAAATAAAAAACAAATATAATTTTAAAATAAAGAAAAATAAGAATGAAAAAGATAAGATAAAGAAAATCTAAAACATCTCATTCATTTTAATCTCGTTAAGATAAAAATTATAATCTAAAAAATAAGTTATTTTAATATTCTAAATATTTAGGATTTACTATAATAATTAGTTGAAAATCACATTCATATTTAAAGAAAAAATGTATCAATATAAAAATTTACAATCTTATTATAAACATTTTGAATTCGCTTAGACTCTATTCTCACAAAGCATACTCACAAATAGACAAATCCTAATTGTTGAAACGTTAAATCTAAGCTATATAATAATAGAGCTTTTATATAGAAAGGAGCTAATGGTTTCGCATATGTTTAAAGGTGAAAAAGCTCAAAAATAGTGCACAATATTAATCTCATGAAACGAATCAAATTAATGGATTTTATAAAGGAATAAAATATTATTTTTATAAATCAATTAAATTTATTAAATAAATTTTGAATTAACTTTTTAGTGATGAATAAAAGGCAAATGCACTCTTTAGGAAGTATTTCCTACATTCTTGCTTCATTATCATCGATTTCTCAGAATGATATGCGGTCATAGTATATAGGTTTTACTATTTATTTTTTTTTATTTATTTTATTTTTTTCTCTACTCTTTATATTTACGATATTTTGTTTTTTTATGAAAAGGACCCATGTATAAATTGTAAATGTATTATATAATAGGGTGAGTGGTTAATTTGTGTTTCTTCTTTTAATTGGTTTAGGTAACCTCATATGTGTCTATTTTTCTAGAAGTGGTGAATCTATGAAGAGAAAGATATATACGTTAAATTTCTACTTAATTTATCCGTGTCAAGTAATACAAATAAACTTTTAACACACTATTAGGTGTAATTCAATGCAAAGGACAATAGAGATAATCTCACTATTTAAAATTAAAAAAGTTAACACAAATAAAAAACAAATATAATTTTAAAATAAAGAAAAATAAGAATGAAAAAGATAAGATAAAGAAAACCTAAAACATCTCATTCATTTTAATCTCGTTAAGATAAAAATTATAATCTAAAAAATAAGTTATTTTAATATTGTAAATATTTAGGATTTAATATAATAATTTGTTGAAAATCACATTCGTATTTTAATAAAAAATGTATCAATATAAAATTCTACAATCTTATTATAAACATTTTAAAATTCACATAGACTCTATTCTCATAAAGCATACTCCCGAATAGACATATCCTAATGGTTCAAACGTTAATTCTAAGGTATATAATAATAGAGCTTTTATATAGAAACGAGTTATAGTTTCGCATATGTTTAAATATGAAAAATCTCAAACATAGTGCGAAATATTAATCTCATGAAAGGAATAAAGTTAAATGATTTTATAAAGAAATAAAATATTATTTTTATAAATCAATTAAATTTATTAAATAAATTTTGAGGTAACTTTTTAGAGATGAATAAAATGTAAATGACTTCTTCGGGAAGTATTTCCTACATTTTTGCTTCATTTTCCGCGAATTCTCATAATGATATAGGGTCATAGTATATAGTTTGTACTATTTAGTTCTTTTATTTATTTTATTTATCACTACTTTTAAATTTGCGATATATTGTTTTTATGAAAAGGACCCATGTATAATTGTACATGAATTAAATAATAAGGTGAGTGGTTAATTTGTGTTTTTTCTTTTAATTGGATTAGGTAACCTCATATGTCTCTATTTTTTAGAAGTGGTGAATCCATGAAGAGAAAGATATATACGTTAAATTTCTACTTAATTTATCCATGTCAAGTAATAAAAATAAACTTTTAACACACTATTAGGTGTAATTCAATGCAAAGGACAATAGAGATAATCTCACTATTTAAAATTAAAAAAGTTAACACAAATAAAAAACAAATATAATTTTAAAATAAAGCAAAATAAGAATGAAAAAGATAAGATAAAGAAAATCTAAAACATCTCATTCATTTTAATCTCGTTAAGATAAAAATTATAATCTAAAAAATAAGTTATTTTAATATTCTAAATATTTAGGATTTACTATAATAATTAGTTGAAAATCACATTCGTATTTTAATAAAAAAATGTATAAATATTAAATTTTACAATCTTATTGTAAACATTTTGAATTCGCTTGGACTCTATTCTAACAAAGCATACTCTCAAATTGACAAATCCTAATGGTTCAAGCGTTAATTCTAAGGTATATAATATTAGAGCTTTTATATAGAAATGAGCTAATAGTTTCGCATATGTTTAAAGATGAAAAAGCTCAAAAATAGTGCACAATATTAATCCCATCAAAGGAATCATAAAGGATTTTATAAAAAATAAAATGTAATTTTTATAAATCAATTTAATTTATTAAATAAATTTTGAGTGAACGTTTTATAGATGAATAAAACGCAAATTACCTCTTTGGGAAGTACTTCCTACATTCTTGCTTCATTTTCATCGATTTTTCTGAATGATATGGGGTCATAGTATATAGTTTATAATATTTAGTTTTTTTATTTATTTTATTTATCTCTAGTTTTTATATTTGCTATATAATTTTTTATGAAAAGGACCCATGTATAAATTGTACATGTATTAAATAATAGGGTGAGTGGTTAATTTGTGTTTTTTCTTTTAATTGGTTTAGGTAACCTCATATGTGTCTATTTTTTAGAAGTGGTGAATCCATGAAGAGAAAGATATATACGTTAAATTTCTACTTAATTTATCCATGTCAAGTAATAAAAATAAACTTTTAACACACTATTAGGTGTAATTCAATGCAAAGGACAATAGAGATAATCTCACTATTTAAAATTAAAAAAGTTAACACAAATAAAAAACAAATATAATTTTAAAATAAAGAAAAATAAGAATGAAAAAGATAAGATAAAGAAAATCTAAAACATCTCATTCATTTTAATCTCGTTAAGATAAAAATTATAATCTAAAAAATAAGTTATTTTAATATTCTAAATATTTGGGATTTACTACAATAATTAGTTGAAAATCACATTCTTATTTTAATAAAAAATCTATCAATATAAAATTCTACAATCTTATTATAAACATTTTGAATTCGCTTAGACTATATTCTAACAAAGCATACTCTCAAATAGACAAATCTTAATGGTTCAAACGTTAATTCTAAGGTATATAATAATAGAGCTTTTATATAGAAACAAGCTAACAGGTTCGCATATTTTTAAAGATGAAAAGCTCAAAAATAGTGCACAATATTAATCTCATTAAATGAATCAAATTAAAGGATTTTATAAATAAATAAAATATTATTTTTATAAATCAATTTAATTTATTAAATAAAATTTAGGTAACTTTTTAGTCATGAATAAACTGCACATGACCTCTTTGGGAAGTATTTCCTACATTCTTGCCTCATTTTCAGCGAATTCTCATAACGATATGCGGTCATAGTATTTAGTTTGTACTATTTAGTTTATTTATTTATTTTATTTATCTCTACTTTTTATATTTACGATATATGTTTTTTTAAGAAAGGACGCATGTATAAATTGTACATGTCTTAAATAATAGGTTGAGTAGTTAATTTGTGTTTTTTCTTTTAATTGGTTTAGGTAACCTCATATGTGTCTATTTTATAGAAGTGGTGAATGCATGAAGAGAAAGATATATACGTTAAATTTCTACTTAATTTATCCATGTCAAGTAATAAAAATAAACTTTTAACACACTATTAGGTGTAATTCAATGCAAAGGACAATAGAGATAATCTCACTATTTAAAATTAAAAAAGTTAACACAAATAAAAAACAAATATAATTTTAAAATAAAGCAAAATAAGAATGAAAATGATAAGATAAAGAAAATCTAAAACATCTCATTCATTTTAATCTCGTTAAGATAAAAATTATAATCTAAAAAATAAGTTATTTTTATATTCTAAATATTTAGGATTTACTATAATAATTATTTGAAAAGCACATTCGTATTTTAATAAAAAATGTATCAATAATAAATTTTACAATCTTATTATAAACATTTTGAATTCGCTTAGGCTCTATTCTAACAAAGCCTACTCTAAAATAGACAAATCCTAATGGTTGAAACGTTAATTCTAAGGTATATAATAATAGAGCTTTTATATAGAAACGAGCTAATAGTTTCGCATATGTTTATAGGTGAAAAAGCTTAAAAATAGTGCACAACATTAATCTCATGAAAAGAATTAAATTGAAGGCTTTTATAATGAAATAAAATATTATTTTTATAAATCAATTAAATTTATTAAATAAATTCTGAGGTAACTTTTTCGTGATGAATAAAATGCATATGACCTCTTTGGGAAGTATTTCCTACATGTTTTCTTCATTTTCAGCGAATTCTCATAATGATATGGGGTCATAATATATAGTTGGTACTATTTAGTTTATTTATTTATTTTATTTATCTCTAGTTTTTATATTTGCAATATATTGTTTTTTATGAAAAGGACCCATGTATAAATTGTACATGTATTAAATAATAAGTTGAGTGGTTAATTTGTGTTTTTTCTTTGTATTTATTTAGGTAACCCTATATACGTCTATTTTTTAGAAGTCATGAATGCATGAAGAGAAAGATATATATGTTAAATTTCTACTAAATTTATCCATGTCAAGTAATAAAAATAAACTTTTAACACACTATTAGGTGTAATTCAATGCAAAGGACAATAGAGATAATCTCACTATTTAAAATTAAAAAAGTTAACACAAATAAAAAACAAATATAATTTTAAAATAAAGAAAAATAAGAATGAAAAAGATAAGATAAAGAAAATCTAAAACTTCTCATTCATTTTAATCTTGTTAAGATAAAAATTATAATCTAAAAAATAAGTTATTTTAATATTCTAAATATTTAGGATTTACTATAATAATTAGTTGAAAATCACATTCGTATTTTAATAAAAAATGTATCAATATTAAATTTTACAATCTTATTATAAACATTTTGAATTCGCTTAGACTCTATTCTCACAAATCGTACTCTCCAATAGACAAATCCTAATGGTTGAAACGTTAATTCTAAGCTATATAATAATAGAGCATTTATATAAAAAGGAGCTAATAGTTTCGCATATGTTTAAAGATGAAAAGGCTTAAAAATAGTGCACAAAATTAATCTCATGAAAGAAATCGAATCAAAGGATTTTATAAAGGAATAAAATATTATTTTTATAAATCAGTTAAATTTATTAAATAAATTTTGAGGTAACTTTTTAGTGATGAATAAAATGCAAATGGACTATTTAGGAAGTATTTCCCACATTTTTGCTTCATTTTCATCGATTTTTCAGAATGATATGGGCACATAGTATATAGTTTGTACTATTTAGTTTTTTTATTTATTTTATTTATCTCTAGTTTTTATATCTGCGATATATTTTTTTTATGAAAAGGACATATGTGTAAATTGTACATGTTTTAAATAATAGGGTGAGTGGTTAATTTTTATTTTTTCTTTTAATTGGTTTAGGTAACCTCATGTGTGTCTATTTTTTAGAAGTGGTGAATGCATGAAGAAAAAGATATATACGTTAAATTTCTACTTAATTTATCCATGTCAAGTAATAAAAATAAACTTTTAACACACTATTAGGTGTAATTCAATGCAAAGGACAATAGAGATAAACTCACTATTTAAAATTAAAAAAGTTAACAAAAATAAAAAACAAATATAATTTTAAAATAAAGAAAAATAAGAATGAAAAAGATAAGATAAAGAAAATCTAAAACTTCTCATTCATTTTAATCTTGTTAAGATAAAAATTATAATCTAAAAAATAAGTTATTTTAATATTCTAAATATTTAGGATTTACTATAATAATTAGTTGAAAATCACATTTGTATTTTAATAAAAAATGTACCAATATTAAAATTTACCATCTTATTATAAACATTTTGAATTCGCTTAGACTCCATTCTCACAAAGCATACTCTCAAATAGACAAATCCTAACGGTTCAAACGTTAATTCTAAGGTATATAATAATAGTGCTTTTATATAGAAACGATCTAACAATTTCGCATATGTTTAAAGATGAGAAAGCTCAAAAATAGTGCACAATATTAATCTCATGAAAGGAATCAAATTAAAGGAATTTATAAAGAAATAAAATATTAATTTTATAAATCAATTTAATTTATTAAATAGATTTTGAGGTAACGTTTTAGAGGTGAATAAAATGCAAATGACCTCTTTGATAAGTATTTCCTACATTCTTGCTTCATATTCAGCGAATTCTCACAATGATATGCGGTCATAGTATATAGTTTGTACTATTTAGTTTATTTATTTATTTTATTTATCTCTTCTTTTTATATCTGCGATATATTTTTTTTTATGGAAAGGACCCATGTGTAAATTGTACATGTTTTAAATAATAGGGTGAGGGGTTAATTTTTGTTTTTTCTTTTAATTGGTTTTGGTAACATCATATGTGTCTATTTTTTAGAAGTGGTGAATCCATGAAGAGAAAGATATATACGTTAAATTTTTACTTAATTTATCCATGTCAAGTAATAAAAATAAACTTTTAACACACTATTAGGTTTAATTAAATGCGAAGGACAATAGAGATAATCTAAATATTTAAAATTAAAAAAGTAAACACAAATAAAAAACAAATATAATTTTAAAATAAAGCAAAATAAGAATGAAAAAGATAAGATAAAGAAAATCTAAAACATCTCATTCATTTTAATCTCGTTAAGATAAAAATTATAATCTAAAAAATAAGTTATTTTAATATTCTAAATATTTAGGATTTACTATAATAATTAGTTGAAAATCACATTCGTATTTTAACAAAAAATGTATCAATATTAAATTTTACAATCTTATTATAAACATTTTGAATTCGCTTAGACTCTATTCTCACAAAGCATACTCTCAAATAGACAAATCCTAATGGTTGAAACGTTAATTCTAAGCTATATAATAATAGAGCTTTTATATAGAAAGGAGCTAATGGTTTCGCATATGTTTAAAGGTGAAAAAACTTAAAAATAATGCACAATATTAATCTCATGAAAGGAATCAAATGAAAGGATTCTATAAAGGAATAAAATATTGTTTTTATAATCATTTAATTTTATTAAATAAATTTTGAGGTAACATTTTAGAGATGAATAAAATGCAAATGACCTCTTTAGGAAGTATTTCCTACATTCTTGCTACATTTTCATCGATTTCTCATAATGATATGGGGTCATAGTATATAGTTTATACTATTTATTTTTTTTATTTTTTTTTATTTTTTCTCTACTCTTTATATTTACGATATATTGTTTTTATGAAAATGACCCATGTATAAATTGTACATGTACTAAATAATAGGGTGAGTGGTTAATTTGTGTTTTTTTCTTTTAATTGGTTTAGGTAACCTCATATGTGTCTATTTTTTTAGAAATGGTGAATCCATGAAGAGAAAGATATATACGTTAAATTTCTACTTAATTTATCCATGTCAAGTAATAAAAATAAACTTTTAACACACTATTAGGTGTAATTCAATGCAAAGGACAATAGAGATAATCTCACTATTTAAAATTAAAAAAGTTAACACAAATAAAAAACAAATATAATTTTAAAATAAAGAAAAATAAGAATGAAAAAGATAAGATAAAGAAAATCTAAATCATCTCATTCATTTTAATCTCGTTAAGATAAAAATTATAATCTAAAAAATAAGTTATTTTAATATTCTAAATATTTAGGATTTACTATAATAATTAGTTGAAAATCATATTCGTATTTTAAAAAAAATGTATCAATATTAAATTTTACAATCTTATTATAAACATTTTGAATTCGCTTATACTCTATTCTCACAAAGCATACTCTCAAATAGACAAATCCTAATGGTTCAAACATTAATTCTAAGGTATATAATAATGGAGCTTTTATATATAAATGAGCTAATAGTTTCGCATATGTTTAAAGGTGAAAAAGCTTAAAAATAGTGCACAACATTAATCTCATGAAAAGAATTAAATTAAACGATTTTATAAAGGAATAAAATATTATTTTTATAATCAATTAAATTTATTAAATAAAATTTGTGGTAACGTTTTAGAGATGAAAAAAATGCAAATGACCTCTTTGGGTAGTATATCCTACATTCTTGCTTCATTTTCAGCGAATTCTCATAATGATATGCGGTCATAGTATATAGTTTGTACTATTTAGTTTATTTATTTATTTTATTTATCTCTACTTTTTATATTTACGATATATTGTTTTTTAAGAAAGGACGCATGTATAAATTGTACATGTCTTAAATAATAGGTTGAGTAGTTAATTTGTGTTTTTTCTTTTAATTGGTTTAGGTAACCTCATATGTGTCTATTTTATAGAAGTGGTGAATGCATGAAGAGAAAGATATATACGTTAAATTTCTACTTAATTTATCCATGTCAAGTAATAAAAATAAACTTTTAACACACTATTAGGTGTAATTCAATGCAAAGGACAATAGAGATAAACTCACTATTTAAAATTAAAAAAGTTAACACAAATAAAAAACAAATATAATTTTAAAATAAAGAAAAATAAGAATGAAAAAGATAAGATAAAGAAAATCTAAAACATCTCATTCATTTTAATCTCGTTAAGATAAAAATTATAATATAAAAAATAAGTTATTTTAATATTCTAAATATTTAGGATTTACTATAATAATTAGTTGAAAATCACATTCGTATTTTAACAAAAAATGTATCAATATTAAATTTTATAATCTTGTTATAAACATTTTGAATTCGCTTAAACTCTATTCTCACAAAGCATACTCTCAAATAGACAAATCTTAATGGTTGAAACGTTAATTCTAAGATATATAATAATAGAGCTTTTATATGGAATGGAGCTAATGGTTTCGCATATGTTTAAAGGTGAAAAAGCTTAAAAATAGTACACAATATTAATCTCAAGACATGAATCAAATTAATGGATTTTATAAATTAATAAAATATTATTTTTATAATCAATTAAATTTATTAAATAAATTTTGAATTAACTTTTTAGTGATGAATAAAATGCAAATGCACTCTTTAGGAAGTATTTCCTACATTTTTGCTTCATTTTCATCGATTTTTCTGAATGATATGGGGTCATAGTATATAGTTTATACTATTTAGTTTTTTTATTTATTTTATTTTGTCTCTACTTTTTATATTTACGATATATGTTTTTTTTTGTGAAAAGGACCCATGTATAAATTGTAAATGTATTAAATAATAGGGTGAGTGGTTAATTTGTGTTTTTTCTTTTAATTGAATTAGGTAACCTCATATGTGTCTATTTTTTAGAAGTGGTGAATCCATGAAGAGAAAGATATATACGTTAAATTTCTACTTAATTTATCCATGTCAAGTAATAAAAATAAACTTTTAACACACTATTAGGTGTAATTCAATGCAAAGGACAATAGAGATAATCTCACTATTTAAAATTAAAAAAGTTAACACAAATAAAAAACAAATATAATTTTAAAATAAAGAAAAATAAGAATGAAAAAGATAAGATAAAGAAAATCTAAAACATCTCATTCATTTTAATCTCGTTAAGATAAAAATTATAATCTAAAAAATAAGTTATTTTAATATTCTAAATATTTAGGATTTACTATAATAATTAGTTGAAAATCACATTCGTATTTTAACAAAAAATGTATCAATATTAAATTTTACAATCTTATTATAAACATTTTGAATTCGCTTAGACTCTATTCTCACAAAGCATACTCTCAAATAGACAAATCCTAATGGTTGAAACGTTAATTCTAAGCTATATAATAATAGAGCTTTTATATAGAAAGGAGCTAATGGTTTCGCATATGTTTAAAGGTGAAAAAGCTCAAAAATAGTGCACAATATTAATCTCATGAAAGGAATCAAATTAATGGATTTTATAAAGGAATAAAATATTATTTTTATAAATCAATTTAATTTATTAAATAAATTTTGAGGTAACGTTTTAGAGATGAATAAAATGCAAATGACCTCTTTGGGAAGTATTTCCTACATTCTTGCTTCATTTTCAGCGAATTCTCATAATGATATGCGGTCATAGTATATAGTTTGTGCTATTTAGTTTTTTTATTTATTTTATTTATCTCTACTTTTTATATTTACGATATATTTTTTTTAAGAAGGGACCCTCGTACAAATTGTAAATGTATTAAATAATAGGGTGAGTGGTTAATTTGTGTTTTTTCTTTTAATTGAATTAGGTAACCTCATATGTGTCTATTTTTTAGAAGTGGTGAATCCATGAAGAGAAAGATATATACGTTAAATTTCA
This sequence comes from Hippophae rhamnoides, assembly GCA_033030585.1. Taxonomy (NCBI): domain Eukaryota; kingdom Viridiplantae; phylum Streptophyta; class Magnoliopsida; order Rosales; family Elaeagnaceae; genus Hippophae; species Hippophae rhamnoides. Next base: position 22,554,222 of record CM065434.1, on the reverse strand, counting down.
ACTTAATTAATCCATGTCAAGTAATAAAAATAAACTTTTAACACACTATTAGGTTTAATTCAATGCAAAGGACAATAGAGATAATCTCACTATTTAAAATTAAAAAAGTTAACACAAATAAAAAACAAATATAATTTTAAAATAAAGAAAAATAAGAATGAAAAAGATAAGATAAAGAAAATCTAAAACATCTCATTCATTTTAATCTCGTTAAGATAAAAATTATAATCTAAAAAATAAGTTATTTTAATATTCTAAATATTTAGGATTTACTATAATAATTAGTTGAAAATCACATTCGTATTTTAACAAAAAATGTATCAATATTAAATTTTACAATCTTATTATAAACATTTTGAATTCGCTTAGACTCTATTCTCACAAAGCATACTCTCAAATAGACAAATCCTAATGGTTGAAACGTTAATTCTAAGCTATATAATAATAGAGCTTTTATATAGAAAGGAGCTAATGGTTTCGCATATGTTTAAAGGTGAAAAAGCTCAAAAATAGTGCACAATATTAATCTCATGAAAGGAATCAAATTAATGGATTTTATAAAGGAATAAAATATTATTTTTATAATCAATTAAATTTATTAAATAAATTTTGAGTTAACTTTTTAGTGATGAATAAAAGGCAAATGCACTCTTTAGGAAGTATTTCCTACATTCTTGCTTCATTTTCATCGATTTCTCATAATGATATGCGGTCATAGTATATAGTTTGTACTATTTAGTTTTTTTATTTATCTCCACTTTTTATATGTACGATATATTTTTTTTATGAAAAGGACCCATTTATAAATTGTATATATATTAAATAATAGGGTGAGTGGTTAATTTGTGTTTTTTCTTTTAATTGGTTTAGGTAACCTCATATGTGTCTATTTTTTAGAAGTGGTGAATCCATGAAGAGAAAGATATATACGTTAAATTTCTACTTAATTTATCCATGTCAAGTAATAAAAATAAACTTTTAACACACTATTAGGTGTAATTCAATGCAAAGGACAATAGAGATAATCTCACTATTTAAAATTAAAAAAGTTAACACAAATAAAAAACAAATATAATTTTAAAATAAAGAAAAATAAGAATGAAAAAGATAAGATAAAGAAAATCTAAAACATCTCATTCATTTTAATCTCGTTAAGATAAAAATTATAATCTAAAAAATAAGTTATTTTAATATTCTAAATATTTAGGATTTACTATAATAATTAGTTGAAAATCACATTCGTATTTTAAAAAAAAATGTATCAATATTAAATTTTACAATCTTATTATAAACATTTTGAATTCGCTTAGACTCTATTCTCACAAAGCATACTCTCAAATAGACAAATCCTAATGGTTGAAACGTTAATTCTAAGCTATATAATAATAGAGCTTTTATATAGAAAGGAGCTAATGGTTTCGCATATGTTTAAAGGTGAAAAAGCTCAAAAATAGTGCACAATATTAATCGCATGAAAGGAATCAAATTAATGGATTTTATAAAGGAATAAAATATTATTTTTATAATCAATTAAATTTATTAAATAAATTTTGAGTTAACTTTTTAGTGATGAATAAAAGGCAAATGCACTCTTTAGGAAGTATTTCCTACATTCTTGCTTCATTTTCATCGATTTCTCATAATGATATGCGGTCATAGTATATAGTTTGTACTATTTTGTTTTTTTATTTATTTTATTTATCTCTACTTTTTATATTTACGATATTTTTTTTAAGAAAGGACCAATGTATAAATTGTAAATGTATTAAATAATAGGGTGAGTGGTTAATTTTGTTTTTTCTTTTTATTGGTTTAGGTAACCTCATATGTGTCTATTTTTCTAGAAGTGGTGAATCCATGAAGAGAAAGATATATACGTTAAATTTCTAATTAATTTATCCATGTCAAGTAATAAAAATAAACTTTTAACACACTATTAGGTGTAATTCAATGTAAAGGACAATAGAGATAATCTCACTATTTAAAATTAAAAAAGTTAACACAAATAAAAAACAAATATAATTTTAAAATAAAGAAAAATAAGAATGAAAAAGATAAGATAAAGAAAACCTAAAACATCTCATTCATTTTAATCTCGTTAAGATAAAAATTATAATCTAAAAAATAAGTTATTTTAATATTCTAAATATTTAGGATTTACTATAATAATTAGTTGAAAATCACATTCGTATTTTAAAAAAAAATGTATCAATATTAAATTTTACAATCTTATTATAAACATTTTGAATTCGCTTAGACTCTATTCTCACAAAGCATACTCTCAAATAGACAAATCCTAATGGTTGAAACGTTAATTCTAAGCTATATAATAACAGAGCTTTTATATAAAATGGAGCTAATGGTTTCGCATATGTTTAAAGGTGAAAAAGCTCAAAAATAGTGCACAATGTTAATCTCATGAAAGGAATCAAATTAATGGATATTATAAAGGAATAAAATATTATTTTTATAAATCAATTTAATTTATTAAATAAATTTTGAGGTAACGTTTTAGAGATGAATAAAATGAAAATGACCTCTTTGGGAAGTATTTCCTACATTCTTGCTTCATTTTCAGCGAATTCTCATAATGATATACGGTCATAGTATATAGTTTATACTATTTATTTTTTTTATTTATTTTCTTTTTTCTCTACTCTTTATATTTACGATATATTTTTTTTATGAAAATGACTTATGTATAAATTGTACATGTACTAAATAATAGGGTGAGTGGTTAATTTGTGTTTTTTTCTTTTAATTGGTTTAGGTAACCTCATATGTGTCTATTTTTTTAGAAATGGTGAATCCATGAAGAGAAAGATATATACGTTAAATTTCTACTTAATTTATCAATGTCAAGTAATAAAAATAAACTTTTAACATACTATTAGGTGTAATTCAATGCAAAGGACAATAGAGATAATCTCACTATTTAAAATTAAAAAAGTTAACACAAATAAAAAACAAATATAATTTTAAAATAAAGAAAAATAAGAATGAAAAAGATAAGATAAAGAAAATCTAAAACATCTCATTCATTTTAATCTCGTTAAGATAAAAATTATAATCTAAAAAATAAGTTATTTTAATATTCTAAATATTTACGATTTACTATAATAATTAGTTGAAAATCACATTCGTATTTTAAAAAAAAATGTATCAATATTAAATTTTACAATCTTATTATAAACATTTTGAATTCGCTTAGACTCTATTCTCACAAAGCATACTCTCAAATAGACAAATCCTAATGGTTGAAACGTTAATTCTAAGCTATATAATAATAGAGCTTTTATATAGAAAGGAGCTAATGGTTTCGCATATGTTTAAAGGTGAAAAAGCTCAAAAATAGTGCACAATATTAATCTCATGAAAGGAATCAAATTAATGGATTTTATAAAGGAATAAAATATTATTTTTATAATCAATTAAATTTATTAAATAAATTTTGAATTAACTTTTTAGTGATGAATAAAAGGCAAATGCACTCTTTAGGAAGTATTTCCTACATTCTTGCTTCATTATCATCGATTTCTCAGAATGATATGCGGTCATAGTATATAGGTTTTACTATTTATTTTTTTTTATTTATTTTATTTTTTTCTCTACTCTTTATATTTACGATATTTTGTTTTTTTATGAAAAGGACCCATGTATAAATTGTAAATGTATTAAATAATAGGGTGAGTGGTTAATTTGTGTTTTTTCTTTTAATTGAATTAGGTAACCTCATATGTGTCTATTTTTTAGAAGTGGTGAATCCATGAAGAGAAAGATATATACGTTAAATTTCTACTTAATTTATCCATGTCAAGTAATAAAAATAAACTTTTAACACACTATTAGGTTTAATTCAATGCAAAGGACAATAGAGATAATCTCACTATTTAAAATTAAAAAAGTTAACACAAATAAAAAACAAATATAATTTTAAAATAAAGAAAAATAAGAATGAAAAAGATAAGATAAAGAAAATCTAAAACATCTCATTCATTTTAATCTCGTTAAGATAAAAATTATAATCTAAAAAATAAGTTATTTTAATATTCTAAATATTTAGGATTTACTATAATAATTAGTTGAAAATCACATTCGTATTTTAACAAAAAATGTATCAATATTAAATTTTACAATCTTATTATAAACATTTTGAATTCGCTTAGACTCTATTCTCACAAAGCATACTCTCAAATAGACAAATCTTAATGGTTGAAACGTTAATTCTAAGCTATTTAATAATAGAGCTTTTATATCGAAAGGAGCTAATGGTTTCGCATATGTTTAAAGGTGAAAAAGCTTAAAAATAGTGCACAATATTAATCTCATGAAAGGAATCAAATTAAAGGATTTTATAATGGAATAAAATATAATTTTTATAATGAATTAAATTTATTAAATAAATTTTGAGTTAACTTTTTAGTGATGAACAAAAGGCAAATGCACTCTTTAGGAAGTATTTCCTACATTCTTGCTACATTTTCATCGATTTCTCATAATGATATGGGGTCATAGTATATAGTTTATACTATTTATTTTTTTTATTTTTTTTATTTTTTCTCTACTCTTTATATTTACGATATATTTTTTTTTATGAAAAGGACCCATGTATAAATTGTACATGTACTAAATAATAGGGTGAGTGGTTAATTTGTGTTTTTTCTTTTAATTGGTTTAGGTAACCTCATATGTGTCTATTTTTTTGAAGTGGTGAATCCATGAAGAGAAAGATATATACGTTAAATTTCTACTTAATTTATCCATGTCAAGTAATAAAAATAAACTTTTAACACACTATTAGGTGTAATTCAATGCAAAGGACAATAGAGATAATCTCACTATTTAAAATTAAAAAAGTTAACACAAATAAAAAACAAATATAATTTTAAAATAAAGAAAAATAAGAATGAAAAAGATAAGATAAAGAAAATCTAAAACATCTCATTCATTTTAATCTCGTTAAGATAAAAATTATAATCTAAAAAATAAGTTATTTTAATATTCTAAATATTTACGATTTACTATAATAATTAGTTGAAAATCACATTCGTATTTTAAAAAAAAATGTATCAATATTAAATTTTACAATCTTATTATAAACATTTTGAATTCGCTTAGACTCTATTCTCACAAAGCATACTCTCAAATAGACAAATCCTAATGGTTGAAACGTTAATTCTAAGCTATATAATAATAGAGCTTTTATATAGAAAGGAGCTAATGGTTTCGCATATGTTTAAAGGTGAAAAAGCTCAAAAATAGTGCACAATATTAATCTCATGAAAGGAATCAAATTAATGGATTTTATAAAGGAATAAAATATTATTTTTATAAATCAATTTAATTTATTAAATAAATTTTGAGGTAACGTTTTAGAGATGAATAAAATGCAAATGACCTCTTTGGGAAGTATTTCCTACATTCTTGCTTCATTTTCAACGAATTCTCATAATGATATGCGGTCATAGTATATAGTTTGTACTATTTAGTTTTTTTATTTATTTTATTTTTTCTCTACTCTTTATATTTACGATATAGTTTTTTTATGAAAAGGACCAATGTATAAATTGTAAATGTATTAAATAATAGGGTGAGTGGTTAATTTGTGTTTTTTCTTTTAATTGAATTAGGTAACCTCATATGTGTCTATTTTTTAGAAGTGGTGAATCCATGAAGAGAAAGATATATACGTTAAATTTCTACTTAATTTATCCATGTCAAGTAATAAAAATAAACTTTTAACACACTATTAGGTTTAATTCAATGCAAAGGACAATAGAGATAATCTCACTATTTAAAATTAAAAAAGTTAACACAAATAAAAAACAAATATAATTTTAAAATAAAGAAAAATAAGAATGAAAAAGATAAGATAAAGAAAATCTAAAACATCTCATTCATTTTAATCTCGTTAAGATAAAAATTATAATCTAAAAAATAAGTTATTTTAATATTCTAAATATTTAGGATTTACTATAATAATTAGTTGAAAATCACATTCGTATTTTAACAAAAAATGTATCAATATTAAATTTTACAATCTTATTATAAACATTTTGAATTCGCTTAGACTCTATTCTCACAAAGCATACTCTCAAATAGACAAATCCTAATGGTTGAAACGTTAATTCTAAGCTATATAATAATAGAGCTTTTATATAGAAAGGAGCTAATGGTTTCGCATATGTTTAAAGGTGAAAAAGCTCAAAAATAGTGCACAATATTAATCTCATGAAAGGAATCAAATTAATGGATTTTATAAAGGAATAAAATATTATTTTTATAAATCAATTTAATTTATTAAATAAATTTTGAGGTAACGTTTTAGAGATGAATAAAATGCAAATGACCTCTTTGGGAAGTATTTCCTACATTCTTGCTTCATTTTCACCGAATTCTCATAATGATATGCGGTCATAGTATATAGTTTGTACTATTTAGTTTTTTATTTATTTTATTTTTTCTCTACTTTTTATATTTACGATATATTTTTTTTTATGAAAAGGACCCATGTATAAAATGTACATGTATTAAATAATCGGGTGAGTGGTTAATTTGTGTTTTTTTCTTTTAATTGGTTTAGGTAACCTCATATGTGTCTCTTTTTTTAGAAGTGGTGAATCCATGAAGAGAAAGATATATACGTTAAATTTCTACTTAATTTATCCATGTCAAGTAATAAAAATAAACTTTTAACACACTATTAGGTGTAATTCAATGCAAAGGACAATAGAGATAATCTCACTATTTAAAATTAAAAAAGTTAACACAAATAAAAAACAAATATAATTTTAAAATAAAGAAAAATAAGAATGAAAAAGATAAGATAAAGAAAACCTAAAACATCTCATTCATTTTAATCTCGTTAAGATAAAAATTATAATCTAAAAAATAAGTTATTTTAATATTCTAAATATTTAGGATTTATTATAATAATTAGTTGAAAATCACATTCGTATTTTAACAAAAAATGTATCAATATTAAATTTTACAATCTTATTATAAACATTTTGAATTCGCTTAGACTCTATTCTCACAAAGCATACTCTCAAATAGACAAATCCTAATGGTTGAAACGTTAATTCTAAGCTATATAATAATAGAGCTTTTATATAGAAAGGAGCTAATGGTTTCGCATATGTTTAAAGGTGAAAAAGCTCAAAAATAGTGCACAATATTAATCTCATGAAAGGAATCAAATTAATGGATTTTATAAAGGAATAAAATATTATTTTTATAATCAATTAAATTTATTAAATAAATTTTGAATTAACTTTTTAGTGATGAATAAAAGGCAAATGCACTCTTTAGGAAGTATTTCCTACATTCTTGCTTCATTTTCATCGATTTCTCAGAATGATATGGGGTCATAGTATATAGTTTGTACTATTTAGTTTTTTTATTTATTTTATTTATCTCTACTTTTTATATTTACGATATATTGTTTTTTAAGAAAGGACCCATGTATAAATTGTACATGTATTAAATAATAGGGTGAGTGGTTAATTTGTGTTTTTTCTTTTAATTGGTTTTGGTAACATCATATGTGTCTATTTTTTAGAAGTGGTCAATACATGAAGAGAAAGATATATACGTTAAATTTGTACTAAATTTATCCATGTGAAGTAATAAAAATAAACTTTTAACACATTATTAGGTGTAATTCAATGCAAAGGACAATAGAGATAATCTCACTATTTAAAATTAAAAAAGTTAACACAAATAAAAATCAAATATAATTTTAAAATAAAGAAAAATAAGAATGAAAAAGATAAGATAAAGAAAATCTAAAACTTCTCATTCATTTTAATCTTGTTAAGATAAAAATTATAATCTAAAAAATAAGTTATTTTAATATTCTAAATATTTAGGTTTTACTATAATAATTAGTTGAAAATCACATTCGTATTTTAACAAAAAATGTATCAATATTAAATTTTACAATCTTATTATAAACATTTTGAATTCGCTTAGACTCTATTCTCACAAAGCATACTCTCAAATAGACAAATCCTAATGGTTGAAACGTTAATTCTAAGCTATATAATAATAGAGCTTTTATATAGAAAGGAGCTAATGGTTTCGCATATGTTTAAAGGTGAAAAAGCTCAAAAATAGTGCACAATATTAATCTCATGAAAGGAATCAAATTAAAGTATTTTATAATGGAATAAAATGTAATTTTTATATTCAATTAAATTTATTAAATAAATTTTGAGTTAACTTTTTAGTGATGAATAAAAGGCAAATGCACTCTTTAGGAAGTATTTCCTACATTCTTGCTAAATTATCATTGATTTCTCAGAATGATATGGGGTCATAGTATATAGTTTATACTATTTAGTTTTTTTTTATTTTATTTTTTCTCTACTCTTTATATTTACGATATAGTTTTTTTATGAAAAGGACCCATGTATAAATTGTACATGTACTAAATAATAGGGTAAGTGGTTAATTTGTGTTTTTTCTTTTAATTGGTTTAGGTAACCTCATATGTGTCTATTTTTTTAGAAATGGTGAATCCATGAAGAGAAATATATATACGTTAAATTTCTACTTAATTTATCCATGTCAAGTAATAAAAATAAACTTTTAACACACTATTAGGTGTAATTCAATGCAAAGGACAATAGAGATAATCTCACTATTTAAAACTAAAAAAGTTAACACAAATAAAAAACAAATATAATTTTAAAATAAAGAAAAATAAGAATGAAAAAGATAAGATAAAGAAAATCTAAAACATCTCATTCATTTTAATCTCGTTAAGATAAAAATTATAATCTAAAAAATAAGTTATTTTAATATTCTAAATATTTAGGATTTACTATAATAATTAGTTGAAAATCACATTCGTATTTTAACAAAAAATGTATCAATATTAAATTTTACAATCTTATTATAAACATTTTGAATTCGCTTAGACTCTATTCTCACAAAGCATACTCTCAAATAGACAAATCCTAATGGTTGAAACGTTAATTCTAAGCTATATAATAATAGAGCTTTTATATAGAAAGGAGCTAATGGTTTCGCATATGTTTAAAGGTGAAAAAGCTCAAAAATAGTGCACAATATTAATCTCATGAAAGGAATCAAATTAATGTATTTTATAAATTAATAAAATATTATTTTTATAATCAATTAAATTTATTAAATAAATTTTGAATTAACTTTTTAGTGATGAGTAATAGGCAAATGCACTCTTTAGGAAGTATTTCCTACATTCTTGCTTCATTTTCATCGATTTCTCAGAATGATAAGGGGTCATAGTATATAGTTTTTACTATTTATTTTTTTTATTTATTTTATTTTTTCTCTACTCTTTATATTTACGATATTTTGTTTTTTATGAAAAGGACCCATGTATAAATTGTAAATGTACTAAATAATAGGGTGAGTGGTTAATTTGTCTTTTTTCTTTTAATTGGTTTAGGTAACCTCATATGTGTCTCTTTTTTTAGAAGTGGTGAATCCATGAAGAGAAAGATATATACATTAAATTTCTACTTAATTTATCCATGTCAAGTAATAAAAATAAAATTTTAACACACTATTAGGTGTAATTCAATGCAAAGGACAATAGAGATAATCTCACTATTTAAAATTAAAAAAGTTAACACAAATAAAAAACAAATATAATTTCAAAATAAAGAAAAATAAGAATGAAAAAGATAAGATAAAGGAAACCTAAAACATCTCATTCATTTTAATCTCGTTAAGATAAAAATTATAATCTAAAAAATAAGTTATTTTAATTTTCTAAATATTTAGGATTTATTATAATAATTAGTTGAAAATCATATTCGTATTTTAACAAAAAATGTATCGATATTAAATTTTACAATCTTATTATAAACATTTTGAATTCGCTTAGACTCTATTCTCACAAAGCATACTCTCAAATAGACAAATCCTAATGGTTGAAACGTTAATTCTAAGCTATATAATAATATAGCTTTTATATAGAAAGGATCTAATGGTTTCGCGTATGTTTAAAGGTGAAAAAGCTTAAAAACAATGCACAATATTAATCTCATGAAAGGAATCAAATGAAAGGATTCTATAAAGGAATAAAATATTGTTTTTATAATCATTTAATTTTATTAAATAAATTTTGAGGTAACATTTTAGAGATGAATAAAATGCAAATGACCTATTTGGGAAGTATTTCCTACATTCTTGCTTCATTTTCAGCGAATTCTCATAATGATATGCGGTCATAGTATATAGTTTGTACTATTTAGTTTTTTTATTTGTATCTACTTTTGATATTTACGATATATTTTTTAAAGAAAAGGAACCATTTAAAAATGTACACATATTAAATAATAGGGTGAGTGGTTAATTTTTGATTTTTCTTTTAATTGGTTTAGGTAACCTCATATGTGTCTATTTTTTAGAAGTGGTGAATCCATGAAGAGAAAGATATATACGTTTAATTTCTACGTAATTAATCCATGTCAAGGTATAAAATGTAGAGATTAATAAAAAAATTAAATAGTACAAACTATATATTATGAACCATATCATTATGAGAATTCGTTGAAAATGAAGCAAAAATGTAGGAAATACTTCCCAAAGAGGTCATTTGCATTTTATTCTTCTCTAAAAAGTTACCTCAAAATTTATTTATAAAAATAATATTTTATTTTTTATAAAATCCTTTAATTTGATTCCTTTCATGAGATTAATATTGTGCACTATTTTTGAGCTTTTTCATCTTTAACCATATGCGAAACTATTAGCTCGTTTCTAAATAAAACCTCTATTATTATATACCTTTTAATTAACGTTTGAACCATTAGGATTTGTCTATTTGAGAGTATGCTTTGTGAGAATAGAGTCTAAGCGAATTCAAAATGTTTATAATAAGATTGTAAAATTTAATATTGATACATTTTTTATTAAAATACGAATGTGATTTTCAACTAATTATTATAATAAAACCTAAATATTTAGAATATTAAAATAACTTATTTTTTAGATTATAATTTTTATCTTAACAAGAATAAAATGAATGAGAAGTTTTAGATTTTCTTTATCTTATATTTTTAATTCTTATTTTTCTTTATTTTAAAATTATATTTGTTTTTTATTTGTGTTAACTTTTTTAATTTTAAATAGTTAGATTATCTCTATTGTCCTTTGCATTGAATTACACCTAATAGTGTGTTAAAAGTTTATTTTTATACCTTGACATGGATAAATTTAGTAGAAATTTAAAGTATATATCTTTCTCTTCATGCATTCACCACTTCTAAAAAATAGACACATATGATGTTACCAAAACCAATTAAAAGAAAAAACACAAATTAACCACTCACCTTATTATTTAATACATGTACAATTTATACATGGGTACTTTTCATAAAAACAATATCGCAGATATAAAAAGTAGAGATAAATAAAAAAACTAAATAGTACAAACTATATACTATGACCCCATATCATTATGAGAATTCGCTGAAAATGAAGCAAAAATGTAGGAAATACTTCCCAAAGAGGTCATTTGCATTTTATTCTTCTCTAAAAAGTTACCTCAAAATTTATTTATAAAAATAATATTTTATTTTTTATAAAATCCTTTAATTTGATTCCTTTCATGAGATTAATATTGTGCACTATTTTTGAGCTTTTTCATCTTTAAACATATGCGAAACTATTAGCTCGTTTCTAAATAAAACCTCTATTATTATATACCTTTGAATTAACGTTTGAACCATTAGGATTTGTCTATTTGAGAGTATGCTTTGTGAGAATAGAGTCTAAGCGAATTCAAAATGTTTATAATAAGATTGTAAAATTTAATATTGATACATTTTTTATTAAAATACGAATGTGATTTTCAACTAATTATTATAGTAAAACCTAAATATTTAGAATATTAAAATAACTTATTTTTTAGATTATAATTTTTATCTTAACAAGAATAAAATGAATGAGAAGTTTTAGATTTTCTTTATCTTATATTTTTAATTCTTATTTTTCTTTATTTTAAAATTATATTTGTTTTTTATTTGTGTTAACTTTTTTAATTTTAAATAGTTAGATTATCTCTATTGTCCTTTGCATTGAATTACACCTAATAGTGTGTTAAAAGTTTATTTTTATACCTTGACATGGATAAATTTAGTAGAAATTTAAAGTATATATCTTTCTCTTCATGCATGTGACCACTTCTAAAAAATAGACACATATGATGTTACCAAAACCAATTAAAAGAAAAAAAACACAAATTAACCACTAACCTTATCATTTAATACATGTACAATTTATACATGGGTACTTTTAATAAAAAACAAATATCACAGATATAAAAAGTAGAGATAAATAAAAAAACTAAATAGTACAAACTATATACTATGACCCCATATCATTATGAGAATTCGCTGAAAATGAAGCAAAAATGTAGGAAATACTTCCCAAAGAGGTCATTTGCATTTTATTCTTCTCTAAAAAGTTACCTCAAAATTTATTTATAAAAATAATATTTTATTTTTTATAAAATCCTTTAATTTGATTCCTTTCATGAGATTAATATTGTGCACTATTTTTGAGCTTTTTCATCTTTAACCATATGCGAAACTATTAGCTCGTTTCTAAATAAAACCTCTATTATTATATACCTTTTAATTAACGTTTGAACCATTAGGATTTGTCTATTTGAGAGTATGCTTTGTGAGAATAGAGTCTAAGCGAATTCAAAATGTTTATAATAAGATTGTAAAATTTAATAATGATACATTTTTTATTAAAATACGAATGTGATTTTCAACTAATTATTATAGTAAAACCTAAATATTTAGAATATTAAAATAACTTATTTTTTAGATTATAATTTTTATCTTAACAAGAATAAAATGAATGAGAAGTTTTAGATTTTCTTTATCTTATATTTTTAATTCTTATTTTTCTTTATTTTAAAATTATATTTGTTTTTTATTTGTGTTAACTTTTTTAATTTTAAATAGTTAGATTATCTCTATTGTCCTTTGCATTGAATTACACCTAATAGTGTGTTAAAAGTTTATTTTTATACCTTGACATGGATAAATTTAGTAGAAATTTAAAGTATATATCTTTCTCTTCATGCATTCACCACTTCTAAAAAATAGACAAATATGATGTTACCAAAACCAATTAAAAGAAAAAACACAAATTAACGACTCACCTTATTATTTAATTCATGTTCAATTTATATATGGGTACTTTTCATAAAAAAAAATAACGCAGATATAAAAAGTAGAGGTAAATAAAAAAACTAAATAGTACAAACTATATACTATGTCCCCATATCGTTTTGAGATTTAGGTGAAAACGAAGCAAAAATGTAGGAAATACTTCCCAAAGAGGTCATTTGCATTTTATTATTCTCTAAAATGTTACCTCAAAATTTATTTATAAAAATAATATTTTATTTTTTATAAAATCCTTTAATTTGATTCCTTTCATGAGATTAATATTGTGCACTACTTTTGAGCTTTTTCATCTTTAACCATATGCGAAACTATTAGCTCGTTTCTAAATAAAACCTCTATTATTATATACCTTTTAATTAACGTTTGAACCATTAGGATTTGTCTATTTGAGAGTATGCTTTGTGAGAATAGAGTCTAAGCGAATTCAAAATGTTTATAATAAGATTGTAAAATTTAATATTGATACATTTTTTATTAAAATACGAATGTGATTTTCAACTAATTATTATAGTAAAACCTAAATATTTAGAATATTAAAATAACTTATTTTTTAGATTATAATTTTTATCTTAACAAGAATAAAATGAATGAGAAGTTTTAGATTTTCTTTATCTTATATTTTTAATTCTTATTTTTCTTTATTTTAAAATTATATTTGTTTTTTATTTGTGTTAACTTTTTTAATTTTAAATAGTTAGATTATCTCTATTGTCCTTTGCATTGAATTACACCTAATAGTGTGTTAAAAGTTTATTTTTATACCTTGACATGGATAAATTTAGTAGAAATTTAAAGTATATATCTTTCTCTTCATGCATTCACCACTTCTAAAAAATAGACACATATGATGTTACCAAAACCAATTAAAGGACAAAACACAAATTAACCACTCACCTTATTGTTTAATACATATACAATTTATACATGGGTACTTTTAATAAAAAACAAATATCACAGATATAAAAAGTAGAGATAAATAAAAAAACTAAATAGTACAAATTATATACTATGACCCTATATCATTATGAGAATTAGTTGAAAATGAAGCAAAAATGTAGGAAATACTTCCCAAAGAGGTGATTTGGATTTATTCTTCTCTAAAAAGTTACCTCAAAATTTATTTATAAAAATAATATTTTATTTTTTATTAAATCATTTAATTTGATTCCTTTCATGAGATTAATATTGTGCACCATTTTTGAGCTTTTTCATCTTTAACCATATGCGAAACTATTAGCTTGTTTCTAAATAAAACCTCTATTATTATATACCTTTTAATTAACGTTTGAACCATTAGGATTTGTCTATTTGAGAGTATGCTTTGTGAGAATAGAGTCTACGCGAATTCAAAATGTTTATAATAAGATTGTAAAATTTAATAATGATACATTTTTTATTAAAATACGAATGTGATTTTCAACTAATTATTATAGTAAAACCTAAATATTTAGAATATTAAAATAACTTATTTTTTAGATTATAATTTTTATCTTAACAAGAATAAAATGAATGAGAAGTTTTAGATTTTCTTTATCTTATATTTTTAATTCTTATTTTTCTTTATTTTAAAATTATATTTGTTTTTTATTTGTGTTAACTTTTTTAATTTTAAATAGTTAGATTATCTCTATTGTCCTTTGCATTGAATTACACCTAATAGTGTGTTAAAAGTTTATTTTTATACCTTGACATGGATAAATTTAGTAGAAATTTAAAGTATATATCTTTCTCTTCATGCATTCACCACTTCTAAAAAATAGACACATATGATGTTACCAAAACCAATTAAAAGAAAAAACACAAATTAACCACTCACCTTATTATTTAATACATGTACAATTTATACATGGGTACTTTTCATAAAAACAAATAACGCAGATATAAAAAGAAGAGATAAATAAAAAACTAAATAGTACAAACTATATACTATGACCCCATATCATTATGAGAATTGGCTGAAAATGAAGCAAAAATGTAGGAAATACTTCCCAAAGAGGTCATTTGCATTTTATTCTTCTCTAAAAAGTTACCTCAAAATTTATTTATAAAAATAATATTTTATTTTTTATAAAATCCTTTAATTTGATTCCTTTCATGAGATTAATATTGTGCACTATTTTTGAGCTTTTTCATCTTTAACCATATGCGAAACTATTAGCTCGTTTCTAAATAAAACCTCTATTATTATATACCTTTTAATTAACGTTTGAACCATTAGGATTTGTCTATTTGAGAGTATGCTTTGTGAGAATAGAGTCTAAGCGAATTCAAAATGTTTATAATAAGATTGTAAAATTTAATATTGATACATTTTTTATTAAAATACGAATGTGATTTTCAACTAATTATTATAATAAAACCTAAATATTTAGAATATTAAAATAACTTATTTTTTAGATTATAATTTTTATCTTAACAAGAATAAAATGAATGAGAAGTTTTAGATTTTCTTTATCTTATATTTTTAATTCTTATTTTTCTTTATTTTAAAATTATATTTGTTTTTTATTTGTGTTAACTTTTTTAATTTTAAATAGTTAGATTATCTCTATTGTCCTTTGCATTGAATTACACCTAATAGTGTGTTAAAAGTTTATTTTTATACCTTGACATGGATAAATTTAGTAGAAATTTAAAGTATATATCTTTCTCTTCATGCATTCACCACTTCTAAAAAATAGACAAATATGATGTTACCAAAACCAATTAAAAGAAAAAACACAAATTAACCACTCACCTTATTATTTAATACATGTACAATTTATACATGGGTACTTTTCATAAAAAAAATAACGCAGATATAAAAAGTAGAGATAAATAAAAAAACTAAATAGTACAAACTATATACTATGACCCCATATCATTATGAGAATTGGCTGAAAATGAAGCAAAAATGTAGGAAATACTTCCCAAAGAGGTCATTTGCATTTTATTCTTCTCTAAAAAGTTACCTCAAAATTTATTTATAAAAATAATATTTTATTTTTTATAAAATCCTTTAATTTGATTCCTTTCATGAGATTAATATTGTGCACTACTTTTGAGCTTTTTCATCTTTAACCATATGCGAAACTATTAGCTCGTTTCTAAATAAAACCTCTATTATTATATACCTTTTAATTAACGTTTGAACCATTAGGATTTGTCTATTTGAGAGTATGCTTTGTGAGAATAGAGTCTAAGCGAATTCAAAATGTTTATAATAAGATTGTAAAATTTAATATTGATACATTTTTTATTAAAATACGAATGTGATTTTCAACTAATTAATATAGTAAAACCTAAATATTTAGAATATTAAAATAACTTATTTTTTAGATTATAATTTTTATCTTAACAAGAATAAAATGAATGAGAAGTTTTAGATTTTCTTTATCTTATATTTTTAATTCTTATTTTTCTTTATTTTAAAATTATATTTGTTTTTTATTTGTGTTAACTTTTTTAATTTTAAATAGTTAGATTATCTCTATTGTCCTTTGCATTGAATTACACCTAATAGTGTGTTAAAAGTTTATTTTTATACCTTGACATGGATAAATTTAGTAGAAATTTAAAGTATATATCTTTCTCTTCATGCATTCACCACTTCTAAAAAATAGACACATATGATGTTACCAAAACCAATTAAAAGAAAAAACACAAATTAACCACTCACCTTATTATTTAATACATGTACAATTTATACATGGGTACTTTTCAAAATAAACAAATATCGCAGATATAAAAAGTAGAGATAAATAAAAAAACTAAATAGTACAAACTATATACTATGACCCCATATCATTATGAGAATTCGCTGAAAATGAAGCAAAAATGTAGGAAATACTTCCCAAAGAGGTCATTTGCATTTTATTCTTCTCTAAAAAGTTACCTCAAAATTTATTTATAAAAATAATATTTTATTTTTTATAAAATCCTTTAATTTGATTCCTTTCATGAGATTAATATTGTGCACTATTTTTGAGCTTTTTCATCTTTAACCATATGAGAAACTATTAGCTCGTTTCTAAATAAAACCTCTATTATTATATACCTTTTAATTAACGTTTAAACCATTAGGATTTGTCTATTTGAGAGTATGCTTTGTGAGAATAGAGTCTAAGCAAATTCAAAATGTTTATAATAAGATTGTAAAATTTAATAATGATACATTTTTTATTAAAATACGAATGTGATTTTCAACTAATTATTATAGTAAAACCTAAATATTTAGAATATTAAAATAACTTATTTTTTAGATTATAATTTTTATCTTAACAAGATTAAAATGAATGAGAAGTTTTAGATTTTCTTTATCTTATATTTTTAATTCTTATTTTTCTTTATTTTAAAATTATATTTGTTTTTTATTTGTGTTAACTTTTTTAATTTTAAATAGTTAGATTATCTCTATTGTCCTTTGCATTGAATTACACCTAATAGTGTGTTAAAAGTTTATTTTTATTACTTGACATGGATAAATTTAGTAGAAATTTAAAGTATATATCTTTCTCTTCATGCATTCACCACTTCTAAAAAATAGACACATATGATGTTACCAAAACCAATTAAAAGAAAAAACACAAATTAACCACTCACCTTATTATTTAATACATGTACAATTTATACATGGGTACTTTTCAAAAAAAAAAAATAATGCAGATATAAAAAGTAGAGATAAATAAAAAACTAAATAGTACAAACTAAATACTATGACCCCATATCATTATGAGAATTCGCTGAAAATGAAGCAAAAATGTAGGAAATACTTCCCAAAGAGGTCATTTGCATTTTATTCTTCTCTAAAAAGTTACCTCAAAATTTATTTATAAAAATAATATTTTATTTTTTATAAAATCCTTTAATTTGATTCCTTTCATGAGATTAATATTGTGCACTATTTTTGAGCTTTTTCATCTTTAACCATATGCGAAACTATTAGCTCGTTTCTAAATAAAACCTCTATTATTATATACCTTTTAATTAACGTTTGAACCATTAGGATTTGTCTATTTGAGAGTATGCTTTGTGAGAATAGAATCTAAGCGAATTCAAAATGTTTATAATAAGATTGTAAAATTTAATATTGATACATTTTTTATTAAAATACGAATGTGATTTTCAACTAATTATTATAGTAAAACCTAAATATTTAGAATATTAAAATAACTTATTTTTTAGATTATAATTTTTATCTTAACAAGATTAAAATGAATGAGAAGTTTTAGATTTTCTTTATCTTATATTTTTAATTCTTATTTTTCTTTATTTTAAAATTATATTTGTTTTTTATTTGTGTTAACTTTTTTAATTTTAAATAGTTAGATTATCTCTATTGTCCTTTGCATTGAATTACACCTAATAGTGTGTTAAAAGTTTATTTTTATTACTTGACATGGATAAATTTAGTAGAAATTTAACGTATATATCTTTCTCTTCATGCATTCACCACTTCTAAAAAATAGACACATATGATGTTACCAAAACCAATTAAAAGAAAAAACACAAATTAACCACTCACCTTATTATTTAATACATGTACAATTTATACATGGGTACTTTTCATAAAAAACAAATAACGCAGATATAAAAAGTAGAATTGAATAAAAAAACTAAATAGTACAAACTATATACTATGACCCGATATCTTTATGATAATTTAATGAAAATGAAGGAAAAATGTAGGAAATTCTTCCGAAAGAGGTCATTTGCATTTTATTCTTCTCTAAAAAGTTACCTCAAAATTTATTTATAAAAATAATATTTTATTTTTTATAAAATCATTTAATTTGATTCCTTTCATGAGATTAATATTGTGCACTATTTTTTTGCTTTTTTCATCTTTAAACATATGAGAAACTGTTAGCTCGTTTCTAAATAAAACCTCTATTTTTATATACCTTTGAATTAACGTTTGAACCATTAGGATTTGTCTATTTGAGAGTATGCTTTGTGAGAATAGAGTCTAATCAAATTAAAAACGTTTATAACAAGATTGTAAAATTTAATATTGATAAAGTTTTTATTAAAATACGAATGTGATTTTCAACTAATTATTATAGTAAAACCTAAATATTTAGAATATTAAAATAACTTATTTTTAGATTATAATTTTTATCTTAACAAGATTAAAATGAATGAGAAGTTTTACATTTTCTTTATCTTATATTTTTAATTCTTATTTTTCTTTATTTTAAAATTATATTTGTTTTTTATTTGTGTTAACTTTTTTAATTTTAAATAGTTAGATTATCTCTATTGTCCTTTGCATTTAATTACACCTAATAGTTTGTTAAAAGTTTATTTTTATTACTTGACATGGATAAATTTAGTAGAAATTTAAAGTATATATCTTTCTCTTCATGCATTCACTATTTCTAAAAAATAGACACATATGATGTTACCAAAACCAATTAAAAGAAAAAACACAAATTAACCACTCACCTTATTATTTAATACATGTACAATATATACATGGGTACTTTTCATAAAAAACAAATATCGCAGATATCAAAAGTAGAGATAAATAAAAAAACTAAATAGTACAAACTATATACTATGACCCCATATCATTATGAGAATTCGCTGAAAATGAAGCAAAAATGTAGGAAATACTTCCCAAAGAGGTCATTTGCATTTTATTCTTCTCTAAAAAGTTACCTCAAAATTTATTTATAAAAATAATATTTTATTTTTTATAAAATCCTTTAATTTGATTCCTTTCATGAGATTAATATTGTGCACTATTTTTGAGCTTTTTCATCTTTAAACATATGCGAAACTATTAGCTCGTTTCTAAATAAAACCTCTATTATTATATACCTTTGAATTAACGTTTGAACCATTAGGATTTGTCTATTTGAGAGTATGCTTTGTGAGAATAGAATCTAATCGAATTCAAAATGTTTATAATAAGATTGTAAAATTTAATATTGATAAAGTTTTTATTAAAATACGAATGTGATTTTCAACTAATTATTATAGTAAAACCTAAATATTTAGAATATTAAAATAACTTATTTTTTAGATTATAATTTTTATCTTAACAAGATTAAAATGAATGAGAAGTTTTAGATTTTCTTTATCTTATATTTTTAATTCTTATTTTTCTTTATTTTAAAATTATATTTGTTTTTTATTTGTGTTAACTTTTTTAATTTTAAATAGTTAGATTATCTCTATTGTCCTTTGCATTGAATTACACCTAATAGTGTGTTAAAAGTTTATTTTTATTACTTGACATGGATAAATTTAGTAGAAATTTAACGTATATATCTTTCTCTTCATGCATTCACCACTTCTAAAAAATAGACACATATGATGTTACCAAAACCAATTAAAAGAAAAAACACAAATTAACCACTCACCTTATTATTTAATACATGTACAATTTATACATGGGTACTTTTCATAAAAACAATATCGCAGATATAAAAAGTAGAGATAAATAAAAAAACTAAATAGTACAAACTATATACTATGACCCCATATCATTATGAGAATTCGCTGAAAATGAAGCAAAAATGTAGGAAATACTTCCCAAAGAGGTCATTTGCATTTTATTCTTCTCTAAAAAGTTACCTCAAAATTTATTTATAAAAATAATATTTTATTTTTTATAAAATCCTTTAATTTGATTCCTTTCATGAGATTAATATTGTGCACTATTTTTGAGCTTTTTCATCTTTAACCATATGCGAAACTATTAGCTCGTTTCTAAATAAAACCTCTATTATTATATACCTTTGAATTAACGTTTGAACCATTAGGATTTGTCTATTTGAGAGTATGCTTTGTGAGAATAGAATCTAATCGAATTCAAAATGTTTATAATAAGATTGTAAAATTTAATATTGATAAAGTTTTTATTAAAATACGAATGTGATTTTCAACTAATTATTATAGTAAAACCTAAATATTTAGAATATTAAAATAAATTATTTTTTAGATTATATTTTTTTATTTAACAAGAATAAAATGAATGAGAAGTTTTAGATTTTCTTTATCTTATATTTTTAATTCTTATTTTTCTTTATTTTAAAATTATATTTGTTTTTTATTTGTGTTAACTTTTTTAATTTTAAATAGTTAGATTATCTCTATTGTCCTTTGCATTGAATTACACCTAATAGTTTGTTAAAAGTTTATTTTTATTACTTGACATGGATAAATTTAGTAGAAATTTAACATATATATCTTTCTCTTCATGCATTCACCATTTCTAAAAAATAGCCACATATGATGTTACGAAAACCAATTAAAAGAAAAAACACAAATTAACCGCTCACCTTATTATTTAATACATGTACAATTTATACATGGGTACTTTTCATAAAAAACAAATATCGTAGATACAAAAGTAGAGATAAATAAAAAAACTAAATAGTACAAACTATATACTATGACCCCATATCATTATGAGAATTCGCTGAAAATGAAGCAAAAATGTAGGAAATACTTCCCAAAGTGGTCATTTGCATTTTGTTCTTCTGTAAAAAGTTACCTCAAAATTTATTTATAAAAATAATATTTTATTTTTTATAAAATCCTTTAATTTGATTCCTTTCATGAGATTAATATTGTGCACTATTTTTGAGCTTTTTCATCTTTAAACATATGCGAAACTATTAGCTCGTTTCTAAATAAAACCTCTATTATTATATACCTTTGAATTAACGTTTGAACCATTAGGATTTGTCTATTTGAGAGTATGCTTTGTGAGAATAGAATCTAAGCGAATTCAAAATGTTTATAATAAGATTGTAAAATTTAATATTGATACATTTTTTATTAAAATACGAATGTGATTTTCAACTAATTATTATAGTAAAACCTAAATATTTAGAATATTAAAATAACTTATTTTTTAGATTATAATTTTTATCTTAACAAGAATAAAATGAATGAGAAGTTTTAGATTTTCTTTATCTTATATTTTTAATTCTTATTTTTCTTTATTTTAAAATTATATTTGTTTTTTATTTGTGTTAACTTTTTTAATTTTAAATAGTTAGATTATCTCTATTGTCCTTTGCATTGAATTACACCTAATAGTTTGTTAAAAGTTTATTTTTATACCTTGACATGGATAAATTTAGTAGAAATTTAAAGTATATATCTTTCTCTTCATGCATTCACCACTTCTAAAAAATAGACACATATGATGTTACCAAAACCAATTAAAAGAAAAAACACAAATTAACCACTCACCTTATTATTTAATACATGTACAATTTATACATGGGTACTTTTAATAAAAAACAAATATCACAGATATAAAAAGTAGAGATAAATAAAAAAACTAAATAGTACAAACTATATACTATGACCCCATATCATTATGAGAATTCGCTGAAAATGAAGCAAAAATGTAGGAAATACTTCCCAAAGAGGTCATTTGCATTTTATTCTTCTCTAAAAAGTTACCTCAAAATTTATTTATAAAAATAATATTTTATTTTTTATAAAATCCTTTAATTTGATTCCTTTCATGAGATTAATATTGTGCACTATTTTTGAGCTTTTTCATCTTTAACCATATGCGAAACTATTAGCTCGTTTCTAAATAAAACCTCTATTATTATATACCTTTGAATTAACGTTTGAACCATTAGGATTTGTCTATTTGAGAGTATGCTTTGTGATAATAGAATCTAATCGAATTCAAAATGTTTATAATAAGATTGTAAAATTTAATATTGATAAAGTTTTTATTAAAATACGAATGTGATTTTCAACTAATTATTATAGTAAAACCTAAATATTTAGAATATTAAAATAAATTATTTTTTAGATTATATTTTTTTATTTAACAAGAATAAAATGAATGAGAAGTTTTAGATTTTCTTTATCTTATATTTTTAATTCTTATTTTTCTTTATTTTAAAATTATATTTGTTTTTTATTTGTGTTAACTTTTTTAATTTTAAATAGTTAGATTATCTCTATTGTCCTTTGCATTTAATTACACCTAATAGTTTGTTAAAAGTTTATTTTTATTACTTGACATGGATAAATTTAGTAGAAATTTAACATATATATCTTTCTCTTCATGCATTCAGCACTTCTAAAAAATAGACACATATGATGTTACCAAAACCAATTAAAAGAAAAAACACAAATTTACCGCTCACCTTATTATTTAATACATGTACAATTTATACATTGGTACTTTTCATAAAAACAAATATCGGAGATATCAAAAGTAGAGATAAATAAAAAAAATAAATAGTACAAACTATATACTATGACCCCATATCATTATGAGAATTCGCTGAAAATGAAGCAAAAATGTAGGAAATACTTCCCAAAGTGGTCATTTGCATTTTGTTCTTCTGTAAAAAGTTACCTCAAAATTTATTTATAAAAATAATATTTTATTTTTTATAAAATCATTTAATTTGATTCCTTTCATGAGATTAATATTGTGGACTATTTTTGAGCTTTTACATCTTTAAACATATACGAAACTATTAGCTCGTTTCTAAATAAAACCTCTATTGTTATATACCTTTGAATTAACGTTTGAACCATTAGGATTTGTCTATTTGAGAGTATGCTTTGTGATAATAGAATCTAATCTAATTCAAAATGTTTATAATAAGATTGTAAAATTTAATATTGATAAAGTTTTTATTAAAATACGAATGTGATTTTCAACTAATTATTATAGTAAAACCTAAATATTTAGAATATTAAAATAAATTATTTTTTAGATTATATTTCTTTATTTAACAAGAATAAAATGAATGAGAAGTTTTAGATTTTCTTTATCTTATATTTTTAATTCTTATTTTTCTTTATTTTAAAATTATATTTGTTTTTTATTTGTGTTAACTTTTTTAATTTTAAATAGTTAGATTATCTCTATTGTCCTTTGCATTTAATTACACCTAATAGTTTGTTAAAAGTTTATTTTTATTACTTGACATGGATAAATTTAGTAGAAATTTAACATATATATCTTTCTCTTCATGCATTCAGCACTTCTAAAAAATAGACACATATGATGTTACCAAAACCAATTAAAAGAAAAAACACAAATTAACCGCTCACCTTATTATTTAATACATGTACAATTTATACATGGGTACTTTTCATAAAAAACAAATATCGCAGATATCAAAAGTAGATATAAATAAAAAAACTAAATAGTACAAACTATATACTATGATCCCATATCATTATGAGAATTCGCTGAAAATGAAGCAAAATTGTAGGAAATACTTCCCAAAGGGGTCATTTGCATTTTATTCTTCTCTAGAAAGTTACCTCAAAATTTATTTAAAAAAATAATATTTTATTTTTTATAAAATCCTTTAATTTGATTCCTTTCATGAGATTAATATTGTGCACTATTTTTGAGCTTTTACATCTTTAAACGTATACGAAACTATTAGCTCGTTTCCAAATAAAACCTCTATTATTATATACCTTTGAATTAACGTTTGAACCATTAGGATTTGTCTATTTGAGAGTATGCTTTGTGATAATAGAATCTAATCGAATTCAAAATGTTTATAATAAGATTGTAAAATTTAATATTGATAAAGTTTTTATTAAAATACGAATGTGATTTTCAACTAATTATTATAGTAAAACCTAAATATTTAGAATATTAAAATAAATTATTTTTTAGATTATATTTCTTTATTTAACAAGAATAAAATGAATGAGAAGTTTTAGATTTTCTTTATCTTATATTTTTAATTCTTATTTTTCTTTATTTTAAAATTATATTTGTTTTTTATTTGTGTTAACTTTTTTAATTTTAAATAGTTAGATTATCTCTATTGTCCTTTGCATTTAATTACACCTAATAGTGTGTTAAAAGTTTATTTTTATTACTTGACATGGATAAATTTAGTAGAAATTTAACATATATATCTTTCTCCTCATGCATTCACCACTTCTAAAAAATAGACACAAATGATGTTACGAAAACCAATTAAAAGAAAAAACACAAATTAACCGCTCACCTTATTATTTAATACATGTACAATTTATACATGGGTACTTTTCATAAAAAACAAATATCGTAGATATCAAAAGTAGATATAAATAAAAAAACTAAATAGTACAAACTATATACTATGACCCCATATCATTATGAGAATTCGCTGAAAATGAAGCAAAAATGTCGGAAATACTTCCCAAAGTGGTCATTTGCATTTTGTTCTTCTGTAAAAAGTTACCTCAAAATTTATTTATAAAAATAATATTTTATTTTTTATAAAATCCTTTAATTTGATTCCTTTCATGAGATTAATATTGTGCACTATTTTTGAGCTTTTTCATCTGTAACCATATGCCAAACTATTAGCTCGTTTCCAAATAAAACCTCTATTATTATATACCTTTGAATTAACGTTTGAACCATTAGGATTTGTCTATTTGAGAGTATGCTTTGTGAGAATAGAATCTAATCGAATTCAAAATGTTTATAATAAGATTGTAAAATTTAATATTGATAAAGTTTTTATTAAAATACGAATGTGATTTTCAACTAATTATTATAGTAAAACCTAAATATTTAGAATATTAAAATAAATTATTTTTTAGATTATATTTTTTTATTTAACAAGAATAAAATGAATGAGAAGTTTTAGATTTTCTTTATCTTATATTTTTAATTCTTATTTTTCTTTATTTTAAAATTATATTTGTTTTTTATTTGTGTTAACTTTTTTAATTTTAAATAGTTAGATTATCTCTATTGTCCTTTGCATTTAATTACACCTAATAGTTTGTTAAAAGTTTATTTTTATTACTTGACATGGATAAATTTAGTAGAAATTTAACATATATATCTTTCTCTTCATGCATTCAGCACTTCTAAAAAATAGCCACATATGATGTTACCAAAACCAATTAAAAGAAAAAACACAAATTAACCGCTCACCTTATTATTTAATACATGTACAATTTATACATTGGTACTTTTCATAAAAACAAATATCGGAGATATCAAAAGTAGAGATAAATAAAAAAATAAATAGTACAAACTATATACTATGATCCCATATCATTATGAGAATTGGCTGAAAATGAAGCAAAAATGTAGGAAATACTTCCCAAAGAGGTCATTTGCATTTTATTCTTCTCTAAAAAGTTACCTCAAAATTTATTTATAAAAATAATATTTTATTTTTTATAAAATCCTTTAATTTGATTCCTTTCATGAGATTAATATTGTGCACTACTTTTGAGCTTTTTCATCTTTAACCATATGCGAAACTATTAGCTCGTTTCTAAATAAAACCTCTATTATTATATACCTTTGAATTAACGTTTGAACCATTAGGATTTGTCTATTTGAGAGTATGCTTTGTGAGAATAGAATCTAATCGAATTCAAAATGTTTATAATAAGATTGTAAAATTTAATATTGATAAAGTTTTTATTAAAATACGAATGTGATTTTCAACTAATTATTATAGTAAAACCTAAATATTTAGAATATTAAAATAAATTATTTTTTAGATTATATTTTTTTATTTAACAAGAATAAAATGAATGAGAAGTTTTAGATTTTCTTTATCTTATATTTTTAATTCTTATTTTTCTTTATTTTAAAATTATATTTGTTTTTTATTTGTGTTAACTTTTTTAATTTTAAATAGTTAGATTATCTCTATTGTCCTTTGCATTTAATTACACCTAATAGTTTGTTAAAAGTTTATTTTTATTACTTGACATGGATAAATTTAGTAGAAATTTAACATATATATCTTTCTCTTCATGCATTCAGCACTTCTAAAAAATAGACACATATGATGTTACCAAAACCAATTAAAAGAAAAAACACAAATTAACCGCTCACCTTATTATTTAATACATGTACAATTTATACATGGGTACTTTTCATAAAAAATAATATCGCAGATATAAAAAGTAGAGATAAATAAAAAAACTAAATAGTACAAACTATATACTATGACCCCATATCATTATGAGAATTCGCTGAAAATGAAGCAAAAATGTAGGAAATACTTCCCAAAGTGGTCATTTGCATTTTATTCTTCTCTAAAAAGTTACCTCAAAATTTATTTATAAAAATAATATTTTATTTTTTATAAAATCATTTAATTTGATTCCTTTCATGAGATTAATATTGTGGACTATTTTTGAGCTTTTACATCTTTAAACGTATACGAAACTATTAGCTCGTTTCCAAATAAAACCTCTATTATTATATACCTTTGAATTAACGTTTGAACCATTAGGATTTGTCTATTTGAGAGTATGCTTTGTGATAATAGAATCTAATCGAATTCAAAATGTTTATAATAAGATTGTAAAATTTAATATTGATAAAGTTTTTATTAAAATACGAATGTGATTTTCAACTAATTATTATAGTAAAACCTAAATATTTAGAATATTAAAATAAATTATTTTTTAGATTATAATTTTTTATTTAACAAGAATAAAATGAATGAGAAGTTTTAGATTTTCTTTATCTTATATTTTTAATTCTTATTTTTCTTTATTTTAAAATTATATTTGTTTTTTATTTGTGTTAACTTTTTTAATTTTAAATAGTTAGATTATCTCTATTGTCCTTTGCATTTAATTACACCTAATAGTTTGTTAAAAGTTTATTTTTATTACTTGACATGGATAAATTTAGTAGAAATTTAACATATATATCTTTCTCTTCATGCATTCACCACTTCTAAAAAATAGACACATATGATGTTACCAAAACCAATTAAAAGAAAAAAAACAAATTAACCACTCACCTTATTATTTAATACATGTACAATTTATACATGGCTACTTTTCATAAAAAATAATATCGCAGATATAAAAAGTAGAGATAAATAAAAAAACTAAATAGTACAAACTATATACTATGACCCCATATCATTATGAGAATTCACTGAAAATGTAGGAAATACTTCCCAAAGAAGTCATTTGCATTTTATTCTTCTCTAAAAAGTTACCTCAAAATTTTTTATAAAAATAATATTTTATTTTTTATAAAATCCTTTAATTTGATTCCTTTCATGAGATTAATATTGTGCACTATTTTTGAGCTTTTTCATCTTTAACCATATGAGAAACTATTAGCTCGTTTCTAAATAAAACCTCTATTATTATATACCTTTTAATTAACGTTTAAACCATTAGGATTTGTCTATTTGAGAGTATGCTTTGTGAGAATAGAATCTAATCGAATTCAAAATGTTTATAATAAGATTGTAAAATTTAATATTGATAAAGTTTTTATTAAAATACGAATGTGATTTTCAACTAATTATTATAGTAAAACCTAAATATTTAGAATATTAAAATAAATTATTTTTTAGATTATATTTTTTTATTTAACAAGAATAAAATGAATGAGAAGTTTTAGATTTTCTTTATCTTATATTTTTAATTCTTATTTTTCTTTATTTTAAAATTATATTTGTTTTTTATTTGTGTTAACTTTTTTAATTTTAAATAGTTAGATTATCTCTATTGTCCTTTGCATTTAATTACACCTAATAGTTTGTTAAAAGTTTATTTTTATTACTTGACATGGATAAATTTAGTAGAAATTTAACATATATATCATTCTCTTCATGCATTCCCCACTTCTAAAAAATAGACACATATGATGTTATCAAAACCAATTAAAAGAAAAAACTCAAATTAACCACTCACCTTATTATTTAATACATGTACAATTTATACATGGGTACTTTTCATAAACAAAAATATCGCAGATATAAAAAGTAGAGATAAATAAAAAAACTAAATAGTACAAACTATATACTATGACCCCATATCATTATGAGAATTCGCTGAAAATGAAGCAAAAATGTAGGAAATACTTCCCAAAGAGGTCATTTGCATTTTATTCTTCTCTAAAAAGTTACCTCAAAATTTATTTATAAAAATAATATTTTATTTTTTATAAAATCCTTTAATTTGATTCCTTTCATGAGATTAATATTGTGCACTATTTTTGAGCTTTTTCATCTTTAAACATATGCGAAACTATTAGCTCGTTTCTAAATAAAACCTCTATTATTATATACCTTTGAATTAACGTTTGAACCATTAGGATTTGTCTATTTGAGAGTATGCTTTGTGAGAATAGAATCTAATCGAATTCAAAATGTTTATAATAAGATTGTAAAATTTAATATTGATAAAGTTTTTATTAAAATACGAATGTGATTTTCAACTAATTATTATAGTAAAACCTAAATATTTAGAATATTAAAATAAATTATTTTTTAGATTATATTTCTTTATTTAACAAGAATAAAATGAATGAGAAGTTTTAGATTTTCTTTATCTTATATTTTTAATTCTTATTTTTCTTTATTTTAAAATTATATTTGTTTTTTATTTGTGTTAACTTTTTTAATTTTAAATAGTTAGATTATCTCTATTGTCCTTTGCATTTAATTACACCTAATAGTTTGTTAAAAGTTTATTTTTATTACTTGACATGGATAAATTTAGTAGAAATTTAACATATATATCTTTCTCTTCATGCATTCAGCACTTCTAAAAAATAGACACATATGATGTTACCAAAACCAATTAAAAGAAAAAACACAAATTAACCGCTCACCTTATTATTTAATACATGTACAATATATACATGGGTACTTTTCATAAAAAACAAATATCGCAGATATCAAAAGTAGAGATAAATAAAAAAACTAAATAGTACAAACTATATACTATGACCCCATATCATTATGAGAATTCGCTGAAAATGAAGCAAAAATGTAGGAAATACTTCCCAAAGTGGTCATTTGCATTTTGTTCTTCTGTAAAAAGTTACCTCAAAATTTATTTATAAAAATAATATTTTATTTTTTATAAAATCATTTAATTTGATTCCTTTCATGAGATTAATATTGTGGACTATTTTTGAGCTTTTACATCTTTAAACGTATACGAAACTATTAGCTCGTTTCCAAATAAAACCTCTATTATTATATACCTTTGAATTAACGTTTGAACCATTAGGATTTGTCTATTTGAGAGTATGCTTTGTGAGAATAGAATCTAATCGAATTCAAAATGTTTATAATAAGATTGTAAAATTTAATATTGATAAAGTTTTTATTAAAATACGAATGTGATTTTCAACTAATTATTATAGTAAAACCTAAATATTTAGAATATTAAAATAAATTATTTTTTAGATTATAATTTTTATTTAACAAGAATAAAATGAATGAGAAGTTTTAGATTTTCTTTATCTTATATTTTTAATTCTTATTTTTCTTTATTTTAAAATTGTATTTGTTTTTTATTTGTGTTAACTTTTTTAATTTTAAATAGTTAGATTATCTCTATTGTCCTTTTTGTTGAATTACACCTAATAGTGTGTTAAAAGTTTATTTTTATTACTTGACATGGATAAATTTAATAGAAATTTAAAGTATATATCTTTCTCTTCATGCATTCACCACATTTAAAAAATAGACACATATGATGTTACCAAAACCAATTAAAAGAAAAGAAAATATTAACCACTCAACTTATTATTTAATACATGTAAAATTTATACATGGGTACTTTTCATAAAAATAAATATCGCAGATATCAAATGTAGAGATAAATAAAAAAAACTAAATAGTACAAACTATATACTATGACCCCATATCTTTATGATAATTTACTGAAAATGAAGGAAAAATGTAGGAAATACTTCCGAAAGAGGTCATTTTCATTTTATTCTTCTCTAAAAATTTACCTCAAAATTTATTTATAAAAATAATATTTTATTTTTTATAAAATCCTTTAATTTGATTCCTTTCATGAGATTAATATTGTGCACTATTTTTGAGCTTTTTCATCTTTAAACATATGCGAAACTATTAGCTCGTTTCTAAATAAAACCTCTATTATTATATACCTTTGAATTAACGTTTGAACCATTAGGATTTGTCTATTTGAGAGTATGCTTTGTGAGAATAGAATCTAAGCGAATTCAAAATGTTTATAATAAGATTGTAAAATTTAATATTGATACATTTTTTATTAAAATACGAATGTGATTTTCAACTAATTATTATAGTAAAACCTAAATATTTAGAATATTAAAATAACTTATTTTTTAGATTATAATTTTTATCTTAACAAGATTAAAATGAATGAGAAGTTTTAGATTTTCTTTATCTTATATTTTTAATTCTTATTTTTCTTTATTTTAAAATTATATTTGTTTTTTATTTGTATTAACTTTTTTAATTTTAAATAGTTAGATTATCTCTATTGTCCTTTGCATTTAATTACACCTAATAGTTTGTTAAAAGTTTATTTTTATTACTTGACATGGACAAATTTAGTAGAAATTTAACATATATATCTTTCTCTTCATGCATTCACCACTTCTAAAAAATAGACACATATGATGTTACCAAAACCAATTAAAAGAAAAAACACAAATTAACCACTCACCTTATTATTTAATACATGTACAATTTATACATGGGTACTTTTCATAAAAAAAATATAACGCAGATATAAAAAGTAGAGATAAATAAAAAAACTAAATAGTACAAACTATATACTATGACCCCATATCATTATGAGAATTGGCTGAAAATGAAGCAAAAATGTAGGAAATACTTCCCAAAGAGGTCATTTGCATTTTATTATTCTCAAAAAAGTTACCTCAAAATTTATTTATAAAAATAATATTTTATTTTTTATAAAATCCTTTAATTTGATTCCTTTCATGAGATTAATATTGTGCACTACTTTTGAGCTTTTTCATCTTTAACCATATGCGAAACTATTAGCTCGTTTCTAAATAAAACCTCTATTATTATATACCTTTTAATTAACGTTTGAACCATTAGGATTTGTCTATTTGAGAGTATGCTTTGTGAGAATAGAATCTAATCGAATTCAAAATGTTTATAATAAGATTGTAAAATTTAATATTGATAAAGTTTTTATTAAAATACGAATGTGATTTTCAACTAATTATTATAGTAAAACCTAAATATTTAGAATATTAAAATAAATTATTTTTTAGATTATATTTTTTTATTTAACAAGAATAAAATGAATGAGAAGTTTTAGATTTTCTTTATCTTATATTTTTAATTCTTATTTTTCTTTATTTTAAAATTATATTTGTTTTTTATTTGTGTTAACTTTTTTAATTTTAAATAGTTAGATTATCTCTATTGTCCTTTGCATTTAATTACACCTAATAGTTTGTTAAAAGTTTATTTTTATTACTTGACATGGATAAATTTAGTAGAAATTTAACATATATATCTTTCTCTTCATGCATTCAGCACTTCTAAAAAATAGCCACATATGATGTTACCAAAACCAATTAAAAGAAAAAACACAAATTAACCGCTCACCTTATTATTTAATACATGTACAATTTATACATTGGTACTTTTCATAAAAACAAATATCGGAGATATCAAAAGTAGAGATAAATAAAATAAATAAATAGTACAAACTATATACTATGATCCCATATCATTATGAGAATTCGCTGAAAATGAAGCAAAAATGTAGGAAATACTTCCCAAAGGGGTCATTTGCATTTTATTCTTCTCTAGAAAGTTACATCAAAATTTATTTATAAAAATAATATTTTATTTTTTATAAAATCATTTAATTTGAATCCTTTCATGAGATTAATATTGTGGACTATTTTTGAGCTTTTACATCTTTAAACGTATACGAAACTATTAGCTCGTTTCCAAATAAAACCTCTATTATTATATACCTTTGAATTAACGTTTGAACCATTAGGATTTGTCTATTTGAGAGTATGCTTTGTGATAATAGAATCTAATCTAATTCAAAATGTTTATAATAAGATTGTAAAATTTAATATTGATAAAGTTTTTATTAAAATACGAATGTGATTTTCAACTAATTATTATAGTAAAACCTAAATATTTAGAATATTAAAATAAATTATTTTTTAGATTATATTTTTTTATTTAACAAGAATAAAATGAATGAGAAGTTTTAGATTTTCTTTATCTTATATTTTTAATTCTTATTTTTCTTTATTTTAAAATTATATTTGTTTTTTATTTGTGTTAACTTTTTTAATTTTAAATAGTTAGATTATCTCTATTGTCCTTTGCATTGAATTACACCTAATAGTTTGTTAAAAGTTTATTTTTATTACTTGACATGGATAAATTTAGTAGAAATTTAAAGTATATATCTTTCTCTTCATGCATTCACCACTTCTAAAAAATAGACACATATGATGTTACCAAAACCAATTAAAAGAAAAAACACAAATTAACCACTCACCTTATTATTTAATACATGTACAATTTATACATGGGTACTTTTCATAAAAAACAAATATCACAGATGTAAAAAGTAGAGATAAATAAAAAAACTAAATAGTACAAACTATATACTATGACCCCATATCATTATGAGAATTCGTTGAAAATGAAGCAAAAATGTAGGAAATACTTCCCAAAGAGGTCATTTGCATTTTATTCTTCTCTAAAAAGTTACCTCAAAATTTATTTATAAAAATAATATTTTATTTTTTATAAAATCCTTTAATTTGATTCCTTTCATGAGATTAATATTGTGCACTATTTTTGAGCTTTTTCATCTTTAACCATATGCGAAACTATTAGCTCGTTTCTAAATAAAACCTCTATTATTATATACCTTTGAATTAACGTTTGAACCATTAGGATTTGTCTATTTGAGAGTATGCTTTGTGAGAATAGAATCTAAGCGAATTCAAAATGTTTATAATAAGATTGTAAAATTTAATATTGATACATTTTTTTTTAAAATACGAATGTGATTTTCAACTAATTATTATAGTAAAACCTAAATATTTAGAATATTAAAATAACTTATTTTTTAGATTATAATTTTTATCTTAACAAGAATAAAATGAATGAGAAGTTTTAGATTTTCTTTATCTTATATTTTTAATTCTTATTTTTCTTTATTTTAAAATTATATTTGTTTTTTATTTGTGTTAACTTTTTTAATTTTAAATAGTTAGATTATCTCTATTGTCCTTTGCATTGAATTACACCTAATAGTGTGTTAAAAGTTTATTTTTATACCTTGACATGGATAAATTTAGTAGAAATTTAAAGTATATATCTTTCTCTTCATGCATTCACCACTTCTAAAAAATAGACAAATATGATGTTACCAAAACCAATTAAAAGAAAAAACACAAATTAACCACTCACCTTATTATTTAATTCATGTACAATTTATAAATGGGTACTTTTCATAAAAAAAATATAACGCAGATATAAAAAGTAGAGGTAAATAAAAAAACTAAATAGTACAAACTATATACTATGTCCCCATATCATTATGAGATTTAGCTGAAAATGAAGCAAAAATGTAGGAAATACTTCCCAAAGAGGTCATTTGCATTTTATTCTTCTCTAAAAAGTTACCTCAAAATTTATTTATAAAAATAATATTTTATTTTTTATAAAATCCTTTAATTTGATTCCTTTCATGAGATTAATATTGTGCACTACTTTTGAGCTTTTTCATCTTTAACCATATGCGAAACTATTAGCTCGTTTCTAAATAAAACCTCTATTATTATATACCTTTGAATTAACGTTTGAACCATTAGGATTTGTCTATTTGAGAGTATGCTTTGTGAGAATAGAATCTAAGCGAATTCAAAATGTTTATAATAAGATTGTAAAATTTAATATTGATACATTTTTTATTAAAATACGAATGTGATTTTCAACTAATTATTATAATAAAACCTAAATATTTAGAATATTAAAATAACTTATTTTTTAGATTATAATTTTTATCTTAACAAGAATAAAATGAATGAGAAGTTTTATATTTTCTTTATCTTATATTTTTAATTCTTATTTTTTTTATTTTAAAATTATATTTGTTTTTTATTTGTGTTAACTTTTTTAATTTTAAATAATTAGATTATCTCTATTGTCCTTTGCATTGAATTACACCTAATAGTGTGTTAAAAGTTTATTTTTATACCTTGACATTGATAAATTTAGTAGAAATTTAAAGTATATATCTTTCTCTTCATGCATTCACCACTTCTAAAAAATAGACAAATATGATGTTACCAAAACCAATTCAAAGAAAAAACACAACCACTCACCTTATTATTTAATACATGTACAATTTACACATGAGTACTTTTCATAAAACAAAATAACGCATATATAAAAAGTAGAGATAAATAAAAAAACTAAATAGTACAAACTATATACTATGACCCCATATCATTATGAGAATTGGCTGAAAATGAAGCAAAAATGTAGGAAATACTTCGCAAAGAGGTCATTTGCATTTTATTCTTCTCTAAAAAGTTACCTCAAAATTTATTTATAAAAATAATATTTTATTTTTTATAAAATCCTTTAATTTGATTCCTTTCATGAGATTAATATTGTGCACTACTTTTGAGCTTTTTCATCTTTAACCATATGCGAAACTATTAGCTCGTTTCTAAATAAAACCTCTATTATTATATACCTTTTAATTAACGTTTGAACCATTAAGATTTATCTATTTGAGAGTATGCTTTGTGAGAATAGAATCTAAGCGAATTCAAAATGTTTATAATAAGATTGTAAAATTTAATATTGATACATTTTTTATTAAAATACGAATGTGATTTTCAACTAATTATTATAATAAAACCTAAATATTTAGAATATTAAAATAACTTATTTTTTAGATTATAATTTTTATCTTAACAAGAATAAAATGAATGAGAAGTTTTAGATTTTCTTTATCTTATATTTTTAATTCTTATTTTTCTTTATTTTAAAATTATATTTGTTTTTTATTTGTGTTAACTTTTTTAATTTTAAATAGTTAGATTATCTCTATTGTCCTTTGCATTGAATTACACCTAATAGTGTGTTAAAAGTTTATTTTTATTACTTGACATGGATAAATTTAGTAGAAATTTAAAGTATATATCTTTCTCTTCATGCATTCACCACTTCTAAAAAATAGACAAATATGATGTTACCAAAACCAATTAAAAGAAAAAACACAAATTAACCACTCACCTTATTATTTAATACATGTACAATTTATACAAGGGTACTTTTCACAAAACAAAATAACGAAGATATAAAAAGTAGAGATAAATAAAAAAACTAAATAGTACAAACTATATACTATGACCCCATATCGTAATGAGAATTGGCTGAAAATGAAGCAAAAATGTAGGAAATAATTCCCAAAGAGGTCATTCGCATTTTATTCTTCTCTAAAAAGTTAGCTCAAAATTTATTTATAAAAATAATATTTTATTTTTTATAAAATCCTTTAATTTGATTCCTTTCATGAGATTAATATTGTGCACAACTTTTGAGCTTTTTCATCTTTAACCATATGCGAAACTATTAGCTCGTTTCTAAATAAAACCTCTATAATTATATACCTTTTAATTAACGTTTGAACCATTAGGATTTGTCTATTTGAGAGTAGGCTTTGTGAGAATAGAATCTAAGCGAATTCAAAATGTTTATAATAAGAATGTAAAATTTAATATTGATACAGTTTTTTTTAAAATACGAATGTGATTTTCAACTAATTATTGTAATAAAACCTAAATATTTAGAATATTAAAATAACTTATTTTTTAGATTATAATTTTTATCTTAACAAGAATAAAATGAATGAGAAGTTTTAGATTATCTTTATCTTATATTTTTAATTCTTATTTTTGTTTATTTTAAAATTATATTTGTTTTTTATTTGTGTTAACTTTTTTAATTTTAAATAGTTAGATTATCTCTATTGTCCTTTGCATTGAATTACACCTAATAGTGTGTTAAAAGTTTATTTTTATACCTTGACATGGATAAATTTAGTAGAAATTTAAAGTATATATCTTTCTCTTCATGCATTCACCACTTCTAAAAAATAGACACATATGATGTTACCAAAACCAATTAAAAGAAAAAACACAAATTAACCACTCACCTTATTATTTAATACATGTACAATTTATACATGGGTACTTTTCATAAAAAAAATAACGCAGATATAAAAAGTAGAGATAAATAAAAAAACTAAATAGTACAAACTATATACTATGACCCCATATCATTATGAGAATTCGCTGAAAATGAAGCAAAAATGTAAGAAATACTTCCCAAAGAGGTCATTTGCATTTTATTCTTCTCTAAAAAGTTACCTCAAAATTTATTTATAAAAATAATATTTTATTTTTTATAAAATCCTTTAATTTGATTCCTTTCATGAGATTAATATTGTGCACTATTTTTGAGCTTTTTCATCTTTAACCATATGCGAAACTATTAGCTCGTTTCTAAATAAAACCTCTATTATTATATACCTTTGAATTAACGTTTGAACCATTAGGATTTGTCTATTTGAGAGTATGCTTTGTGAGAATAGAGTCTAAGCGAATTCAAAATGTTTATAATAAGATTGTAAAATTTAATATTGATACATTTTTTATTAAAATACGAATGTGATTTTCAACTAATTATTATAGTAAAACCTAAATATTTAGAATATTAAAATAACTTATTTTTTAGATTATAATTTTTATCTTAACAAGAATAAAATGAATGAGAAGTTTTAGATTTTCTTTATCTTATATTTTTAATTCTTATTTTTCTTTATTTTAAAATTATATTTGTTTTTTATTTGTGTTAACTTTTTTAATTTTAAATAGTTAGATTATCTCTATTGTCCTTTGCATTGAATTACACCTAATAGTGTGTTAAAAGTTTATTTTTATACCTTGACATGGATAAATTTAGTAGAAATTTAAAGTATATATCTTTCTCTTCATGCATTCACCACTTCTAAAAAATAGACACATATGATGTTACCAAAACCAATTAAAAGAAAAAACACAAATTAACCACTCACCTTATTATTTAATACATGTACAATTTATACATGGGTACTTTTCATAAAAACAAATAACGCAGATATAAAAAGTAGAGATAAATAAAAAAACTAAATAGTACAAACTATATACTATGACCCCATATCATTATGAGAATTGGCTGAAAATGAAGCAAAAATGTAGGAAATACTTCCCAAAGAGGTCATTTGCATTTTATTCTTCTCTAAAAAGTTACCTCAAAATTTATTTATAAAAATAATATTTTATTTTTTATAAAATCCTTTAATTTGATTCCTTTCATGAGATTAATATTGTGCACTATTTTTGAGCTTTTTCATCTTTAACCATATGCGAAACTATTAGCTCGTTTCTAAATAAAACCTCTATTATTATATACCTTTGAATTAACGTTTGAACCATTAGGATTTGTCAATTTGAGAGTATGATTTGTGAGAATAGAATCTAAGCGAATTCAAAATGTTTATAATAAGATTGTAAAATTTAATATTGATACAAATTTTATTAAAATACGAATGTGATTTTCAACTAATTATTATAGTAAAACCTAAATATTTAGAATATTAAAATAACTTATTTTTTAGATTATAATTTTTATCTTAACAAGAATAAAATGAATGAGAAGTTTTAGATTTTCTTTATCTTATATTTTTAATTCTTATTTTTCTTTATTTTAAAATTATATTTGTTTTTTATTTGTGTTAACTTTTTTAATTTTAAATAGTTAGATTATCTCTATTGTCCTTTGCATTGAATTACACCTAATAGTGTGTTAAAAGTTTATTTTTATACCTTGACATGGATAAATTTAGTAGAAATTTAAAGTATATATCTTTCTCTTCATGCATTCACCACTTCTAAAAAATAGACACATATGATGTTACCAAAACCAATTAAAAGACAAAACACAAATTAACCACTCACCTTATTATTTAATACATGTACAATTTATACATGGGTACTTTTAATAAAAAACAAATATCACAGATATAAAAAGTAGAGATAAATAAAAAAACTAAATAGTACAAATTATAAACTATGACCCCATATTATTATGAGAATTCGCTAAAAATGAAGCAAAAATGTAGGAAATACTTCCCAAAGAGGTCATTTGCATTTTATTCTTCTCTAAAAACTTACCTCAAAATTTATTTATAAAAATAATATTTTATATTTTATAAAATCCTTTAATTTGATTCCTTTCATGAGATAAATATTGTGCACTATTTTTGAGCTTTTGCATCTTTAACCGTATGCGAAACTATTAGCTCGTTTCTAAATAAAACCTCTATTATTATATACCTTTGAATTAACGTTTGAACCATTAGGATTTGTCTATTTGAGAGTATGATTTGTGAGAATAGAGTCTAAGCGAATTCAAAATGTTTATAATAAGATTGTAAAATTTAATATTGATACATTTTTTATTAAAATACGAATGTGATTTTCAACTAATTATTATAATAAAACCTAAATATTTAGAATATTAAAATAACTTATTTTTTAGATTATAATTTTTATCTTAACAAGAATAAAATGAATGAGAAGTTTTAGATTTTCTTAATCTTATATTTTTAATTCTTATTTTTCTTTATTTTAAAATTATATTTGTTTTTTATTTGTGTTAACTTTTTTAATTTTAAATAGTTAGATTATCTCTATTGTCCTTTGCATTGAATTACACCTAATAGTGTGTTAAAAGTTTATTTTTATACCTTGACATGGATAAATTTAGTAGAAATTTAAAGTATATATCTTTCTCTTCATGCATTCACCACTTCTAAAAAATAGACAAATATGATGTTACCAAAACCAATTAAAAGAAAAAACACAAATTAACCACTCACCTTATTATTTAATACATGTACAATTTATACATGGGTACTTTTCATAAAAAAAAATAACGCAGATATAAAAAGTAGAGATAAATAAAAAAACTAAATAGTACAAACTATATACTATGACCCCATATCATTATGAGAATTGGCTGAAAATGAAGCAAAAATGTAGGAAATACTTCCCAAAGAGGTCATTTGCATTTTATTCTTCTCTAAAAAGTTACCTCAAAATTTATTTATAAAAATAATATTTTATTTTTTATAAAATCCTTTAATTTGATTCCTTTCATGAGATTAATATTGTGCACTATTTTTGAGCTTTTTCATCTTTAACCATATGCGAAACTATTAGCTCGTTTCTAAATAAAACCTCTATTATTATATACCTTTTAATTAACGTTTGAACCATTAGGATTTGTCTATTTGAGAGTATGCTTTGTGAGAATAGAGTCTAAGCGAATTCAAAATGTTTATAATAAGATTGTAAAATTTAATATTGATACATTTTTTATTAAAATACGAATGTGATTTTCAACTAATTATTATAGTAAAACCTAAATATTTAGAATATTAAAATAACTTATTTTTTAGATTATAATTTTTATCTTAACAAGAATAAAATGAATGAGAAGTTTTAGATTTTCTTTATCTTATATTTTTAATTCTTATTTTTCTTTATTTTAAAATTATATTTGTTTTTTATTTGTGTTAACTTTTTTAATTTTAAATAGTTAGATTATCTCTATTGTCCTTTGCATTGAATTACACCTAATAGTGTGTTAAAAGTTTATTTTTATACCTTGACATGGATAAATTTAGTAGAAATTTAAAGTATATATCTTTCTCTTCATGCATTCACCACTTCTAAAAAATAGACACATATGATGTTACCAAAACCAATTAAAAGAAAAAACACAAATTAACCACTCACCTTATTATTTAATACATGTACAATTTATACATGGGTACTTTTAATTAAAACAAATATCACAGATATAAAAAGTAGAGATAAATAAAAAAACTAAATAGTACAAATTATATACTATGACCCTTATCATTATGAGAATTCGTTGAAAATGAAGCAAAAATGTAGGAAATACTTCCTAAAGAGGTCATTTGCATTTTATTCTTCTCTAAAAAGTTACCTCAAAATTTATTTATAAAAATAATATTTTATTTTTTATAAAATCCTTTAATTTGATTCCTTTCATGAGATTAATATTGTGCACTATTTTTGAGCTTTTTCATCTTTAACCATATGCGAAACTATTAGCTCGTTTCTAAATAAAACCTCTATTATTATATACCTTTGAATTAACGTTTGAACCATTAGGATTTGTCTATTTGAGAGTATGCTTTGTGAGAATAGAATCTAAGCGAATTCAAAATGTTTATAATAAGATTGTAAAATTTAATATTGATACATTTTTTATTAAAATACGAATGTGATTTTCAACTAATTATTATAGTAAAACCTAAATATTTAGAATATTAAAATAACTTATTTTTTAGATTATAATTTTTATCTTAACAAGAATAAAATGAATGAGAAGTTTTAGATTTTCTTTATCTTATATTTTTAATTCTTATTTTTCTTTATTTTAAAATTATATTTGTTTTTTATTTGTGTTAACTTTTTTAATTTTAAATAGTTAGATTATCTCTATTGTCCTTTGCATTGAATTACACCTAATAGTGTGTTAAAAGTTTATTTTTATACCTTGACATGGATAAATTTAGTAGAAATTTAAAGTATATATCTTTCTCTTCATGCATTCACCACTTCTAAAAAATAGACAAATATGATGTTACCAAAACCAATTAAAAGAAAAAACACAAATTAACCACTCACCTTATTATTTAATACATGAACAATTTATACATGGGTACTTTTCATAAAGAAAAAAAAGCGCAGATATAAAACGTAGAGATAAATAAAAAAACTAAATAGTACAAACTATATACTATGACCCCATATCATTATGAGAATTCGCTGAAAATGAAGCAAAAATGTAGGAAATACTTCCCAAAGAGGTGATTTGCATTTTATTCTTCTCTAAAAAGTTACCTCAAAATTTATTTATAAAAATAATATTTTATTTTTTATTAAATCATTTAATTTGATTCCTTTCATGAGATTAATATTGTGCACTATTTTTGAGCTTTTTCATCTTTAACCATATGCGAAACTATTAGCTTGTTTCTAAATAAAACCTCTATTATTATATACCTTTTAATTAACGTTTGAACCATTAGGATTTGTCTATTTGAGAGTATGCTTTGTGAGAATAGAGTCTACGCGAATTCAAAATGTTTATAATAAGATTGTAAAATTTAATATTGATACATTTTTTATTAAAATACGAATTTGATTTTCAACTAATTATTATAATAAAACCTAAATATTTAGAATATTAAAATAACTTATTTTTTAGATTATAATTTTTATCTTAACAAGAATAAAATGAATGAGAAGTTTTAGATTTTCTTTATCTTATATTTTTAATTCTTATTTTTGTTTATTTTAAAATTATATTTGTTTTTTATTTGTGTTAACTTTTTTAATTTTAAATAGTTAGATTATCTCTATTGTCCTTTGCATTGAATTACACCTAATAGTGTGTTAAAAGTTTATTTTTATTACTTGACATGGATAAATTTAGTAGAAATTTAAAGTATATATCTTTCTCTTCATGCATTCACCACTTCTAAAAAATAGACACATATGATGTTACCAAAACCAATTAAAAGAAAAAACACAAATTAACCACTCACCTTATTATTTAATACATGTAAAATTTATACATGGGTACTTTTAATAAAAAACAAATATCACAGATATAAAAAGTAGAGATAAATAAAAAAACTAAATAGTACAAATTATATACTATGACCCCATATCATTATGAGAATTCGCTGAAAATGAAGCAAAAATGTAGGAAATACTTCCCAAAGAGGTCATTTGCATTTTATTCTTCTCTAAAAAGTTACCTCAAAATTTATTTATAAAAATAATATTTTATTTTTTATAAAATCCTTTAATTTGATTCCTTTCATGAGATTAATATTGTGCACTACTTTTGAGCTTTTTCATCTTTAACCATATGCGAAACTATTAGCTCGTTTCTAAATAAAACCTCTATTATTATATACCTTTTAATTAACGTTTGAACCATTAGGATTTGTCTATTTGAGAGTATGCTTTGTGAGAATAGAGTCTAAGCGAATTCAAAATGTTTATAATAAGATTGTAAAATTTAATATTGATACATTTTTTATTAAAATACGAATGTGATTTTCAACTAATTATTATAATAAAACCTAAATATTTAGAATATTAAAATAACTTATTTTTTAGATTATAATTTTTATCTTAACAAGAATAAAATGAATGAGAAGTTTTATATTTTCTTTATCTTATATTTTTAATTCTTATTTTTGTTTATTTTAAAATTATATTTGTTTTTTATTTGTGTTAACTTTTTTAATTTTAAATAATTAGATTATCTCTATTGTCCTTTGCATTGAATTACACCTAATAGTGTGTTAAAAGTTTATTTTTATACCTTGACATGGATAAATTTAGTAGAAATTTAAAGTATATATC
Source organism: Hippophae rhamnoides (assembly GCA_033030585.1). Taxonomy (NCBI): domain Eukaryota; kingdom Viridiplantae; phylum Streptophyta; class Magnoliopsida; order Rosales; family Elaeagnaceae; genus Hippophae; species Hippophae rhamnoides. Next base: position 22,510,725 of record CM065434.1, on the reverse strand, counting down.
TTTCTCTTCATGCATTCACCACTTCTAAAAAATAGACAAATATGATGTTACCAAAACCAATTAAAAGAAAAAACACAAATTAACCACTCACCTTATTATTTAATACATGTACAATTTATACATGGGTACTTTTCATAAAAAAAAATAACGCAGATATAAAAAGTAGAGATAAATAAAAAAACTAAATAGTACAAACTATATACTATGACCCCATATCATTATGAGAATTGGCTGAAAATGAAGCAAAAATGTAGGAAATACTTCCCAAAGAGGTCATTTGCATTTTATTCTTCTCTAAAAAGTTACCTCAAAATTTATTTATAAAAATAATATTTTATTTTTTATAAAATCCTTTAATTTGATTCCTTTCATTAGATTAATATTGTGCACTATTTTTGAGCTTTTTCATCTTTAACCATATGCGAAACTATTAGCTCGTTTCTAAATAAAACCTCTATTATTATATACCTTTGAATTAACGTTTGAACCATTAGGATTTGTCTATTTGAGAGTATGATTTGTGAGAATAGAGTCTAAGCGAATTCAAAATGTTTATAATAAGATTGTAAAATTTAATATTGATACATTTTTTATTAAAATACGAATGTGATTTTCAACTAATTATTATAGTAAAACCTAAATATTTAGAATATTAAAATAACTTATTTTTTAGATTATAATTTTTATCTTAACAAGAATAAAATGAATGAGAAGTTTTAGATTTTCTTTATCTTATATTTTTAATTCTTATTTTTCTTTATTTTAAAATTATATTTGTTTTTTATTTGTGTTAACTTTTTTAATTTTAAATAGTTAGATTATCTCTATTGTCCTTTGCATTGAATTACACCTAATAGTGTGTTAAAAGTTTATTTTTATTACTTGACATGGATAAATTTAGTAGAAATTTAAAGTATATATCTTTCTCTTCATGCATTCACCACTTCTAAAAAATAGACACATATGATGTTACCAAAACCAATTAAAAGAAAAAACACAAATTAACCACTCACCTTATTATTTAATACATGTACAATTTATACATGGGTACTTTTCATAAAAAACAAATAACGCATATATAAAAAGTAGAGATAAATAAAAAAACTAAATAGTACAAACTATATACTATGACCCGATATCTTTATGATAATTTACTGAAAATGAAGCAAAAATGTAGGAAATACTTCCGAAAGAGGTCATTTGCATTTTATTCTTCTCTAAAAAGTTACCTCAAAATTTATTTATAAAAATAATATTTTATTTTTTATAAAATCCTTTAATTTGATTCCTTTCATGAGATTAATATTGTGCACTATTTTTGAGCTTTTTCATCTTTAACCATATGCGAAACTATTAGCTCGTTTCTAAATAAAACCTCTATTATTATATACCTTTTAATTAACGTTTGAACCATTAGGATTTGTCTATTTGAGAGTATGCTTTGTGAGAATAGAGTCTAAGCGAATTCAAAATGTTTATAATAAGATTGTAAAATTTAATAATGATACATTTTTTATTAAAATACGAATGTGATTTTCAACTAATTATTATAGTAAAACCTAAATATTTAGAATATTAAAATAACTTATTTTTTAGATTATAATTTTTATCTTAACAAGAATAAAATGAATGAGAAGTTTTAGATTTTCTTTATCTTATATTTTTAATTCTTATTTTTCTTTATTTTAAAATTATATTTGTTTTTTATTTGTGTTAACTTTTTTAATTTTAAATAGTTAGATTATCTCTATTGTCCTTTGCATTGAATTACACCTAATAGTGTGTTAAAAGTTTATTTTTATACCTTGACATGGATAAATTTAGTAGAAATTTAAAGTATATATCTTTCTCTTCATGCATTCACCACTTCTAAAAAATAGACACATATGATGTTACCAAAACCAATTAAAAGAAATAACACAAATTACCCACTCACCTTATTATTTAATACATGTACAATTTATACATGGGTACTTTTCATAAAACAAATATAGCAGATATAAAAAGTAGAGATAAATATAAAAACTAAATAGTACGAACTATATACTATGACCACCTATCATTATGAGAATTGCTGAAAACGAAGCAAAAATGTAGGAAATACTTCCCAAAGAGGTCATTTGCATTTTATTCTTCTCTAAAAAGTTACCTCAAAATTTATTTATAAAAATAATATTTTATTTTTTATAAAATCCTTTAATTTGATTCCTTTCATGAGATTAATATTGTGCACTACTTTTGAGCTTTTTCATCTTTAACCATATGCGAAACTATTAGCTCGTTTCTAAATAAAACCTCTATTATTATATACCTTTTAATTAACGTTTGAACCATTAGGATTTGTCTATTTGAGAGTATGCTTTGTGAGAATAGAGTCTAAGCGAATTCAAAATGTTTATAATAAGATTGTAAAATTTAATATTGATACATTTTTTATTAAAATACGAATGTGATTTTCAACTAATTATTATAATAAAACCTAAATATTTAGAATATTAAAATAACTTATTTTTTAGATTATAATTTTTATCTTAACAAGAATAAAATGAATGAGAAGTTTTATATTTTCTTTATCTTATATTTTTAATTCTTATTTTTGTTTATTTTAAAATTATATTTGTTTTTTATTTGTGTTAACTTTTTTAATTTTAAATAGTTAGATTATCTCTATTGTCCTTTGCATTGAATTACACCTAATAGTGTGTTAAAAGTTTATTTTTATACCTTGACATGGATAAATTTAGTAGAAATTTAAAGTATATATCTTTCTCTTCATGCATTCACCACTTCTAAAAAATAGACACATATGATGTTACCAAAACCAATTAAAAGAAAAAACACAAATTAACCACTCACCTTATTATTTAATACATGTACAATTTATACATTGGTACTTTTCATAAAAAAAAAATAACGCAGATATAAAAAGTAGAGGTAAATAAGAAAACTAAATAGTACAAACTATATACTATGTCCCCATATCATTTTGAGATTTAGGTGAAAATGAAGCAAAAATGTAGGAAATACTTCCCAAAGAGGTCATTTGCATTTTATTCTTCTCTAAAAAGTTACCTCAAAATTTATTTATAAAAATAATATTTTATTTTTTATAAAATCCTTTAATTTGATTCCTTTCATGAGATTAATATTGTGCACTATTTTTGAGCTTTTTCATCTTTAACCATATGCGAAACTATTAGCTCGTTTCTAAATAAAACCTCTATTATTATATACCTTTTAATTAACGTTTGAACCATTAGGATTTGTCTATTTGAGAGTATGCTTTGTGAGAATAGAGTCTAAGCGAATTCAAAATGTTTATAATAAGATTGTAAAATTTAATAATGATACATTTTTTATTAAAATACGAATGTGATTTTCAACTAATTATTATAGTAAAACCTAAATATTTAGAATATTAAAATAACTTATTTTTTAGATTATAATTTTTATCTTAACAAGAATAAAATGAATGAGAAGTTTTAGATTTTCTTTATCTTATATTTTTAATTCTTATTTTTCTTTATTTTAAAATTATATTTGTTTTTTATTTGTGTTAACTTTTTTAATTTTAAATAGTTAGATTATCTCTATTGTCCTTTGCATTGAATTACACCTAATAGTGTGTTAAAAGTTTATTTTTATACCTTGACATGGATAAATTTAGTAGAAATTTAAAGTATATATCTTTCTCTTCATGCATTCACCACTTCTAAAAAATAGACACATATGATGTTACCAAAACCAATTAAAAGAAAAAACACAAATTAACCACTCACCTTATTATTTAATACATGTAAAATTTATACATGGGTACTTTTAATAAAAAACATATATCACATATAAAAAAAGTAGAGATAAATAAAAAACTAAATAGTACAAACTAAATACTATGACCCCATATCATTATGAGAATTCGCTGAAAATGAAGCAAAAATATAGGAAATACTTCCCAAAGAGGACATTTGCATTTTATTCTTCTTCTAAAAAGTTACCTCAAAATTTATTTATAAAAATAATATTTTATTTTTTATTAAATCCTTTAATTTGATTCCTTTCATGAGATTAATATTGTGCACTATTTTTGAGCTTTTTCATCTTTAACCATATGCGAAACTATTAGCTCGTTTCTAAATAAAACCTCTATTATTATATACCTTTTAATTAACGTTTGAACCATTAGGATTTGTCTATTTGAGAGTATGCTTTGTGAGAATAGAGTCTAAGCGAATTCAAAATGTTTATAATAAGATTGTAAAATTTAATAATGATACATTTTTTATTAAAATACGAATGTGATTTTCAACTAATTATTATAGTAAAACCTAAATATTTAGAATATTAAAATAACTTATTTTTTAGATTATAATTTTTATCTTAACAAGAATAAAATGAATGAGAAGTTTTAGATTTTCTTTATCTTATATTTTTAATTCTTATTTTTGTTTATTTTAAAATTATATTTGTTTTTTATTTGTGTTAACTTTTTTAATTTTAAATAGTTAGATTATCTCTATTGTCCTTTGCATTGAATTACACCTAATAGTGTGTTAAAAGTTTATTTTTATACCTTGACATGGATAAATTTAGTAGAAATTTAAAGTATATATCTTTCTCTTCATGCATTCACCACTTCTAAAAATTAGACACATATGATGTTACCAAAACCAATTAAAAGACAAAACACAAATTAACCACTCACCTTATTATTTAATACATATACAGTTTATACATGGGTACTTTTAATAAAAAAACAAATATCACAGATATAAAAAGTAGAGATAAATAAAAAAACTAAATAGTACAAATTATATACTATGACCCCATATCATTATGAGAATTGGCTGAAAATGAAGCAAAAATGTAGGAAATACTTCCCAAAGAGGTGATTTGCATTTTATTCTTCTCTAAAAAGTTACCTCAAAATTTATTTATAAAAATAATATTTTATTTTTTATAAAATCCTTTAATTTGATTCCTTTCATGAGATTAATATTGTGCACTATTTTTGAGCTTTTTCATCTTTAACCATATGCGAAACTATTAGCTCGTTTCTAAATAAAACCTCTATTATTATATACCTTTGAATTAACGTTTGAACCATTAGGATTTGTCAATTTGAGAGTATGATTTGTGAGAATAGAATCTAAGCGAATTCAAAATGTTTATAATAAGATTGTAAAATTTAATATTGATACATTTTTTATTAAAATACGAATATGATTTTCAACTAATTATTATAGTAAAACCTAAATATTTAGAATATTAAAATAACTTATTTTTTAGATTATAATTTTTATCTTAACAAGAATAAAATGAATGAGAAGTTTTAGATTTTATTTATCTTATATTTTTAATTCTTATTTTTCTTTATTTTAAAATTATATTTGTTTTTTATTTGTGTTAACTTTTTTAATTTTAAATAGTTAGATTATCTCTATTGTCCTTTGCATTGAATTACACCTAATAGTGTGTTAGAAGTTCATTTGGGGGGGGGGGGTGGGGGGGGGGGGGGGTGGGGGGGGGGGGGGGTGGGGGGGGGGGGGGGTGGGGGGGGGGGGGGGTGGGGGGGGGGGGGGGTGGGGGGGGGGGGGGGTGGGGGGGGGGGGGGGTGGGGGGGGGGGGGGGTGGGGGGGGGGGGGGGTGGGGGGGGGGGGGGGTGGGGGGGGGGGGGGGTGGGGGGGGGGGGGGGTGGGGGGGGGGGGGGGTGGGGGGGGGGGGGGGTGGGGGGGGGGGGGGGTGGGGGGGGGGGGGGGTGGGGGGGGGGGGGGGTGGGGGGGGGGGGGGGTGGGGGGGGGGGGGGGTGGGGGGGGGGGGGGGTGGGGGGGGGGGGGGGTGGGGGGGGGGGGGGGTGGGGGGGGGGGGGGGTGGGGGGGGGGGGGGGTGGGGGGGGGGGGGGGTGGGGGGGGGGGGGGGTGGGGGGGGGGGGGGGTGGGGGGGGGGGGGGGTGGGGGGGGGGGGGGGTGGGGGGGGGGGGGGGTGGGGGGAACCCCAAACCCCTAAAACCCCTAAACCCTAAACCCCAAACCCCTAAACCCCAAACCCCAAACCCTCAAATCCCCAAACCCTAAAACCCCAAACCCCAAACCCTAAACTCCTAAACCCTAAATCCCTAAACCCTAAACTCCTAAACCCTAAACCCTAAACCCAACCCTAAACCCTAAACTCCTAAACCCTAAACCCCAAACCTAAACTCCTAAACCCTAAACCCTAAACCCTAAACTCTAAACCCTAAACCCCAAACCCTAAACTCCCAAACCCTAAACCCTAAACCCTAAACCCTAACCTTAAACCCCTAAACCCTAAAACCCAAACCCTAAACCCTAAACCCTAAACCCTAAACTCCTAAACCCTAAACCTAAACCCTAAACCCTAAACCTAAACCCTAAATCCCTAAACTCCTAAACCTAAACTCCTAAACTCCTAACCTAACCCTAAACCCTAAACTCCTAAACCCTAAACCCTAAACCCTAAACCCTAAACCCCAAACTAAACCCTAAACCCTAAACCCCAAACCCTAAACCTCTAAACTCCCAAACCCCAAACCCTAAACCTCAAACCCTAAACCCTAAACCTCAAACCCCTAAACTCCTAAACCCTAAACCCTAAACCTCAAACCCTAAACCCCAAACCCTAAACCCTAAACCCAACCCCAAACCCTAAACTCCTAAACCCCAAACCCTAAACCCCAACCCCTAAACCCTAAACCCCAAACCCTAAACCCCAAACCCTAAAACCCTAAACCTCAAACCCTAAACCCCAAACCCTAAACCCTAAACCTCAAACCCTAAACCCCAAACTCCAAACCCTAAAACCCCAAACCCCAACCCTAAACCCTAAACCCTAAACCCCAAACCCTAAACCCTAAACCCCAAACCCTAAACCCCAAACCCTAAACCTAAAACCCTAAACCCTAAACCCTAAACCCTAAACTCAAACCCTAAACCCTAAACCCTAAACCCTAAACCCTAAACCCCAAACCCCAAACTCCTAAACCCTAAACCTCAAACCCTAAACCCTAAACCTCAAACCCTAAACCCCAAACCCTAAACCCCAAACCCTAAACCCTAAACCCTAAACCCTAAACCCCAAACCCTTAAACCCTAAACCCAACCCTAAATTTAAACCCTAAACCCTAAACTCAAACCCTAAACCCCAAACCCTAAACCCCAAACCCCAAACCCTAAACCCTAAACCCTAAACTCCTAAACCCTAAACCCTAAACCCTAAACCCTAAACCCTAAATTTTAAACCCTAAACCCTAAACCCTTTCAAACTCAAACCCCAAACTCCTAAACCCTAAACCCCAAATTTAAACCCCAAACCCTAAATTTTAAATTTTAAATTTTAAACCCTAAATTTAAATTTTAAATTTTAAATTTTAAATTTTAAATTTTAAATTTTAAATTTTAAATTTTAAATTTTAAATTTTAAATTTTAAATTTTAAATTTAAATTTTAAATTTTAAATTTTAAATTTTAAAAATTTTAAATTTTAAATTTTAAATTTTAAATTTTAAATTTTAAATTTTAAATTTTAAATTTTAAATTTTAAATTTTAAATTTCTAAATTTTAAATTTAAACCCCAAATTTTTAAACTCCTAAACCCTAAACCTTAAACCTAAACCCTAAATTTTAAACCCTAAACCCTAAACCCTAAACCCTAAACCCTAAACTCCTAAACCCTAAACCCTAAACTCCTAAACCCTAAACTCCTAAACCCTAAACCTTAAATTTTAAATTTTAAATTTTAAATTTTAAATTTTAAATTTTAAATTTTAAATTTTAAATTTTAAATTTTAAATTTTAAATTTTAAATTTTAAATTTTAAATTTTAAATTTTAAATTTTAAATTTTAAATTTTAAATTTTAAATTTTAAATTTTAAATTTTAAATTTTAAATTTTAAATTTTAAATTTTAAATTTTAAATTTTAAATTTTAAATTTTAAATTTTAAATTTTAAATTTTAAATTTTAAATTTTAAATTTTAAATTTTAAATTTTAAATTTTAAATTTTAAATTTTAAATTTTAAATTTTAAATTTTAAATTTTAAATTTTAAATTTTAAATTTTAAATTTTAAATTTTAAATTTTAAATTTTAAATTTTAAATTTTAAATTTTAAATTTTAAATTTTAAATTTTAAATTTTAAATTTTAAATTTTAAATTTTAAATTTTAAATTTTAAATTTTAAATTTTAAATTTTAAATTTTAAATTTTAAATTTTAAATTTTAAATTTTAAATTTTAAATTTTAAATTTTAAATTTTAAATTTTAAATTTTAAATTTTAAATTTTAAATTTTAAATTTTAAATTTTAAATTTTAAATTTTAAATTTTAAATTTTAAATTTTAAATTTTAAATTTTAAATTTTAAATTTTAAATTTTAAATTTAAATTTTAAATTTTAAATTTTAAATTTTAAATTTTAAATTTTAAATTTTAAATTTTAAATTTTAAATTCCTTAAATTTTAAATTTAAATTTTAAATTTTAAATTTTAAATTTTAAATTTTAAATTTTAAATTTTAAATTTTAAATTTTAAATTTTAAATTTTAAATTTTAAATTTTAAATTTTAAATTTTAAATTTTAAATTTTAAATTTTAAATTCCTTTAAATTTTAACCTAAATTTAAACCCTTAAAAAATCCCAAACCCTAACCCTAAATTTAAATCCCTTAAACCTAAACCTCAAACCCTAAACCTAAACCCTAAACCCTAAACTCAAACCCTAAACCTAAACCCTAAACCCTAAACCCTAAACCCCAAACCTCAAACCCTAAACCCTAAACTCCTAAACCCCAAACCCTAAACCCTAAACCCCAAACCCTAAACCCTAAACCCTAAACCCCAAACCCTAAACCCTAAACTCCTAAACCCCAAACCTAAACCCCAAACCCCAAACCCTAAACCCCAAACCCCAAACCCTAAACTCCTAAACCCTAAACTCAAACCCTAAACCCTAAACCCTAAACCCTAAACCCTAAACCTCAAACCCTAAACCCCAAACCCTAAACCCCAAACCCTAAACCCCAAACCCTAAACCCTAAACCCTAAACCCTAAACCCTAAACCCTAAACCCCAAACCTCAAACCCTAAACCCTAAACCCTAAACCCTAAACCTCAAACTCCTAAACCCTAAACCCTAAATTTTAAACCCTAAACCCTAAACCCTAAACCTAAACCCTAAACCCCAAACCCTAAACCCCAAACCCTAAACCCTAAACCCTAAACCCTAAACCCTAAACTCAAACCCCAAACCCTAAATTTTAAATAAACCCTAAATTTTAAATTTTAAATAAACCCTAAAAAATTTTAAACCCCAAATTTTAAATTTTAAATTTTAAATTTTTAAATTTTAAATTTTAAATTTTAAATTTTAAATTTTAAATTTAAATAAATTTTAAATTTTAAATTTTAAATTTTAAATTTTAAATTTTAAATTTTAAATTTTAAATTTTAAATTTTAAATTTTAAATTTTAAATTTTAAATTTTAAATTTTAAATTTTAAATTTTAAATTTTAAATTTTAAATTTTAAATTTTAAATTTTAAATTTTAAATTTTAAATTTTTAAATTTTAAATTTAAATTTAAATTTTAAATTTTAAATTTAAATTTTAAATTTTAAATTTTAAATTTTAAATTTTAAATTTTAAATTTTAAATTTTAAATTTTAAATTTTAAATTTTAAATTTTAAATTTTAAATTTTAAATTTTAAATTTTAAATTTTAAATTTTAAATTTTAAATTTAAACTTAAATTTTAAATTCCTAAATTTTAAATTTTAAATTCCTAAATTTTTAAATTTTAAATTTTAAATTTAAATTTTAAATTTTAAATTTTAAATTTTAAATTTTAAATTTTAAATTTAAATTTTTAAATTTTAAATTTTAAATTTTAAATTTTAAATTTTAAATTTTAAATTTTAAATTTTAAATTTTAAATTTTAATTTTAAATTTAAATTTTAAATTTTAAATTTTAAATTTTAAATTCCTAAATTTTAAATTTTAAATTTTAAATTTAAATTTTAAATTCCTAAATTTTAAATTTTAAATTTTAAATTTAAATTTAAATTTAAATTTTAAATTTAAATTTAAATTTTAAATTTTAAATTTTAAATTTTAAATTTTAAATTTTAAATTTTAAATTTTAAATTTTAAATTTTAAATTTTAAATTTTAAATTTTAAATTTTAAATTTTAAATTTTAAATTTTAAAAATTTTAAATTTTAAATTTTAAATTTTAAATTTTAAATTTTAAATTTTAAATTTAAATTTAAATTTTAAATTTTAAATTTTAAATTTTAAATTTTAAATTTTAAATTTTAAATTTTAAATTTTAAATTTTAAATTTTAAATTTTAAATTTTAAATTTTAAATTTTAAATTTTAAATTTTAAATTTTAAATTTTAAATTTTAAATTTTAAATTTTAAATTTTAAATTTTAAATTTTAAATTTTAAATTTTAAATTTTAAATTTTAAATTTTAAATTTTAAATTTAAATTTTAAATTTTAAATTTTAAATTTTAAATTTTAAATTTAAATTTTAAATTTTAAATTTTAAATTTTAAATTTTAAATTTTAAATTTTAAATTTTAAATTTTAAATTTTAAATTTTAAATTTTAAATTTTAAATTTTAAATTTTAAATTTTAAATTTTAAATTTTAAATTTTAAATTTTAAATTTTAAATTTTAAATTTTAAATTTTAAATTTTAAATTTT